>JAZKJV010008709.1:0-705009 GCA_037367405.1 Ottelia alismoides
TACACGATGGGTGGATAAAATCCATAGAGCTGCCAATTCACTTTGAAAGAGAGACAAGTTATTTCAAGGATAGCATGAACCCAATTTATGAATATGGTTGGGTAATTTGCAGCCTAAAGCACCCCAAAATGAACGACTAACGCTGAGTATCAAAAGCTTTTTGAAATCCAATTTTCAAAATGAGGGCTTTCGTGCCGATCTATCCCAATCATTGATTATCATAGACGTAACCAGAAACACATTAACAACAGAATAGTTTTTTTCAAAAGCACCACTGTGGAGGGACAAAATCAACAAGCAAGGGGACTCAACGATTAGGCAAAAATTTAGATATCATAAACATGGTGAGATTTATGAGACCAATTGGTCCGCAGTTTCTGATTTCACAGGCGTCACCTTTTTTATAGACCAGGGAAATAATGGAGTTGTTCAAATGTCTGAAAGATTTCCCCTCAAACTTTTCTGATTGCATTTCCACGAATAGATTCATAAAATCAGATCTGATCACCGGCCAATAGTGCTTGAGGAATTCAATAGTTAGACCATCCGGCCTCGAAGCTTTGTTCTGTTTGAATCCTGCAATGGCAGCCTCCACTTCTTGAAAAGTGAAAGGTGAGTAGAAGCTTATGATGGTTTGGCTAATGTCATTGATACGGTACCCCGTTGAGCCATCTGTTCTCTAAGAGCGGAGATGTGGTTTCGTGAGACCTTGGAGGAGGCGATAATCTTAAGGAACTTGGTATTTGAATTTCCCTCCAATAAATGTCTAACCTTCGTCGTTTGTTCCACAAAGACGTTCATACTTTCTACGTGATTCTAACTGAAGTTAAGGTCACTCTGTCGTTGGGATTCAAAGGCAATATCCTTAGTAAGATTTGATTCCATGTCCAAAATCTCACCTCCAAACGGTTGATTTCCAAGTTAATATGGGATATGCTCACATCGACAAGATTTAATGATAGGTTTTAAGCCTCTTAATTTCGCAGCCCATTGATGAAATGCATTATCCAACAATGATCATTGCATCATCCAGCAATGAGAAACATATACACACATATACACATAGGTTAAATAGGACTGCCCCTTAGGGGGAGTTATCTTAGCTACACCCGACCTATTTTCTCATTTTTTTGAAAAATACTTCGTGGAAATTCATTATTATATCCCTATTATGCATTTAAGTTTTGAGCAAAATAAAGACTTCTACGGCCTCCATTCCGACAATCATTTTTTTAACGATCGCATAATAATTGAAATTGACAATGTACGGACGAAGAATATATGAGCCTTTGTTTCGCGTGAAATGTGAATGATATAATATAGAGGTATCTTCACGTAAATCCACGGAAACATTTTAAAAAACTAAAAAAAATAGGAAAAATTTAGCAGAGGAGATAACTTATCTCCCGTAGGGGGCAACCACATCCCCCCCACACATCAGTGATTTTATGCGATATTTAAGATGCAAACGCCAGGATAATAATATATATGTTTCGTCAAATAAATGGTTGTTGTCAGATTAGTAATACCAAAACAACGATAAGTAATTTACACCTTAATTATTATCTTGTACAATAGTTAGTAATATATATACAATGGTCAAGTAAAGGTGTGTTGCGAGATCAGTAATATCATAATAAATGGTTAGTAATATCATTGTATATTTAATGAGCATTGCATTCAATCATGTAATATTTTTTCCTTCTTCGTCAACGAAATATTTCATTTATTTTACTAATTCATTTTTCCTTACGTGCATGTATTGATAACTTCTTTTTCAAAGTACCATTTCCATATTAATCGTATAGAAGGAAAATTTGTTACTGATTATATGTTAATTTCTTACTTGAGTGATGCTCACGGTTTACTGAATATTACTTTGTCATTACTTATCTCATAATATTCATTAATTGAGAATTGTATATATATTACTGAACATGTGATATAAGACATAGATATATGCATTACTAAACACACAACAATAATTTACTTAAGAACTATATAAATATTACTTGAGTATTGTCTCTAAATTACTGAATTTTGTTCAAAGTAATAATACATATGGAAATTACTGACCATTTCTTATGATTGACTAACTTCATAACAAGCACTTACTTGACTGGTGTGTGTATATATTACTGAATTGTGTACCATATAATGAAATGAATGTAAATTATTAACCGTATTTGTGTATTACTGATCTCGTAACAATTGTACATATATTACAGAAATGAATATTTGGATCTCAATTTTCTGCAAGAAATCATTAATTCGAACATTTTCTTTCCCAAAATGTTCTTCCTTTTTAAGGACACGATATAATTGGAATACTACTTATTGTTAAATCGCCTTGCATTTTAATATCATTCCAAAAACGACATCCTTCGAAATAGGTAACCACTCAATCGGTAACACATGTGTGTGGCCTACAATGGTGTCAACATAATTCTAACGAGCCCTGTCAACATAATTCTAACGAGCACAGGGCCTCTCTCTCTCTCTCTATATATATATATATATATATGGGAAAAGGGAGTATGCTCCCTAGGTGTAGCTAACTTACGTGCTCCCACTCCTTTTTCCCTCTATTTTTTTATTTCTCTGAAATGAAACCTATTGGAATGTAGATCACAAATATGTCACCATGATGCCATTCAAAATTGGACTTAATTCGATACTTCTAACCCCTCCATCAAGACTATCGAATTTTAACGGTCTCAAAATTGCTGAAAATGACCCCCTTCAGACGAAGGGTATAGGAGTCTCTGTTCTGACGAAATTTGAATGACAAGTTTGAGGGATATAACGATGAATAACATATTTTTATTTTCCAAAAAAAATAACAAATGGGGGGGATGAGGGTAGGAGTAGCCAATTGGCTACACCTTGGGTGTAGCCTCATTTAATCTTCCGTGTTTTTCTACTTTTTTACAAAATATCACCATGTATATTCATCTATATATCTCTCCGTTATACCATTCGAATTTTGTTAGAAACAGAGACTCCTATGCCCCCATCTAGAATAGACCGATTACAACAATTCTAAGATCGTTAAAATTACTTGTTCTAGATGGAAGGCATAGGAGTCTCTGTTTCTGACGAAATTGGAATGACATATAGGTGGAATATAGGGATGAATATATATTGTGATATTTTTCAAAAGTAAAAAAAACGTGGAAGATATAAATCTCGGTGCATGTAAAATTACATGCACCTTGGTGCATACTCCCTTTTCCATATATATATATATATATATATATATATATATGGTGTTGATTTAAAAATCCTGTTACCATTAAAAAATGACTGTCTGGATGGAGGCCGTTGGAATCTCTGTTTCTGACGAAATTCGAATGTCATATAGGAGGGATATAAGGATGAATATACATGGCGATATTTTCAAAAAAAACACGAAAAGGTGCGGGGCTGCATATGTAAGTTGGCTACAACTAGAAAGTATACTCCTTTTCCCATATATATATATATATATATGGGAAAAGGGAGTATACTTTCTAGTTGTAGCCAACTTACATGCTCCCACTCCTTTTCTCCTGTATTTTTTTTTAAAATGAAACCCATTGGAATTTAGATCACAATATGTTTATGTTACCATGGTGTCATTAAAAATTCAACTTAATTCGAGACTTCTATCCCCTCCATCAAGACTATCAATTTTAATGGTCTCAGAATTGCTGGGGTCACCCCCTTCAGATGGAGGGCATAGGAGTCTCTGTTTTCTGACGAAATTGGAATGGCATGTTAGGGGATATAGTGATGAATATACATATTTTTTATTTCCAAAAAAAATAAAAGATAGAGGAAAAATAGGAGTGGAAATAACCAATTGGCTACTCCCAGGGAGTAGGCTCATTTAACCCATATATATTATATATATATATATATATATATAGGGGAAAAGGAGTATGCTCCCTGGTTGTAGCTAACTTACATGCTCCCACCCATTTTCCCTTGTATTTTTTTATTTTTCTGAAATGAAACATATTGGAATTTAGATCACAATATGTCAGCCATGATGTCATTACAAATTCGACTTAATTCGAGACTTCTATCACCTCCATCAAGAGTGTCAAATTTTAACGGTCTCAAAATTGCTGAAAATGACCCCCTCTAGATGGAGGGCATAGGAGTCTCTGTTTCTGACGAAATTGGAATGACATGTTAGAGGGATATAGTGATGAATATACATATTTTTATTTCCAAAAAATAAACAAATGTGGGAAAAATAGAGGTGGGAGTAGCCTGTTGGCTACTCCCAGGGAGTAGCCTCATTTAACTCATATATATATATATATATATATATGGGTAAAATGGGGCTGCCCCTAGGGTAGCCAACAATGGCTGCGCCCACCCCATTTTTGGGTAAATTTTTTATTTTTTGGAAAATAAAACCATATATATTCATCCCTATATCCCTCTTATATGCCATTCGAATTTCATCAGAAACAGAGACTTCTACGGCCTCCATCCATATGTCATTTTTTAACGGTCACAGGATTTTTTAAATCGACCATGTCTGGATGGAGGTCGTAGGAGTCTTTGTTTCGGACGAAATTCGAATGGCATATAGGAGGGATATAGGGATGAATATACATGGGGGTATTTTTCCAAAAAATAAAAAATTTGTGAAAAATGGGTGGGGGCAGCCATGTTGGCTACCCCTAGGGGGCAACCCCATCAACCCCTATATATATATATATATATATGGGAAAAATGTGGCTGCTCCCTGGGAGGAGCCAACGGGGCTACTCCCACCCCTATTTTTCCCAGATTTTTTATTTTTTTGGAAAATAAAAATTTGTATATTCATCACTATATCCCTCTAACATTCTATTAAAATTTTGTCAGAAACAGAGACTCCTAGGCCCTCCATCCGGACGTAATTTTTTAACGGTCGCAGGATTTTTTAAATCGACCATGTTTGGATGGAGGCCATAGAAGTCTCTGTTTCTGACGAAATTTTAATAGAATGTTAGAGGGATTTAATGATGAATATACAAATTTTTATTTTCCAAAAAAATAAAAAAAATGGGGGAAAATGGGGGTGGGAGCAGCCCGTTGGCTCCTCCCAGGGAGTAGCCACATTTTTCCCTATATAAATAGGAAAAAATGGGGCTGCCCCCGCCCCATTTTTCGGCATTTTTTTATTTTTTTTTGAAAAATAAAACCATGTATATTCATCCATATATCCCTCCTATATGCCATTCGAATTTCGTCAGAAACAGAGACTCCTACGGCCTCCATCTAGATGGTATCGATTTAAAAAAATCCTGTTACCATTAAAAAATTACTGTCCGGATGGAGGCCGTAGGAGTCTGTTTCTGACGAAATTCGAATGGTATATAGGAGGGATATAGGGATGAATATACATGGTATTATTTTTCAAAAAAAATTGGCCAAATAAGGTGGCGACAGCCACATATGACCCATATATATATATATATATATATATATATATATATATATATATATATATATAGGGATTTTATCCAATGAGCCCTATGCCCATTAGAAAGTTGATGAGCACCCGACCTCATCGATCGATTTTAAATCCGACATCATCGATCGAAACTACTCTTAATCCATAAAATGGTTTTGGAATATTTCATATTAGGAAAGTGATTATGGTAGATATTTTTCTCTCATTATTCTCTCACCAATTAAATAGGAAAGCAAATCTATTTTCCTTTTTGAATGTGTTGATGCATCTACGTTTCCATGACCACACTGAAATCCCCATCAAATCAATGGATGTGGCATGGGAATGTGAGAAGCAAAAGCCATGAACAAGAGTCCTTCCAGCAACGACAACACCTCTCTACGCTCTCCAGGTAGCACCACAGAAGCGAGATGGTGGCACAACCATCATACATCATGCCCTACATCACAATGGCATTCACTTGATGGCTTATCGAGACCTACGTGGATCACACGTTCCATTCTCTTCGTCAACGACTATACACTTTATTCTTCGTTGATTATTGGTTTCTAGAAGAGAAGAAGCTCCAGCCACTGCACATCAAATGAACAGGGGAACCTCGATCTCTCTTTTAGGGCACATGCTGTTTTGTTTCATTTCACGTGGTGTTCATAAATAATGATGAGTGGCTGCATACCACTCATTTTTTAGTATGAATTACATGTATCTTATCTATTTTGATGGTGAGCTAACTTGTTCCATCAGAATTGTATCTCCGATCATAGTTTTATATTAAATAATGTTACAATAGTAAATAGTAACATATAGTCAGTTTTTTTACTCACTCAGTAGTGAATAATAACGCATCATCAGTAATGCATCGTCAGTATTTTTTATTCAAGTAGTAGTAAACAATAACTTTACATCAGTAATGTAGTAAATAAAAAAACATTAGTAAATAGTAACATAGCATCAGTATTTTTTAATCGCTCATTAGTAAATATCAACACATCATGTGTAATTTACCCCTATAATAATGACAATATCAGTAACATTGCAATAGTAAATAGTAACACATAAGTAACAATTTTGATTTGTTCAGTAGTAAATAATAATACGTCGTAACACAATATCAGTAAATAGTAACATAACATTAATATTATTTATTCAGACAGTAGTAAATAATAATACAACATCAGTAAGTTATTCCTATAGGAATGACATAATATCATTAACAATATAATAGTAAATAGTAATACATTATAGTAGTTTTGATTTGTTCAAGGTAAATAATAACACATCATTAATAACACAATATTAGTAATAATAAAAAGATATCTGTAACTTTGTTTCGCTCATATGTAATAAATGAACGTTGGTTAGTAAATATAACTTTACTGCAACAAAAATACCCGTTGGAATAAATGCAAATCAAAGAAGATGGACTAGTAAATGTGTTATATAGTTGTAATAATAAAAAAGAGATTAGTAACATATATAGTAAGTATAAAAAAGAGATTACTAATTCGACATCAGTAGTAAAATTCGTTTTTATAGTTGTAACCTTACTACACATATATACTAAACGAACATTGATTAGTAATGTAAATCAAATATTTGTAATAAAATATGTATGAAATTACCTATTATAAATCCAACGTCTCTTCATAATTTTCTTAAAAAGGTATGAATTATGTTACTCATTTTGCAAACATTTAAAAGTGGAATCAATTAAATACCTTTTTTTGTAAAACCACTCAGTGGTTTTCATTCAATAAATAACGTTTGTAGATAAGAAATGAATGGCTCAGATCGCGTGCTCATTAGATTGCTAATGGGTACAGGGCTCATTGGATAAGCCCCCCTATATATATATATATATATATATATATATATATATATATATATATATATATATATATATATATATATATATATATAGGGGGCCCTTCTAATGAGGTGGGTCTTTCCTGAAATTCAGAAAGCCACTATCAAATTTGTAAATTACGTAACAATTTTGTAAATTTAAACTACATATTGTAAAATACTGACGATTATACAATTATGTAAAATATATCATCCATATTGTAACAAACTTTTAATGTCAAATATAGTAATATTTTCAAAAAATTTTCATGATATACATATTATATTAATATTTAATATTAAATTTATGGAGTTAGAATGTGTAAAATAAATAGAATAAATGCTTAAATTGGCGTGTCTTTCCATGCATCCAGGAAATGTGCACCTCATTTGAAATATTTCCTATATATATATATATATATATATATATATAGAGAGAGAGAGAGAGAGAGAGAGAGAAATATTTCCTATATATATATAGGGGGGCATTCTAATGAGGTGGGTCTTTCCTGAAATTCAGAAAGCCACTACCAAATTTGTAAATTATGTAACAATTTTGTAAATTTAAACTACATATTGTAAAATACTGACGATTATACAGTTATGTAAAATATATCATCCATATTGTAACAAACTTTTAATGTCAGATATAGTAATATTTTCATAAATTTTTCATGATATACATATTATATTAATATTTAGTATTAAATTTATGGAGTTAGAATGTGTAAAATAAATAGAATAAATGCTTAAATTGACGTGGCTTTCCATGCATACAGGAAAGGTGCACCTCATTTGAAATATTTCCTATATGTATATATGGGAGCTGGGAGCCTACACCCAGGGGTGTAGGTAACTACCTACACCCGGTCTTCTTTTTCAAGATTTTTGAGTTTTTTTGAATGAAACCTTAGGAGGATTTTCTTAATATATTGAGATGAATATGTGTTTCAAGTTTCATGAAAAACAAACATTCCTATCATGTTCATCTAGAAGGTGCCATTTGCAGCAATTCTGGGACCATTAAAATTTCACGGTCTTGATGAAGATGATAGGAGTCTCGAATTAAGTTGAATTTTGAATACACCACGGTGATATATAGTGATCTAATTCCTCAAACGTTTCATTTCAAAAAAACCAAAAAAATAATGAAAAAATGAGCTGGGTGGAGGTAAGTTACCTACACCCCTGGGTGTAGGCTCCCTTTTCCCTCTCTCTCTCTCTCTATATATATATATATATATGGGGTTGATGGGGCTGCCCCGCTCCATTTTTGGCCAAATTTTTTCATTTTTTTTGAAAAATATCGTTATGTATATTCATCTCTATATCCCTCCTATGTGCCATTTGAATTTTGTCAGAAACAGAGACTCCTACGACCTCCATCCAGACCTGGTCGATTTAAAAAATCCTGCGACCGTTAAAAAAATGACGTCTGGATGGAGACCGTAGGAGTCTCTGTTTCTGACGAAATTCGAGTGACATATAGAAGGGTTATATGGATGAAATACATGGTGATATTTTTCCAAAAAAATAAAAAATTTTACGAAAAATGGGGTGGGGGCAGCCCCATTTTTCCCTATATATATATATAGTTTAATGGGGCTGCCGCTGCGCCATTTTCGACGTTTTTTTTTAATTTTTTTTTGAAAAATATCACCATGTATATTCATACCTATATCTCTCCTATATGTCATTCGAATTTCGTCAAAAACAGAGATTCCTACGGCCTCCATCGAGATTGTGTCGATTTAAAAAATCATGTTACCATTAAAAAATGACAGTCTCTATGGAGGACGTAGGAGTCTCTATTTCTGACGAAATTCGAATGGCATATAGGGATGAATATACATGGCGATATTTTTCAAAAAAAATAAAAAAACACTAAAAACGGTGCGGGGTAGCCCCATTAAACTCATATATATAGAGATTTGTAACCTATCTTCAACGAGACGTTGGAATTTACGTTCTCTATAAATTAGTTTTAATTGCCACCCGCATTAGTTTTCTCTATAAAAGAGTCAACACTTTGCATTGAAGATAGAGTCAGAAATATTAAACTCTTTTATTTGAAAACTGAAAACTTCTAAGCTGCTCATCCTTGTGAATTTTCCATGACCACTGCATTATCCATGGAATTACATATGTTATGCATGCTTTTAGTATTATCTTGTCTTCTTCAAGTTCATTTGTTCCTGATAGAATGAATTTTTACAATTCCTGAGGGAGGATTTCACGCGTGGCTCCGAAATAACACCAGAAACTGTGAGTGAACCAGTTCGTGGGCTCTGTTTATAGTTGGAATCTTATGAACCAACTATGTATCATGAATTTGTTCTGAATAAATAAGACGTGCCTCCAGGCTTCTTTGTAATCCCAATAATTATAAGCAATTGGGTAATTTCCCGTTCTTATTAATTTTCTAGTGACATAAGGATTGCTTTCAGTGCTCCATTCATTCATTGGAATAATCCTTTTAATCTTCATTTGGGAATAGGTTATAAAATCTTTTCGATATGATTTATATTGATGGTTTATAATGACGCTTTGAGTTTCTATGAGAATTCTTTCATAATATGCCTGACATTTTCCCACAGAGATCGGAATATGATGATATTCTTGAGGGAGGTATCGTTCTAGTACTTCTTCTAGAGAAACCATCGGTCTTATATCCAATTTTTCTAGTATTGTAACCATATAGTAATATTTTTTCTAGATATATGGAGTGCTTTTGTTTTCTTCGATCATCGGTTCGATCTTTTCCTTGGTTATATTGTTGCTGCTAGCGATCATCATCTTTTCCTTGCAAGAATTCACGAGACAAAAAGTTAGGAAGGCATTTATTTTCTCCTTTGATATATTCTATATCAAAATCATATACGGCTAATATTGCCTGCCACCTAGCGAAGATTTGTTTAGAAGCAAGGTTCTTTACATCCTTTTCTATTATGTACTTGGCAGATTTGCAGTCAACACTTAATGTGAACTTATCATTGAGCAATTCTCCTTGAAATTTTGATACTACGAGAACTATTGCTAGCATTTCCTTTTTATAGTGGAGTATTTCTTTCTTGTTTCGTTTTATGCTCCTGACATGTATTCTACAAGTTCTTCTTTATTTCCATTTCTTTGTTTTAAGATGCCTCCATAACCAAGGTCGGACGCATCTATTTCTACAATCTTGTGAGCATGGGGGCTACAAATATTTAGACATGGGAGTGTCTTTACTTTTTCTTTTATTCTTTTGACAACCTCTGTATGATTGTCCGTCCATAATTCAGCATTTTTCTTTAGTCTATCAGAGAGTAGTTTTCTGTCCTCAGCCAAGTTTTTGTAAAATTTAGAGACATAGTTTAGAAATCCTAAAAACCTTTGAAGTTGCTTCTTTTCTCTTATTTCATCAGGAAATTTTTCAGCGAATTTTATTTCTCGTTTAATGGGCATGATTGTCCCTTTATCAATCTTATATCTAAGAAATTGTATTTGTGTTTGAAAGAGCTTCATTTTTTTGCTGAAACCACCAACCCATTTTTTTGGATTACCTGAAGGAACGTGTTTAAATGTTTCCAATGTTGATCGTAATTATTTGAGAATATTAAGACATCATCTATGTATACGATGCTAAAGGTTGATTAGCTATTGAATATTTCATTCATGATTTCTTGAAATTATGATGGGGCGTTTTTTAGTCCGAATGGCATAACATTCCATTCATAATGTCCGAATGGGGTAGTGAAAGATGTTTTGTATCTATCTTCTTCTTTTATTTGCACTTGCCAAAATCCTGATTTCATGTCAAACTTAGAGAATATTCTTGCCCCATAGATCCTTTTAATAAGACCTTGTCTATTTGGTATTGGATATCTAATCCATTGTAGTACTTTATTTAGTGGTTTGTAATTAATCACTAATCGTGGTACTCTTTCTATTTCAACAGTGTTTTCTACATAAAAGGCTGCACAGCTCCAAGGGGACGAACTTTTTCTTATTAAGGCATTTTTTTCTAATTGTTCAATCTCTTTTTTTACATATTTATAATAATCTTTGGTTCATTTGTATTGGTCTTGCTTTAGTCGGAATATTTTGTTCTGAAAAGTCTTTAATAAAAGGTAGGCTCACTTCATGCTTTTTTCTATGCCAGAATGTTGTTGGTATTTCAGAGCAAATGTGTTCGTTTATTTCTTTCTCGAATTTCTTAATTTTTTCTTACGCTTCTTTTGAATTTATTATTTTCTCTATATTTCCTAATTGGATTTCTTCGGCAAGTTCATTCACAAATCGGGTCTTGTATTCTACTGCCGCCTTCATATTTTCTAGGAGCGTTAGTTCTCTTTTTTTGATGAATTTAAGAAATATAGCTTTCCTTTTTATTGTGCATTTAATCCCATCTTCCTCAACAATGAATGATCTTATCATGTTAAGAAATGGGGTACCCATTATTATTTCTTCATTTAATCCTTTAACTAGTACGAAAGATCCTTTTATGCAAATCCCTTGGACACAGATATGTGCGTTAGAGAGCTTGTATTTGATGTCTAGACTGTGGTGTCCTGGTGCAGAGCTCACGACATGCGATGTTTTTTCAAAGTATTTAGTTGGGATTAGTCATTCTCTTACACAATTAACGTCTGATCCTGAGTCAGGGCCACATGTTTAAATAAAGAGTTGTAACCTATCTTCAGCGAGACGCTACACCTCCACCTTTGCCTCTCTATTCTTGTTACAAGGTTTACAAATTCTTTTTCGTTTACTCCTGAGGTTTCTCCTTCAAAGTATGGTGGCATATCGTCACTATCCTCTTCTTTTATGGTCCCTTTATGTTGTAGGACTAATTCTAGGACTTCGATTCTTCTCTTTAAAAGGTCAAATTCTCGTTTTGTTTCATTTTGCTCTCTCCCTAATTCTTCAATGGTGGTTGGTTTTTGATACTATTTTTCTCCTTCAAGTCTTTTGATTATAGTTGCAAATGAGAGGTCGTCATTTTTTATCCTTTTTCCTTTGCCAGTTTGTTGATTTAATTCTAAATACTTTTGCAAGTGCTTCTTTCTTTCAACAGGGTTATCTATGTTGTCTAGTACTTCTAGGATAAACCTATCCTGAGATGTTATGGTGTTTACCGAGGTGCCTTCACTGTCTGCACAGTCTAAGAAAGAGCATTCTTCAGATTCCTCTGATTGTTCTAATTCTATTTTTTGAATTCTTTCTTTTAAGTCTTGAATTTCATTAACCTTCTCTTGCTTCTTTTTGAAGCATTTATTTGCATAATACCCCCTTTTCTTGCAGTTATAGCAAGTTGGTATCTTCCTTTTCTCTGTTACCATTTCTTTCTTTCCTTGATTCCTTTTAAATCTTCTTTTTTGATATTTTGGTTTTATTTTTTTGTTCGAAGTTATTTTCTTTCTTAGTGTATCTAGGTTGCTCCATTTTGTATCCGAATTGATAACAAAAATCTCCTAATTCTCTTCTCCCTATGGACCTTTGATGCTTTATTTGGTCTTTAGTTTCATGTCATTACACAGGGCTAGGCCTGTTTGGTTTATTGTTTGGAAAATCTCTCTATATGAGATTATTTCTAAGGGTAGTGTGTGATTATATTGTTCTAGTTGGAGGTCTACCGAGGTAGGTCTTTTATAGTAATTTTTTCTTGTTCTATAGTTATGTTGACCCTTTTTGTTAGATGTTAGGGCCCTTATTTCTGGGGACTCTTCTTCCTCTTCTTCAGAGGTTGATCCATTTTCAGACGTAGATTCTATCTCTGAATCTTATCCTTCTTTAGAGATATTACTTCTTCGTGTAATCAAATTGACCTTTTTATCAAGTGACATTGTCAGCCCCTTGAGTCTTTCGGCTATTTCTGTTATAGGTCCTCATCAGGTTCTTCCTTATTTACCATGAGTAGTGGTCCCTTCTCCCCCAGTTTTAGTTTTTTCTTTAAATTTATTGATGGTATTATTGGTGTAGGTTTCGGTATTTTTTTACTTTCGTTTTGTTTGAGCAAATTTTCTATCCTTTCTGTTTGTTTTGCTATGGTCCGTAGATTTATATTTGTATAGTTTAGTTGTTCGGTTATAGATGCTATATGTTCTTGTTTTGCTGGGTTTGTATTGTATTCCATTTTCTTGAGGGGTGATGCTTTTACTCCTTCTGATCCTAATTTTAAGGGTTCAAACGAAGGGTGTATCGATTCAACTTCTTCATCTTTAATTGTTTTCCACATAGTTGTGATCTTTTTTATTATCATAGCGTGATCTTCTATGGGTAGATCCTGTAATACTTCTGTTAGTGTTTTTATATAGTAATCTTCATACCATTCAAAAAATATTATGTTTGTCTCCAATATCTCCATTTGTCCATACCAAATGGTTCTAATTTCATCCCTTTCTTCTGAGTCGAATGTTTTAAAAAACCATTCTACCTTTTCTTTATTTTTGTTGGAGTTGAAATCATTTATCAATAGTCTTTTATTTATCTGAAATGCATTGTCTTTAGTTATAGCTATGACGTTTACTTTGAAATCAGATTCAGTTGGCTCATAGTCTTCATAAACTGCATAGAATAGTCCTGATGGTCTACCTAAGATTGCGTTCTATTCAGGTGGTCTGTTTTAATTTGTGATGTTACGTTAGCCCGATCCCCTTCATCATGTATGGATTGGGTTGTGTGTCTAGATCCGATAAACGATTTTCTTGCTGTGGCAAAACTGATCTGGACGTCTCCATTATGATGTTCCACTATGTCTTGTACCTCATTGTTTTGTATGGGTTTTGGGGTGTTGGCTAACGACAGTGTCCAGTTTTCTGGAAGTGTTATTTCATCCCATTGTAAGGGTTTTGGGAATTGAGGTGGGATGTGGCACCTCTGGCGAGTGGTAGATATGGAGACATGAAACCTCGATCTAAGTAAGATCGAGGTTGATTTGGATGGATAAACTGGTGAACAATATGCTAGGGGAGAAGTGGAGGTGCTGCATGATTCAAAATAAGGATCGATTCATAGTGGACAATGGCCGACAATCTCAAGCTTCGACGTACTGATATCTTAGATATCAAAGTTAACACTACACTAAATGCTTGAAATAAAAGGCGTAATTAAATGCTGTAATGAAAGGATAACTAAAAAGTGAAGAAAAACAGCTCATACGTGATTGGGAGGCCAAGGAGAAGAAGTCGTCAGAACAAGCTCCAACGATGCTTGGAGAAATCTCCAACTTTTTATCCTTGTCGTAAATCCCATGGGCACCTTCCTGTCATCAAGGCATACACATCTATAGGTGGATCAAGGGGTTACAATACACGAAGAGGGATCAAAATGGCACAAATGATGGAGATGGTTTATTTATAGATATGAAATCAAAAGCTTTTGGAATGGAGATGGAGTGTGGGAGAAGAAGGGTTGGTGGAAGCTAGGAGATGGGCGTGCGTGAGGGAGATGGTGGCTGCAGGAGGGAGAATGTTTCGAGAAGAATGGAGGAGTGGATATGGAGTAGAATTTTAGAGAAGAAGGGTTCTCGTGACTCTGATAGAGTTAGAGGGGA
Organism: Ottelia alismoides; assembly: GCA_037367405.1. NCBI lineage: Eukaryota > Viridiplantae > Streptophyta > Magnoliopsida > Alismatales > Hydrocharitaceae > Ottelia > Ottelia alismoides. Next base: position 14,838 of record JAZKJV010008709.1, read on the forward strand.
TGAAGGCTATAGTTGAGCAAGTGATCAGCAAAAGTCGGCTTCCCATTGGTCCACATAGGATCTAATGGGACAAAAAATAATAAAATCAAAGGGATTATTAATTCCATAATAAATAATAAATTATTTTATTCCTTAAAATTCAAAACATAAAAATGTTTCTTATTTTTAAACCATTTTATGGGTTTTTTTTATTTATTTTTACAAACTTATTTGTAGGATGTTAATATTTACATGTATAATTATATGTATATTCAAATGTATTCTGTGTATTTTATTTTTATTTTATATTTTTAATTTTTATTATCACGTTTACATATTTTATATATTTATAATGAAATTATTTACATACTTACATATTTTTATTTTTATGATTTTATTTTCATACATAAGTAATTGTATGTATATATATTATAGGTATATTATACCTACGTATTTTATTAATGTATTTTTAATTGTTTTATTTTCTATTTATATCTTTAACATGTTTTAAATAATATTTACAATCATTTAAAAAACACAAGAATAGTAAAAATGTGAAGAAGAAGATATATGAATAAAATATATAGATACATAGCACAATGGGACCCTAGAAAACCGCCTTTTGCATCTTAACTTTATTTGAACAAAATCACTTTTATGATATTGGTAATTTGATTTTAAATACAATAGAGGTGAGTTTGATGAGTTTTAAGTTCATATGGAGAGGATATTGATACGTAAAGTTCGGTTTGCGGCATTTTCATCTATATGTCTCAGCTGCATAGTGCATTATTTTTATTGTCAATTATTTTTACAATTTTCTATGTATTAATATGTACAATTTCATGCTGAACATTTAATTATTTGAGGTGTGTAAAATGAATAATAAAATGGTGTAAAAATGTGTATTTTTGTGTATAGAATTAGGGTTTTTATATTAAGTATCTGGCCCTTATCTTTCCTTACTTTATTCCTTATTGACCTAATCAATATTGACTCGATCTTAGGGTTTAGGGTCATTCAGTTCTTTGATACTTCATTTATTTTTCTTTTTTATTTATTCTTCTATTTTGGATTTAAATACATATGTTCATCTATTAATTGCAGACTAATAATGAATGCTAATTTGTGCAAGTTATTGATACTTACGTGTGTTTTGCTGGAGATTTAAAGATAATATAGAAGAATGAAGATATATGAATGGATACTCATCATCTCCATGTACATAACTTTGCTAGTCCCTAGAAAACACTTATTAGAAGAATAAGTGATACAAAAGAAAAAATAAAGAAAAGAAAATCAAGAAAGTAGAATGATATTTATTTTTAAACTTATCTTCACAAAATCAAACTTTGGATCTCAGTTAAGATATTTGAATTGTTAATGTGTTCATAATCTTATTGGGAAAAAGATCTAAAACTTAACAGCCCTGAAGTTCTACAAATATCTATTCATGTTGCCTCAGTAGCCAGGTCAGAAAAAATATCTTCTTACACAAATCCTTATGATCATGAGTCTTAATTGTACATTGTATGTGAATGTATCTCTTCTCATCACAAATATCAAGAAACAATCTCCCTTAAAAAGATAACTCTAATTCCCCAATCTAGCTACTCTTTCATCGAGGACCGAGGTATTCCCTTCTAAGTTCAAGTGCAACCGACTTAAGAAGAGGGGGTAGATAGAAGACTGGATTGTGACAGTGTAGTCACATATCCTATGGAGCTTGATCATTGTAGTTGATAATCGAGGGAAACAGAGGGTCATACAGTATCACAAGGTAAAACCACAGTCGATGCGTTGACCGCTCAACAAATCTCGATCAGTCAACAATTAACCCAAAATAGTTAATTAAGAAATTTAAATCTAAAAAATGTGGAGTTAAAATTTATTATAACTCTACAACAAATGTGTATAGATGTAAGTACGTGTAGAGGTCGAACACAGGGAGCAAACGGGAGAAGGAGGCATGATACATGCACAAAAATTCTGCCTTTTGTCTCTTATCCAATTTATTATTTTTGTGGGTTTTTAATTTTATATATTTTTAATTTATTTTTTATTTTATAATTTTGTATTTTTCTGTTTACTTTTTTTATTTTATATTTCTTTCTGATTTATCATATAAGGTATATATAGATATTATATAGAAAAAAATATGTATGAATAGATAAAATACAGTAAATATAATTTTTCATTATTTTTATATTTTTCTAATTTTGTTTATTTTTTTGGGATTTTTGCTAATTTTTATGCATTTTTAAAGCCAAAAATATCCCAAATAAGTTATTAATAAATAGTCCGAAATTAATTTGGGTTTTAAAAATAGTAAATAATCCCCAAGATTACCAAAAATTAATTTTACATATAGATAATAATATATAGATAATTATAAAATAGAAAAACACATTTTTATTATTTTTTGTAGAATTTTTATATTTTTTGTTGGATTTTGGAGCTTTATGATTTTTGTCTTTTTTCTAATTTTAGGGGTTTTTGTTTTTTGGACTCAATAAATACCAAAAAATACTATACATAATTTTTTTTATAATTTTTCACAATGTTTTTATACTTTTTTGATATTTTTATAGGTAAACCAAGAATATACGTGATTTTTTCATTTTTAATAAATAGATTTAAATCAAAAAATGCCAACTAAAATATGGACATGAATATACATGACATAAAGCACCTCATTCTATTTTTGGAAATTTTTAGGAGCGCATTAACTATATTTAATAAATAGATAAAGGCTACAAAAATATATGTCCTAGTAGGGGCATTTTTGTAATTAAAATAAAGTACAGGATCTCTGTGCAAAAAAAACCAAAAACATATAACATTTATTTAATTTTTAAAGACTAATCTACAATTACAAAACTTGCTAGGGTAATCATACAATTTACCCACCACGTGGGACAACACGTGATGCACACTAGAGAGGACCAAAATGTAAATACGAAAATGTTTAAGGACCTCTCAATAATTTTTACAAAAATATACAACATGCAGTTCAATTCATTAGACTAAATATTAATTTACAAAACTCGTAGGGGTATCCCTACAATTTCGTCACCTCACCTGGGACGGCATGTGAGGTGACGTGGACTGGACCCAGGTGTAAATACAAGAAATACAGGAGGTCATTTGCAAAATGTCTAAATTATTTATAACGTTAACTTCTATTTACATGACTAAATAATATATAGAAAATATGCAGGGTGAGATGTGTAATTACCCCAAACAAGGCGTGCTATTAGACAGTGCTGGTCTTCTCACTTGCCACATGTCGCTCATCTAGCAGCTGGTGACGCTTCACCGATGGACGGTGGAGATTAGATCACTTGAGTTGATCGGACGGTGATGGCATGGCACGATCCTACGGTTGACGATCAAACTAGCATCTGCATCTGATCCGACGAAAGAAGCATGGTCGAAGAACAGGAAGAACGTCCGGGAAGACGAACTTCGATCCCTCCTCCTCCGCATGTCCGACATCCTCTAGAGCTTCAAGGTGGCCCAAAAGTTTCATGGCAAGATCCTCTTCGTGCTGGGGGTGTCAAAAAAGGCGGAGGTTCACCAAAGTGCCACCACGGGGTCGAGGAAATGGTGGCGGCCCAGGTACCTCCGACGGACTTCGAACTTGGCTCGTATCGCTTATTTGCACCTCTATCCTGCACTGGAAGACGAAGGGACCGAGGGAAAAATGCCACGGCCCCGTTAAACGACGATATGAGGCATAGGAGGGCCATAACGACAAGGTCCGGCGAGGTGGATGGAGGTGGACCTCGTATTCCAGATCCGAGGGGGTCTGGGGAAGCGAAGGTGCAGGGGATGAAGTAGAAACGAAGGGAAATGTGATTAGGTGGAAAGGGCAGTCGGAAAACAAGCGGGGTCACGGTGGAATGTTCGCCGGAGCGGAGCTCGGACGAACTATGAATCTCGATTTCTACACTAAAATGCTACATTAATGATTAATCATATCGCAGAATTAAAACTTTATAATTAAAATCCACCTAAAAATCATAAAGAGTGCAGATCATACCTGGTTGGAGGCCAAGGAGTAGAGATGTCGCCGGAGCGCCGTCGTGGGTGCACCTCCGCCCTCCATCGACCACTGCGGACCTCAGGGGTTCTCTCTCTGTCACATGTATGCTCTCTTTGGCCAAGGTTACGGGGTTTCAAGGGTTGAAGATGACCAAATTTGAGGAGGAAGGCGGAGGTCCTTATTTATGAACATGATGGGGTACCCTTATTAACCAAGCTAAATACCAATGAATCGATGTTATGTACATGAGATTTAAGGGTATGGGATGGATGTATAATGATCTGGAAACAAATGTCAAGAAGACATCGAGGACTATTGATCGATAGATCAACCGGAAAAAAGGCATGAAATCGCGAGAAAAGACACACGACATCAAATCTGGAGTAGAGGAGGCAGTTGACCAGTGGTCAACTGCGATCTGATGTGATTGGTACACGTTAGGTCGCTATAGGACAAAAACCCAATTTTTATTCAAAAATAAATATTTAAAAATATTAAATGATTTTAATAATTTTTATTATAAAATAAAATGTTTATTATTTAATGTAGTATTTTATTATGATTTTTATTTATTAATTTGGTGTATTTTATTACAAGTTTATTTTTAAGGGCTTATTTATAAGTATAATTGCCTTTTGTACATTTTTATTTTTATTTTGTATATTTTAGTTTAGTATTTTATTATTTTATTTTCTATATTTATAACTTATTTTTATGATTATAAATATATTTTAATTTTATTTTTATGATGTTATTTGTACACTTAAATAAATTTATATGTATATTTTATAGGTATATTTATAAGTCTTTTACCTGTGTATTATATGCATCTTTTTATTTTAATGTATTTAATGGGTTTTATTTTGGTTTTGTATTTTTTATTAAAATATGAATAATGTTTAAAATATTTGAAAATATGAAATAATAAAGAATATAAGAATAGGTTTCCCTTTTACTTTTATACATGTATAACATAGATGTTTTGCCTATATTTTCACATAAAATTATTTTATTTTCCATTTTATTTTTGTTTTAATCTAATTTCAGTGCACACATATGTTATAAGTAGTATTTGCAAAATTATAAAAATATGAATTTGTAAAAATAATGAATAAATTGAATATTTTAATCAGTAGAATGTACAATATGGGTCAAAAACCTACCTTTCACACAGTAACTCCAAAAAAATATAAAACTACCACCATTAAATAGCTTATGAAAAGTTATATACAATTAGAGGTGATTTTGATATGTTTTGAGTTTTTATTTGAAAGATATGGGTTTGTGAAGTTTGGTTTTTGGCTTTTTATTTTATGTATAAAATGTGCACTGTGTATTATTTTTGCACAAACTCAATTTTATATTTTTGTTCACAATATTAGTTATAACTTTCATGTACAAAGTTTATTTATTTGATGAATAAATAATAAAGAATAAAATATGTGTCAAAATGCATAATTAAAGAATGAATAGATGGGATTTTTATTCTATTTTGGCCCTTATCTCCCCCTATTTTATTCATTGTCGACCAATTCAATTCTTTACTTGGTCTCAGTATTTAGGGTCATAAAATATCTTTGATATTTTATTCTTTTTCCTTTTCTTCTCTTTATTCTATAATATTGGCATTAAAAACCTCATTTATATACAAATAATACAATAAATAATTGATGCTATTATGTACAAATTGATGCTATTTACATGCATTGGCTAGGGTTTTTAAGGCCAAAATGATAGAATAAAAGTGATGAAATGGAGATTCATCACCCCCCTATACTTGCCTTTGCTAGTCCCTAGCAAACACTTATGCAATAAGTACCAAAAGAATAAAGAAGAAAAGAAAAAAGAAAGAATAAATAATAAAGAATAGATGGAGTTGATCTCAATAATTACCTTTGTCATAACAAAATCAAAGTTTGGAGCTCAGGTTAGACCTTGATGTGAGAATGTATGTAGAATCTAGTCGGGAACTAAATTTAAAACACAACAACCTTCGAGAGTCATAGAACTTGGTTCAAACCACCTCAATATCCAGGTCAAAACTAGCCTTCATCAGATGCAAACCCTTATGAATTTGAAGCTGACTTGTACAGTGTAAGTGATAGTGGCTCTTCCCAACTGATGACGAAGCAACTGACTTCTCCAGAATGACAACCCAATGATTCCCCAATCCAGCAATCTGTCGTTGAGGAGCGCGGTATTCCCTTATAAGCTCAAGTAGCATCCAACTCAAGAGGAGGAGGTGAAGAAAAGAATGGACGGTAGCCAGTATAGCTACCTATCCTGGGATGCAAGACCAGTGTAGTTAAGTCATCCAGCTGTAGGTTCACGTGGTATAACTTTGATCCTCAAGCTTGTTTATTTTCTATACAACATACATACTCCGATAGGAATTTTATTTTTATTTGCAGGCATGTCCACTTTTTTTGAGTTTTTTTGAAATACTATATACAACAACATTTACGTAAGGACTTTTTCCTCTCGAGCCAGAAGACTATCCCTCTATTGAAGCTTTATTGCAACCCACACTATCCTGTCATTTGACTTGATTGCAACTAGACCAGGTTGGGGTGCACTTCCCTCCCTAGACAAGGATAAATGTTTCCACCTGTACGCATCTCAGACTGGCAAATCCAACCCCCTCACCACTCCATTTGAGTTGAGCCAAGTGAAAGGTGCAAGTGTCCAAGTTAGGTCACAACCGACAAGAGTCATGTATGCGTCTCGAAAAGTTCTAGTTAGTCAATTGAGGTGACTTGAACCCAGCCCCGAGTCTCAAAGAATTAAGTCCGAATAGATCTAAAGTACCATAAACCTAATTTCCATAAGGTTCCAGTGCAGTTAGATGCAGTAAGGTCCAACCAAGCTCCAATGTTCGACTTCATTGGACTAGTTCAATCATCAAGCTCAATTGAAAAGAATTGAATGCTATGCAAATGCTATGTACAATGATGCAAAGAATGATGCAATTTTCACAAAGAATTTGGAAATAAAAGAATTTTTACACAAAGAAATTTGTAAATAAAAAAAAATTTGGCACACAAAGTATAAAATGTATACAACTATTTACACGGGTGTGCATCTTTTATTTACAAGAGTTAAGATTTAAAGAATTTATAAATTTTAGAATTTATTTTATAGATATATAAAATTGAAAAAGAATTTTACTTTTATTTTTATATGTAGAATTTAATTTATTTAATGATGCCTTTATTCCTTAATTTTATTTGAAAACAATTTTCAAAACTGTAGTACAAAATAATTTTTTCAAATATTTACAAACATTTGAAAGCCATTTTGCAAAGATTTTTCAAACATTATACATAGATTTTTCAAAATATTTTTACAAACATTTTCAAAATCATTTGCAAATAGATTTTCAAATCCTTTATTTCACACAAAGAAAAGAATATTTGCAATCAAAATATTTTTACAAAGGTTGAAAACATTTCACAAAAAGTTTTCCGAACGGTTCACACCATTTTTCAAATCATTTTGCAAAAATATTTTTAACCTGGTTTATGAACCAGTATATACAAAATGAATTTGAGGAATAAAAAACATTATTAAATCGTTTTTAATGAATTATATAGTACTTTTAGCCATATTTATTATTAATAATACGAAAGTATGAGTTATGGATAAAGTATATATAGAGTATATACTCCCCCTATACTTAGGGTGAGATATCCCTAAGTATAAGCAACGACAGAAGTGATGAAACAGAATGGAGAAAGAACAACACGGTGTGTACCCCCTATACTGAGGACAAAGCACGTCCTAAGTACAGACACATTGATATGGCGCAAGATCTGGGTCACACAAGACATACAGAATAAAGAAGGATTAGAATACATAAAACATATATACAACAAAAAAATAATGTGAAGTACATGACGATATCTAGTATGCGAAAACCGTGCTCTCGTCATCATCTCCCTATGAGAACGAGGATGCAGTTAGATAGTGAAAAGGCACTCGGATGTACAATCAAGTGGGTGTCATCTATCAGGGACAAGAGATCGACAACTAAATTAGGGACCAATAGCATGAATCAGAATATCGGCTCATAAGGAAGGAATGAGTGAGCGGAGCCGATATCGTAAGACATGGAGGAAGAAGGAATAGTACGAAATCCTTCTAGTCAATCATAGTCTCCGAAAGGTATAAAAGATGAAGAGCAAGAGACTGTAACACAATATCCGATGGTCATAAGATCTGAAAGTCGCAGGAATACACCGAATAACACAATACATAGCTAAACACTGCGAGGGTCCTCAAGGTGAGTAGGATCAGAGAATAATCAGAAGACTCAGCTCCGTGCTCCAACAGAGAGGAGACACAACCAGGGAGGAGACTGAGTATAAAAATCAACAGACTCGACTTCATGCTCCACCAAATGGGAGACACCAGAAAGAGGCTGAGTACCAAGAAGATGATGTATCCTCCCGTAGATAACCCTCGGGGAACAATATATACTAGTCAGTGAATATCACAACAGAAGCTCACCCTTGTGAGGGTCGTCACAGTGAGCGGACTCAAAGGAGTCAGATCCATCAGACAGATCAACAGGAACGGTCTCTGTAGACGACAAATCATCTACCTGCAGAAGAGACCGATGGACCAAGAGAATGTGGCAGCATCCCACAGACAACCCTCGGAGAGCATAATGCCAACTAATCATCGAATAATTGGAGAAAGATCGCTCATCCTTGCGAGAACCGTTAAGGAGAGCAGACTCAAAAAAGTCTAGTCAGATAGGTCCACTAGGATCAGATTCGATAAACATCAAAGCAGTGGGTACCGGAGAATAGATTAGATGACTCGTTTCTAAGCTCCAACAGAGAGGAGAGACAATCGGTGAGGGGAAGTGAGCGTAAAGAAAGTGTTACATATTCCCGCAGATAGCCCTCAAGGAACAATGCAAGCTAAGCAGTGAATAGTCAGATGAGATCTCATCCTTGCGAGGGACACCAAGGTGAGAAGATTCAAGGGGGTCAATCAGAATGGTCTCGGTAGATGACAAATCATCTACTAGCCGAAGAGATCGGGAGATCAAGAAAAGGTGGCAGCGTCCCGCAGATAACTCTCGGAGAGCATACTGCCAACTAGGCATGGAATAACCGGAAATGTGACACTCATCCTTGCGAGGACCGTCAAGGAGAGAAAACTCAAAGGAGTCTGGGGCGTTGACCTCGTGCACCTACAAATCGGGCGTACAATTAGCAGGGAGGCCAAGAAGTGAAATAATACAACTCGGTTCCGTGCTCCAACAGAGAGGAGACACCATCAACAAGGGGAACAAAGCGTAGAGAATGTGTACATCCTCCCACAGATAGTCCTCAGGGAGTAATACGAACTAGGTCAATACGTCTTGGGATTGTTGGCACCAAATCTCTGGTCCTCAAAAGCAATCAATCAATCATCAGGAGGGCATAAGATCATGTGAGGGATGAGAAATAATCATGTCAATCACAGTACATCCCTTAGGTCAATCCAATCAGCTGATATGGCACACAAGATAATCCGAAATCCTCGAGGTGCCATGGGTGGATATACAAAGCAGGAGATCGGGGATGGGTCAATCAAGACGAGGAGAGAAATCATGTGGGTTCCGCACACCATCGCTATGAAGTCCAAATTAAGATAGTCAATCAATCCTCAAAATCAATATGGTGGGAACCTCAAAATAGATAGATCAATCACAGCTCATGAAATCCTCGTCGAAGCATCAAAGTATGTCACATCCTCAATCCAGTGTGCGAGATCAAAATCATCAAATAATAATCACACCTAATAATCGTGTATTGTCAAAATCCTCAATAAGCTTCTATGCACATAATGAAAGTTAAATCCACCAAGAGAAGGATATCAATCTCAACATCCTCAAGAAGTACCTGACTTACTCCAATTATCAATGTAAGTCACAATCCTTGATGCGGGCTATGTCTACAAGCACAACAATCCCAGGTAGAAGAAAGGATGATACGGGGGACACGAGGAGGGTGGGCGAGGTGAAGGTGTACATAGTCAAAATTGTGGTTCAAGGAGAGGGTATCCCCAAACCGGACTAGATGTGGGTGATATGGGCAAGAAGAGAAGCCGTAAGATCTGGCTAGGAAGGCAAAGGTCAAGATCCAATATCACGACTCAATGCAAATGAGGAGATATATGTATAAGAGAGGTAGAGAGACTCAAAGATGAAAAAAATGATGGCTCATACAGATGGGACCGCAAGACTCAAATAGATGAAAATACACACGGACTCCAAGTCATAATCAATACATAAAGCAAACCCCCGATTCACCTACTCAACGCAGTGAAGACCGAGATGTGATCTTTTTATCTTGTCAGTTTTAGAGTTAGGTGATCATCACAAAGTTGCACAAACCGAAGAAAGGCTTGGGATTTGGGCGCTAATCCTTAGCGTGTGCGTAGGAATAAAATGTGCGTACAAGGAGAGGGTTGATCTCCCCAATACAAGGAAACCATTATATTTTATTTTAGAGATCAAGTATCATTAGCAGTCACTATTTTATTTTGGTTATCACTCTTTTTTGGTTGTTTTTCAATGCGCGTGCCTAACGGGGTTTCCAATTCCATTTAGCATTCTAAGTGAGAAAAATCAGAGGGAGAAGATCAGAAAATCCATGCAAGTCGGAAATCGATGATGCATGCAAAGTAAGAAGACTTATAGTGCTTCCCAGTACGCTCCTTGCGGGATGCATAACAGAATTGAAACCTAAACTATATGAAAATGCAATCCGATAAAATCACTCTAGGATAGTAACTGCTATTATCATGAAGCACCATATGTTAATTATTCAGAGTCAAACCCTAAAGTACGATCATGGAGACGTCTCGGTGCCGTCACAATGGGTCCTGCCAACGTTGTACGACGTCTCTCACGACGCGTGGGTTCGAATCTAAATAACTAACAATTATTATTTGACTAAGTCCAAAGTGCATCTATAGTTATAGGAAAATATATTAGGAGCTTTGGACCTTAATCTATCGGCAAACAATTCCTAAATTAAGTCTCATTCATACAAAATAATAAAAATAAAATAAAAGCAAAAAAGCGTCAAAACCGTCGAGGCCCCCAAGGGAACAATCCCTCAGGCACTTAACCTTGGGAAGTTAAAGTGTGGTTGAGAGTCTTGAATTATTACATGCCAAGTGTCACTCTCTTACATAAATATATAATTTTTTTAAGCATAATAAAATGAAGCTCAAAAACTTTCTCAAAAATTCCTCCAAGTCTGAACCAGTTGCTCTCTCCTGTCGGCTCAGTCAAAAAACTGGCTCCGCCTTGCTTGGATGCATAGGTCCTCCTAGGAGAAGAGACCGATAGACCAAGAGAATGAGATAGACCCACTTGAGTGCTCTGTCGTGCCACAGTCCCTCACAAAAAATTCAAACATGAAGGAGTGTCAGCCGGTTCACAATAATATCAAAAAATAGAGAGAAATAAATAAATAAATACAACAATAAATAAATGAATTAACAAGAGATATAAGATAAAAATCAAATAATCTCCTACTACGTGAGATTGCTCCCCGGCAACGATGCTTTTTGATAACCGAGGGAAACAGAGGGTCATACAATCTCACAAGGTGAAACCGTAATCGATGCGTTGACCGCTCAACAAATCTCAATCAATCAACAATTAACCCCTAATAATTAATTAAGAAATTTAAATCTCAAAAAAGCAGAGTTAAAAATTATTATAACTATACAACAGATGTGTATAGGTGTAAGTTAGTGTAGAGGTGGAACACAAGAAGCAAACGGGAGCAGGACACATGATAAATGCATAAAAATTCTACCTTTTATCTATTGTCCAATTCATTGTTTTGTGGGTTGTTAATTTAATATATTTTTTATTTTATTTTTGGTTTTATAATTTTGTATTTTCTTTTTATATTTTTCAATTTTTATATTTTTTATTTAAATAATATATATGTTTATGTATAAATATAATATAAGGTATATATAAATATATAGATAAAAATATATAAATATAGATAAAATACAGTAAATATAATGTTTTTGTGATTTTTATATTTTTCTATTTTTTTATTATTTTTTGGGATTTTCGCTATTTTTTATAAATTTTGAAAGCCAAAAATATCCCAAATAAGGAATTAATAAATAGTCTGAAATTATATGGGTTTTAAAAATAGTTAATCCCCAAAATTATCCAAATTAACTTTAACATATAAATAATAATATATAGATAATTATAAAATAGAAAAACACATTTTTCGTATCTTTATAGAATTTTTATAATTTTTGTTGGATTTTAGTTCTTTACTATTTTTATCATTTTCTTTTTCAATTTTAAGGGTTTTTGTTTTCCAGACTCAATAAATACCAAAATATACTTATATAATTTTTTTGTGATTTTTGAAAATGATTTTATATTTTTTTGGATTTTTTATAGGTAAACCAGGAATATATGTGCTCTTTTTCATTTTTAATAAATATATTAAATGCAAAAAATGCTAACTAAAATATGGACGTAGACCTACATGACATAAAGCACCGAATCCTATTTTTGAGAATTTTTAGGAGCACATTAACTATATTTAATAAATAGATAAAATCTACAAAAATATGTGTCCTAGCAGGGGCATTTTTACAATTAAAACAAAGTATAGGGTTCTCTGTGCAAAAATACCAAAAACATACAACGTTTATTTAATTTTTAAAGACTAATTTACAATTACAAAATCTGCGAGGGTACTCATGTAATTTACCCCTGGGACAACACGTAACGCACGCTGGGGATGACCAAAATGCAAATACAAAAAAGATCAAGGATCTCTCAGTGATTTTTACAAAAATATACAGCGTGTATTTCAATTTATTGGACTGAATATTAATTTACAAAACTCGTAGAGGCATCCTTGTAATTTCCCCATCTTACATGGGATGACACGTGAGGTAACGTGGACTGGACCCAAGTGTATATATCAAAAATATAGGGGGTCATTTACAAAACCTCCAAATTATTTATAACATTAACTTTTTTAAAGGACTAAATAATAAATAAAAATGTGGGGTGAGATATGCAATTACCCCAAATAAAGCGCACTATCGGACGATGATGGTCTTCTCACTTGCCACGTGCCGCTCATCGAGCAGCTGATGACGCTTCTCCGATGGACGGTGGAGATTAGATCACTTGAGTTGATCGGATGGTGATGGCATGACATGATTCAACGGCTGATGATCAAACTGGCACCTGCATCTGATCCGACGACGGAGAAGCACGGCCGAAGAACATGGAAAAACGTCAGGGAAGATGAACTTCAATCCCTCCTCCTCCGTGGGTCCGGCATCCTTTGGAGCTCCAAGGTAGCCTAAAAGTTTCCTTGCAAGATCCTCTTCGTGCTGGTGGCGTCAGAAAAGCCAGAGGTTCACCGGAGTGCCACCATGAGGTTGAGGAAAAGGTGACGGCCGAGGTACCTACGGTAGACTTCGAACTTGGCTCCGACCGCTTATTTGTGCCTCTATCCTGCACAAAAAGACGAAGGGACCGGGGGCAAAATGCCTCAGCTTCGTTAAACGGTGAGATGAAGCGTAGGATGGTCGTGGCGACGAGGTCTGACGAGGTGGATGGAGGTGCCTCGTATTCCAGATCCGAGGGGGATCCGGGGAAGCGAAGGTGCGAGGGATGAAGTAGAAACGAAGGGGAAGGTGATGAGATGGAAAGGGCGGTTGGAAAACAAGCGGGGTCACGGTGGAACGTTCGCTGGATAGGAGCTCCGACGAACTACGAATCTTGATTTCTACTCTAAAAGGTTACACTAATGATTAATCTAATTGCAAAATTAAAATTCTATAATTAAAATCTACCTAAAAATTATAAAGAGCGTAGCTCATACCTGGCTGGAGGCCTAGGAGCAGAGACGTTGCCAGCGCGTCGTCGTGGGTGCACCTTTTCCCTCCATCGACCGCTGCGGACCTCAGGGGTTCTCCCTCTGTCACAGGGATGCTCTCTTTGACCGAGGTTACAGGGTTTCAAGGGTTGAAGATGACCAAATTTGAGTAGGAAGGCGGAGGTCCTTATTTATGAACATGATGGGGTACCCTTATTGACCAGGCGATATCAATGAATCAGTGTTATATATAGGAGATCCAAGGGTCTAGCATGGATGTACAATAATCTGGAAACAAATGTCAAGAAGACATCGAGGATGATTGATCGATAGATCAACTAGGAAAAAGGCATGAAATCGCGGGAAACGACATGCCGCATCAATTCTGGAGCAGAGGAGGCAGTTGACCAGTGGTCAACTAGCGACCTGATGTGATTGGTCCACGTCAGGTTGCTACAGGACAAAAACCTAATTTTTATTCGAAAATAAATATTTAAAATATTTAATTATTTTATTATTGTTTAATCACCAAATAAAAAACGTTTTTTATTTTATGTAGTATTTTATTATGATTTTTATTTATTTTTGGTCTATTTTATTACATGCTTATTTTTAAGGGCTTATTTATAGGTATAATTGCTTATATTTTGTACATTTTTATTTCGTATATTTTATTTTAGTAATTTATTATTTTATTTTATATATTTTTAACTTATTTTATGGGTATAAATATATTTTTATTTTATTTTTATGATGTTATTTGTACACTTCAATAAATTGATATGTATATTTTATAGGTATATTTATAAGTCTTTTACCTATGTATTATATACATCTGGTTTTGTATTTTTAATATAATATGAATAATATTTACAATATTAGAATAATATGAAAGAATAAATAATAAAAGAATAGGTTTCCCTTTTATTTTTATACATGTATAACGTGGATGTTTTGCCTATATTTTCACATAAACTTCTTTTAATTTTCATTTTCTTTTTGGTTTTATTCTAGTTTCAATATACAAGTATGTTATAAATTATATTTACAAAATTATAAAAATATGAATTTGTAAAAATAATGAATAATGAGTAAATTGAATATTTTAATCAGTAGAATGTACAATAGTGGTCAAAAACCTAACTTTCACACGGTAACTCAAAAATATAAAACCACCACCATTAAAAGCTTATGACAAGTTATATACATTTAGATATAACTATCAATGCAACTATTAATGTGATTATTCCAACTGGATTTAGTATCATACACATAATAGTGGCGGTTCTTACTTTTAGATCTACTATTTAAATAATTCGAATTCAGATAATTAGAAAAAAGAACTTTCTAATTCATTCAGAAAAGAACTATCATTGTCAATCTCCAAAATTTGATTTTCAATATCAAAATATATGGAATAATTATCACCATTGGTGATTTTGATATGTTTTGAGTTTTTATTTGAAAGATATGAGTCTGTGAAGTTTGAGTTTTGGCTTTTTATTTTGTGTATAAAATGTACACTGTGTATTATTTTTGCACAAACTCAACTTCGTATTTTTGTTCACTTTACTATCTATAACTTTCATGTACAAAGTTTTTTTATTTGATGAATAATAAAAAATAAAATATGTGTCAAAAATACATAATTAAAGAATGAATAAATGAGATTTTTATTCTATTTTGGCTATTATCTCCCCTACTTTATTCCTTGTTGACCAACCAATTCTTGACTTGGTCTCGAGGTTTAGGGTCATAAAATATCATTGATATATTATTCCTTTTTCTTTTCTTCTCTTTATTCTATAATTTTGATATTAAAAACCTTATTTTATATACAAATAATACAATAAATAATGGATTCTATTATGCAGAAATTGATGCTATTTACATGCATTAGCTAGGGTTTTTAAGGCCAAAATGATAGAATAAAAGTGATGAAATGGAGATTCATCAGTAGTCTAGTCTCCTGCTACGGGAAACCTTGAAATATTTGACTCTGAAGGATATTGCCTTGCTTATTTCATGCATACTCCAAAGGGATTTGATTTTTCATTGACTTTTCTTCGTCTATTATTTTTGGAGTTTTTGATTTTGCTTTTTTGGGACTATATACAATAACATTTACATAATAGACTATCCCTCTTTTGAAGCTTTATTACAACCCATTGCATTGTGTCTTTAAACGTCCATGCTACTAGACCGGGTTGGACGGGCACTGGCCAGTCATGAATCTGTGATTCATTACTCTTAAAGTTGAAAATAGAGCCTTGTTCCCGAGTATGTAGCAGCATATTTCCCTTTATTTTGCATAAATAGAATTCATGCATCAATCGACAATACATGCATTTTAGCATTCATATTTGCACTTAATAAGAAGCCAAATCATTTGTAAAATCCACTTGTAAAATATCCACCTAATTATTTGTATTTGTATACCCCCTGTGAAATCAAATAACACCTTCCTTATACTATGTACTTTATTAGTTAATATAAGGAAGAAGGCCAAAATTCCCTATCTTGTACATTACCCAATAAAGCCCCAACGCCCTAGACCTTAGATTGCCAAGATCCCTCTCATACAAACTTCGAATTAGGTCTACTCACCTTCAGATTAATACACATCCAGATACCTTTAAAATGAGACTAATTTTATTCAATTCGGAGCTCGTATGCAAAACGTGGGTTTTTGGGCCCCCTCGTATACTATATAAATGTATATTTGTACTCTTTTATTTTTTTTGTATCATATTTGACCTCATCTCCATTTTTACTTGTAGATCTCATCAATATCTACAACTTTCATGTTTTGAGTTTTTCCAAATTCGGCCTCCTTCTCTCTCTAAATTCACTTTCTTTCTCATCCACTCAGAGTTGGCCCGCTTCTTTGCGCACCACGCAACCAGCCTTCCCCACCGCCCGATCTACCCATGGATCTCATCTGGATCATCCCTTCATGCTTCGCCCTTAGCACTCCACATGGTGCATTAGGCGCCCTCCGATCATCGCCAGAGGCCCTCAATCCTAGCCCTCCATCTCGCACTAAATCTGGACCCTTCGATCAAAACCCCAGACTTCATCTTCGCCGCACGCTAGCACCTCGACCTGTGCCCTCTACGTGGCACGCCCTGTGCCCTTGATCTCGCTCCACCGATCTAATCTTAACCCTTCGGTTTTGCCTCTCCCCCGACTGTTGGATCACTCGATCCAACGATCGATACTTCGTCTCCTACCTCCTGCACACCCCGCGCCCCACGTCGTCCACCGTACGCGAGGGCAGCGCCCTTTCTATTTTGGGCGCTACGCCGACCATCATCTCCACCCCCTGGCACCACCACTACAGAGCCCACTCTTCCCTCATCCTCGTCAACCCCCTCGTTCACCAAGAAGTCCTCGACCTCGCCCCACGATGCCCACCAACCCCACCTTCTCGCTACCTACTATCACCTTCATCCTAAAAATGCATCGCCTCCGTCCACCTTCACTCCTATCCGTCATTATGAGAGGTATCCTGGAGCTCAAAGCCACCCATTGGTGACAGCAATTGAGTGCGAAATCGAGCAAAGATAGGCTCCCACCTTCGGCGAGATCCACGACGTCGTCACATCGTGCTGCAGCTTCTCCAACGAGCTGCTTGAGCTCGGGGCCCCTACCGTCCCTCGAGCGACGACCAGGAGCACTGCATAGAGATCTATTCCACAGGTAGACTCCTCCATACCCCTCTCGATCTTTTTCCCTGTTTCTTGCTTCGTCTCTGATTTTATTCATCGTCGATACTCCATTTCACCCTTCGCCGGCCATCCTCCGAGCTTCGCCTTGGATCTGGCATCTTCGTGCACCAATCCTTCAGCCCCTATGACACATTCCACCATACGCCGACGAAAGCTCCGCCATCTTGGTGGAGCACGATCACGGTCCACCTCATCTCTCATCCCTCACCCCGCATTCACATGCGACCCACGAGCACAATCACACGCCTTGGTTCTTTCACTAACCTCTGCAGGTACATTATCTTGGATTGGTCGGAACCTCATCAGAGCACCCATCGAGCTTCTCCAACGCTGCTCTTCAGAGACGCTCAGACACTCTTGAGACCACCGGTGGACCCCCGACACTCCCACGGCTCTTCCCAGCCATTTGGGAGCCACTAGCAACCTCCACATACGTCCAGAGGAGGAGGCGAAGCCAGAGCTCCTTCACCGGAGCACAACCCCCCTCCACCGCAGGAGGTGGCAGACCGGTTGAGGAAGACAAGAAGCAGTCATCCGATCTCCTGATCGGACGGTCCGGAGCAAGCCACATCGCCCATATCCCGCAGCCATAGGATCAGGAGGATCCTACGCACCTGATCGCGCCACGTCACCAATCTCCAGAGCTTCGGGGACCATTGGATCCTTCCTTCGAATGGTTCGTCGCCCGTCACGCACCAGCCACCAGCATCCATTGGATCTTCACTTGATCCACAGTCCACATCGAGCCACGTCGCTCGATCCGACCCTCTTCCCTGACCACCAGGCGTGGATCCCCCGAAGCTACTCCGAGCCTAGCCCGAGCCTCCAGAGCACCCGAGCCTCTGCCCGAGCCTCTGAAGTCCACCGAACCTGGGACCCCAACGTGGCTTGCACGTGCATTCTGGGTAATTTGTGGCGAGGCCCGTAGAAGTTTTCATAATTACATTCCAGTCCCTGCCAGGAGACCCCACGTGAGGAGCGCGTGTTCTGTGGGAAATTTGCATACACCCCCTCAACATTATAGGTAATCACATATCAGTCCTTGTCAGCGCGTTTACTTTTCATCAATTTTATTTCCTGTAATTGCAAATAGGCCCCTGTCTTTGCACGCATATTTAGCACTCATTTTAACTCATTTTTCAAGTTTGAAAATTGCATTGTGTAGCTTATTTTGTCCTCTTTCATAGGTGACACTTGGAATATTTTTATGGAAGTAGCGGATTTTATTATTAATTAATTGTGAAATTGTCTCATATTTTGCCCATTTATGCCTATTAATTTATAGTAATTTCTCTGTTACCCCAAAAATCCCCAAAAATTCACATTAGACTGAGGATAATTAAGTTTACATTGTTTCCAAAAATCATCTCATTTGCACGCATCTCGAGGCCTAAATAAATCATTTAGTGATTGACTTAATTAATTTTTAATAGGTACATTTCAATTGGAAATTTAGATTGATTAATTTTCCTGGATTCTTCACACTTAGATCTATCTAGGATAATTTTTATATCTGAAAATATTGTGATTTGATATTATTAAAACTAACTTAGTCAAAATCACCTTGCATCCATTTTAAATTCATAGTAAATTCATCCAGCAAAAAATTCTAAAAAAATTAGTGTAGCTTAATTTCATCATATTTCACCATCTGGCCAATTTTCATAATTTTTGGAATCAATCTGACCATATTTTTTAATTAACTTGTAAACTGGCCTGATTGTGCATGTGTCTTTTTCTTCCTGCATAAAATATATTGAAAAAGACCAAAAAACAAAACATCTCTTGAAAATCAGACTTTGGAAATTTGCTTAAAATCTACCTAAGGTGACAGCTGCCTCCCTGAGTTCGATCTTGGGCTTGCCCAAGTAAAATAAATTTGCCACTCGAAATTAATTTAACTTTAATCGAAAGTGGTTTTTTTCGATTGAAAATACTGGAGCAGATGGCGAAAACAGGCAAGTCGCAGGCCACAGGGCCTATCAGTTGTCTCCATCAATTCTATCCAACGAGACAACTACTGTAGCGGATCTGACAGAGGATCTCATTTCCAGCATGGGGATGATAACTGATAAGCTAAACATGGTCTAGTAGATCCACAAGAGGGTCACTGACCTTGAGTCTCTCTCGCATTTACCGAAGCAAGTGGAGGAACTTACTGAAAGGGTAGCTAAGATCAAGCTACCTGCCCCTTCTGCACCACCTGTACATGTACACCGAGTCCACCTTGTACAGGAACATGCACTGGGGCCTCAGAGTGGCTGGGTAGAGGATCAGACTTACACCCAACAAGACCATCATGCACCCCCACAAGTGGAAACCAGATACGAGGAGCCTCCGTAGGTGTTCAAGATCAACGGGTTGTGGTACATCCATGACCCTGTCGGCAGACTGTCGGGGATGGGGAACGGTCATCCTCACCAATCTTCCCCAGCTTACCAGGAAACCAGCTCCGTCCCCGCACCGTGCTTTGTTCAGTCCAGGCCCGAACGAGGGTACTAGCCTCAGCAGCACCAGCAGCAGCATACGTTCTACTCGGGCCAGCAGGGCCCGTCACCGTCCCATCTGCAGCAGCAGTATCGACATGGCCAGTAGGGCCAATATAGAACCTCATCCGCAAGTCAACAGCAACCATCCCAGCCCACCGAATCCGAGTTCCTCACCTTGGCGATCCAGACCCTGAATAATAGGGTCCAACAGATCCAGAATGACTATCTGGATATGAGAACCGATCTGAATCGTTTGTCTCGTACCCAGGACCAACAAATGGCTCCAAAGACCCTAATTCCCGCCCAAGTTCAGGCCAACCCGAACAGCCTAAATCAAGGCCAGAACTGACCTCGTGATCAAGTATACTATTCTGATAAGTCTTTATTTGAACATGAGATCCTTTCATATGATAATGTAAACCATATGTCCCTTAGGAGCGGAAGGATCGTGATCGTACCTGATCGGGCACGGGCATTGAAGGAAGAAGCCGCCAAGTCTCTACCTAAGGAGAACTTGGAGGAGAAAGAGGAGCAGCACCACCATCACCACCACCGGCAGAAGAAGAGGACTTTTGGGTCCTCGAAGCAGCAACGGAACCGCACCAGCAGAGAGTCACCCGAAACCGATGAAGAGCCCACACCTCCGTCTGAGGAGGATAGTCCAACAGTCGCGGAGGATGCATCACCGGTTTCGCAGCATCAGTTTCTTTTTCGTCACAGTCAGAGTCCGAGTCAGTTTCAGAGTCCGAGTCCTGTACAGAACTCCGTTCCTGCTTTGAATGAAAATATTTCAGTTTCAGTATCTGAGTTGGAGTAAATAATCCCTTTTTCCTGAGCTCTTAAGGGTGGAAAGAAGAAAACTAAAAAAAATCCAAAAAGATGACCCTAAGATGGTAGAGTTTTGTAACAAACATATCAAGGTCAAAATTCCTTTTGACAAGTATGTGGAGATGGCACATGCATTTCAAAAATACCTTAAGGTGAGATGCACACCTACTAGGGTATGCAAGAAGACCAAAAGCCATGTTGAGAAACACGTTCTGTCAGTAGCCACGACTTGCGCAATAAAGAACTCGTTTCTAAGGAAACGAAGAGACATGGGTGCACATTATGTGGTGAGTCATGTCGATGACATTGCGTTTGCACGCACTCTCCTAGACAACGGCTCTTCAATCAACTTAATGCCCACAACCCTCTATGAGCGTCTTAATCTCGGACCTCTTAGGAAATCTAGTGCCCTCCTGCAGTTCGCTGATAAATCAACTAAGAGGTCCCAAGGAGAATTGAGGAATCTTGTCATCAAAGTCGAGGGTCAAGAATACATGGTGGACTTTACTGTTCTAGATATGGAAACCCCTCGTAATTGGAGAGATTCCCATATCATCCTAGGCAGGCCCTTCCTCAGAACAACGAGGGCCTTGTTTGATTACAAGATCGGGAAAATCCAGTTCCAAACTCTAGGCGGAGACGAGGAACTTGAGATGAAGCAGACCAGATGGCAGAGACCGGACTCTGAATCCAGCATCGAGTACTCTTCGTCCGAAGCAGACTGCGACCATGTAGACACAATTGGGCCATGGAGACAGAACCCAGCCAGCATCGATGAGTCCCTCCACTCCGAAGATGATCTTGTGCATGAGTCAGTTTGCGAGGTCCTCAGAGACGAGTACAACTCAAAACCTGCATCCACCTACATCTTCGATGACTCAAAGGCCCAGCTGGGCCTGTCAGTCCTTACCTATTTAGGACAATCAGAAGATGAGGACGACGAGTCGGATGTGGCTTTTGTCGATTACATGGAAACCTTTGATGATCTGACTCCAAAGCCGAATGACTTGGTGGCAGTAATTTCAGAGACAGATCCAACCACTTTCAACACTAAACCAGATTTGATTGAGCCAAAATTCCTAGACGATCACACATTACCTGAGCTCAAACCTTTACCTACAACACTCAAGTATGCCTTTCTTGTGGTTCAGGAGAAGAAATATCCGGTCATCATCAGTTTTCGATTGACCGAGGAGCAGGAATCTTGCTTGCTAGAGATCTTGGAGAAAAATCGCAAGACGATAGGCTGCAGCATTTCTGATCTCCACGGAATAAATCCCGCTCTGTGTTCGCACCATATCTACTTGGAGAATGAAGCTAAACCCTCTCGTGAATTCCAACGTCGTTTGAATCCAAATTCACGAGAGGTAGTGAAGAAGGAGATAGAGAAATGGTGCAACGTGGGTTTCATTTATCCCATCTCCGACTCTAAATGGGTGGCCTCGATCCATGTTGTCCCGAAAAAGTCGGGAATTCAGACGACCACCAACGAGGACGGAGAGGAGATCGTGACATGAGTGCACACGTTGTGGCGCGTCTGTGTGGATTACAAACGCCTGAATGTTGCGACGAAGAAGGATCATTTCCCCTACCGCTCATTGATCAGATCCTAGAGAGACTAGCGGGGAAAGAATTCTTCTACTTCTTGGATGGGTTCTCGGGCTACAATCAAGTAGCCATAGCTCCAGAGGACCAGGAAAAACCCACATTTACATGCCCCTTTGGTACCTATGCTTTCAGGCGCATGCCCTTTGGGTCTCAGTACTTTCCAAAGGTTCATGATTGTTGTATTCGCGGAAATGGTCGGCGAATCCCTAGAAGTCTTCATGGATGACTTCTCGGTCCACGGTGATTCCTTCGATTCCTGTCTTAGGAATCTAGAACGAGTCCTCAAACGTTGTTTTGAGGTTAATCTGGTGCTCTCCTGGAAGAAAAGTTACTTCATGGTGACGGAGGGCATTGTGTTGGGGCACGTCATCTCCAAGAGAGGAATGGAGGTTGACCCTGCCAAGGCGGACATGATCAGATGACTCCAACCACCCACCAACATTAAACAGTTGCAGTCCTTCCGCGGGCATGTCGGATTCTATCGGAGATTTATTAAAGATTTTTCTAAGATTGCCCGACCGCTAACGGAGCTTTTAGGCAAGGACATGGAGTTTATTGTTGATTACAAATGTCTTGAGGCCTTTAAGCTACTACAAGGAATGATCATGGATGCCCCGATCCTACATGCCCCAGAATGGTCTCTACCTTTTAAGATCATGACGGACGCATCAGATTTTGCTGTTGGGGCTGTGTTAGGACAAAGGAGGGATGGCATCTCGTTTGCATATCACTACACAAGAAAAGTGCTTGATACCGCTCAGCGTAACTATACAGTTACGGAAAAAGAGATGCTTGCGGTAGTGTTTGCCTTGGACAAGTTCAGATCTCACTTAATCGGATCCATGGTAATTGTGTTCACTGACCACACAGCGCTACGATACTTGATGGAAAAGAAGGACGTGAAGGTGCGTCTTCTTCAGTGGATTTTGCTTATCCAGGAGTTTGATTTGGATATTTGTGATAAACCTAGAAAGAAGAATGTAGTAGCCGATCATCTCTCTCGTCTCTAAAATCTTAATATTTCTGAGGATTCACCAATTCAAGACTCCTTCCCTGAGGAGTCGATTTTTGTTGTCGACTCACACCCATGGTATGACAGTATCATGAACTATCTTGTCTCTAAGAAGGTTCCCGAGGATTGGCCCAAGAGCCACATTGACCGACTGAAGTCGAATGCTAGACACTACCATTGGGAGGATCCGATCCTTTTCTTTGAAGGACCGAATTGTGTCTGGAGACAGTGTATTCCTCAAGAGGAATACCAGAGTGTCCTTTCTTTAAGCCACAGTATGGAGGCAGGAGGACACCACTCCAGGAAGAGGATCGCATGGAAGGTACTTTAGTGTGGCTTTTACTGACAGACTCTGTTTCACGATGCCATCACCTTTGCAAAGTCGTGCCCAGTATGCCAGAGAATAGGAGGAACAACTGGTTCCAAGGATGAGATGCCGATGCAGCCTGTCATCATTTGTGATGTCTTTGATGCATGGGGCATCGATTTCATGGGCCCATTCCCTGTTAGCCACCGATTCAAGTACATCCTTCTTGCAGTAGATTACCTATCCAGGTGGGTGGAGGCTATCCCGACTCGAGCCGGAGACAGCAGGATTGTCTGTAAATTCATCAGAGATCATATCATCTCTAGGTTCGGGATCCCCAAAATGTTGATAACAGATGGGGGTAGCCACTTTGTAAACCGAGAGGTGAAGAAACTCTTGAAAGACTACGACATCGAACACCGTGTCGCTAGTCCTTACCACCCACAGACTAATGGTATGGCTGAGGTGTCGAATAGGGAGGTGAAAACTATATTACAAAAGCTTGTCCGCCCAGACGGGAAGGACTGGTCTCAGATATTGGATCAGGTCCTATGGGCTTAAAGGACAACTTACAAGACACCGTTAGGAACCTCCCCATTCCGGATGGTATTCGGAAAGCCGTGCCATTTTCACGCAGAGTTAGTGCATAAATCAGAATGGGCAATCAAGAAGGTCAACTGGAACACCCACCTTGGGCAGAAGCAGAGAGAAATGGATCTGAATAAGCCTGTGGAAGTCAGAAACCGTGCATACTGTTAGACATGTGAGCCCTGGGCGAACCATTATTACAATAAGTGTTATTGTAATATATATGTTTATCAATAAAAGTTATTGATGTTTCACTCCCTTTCTGAAAATAAATGAATGAATGCACTATAAGGTACCTCTGTACAATTAGGGTTATGTACCATGGCCATCTTGATGATCATATAGCTGTTGATTCATTAACTGAATCATAGAGGCTGGTGTTTGGATGAATATATAAGGAGTTAGATGGAGGAATCATCAAGTATCGTCAAATGATTATTAAGAGATGATCTCCAGCCTGAGTAGGAGATGGCAATCCTTTCTCACATAGGTTGATATCTGACCGACCTCTTGATGCAGGTCCTCTGCATGGGAATAGTGATTCGAAGGTGTCAGATTAGTTAGGTCAATGAGTTGACTTAACGAGATCAAGATAACCTAAGTCCTATGTTGAATGCTATCACAACATAGGCACGCATCCTCTGACCGGAGACAGATGTATTGCTATATGTCTGAGTATGTACATTTGGCAGATCGATAGGTTGATGGCCTAACCAAGGTCTATACACCGACGAGCTGGTGTGCATATAAGGGCATATGAGCAATACGATCTCTCAAAGGGAACATACATGTTCACTTGTGAACCGGAAGACATGAGCTCACTCATGAGGTACTGGGACTGATCAAGTTCCAAGCATGGTCGTCGTGCTCTGGAAGCATGACATGAATTTGAAGGTATGATATATGCTTTGGGAAAGCATATGATCGATACCGATTCCCAATGACCAAGATTGAGAAACTTAGTGATCAAACCCTGAAGAAAACAATGTAAAATTGATCTTGATCTTCAGGGTGACCATGGGTCTTCCAGTATGCAGGATGTACAGGTATTGGGAATACCTGAGGGTGATGTGATCATAAACGATTGTATAACCATGACGCTTCCATTCCGAGGGAGTGATGAAACGGGTCTGAATTTTAGTGACTCCTCTCAATAGAGAAGCAATCTGATCTTGGTCCAAATGTTGGACATTAGTCTGAATGAGATTCAGACAAATGAAAAGATTAGATTTGCGGTCTTGATTTAATCAAGAATCTGTGGGAGGTTCGTAAGATTCTGGATTTGAGATGAGATCTCATTATCCAAGTCACTATACGTGGAACAATACAATCGCCCTGTCCTTATCTCCAAGTATCTGCGGAGAAAGAACATTATTCTTGAAGGGGTTCAAGAATAATTCATTTGATGAACTACATATCCAAGCAAGAAGGACTTGATGATTAAATGAGATTTAATTGTCAAGCATAATATGAATGAGATTCATATTGTGAGAATAATTATCCAAGATAATTAAATGAGATTTAATTGTCAAGGATTAGAGAGTATGGACAATACTATCCATAATATTTGTGTATTATAAATATGATTTGTGATATACATATAAGAGTGAGATTTTTTTGTAAATAGCATTTGTTAATTATTAATGTGGATTGGATTCACATTAATTAATTAATTGGAAATGTAATTTACAAATTAGTTTGGGTTGTGAATATGATTCACATATTTATCAATGGCATGATTGAAATATTCACAAATTAATTTGGAATTAATTTGGTGGATATTTTTATTACAAAAATTAAAAGATAATGGATAAAATAAATGGGAGATAAAATCACCCCAAAATAGGGGTGGTGTCAACCATGGGTGACGCCCCCTATTTTGGGAGGATTTATTTATCTCCTCATTTCTTTTATCTTATTATCTCTTGATGTTTAATTTATATTAAATTAAATTGTGTTGATAATGTTGCAACATATATTTTATTTAAATATAAATTAATGTTGTTGGTTTTTCACCAACAACAATCTTGGCCATTGATTAATACATAGACCAACTTGGCCGTTGGATCTATGTGTCCCATGGATTGAGATCCATTGGATACTAAACTAATATAAAAGGAGTGCTAACCTAGCCTTTTAAGGTACATTATTAATAGTTGTACAAGGTTACTACTCTCTCTCTCTCTCATTCTCACCTACTCTCTCTCTAAATTCAAAGGTGACCGTCCATCTTGTGTATTGAGAAGGAGAGTCTCTCGCCTTCGCCTTCGACGACTCGAGGATCTCCTTCTTCTTTGGGGTTGCTTGCTCTAAAGGAAGACGACGGATTTTGTTTGACGAAATCAGGGGATTCATTGCTTGGATCTTCATCGAGGATTGCGGGAGGAATGTGTCTCATCATCGCGCCTGCAAGTGCGTTCTTCGTGGATCGGACTTAAGACAGGAGGATCTCTTGTTTGGGATTTCATGATTACAACCACGCTCCAAGAGGTATTCCTTACACTTTGTGGTTTGATGAAACGATCCGAGAAATGTTCTCGTGGTCATGTGGTTTCATCACTAGATTTTAAATTTTAATTTTCCGTCGCATCTAGCGACTAGTGCGACTAGTCGCCTCGATCGCATACGATGCGATCAGCAAGCTTCCGTGATGCTCTTGAGGATTCTCAATATCCTTCAAGTGGTGTCAGAGCCTTAGGTCGAATAAGGTTTTGCATATGATCCATAGACCTAGGACGACTTGGTTTTTGAAAGGGTCGCGAAATTTTTGTCGCATTTCAATTTTCGCACCTCTGTCTAATTGAAGTTTTCAGTACTGTTTAAATTGTTTAAACACGAAATTTGCAATTGGATTTTGTTCACCATTAAATAAGGAAACCATAGGATATGAGTTTACAAAATTTGGATTTCATTTGATCAAGATATGGCCTTTCGAATATGCATATATTCACTGTTGCGGGAACAGCAGATCTAAACGTGATTAATGAGTTAATTACTGTTTTAATATGCTCTAAATGCGTGAATTATCACTTGGATTCTTTAATAAATCAAATTGGAAATCTTAGGAAACTGATTTTGCATTTTTTGGATTTAAATTGATCAAGATAAGTTAATTTTAGTGATTGGGGGTCACTGCTGGAAATTGACATCTTTTGATCATGAACCTTGTGATAAGTCATATGATGATAAAATTAATGATTAATTTTCTGAAATGATTAGTGATAAATATTTGTGAAATATCTAAAAGATAATTATTTCATTGAATGACATTTGCCTACCATGATGATAAGATAATTGATCTTGATCATTGGTTGATATGAATTCATCAACAAACATTGATTTCATGAAAAACTTTAGTTTATCCTACAATAGTTGTAGGACAAATTTTACATTAAAAACCCTCTTGCTTGAATAGGATTGGGGATTTGTTTAGCAAATCTCCTTATAATATAATCGAAATTGTTTTGATGTATATTATATGGTATAATTTCGGTTGAAAAACCGATGAGCATCTCAAAGTACATGATGATCTATCTGGCATTATCCTTTCCTGAGGTGGATATGGTGCCTAGTCGGAGAGCATTGGGGTTGCAGATTGTAACGTATATTGTCCGTCCCACTCTCGTCGGTACTGGCCATGACAACGGGTAGGGACTCGATAATGCCAGAGAAGTCAAAGTGTATTTTTCTAATTATTAAAATTCGAATAATACGTACTTTGAGATTATACCTACTATTCAAGTAATAATCAAGTTTGTTGATTGATGATTGGATTAATGATTAATTTAATGTATTTAAATTAATTATATCCAATAAGCACTCTATTATGTATATATATGTGTGTATTTCCCTTGGAAGAATTAATTATGTGAATATGATTCACGATAATTAATTATAAAATTTGAATATGAGATGGAGTATTACATAAGTGACATCCATTGTCTCCCATCAAGGCGAAGGGTTACGTCGCCAGGGATTGTGTGTAGGAGACGCCTGTCTGAAGTGACAGCTTCTGTATGCAAGCGCATCTGAATCGGGCTCTTTTCTTCTCGAAAGAGTAAGGTCGTATGCGTAGTGACCCCAATATCGGGTCCTCATATTATTGGGGCGATATTGGATTACGCATAGCGAGTTCTAATCCTGTTGACGGTTGGTTCAATTAACAACGGGTCAACATCATCTTAGGGGTAGTGGGCTCGGGTGTTAAAGACCGAATTGGGAAATGCAAGTTGGACTTGCAAGGCGGAATGAGTTCTCGCTTCTTTTTATCGGAGTCGCAAGTTCTCATATTATTGGGATATGACAAAGATAGGAAAGGAGATCCCAGATCTTGCTTGAGATATAGCGGTAAGTATATCTCTTACTTTGAAAGACAATTAGGTAATAATCTTTCAAAGTTGACATAGCAAGAAAAATTTGATTTAAAATGCCTTAATCAAATATCTTAAAATGAATATATAATTATTTATATTTTCTGATATAGTGCATTCTAAATTTCAGAAAATGAAGTCCATGAACCCACTTAGCAGGCTCCTGGAGGTCAACCAGTTGAGTGGACCAAATTATTTGGATTGGATCCGAAATTTGGATCTTGTTCTATCCGCGGAGCGCTCTCGTATGTGCTATCCAAGGACAAGATAGCAGACCCTCTAACTGCGGAAGATAAATCATATAATGAGAAATATGATGAAGACCATAATCTGGCAAGGTGTTACATCCTTGGGTCATTGTCCAATGTGCTTCAGAAGCAACATGTGGAAATGAACCATTGCCAAGAGATTATGCTAAATATGAAAGAAATGTTCGGTGACATAAATCGCACACAGCATTACAACGTGATGAAAGAGCTTATTCGTTGCAAGTTGCAGGAAGGGACCTCTGTCAGAGAACACATACTCAAAGTGTTTGGGTAACTCTCTGAATTGGAAACCCTGGAAGCATTCATGGATGCTGACATGCAGGTTGATTTCATTCTCCTGTCGCTCCCTAAGTCTTTCAACAACTTTGTCGTGTCTTATCACATGATCAAAGCTGATTTCACTAACGCTGAGTTGTTAGCTGCATTAAAGTCTGCAGAAGACGTGATGTAGAAGGACGACCCCTCTGCTAGTGCAATGGTTGCACAGGTGAGAGGAAAGCGCGGGCGGAAACAAGGTTCTCGGAAGGTCCTGGCCCAGAAGAGAAAGAAGAAGAATCAAGGAGTTGGTTCGTCTTCTAGTGCTTCCACACTGATGACATCGAAAAAGTCTAATGTCTGTCACTACTGCAAGAAGCCAGGGCACTGGCGGCGTAACTGCCCAGATTACCTGAAGTCTGCTGACAAAGGTAGAGCCCCAACAAGTATGAAATCTACTTTCATCATTGAAACTAGCTTTCTCATTGTATGAGAAGGAAGTTGGGTTGTAGATTCTGGTGCTTGTGTTCATGTATGCAATTTGTTGCATTTGTTTTAGGAAACTAGGAATCTGGAGTATGGAAAGATAGTCATCCAGATGGGATCTGATGCAAGTATTACAGTAGTCGCCATCGGGGCCTGCAGACTATCATTATCTAATGGTCGAGTCATAGTACTTAAAGAGTGTCTTTATGTCCTTGAAGTTAGAAGGAACTTTATATTTGTATCTAAGTTAGTTAGAAATGGATATTCCTACACTTTCTGTAATAAATTAGTCATAAACCGTTATGATAAATATATTGCGGATGGTATTTTAACTTTTGGTGGACTCTATGAATTGTGCTTTGATGAATGTGTCATGAATGTTACTATCACTAATAATGAAAACCCCAAGAGATCCAGGGAGGATGGAAATCATTCGAATACGATTTGGCATCAAAGGTTTGGTCATTTATCTGTTGATAGGATCAATAGATTAATAAAGGATGGACCTTTAGATTTTCTATAGGTTCAATCTTTACCTACCTGCAAACATTGCAATCGAGGTAAAATGACTAGAACACTATTCTGTAACATGGTTACGAGATGCGAAGTTATTCTTAACCTAATACATACTGATGTATGTGGTCCCTTCAGTACCGCAACTAAAAATGGATATCGATATTATTTGACTTTTATTGATGACCATTCGCGATACGGGTTTATCTTCCTACTACGTCATAAATCTGAAACCTTTGAAAAGTTCAAAAAGTTTAAGGCTTCGGTTGAGAACCAAATCGATAGGAAGATCAAATGGATTCGATCTGACCAAGGTGGTACTCTCTCAGATGAATTCAAGGAATATCTTAAAGAGAATGGAATTGTCTCCAATCTTACTCCCCCTGGAACTCCCCAACTTAATGGTGTTGCTGAAAGACGCAATAGGACCATCATGGACATGGTTCGTTCAATGATGAGCAAAGCATGTTTACCTCTTAGTTTCTGGGGATATGCAATGGAGAATGCAATTTATATCATGAACAAGATTCCTAGCAAGTCTATACCAAAGACTCCTCACGAACTCTGGTATGGTACCAAACCTAGTGTTAAACACTTGAGGGTTTGGGGATGCTTGGTCCATGCAAAGAACGTGGATGCAAGTAAGCTAGAATCTCGCACTCGTGAGTGCTACTTCATTGGGTATGTTAAAGATGGTATTGGATACCAGCTTTATGACCCTGAGATCCAAAAGGTTTTTGTCTCTAGGGATGTGAAATTTCTGGAGGATGATTTCATTAAAGGCCAAGACAGAAATGAAGTAGAGGAACTCATTGAATCCCCTGAGGATTCTGAGATACCTGAACCAAAGCTGAAGAGATAAATAAAGATGAAACACCCATACCTCTTTGAAGGAGGTCAAGGGTGGTTGCACCACCTGAAAGGTATGGATTCCATGTGTCAGGTGAGACTGACAATGATCCTTCTTCATTTGATGAAGTACTCGCGGATCATGACATGGATAGATGGATGCTAGCGATGAAGTCAGAAATTGACTCCATGCATAATAATGGTGTATGGACCCAAGAGGATCCACCTAAAGGGGTAAAACCCATTGGGTGTAAATGGATCTTCAAGAGAAAGAGGGGACCTGATGGGAAAGTAGAGACTTTCAAGTCACAGCTCGTAGCCAAGGGCTATACACAGAGAGAAGGCATCGACTACGATGAGACGTTCTCTCCTGGGGTTATGCTTAAGTCCATCAAGACACTGCTAGCTATAGCTGCATCTCTTGACTATGACATCTTGCAGATGGACGTCAAGACGGCCTTCCTCAATGGATACCTCGAGGAGGATATCTATATGGAGCAGCCCCAAGGCTTCATAGTTGAGGATGGAAAAGTATGCAAGCTAAAGAAATCCATCTATGTGCTCAAACAAGCTTCTCGTAGATGGAACATCAGATTTGACGAAACCATAAAGAGTTATGATTTTGTGCAGAATCCTGATGAACCTTGTGTGTACAAGAAGCTTAGTGGGAGCGCCATTTTGTTCATCGTGCTTTACGTAGATGATATCTTTACCATTGGGAATGATATAGGAATGATGACCAGTGTGAAGATTTGGCTATCCCATACCTTCGAGATGAAAGATCTTGGAGAAGCCTCTTACATCTTAGGCCTGAAGTTGTTCAGAAACCGAGAAAAGAGAATATTGGGATTATCACAACGTGGATACATCAAGAAGATTCTTGAACGATTCCATGTGGATAGTTCCAAGAAAGGATTCCTCCCATTAGGACATGGTATCCATCTGTCTAAAGGGATGGCTCCTCAAAGTGTTGAGGAAAGGAAAGTCGTGGCTGGATGCCCCTATGCATCAGCTATAGGAAGCTTGATGTATGCCATGATGTGTACTAGGCCAGACATCTACCATGCAGTGGGAGTGGTAAGTCTTTACCAATCCTGCTATGGAGAGAAACACTGGAATGCAGTGAAGAACATATTCAAATTTCTGAGACAGACGCAAGATTACATCTTGGTCTATGGGGATGGTGATCTCCAAGTTTTGGAATATACATATTCAGACTTCCAGTCAGATATTGATGATCGAAAGTTGACATCAGTGTTTGTATTCCTGTTGAATGGTGATGCTGTGAGCTGGAGAAGCAAGAAGCAGGACACTACGGCGGATTCAACAACAGAAGCCGAATACATTACCGCATTGGATGCTGCAAAGGAGGCGGTGTGGTTGCACAAGGTCATCTTGGAGCTTGGCGTAGTTTCCTCTGATACTCCCATCCCGTTACTCTGCGATAATACGGGAGCCATTGCCTAGGCAAAGGAACCCAGATGCCATCAAAAGAGCAAGCACGTGGAAAGGAAATACCACATCATTCGGGAGATTCAAAAGCATGGTGATATCATCATCACCCAGGTGGCCTCTGCCGATAACATTGTTGATCCTCTTACCAAAGCTCTGACACGGAAGGTTTTTGACCAGCATGTAATGAGTATGGGTTTACGGATTGTACATGAATGGTTCTGAGGGCTAGTAGGAGATTGTTAGACATGTAAGCCCTGGGCAAACCATTCTTACAATAAGTGTTATTGTAATATATATGTTTATCAATAAAAGTTATTAATGTTCCACTCCCTTTCTGAAATTAAATGAATGAATGCACTATAAGGTCCCTCTGTACAATTAGGGTTATGTATTATGGCCATCTTGATGATCATATAGCTGTTGATTCATTAAATGAATCATAGAGGCTGGTGTTTGGATGAATATCTAAGGAGTTAGATGGAGGACTCATTAAGCACTGTTAAATGATTATTAACAGATGATCTCCAGCCTGAGTAGGAGATGGCAATCCTTTCTCACATAGGTTGATATCTGACCAACCTCTTGATGCAGGTACTCTGCATGGGAATAGTGATTCGGAGGTGTAAGATTAGTTAGGTCAATTGGTTGACTTAACGAGATCGAGATAACCTAAGTCCTATGTTGAATATTTTCACAGCATAGGCACGCATCCTCTGACCGGAGACAGATGTATTGCTATATGTCTGAGTATGTACATTTGGCAGACCGATAGGTTGATGGCCTAACCAAGATCTATACACCGGCGAGCTAGTGTGCATATAAGGCCATATGAGCAATACGATCTCTCAAAGGGATCATACATGTTCACTTGTGAACCGGAAGTCATGAGCTCACTCATGAGGTATTGGGACTTATCAAATTCCATGCATGGTCGTCGTGCTTCGGAAGCATGACATGAATTTGAAAGTATGATATATGATTTGGGAAAGCATATGATCGATATTGATTCCCAATGACCAAGATTGAGAAACTTAGTGATCAAACCCTGAAGAAGACAGTATAAAATTGATCTTGATCTTCAGGTTGACCATGGGTCTTCCAGTATGCAGGATGTACAGGTATTGGGAATACCTGAGGGTGATGTGATCATAAACGATTGTATAACCATGACGCTTCCATTCCGAGGGAGTGATGAAATAGGTCTGGATTTTAGTGACTCCTCTCAGTAGAGAAGCAATGTGATCTTGGTCCAAATATTGTACATTAGTCTGAATGAGATTCACATAAATGAAAAGATTAGATTTGCGGTCTTGATTTAATCAAGCATCTGTGGGAGGTTCGTAAGATCTGGATTTGAGATGAGATCTCAAATCCAAGTCATTATACGTGGAACAATACAATCGCCCTATCCTTGTCTCCAAGTATCTGCGGAGAAAGCACATTATTCTTGAAGGGGTTCAAGAATAATTCATTTGATGAACTACATATCCAAGCAAGAAGGACTTGATGATTAAATGAGATTTAATTGTCAAGCATAATATGAATGAGATTCATATTGTGAGAATAATTATCCAAGATAATTAAATGGGATTTAATTATCAAGGATTAGAGAGTATGGATAATACTACCCATAATATTTGTGTATTATAAATATGATTTATGATATACATATAAGAGAGAAAATTT
This sequence comes from Ottelia alismoides, assembly GCA_037367405.1. Classification (NCBI taxonomy): domain Eukaryota; kingdom Viridiplantae; phylum Streptophyta; class Magnoliopsida; order Alismatales; family Hydrocharitaceae; genus Ottelia; species Ottelia alismoides. Next base: position 49,198 of record JAZKJV010008709.1, read on the forward strand.
TTGTGAATAGCATTTGTTAATTATTAATGTGGATTGGATTCACATTAAATAATTAATTGGAAATGTAATTTACAAATTAGTTTGGGTTGTGAATATGATTCACATATTTATCAATGGCATGATTGAAATATTCATAAATTAATTTGGAATTAATTTGTGAATATTTTTATTACAAAAATTAAAAGATAACGGATAAAATAAATGGGAGATAAAATCACCCCAAAATAGGGGTGGCGTCAACCGTGGGTGACGCCCCCTATTTTGGGGGGGATTTATTTATCTCCTCATTTCTTTTATCTTATTATCTCTTGATGATTAATTTATATTAAATTAAATTGTGTTGATAATGTTGCAACATATATTTAATTTAAATATAAATTAATGTTGTTGGTTTTTTAACTAACAACAATCTTGGCCATTGATTAATACATAGACCAACTTGGCCATTAGATCTATGTGTCCCATGGATTAAGATCCATTGGATCCTAAACTAATATAAAAGGAGGGCTAACCTAGCCTTTCAAGGTACATTATTAAGAGTTGTACAAGGTTACTACTCTCTCTCTCTCTCTCTTTCTCTCATTCTCTCCTACTCTCTCTCTCTCTCAATTCAAAGGTGGCCGTCCATCTTTGTATTGAGAAGGAGAGTCTCTCTCCTTCGCCTTCGACGACTCGAGGATCTCCTTCTTCTTTGGGGCTCCTTGCTCTAAAGGAAGACGACGGATTTCGTTTGACGAAATCATGGGATTCATTTCTTGGATGTTCATCGAGGATTGCGGAAGGAACGTGTCTCATCATTGCGCCCGTAAGTGCGTTCTTCGTGGATCGGACTTAAGACAGGAGGATCTCTTGTTTGGATCTCACGATTACAACCACGCTCCAAGAGGTATTCATTACACTTTGTGGTTTGATGAAATGATCCAAGAAATGTTATGTGGTCATTTGGTTTCACCACTAGATTTAAATTTTAATTTTCCGCCGCATCTAGCGACTAGTGCGATTAGTCGTCCCGATCGCATACGATGCGATCAGCACGCTTCCGTGATGCGCTTGAGGATTCTCAATATCCTTCACATTCGACAACAGTTTGGTGTACAAGGACAAGGTTAAGCGTTGGCACGATAGATATATCAGACAAAAGACTTTTGTTCCTGGACAGAAGGTATGGTTGTTTAATGCAAGGCTGAAAATCTTCCAAGGCAAGTTGAAGTCCAAGTGGACGGGCCCATTTATTGTCTGTGCGATACATGATAGTGGATGTGTCGAGATCTCAAATCTCGCAGATGACGCACTGACATTCCTAGTGAATGGACAACTGTTGAAGCACTTCATCGAAACCAATGAGCAGTTAGTCCATGTTGAGGAGATTGTATTCATGCACAAGACAGATTCAGCATATACACATCGAGCCACGCATGAGACCTTGCGGCAGTGAACTCTAGCCATCAGCAGCATCTTGAAAGATTCAGACCGACACCATTGTATATAGTCATCATTCTTGTACATTCTGCCCTTTTTTTCCCACAACTTATCCCAGCTTCATCGATCACTATCTTGGACTATACCTAGGATGACCAGATCCTAAGTATAGGGGGGGATGAGTTACCTAAGTCTATTCACTGTACATCCTCTAGATCACAACGGTTCTCATACTCACTCCTATCATATACTTAGGCTGACCAGAGCCTAAGTATAGGGGGAACCGATGCCCGCCATGTATATACTCATCCATTTCCCCTCTTGCCCTCGTCCGCCCCATTTTTTATCTTCTTCTACACTTAGGCTGCTAGAGCCTAAGTATAGGGGGCGGAGCGACTTCTATACATTTTGTAATTTTAGCTCTCCTACGCTTAGCACGAGCTATGTCTTTTTCATCGCTTTTCGTGCTCTGAGGACATAGCACACGCTAAGTATAGGGGGTGTGTATATATTACATATATACTTTACCCATAGCTCGTACTTTCACGTATTTTCGTGTATTTTTTGTATATATTATGCAATAATTATGGGGTGGGTAAAAAATTGAAAAAAAATACATGTATACTTGTATAATATGTATAATATATAATTCTTATTAAAAAAGTCTTGCATTTTTCATAGCATGTCATCTACACCTCATCTGCATATCTTGCATATGCAAGGTGAAAAGCTAGTGGGTTCTGAACCAAGTTATGAATAGATATTGAGGATGGACTTGATTTGACCTTAATCCACCTAATTTCAGAGGAACCCTATAGGAACTGGAGTTATGATTTCTCAGGTCAAGTGACTTAATTCTTTGAGTCCGCAAGTCTATATTCACATGTCATCTTGATTAGTCTAAGTAGAATATCTAGTGCACACGCATGATTCTTTTAGATAGTGACCTAACTTGGACAAGCACAATGCGCGTAGCTCTTCATTGATGAGGTGGTGAGGAGGTATAATCCTTTAGCTTGGAGTAGCATACGGGTGGAAACATCAATCCTCCTCTAGGGAGGGTAGTGCATCTCAACCTAGTCTTGTGGTGTTGACGTCTGAGGACAGGACGTTCTGGGTTGCAATAATGCTTCAAAAGAGGGACAGTCTACTGGCTCAAGAGGGAAAACTCCTGATGTACATGTTGCACCTTGTATATAGTTCCAAAAAAAAGAGAAAAAAGAAAAAAATGCAAGAACTCCAAAAAAATAGACATGCCAAAAAAATTTGCCTGTAAGTATATTAGTAAGAAGTCTGCAGTTGGATGACTTGGCTACACTGGTCAGGCATCCTGGGATAGGTAGTTACACTGGTTACCGTCCATTCTTTTCTCCACCCCCTCCTCTAGAGCTGGTCGCACTTGAACTTAGAAGGGAATACACCGCTCCTCGAGGAAAGAGTTACTGGACCGGGCAATTAGAGTTACCTTGTTAGAAGAGGTTGCTTCTAAGTCATTTCTGATGTGGAGAGTTACATTTCACTTATACAGTACAAGTAAGAATCATAGTCATCAGAAATTTGTGTTTGAGGATTTGTTCTGACCTGACTATTGAGGCATCTTGAATAGAAGACTTGTGGAACTTGAAGTCTGTTAGGTCTTAAGTTCAGATTCCAATAAGGTTCCGACACACAATTAATCCAAAGGTCGAGTCAAGCTCCATTTTCAACTTTTGTTCATGACCTTGGTATGGAACTCAAAACCATTTCACGCTTGCATTTCATTTTAATTACTCGGGGATGAGCAAGGTTTAAGTATAGGGGGTTGATGAATCTGTGATTCATCACTTTTAAAGTTGAAAATAGAGCCTTGTTCTCGAGTATGTAGCAGCATATTTCCCTTTATTTTGCATAAATAGCATTCATACATCAATCGACAATACATGCATTTTTGCATTCATATTTGCATTTAATAAGAAGCCAATTCATTTGTAAAATCCACTTGTAAAATATCCACCTAATTATTTGTATTTTTATACCCCCTCTGAAATCAAATAACACCTTCCTTATATTATGTACTTTATTAGTTAATATAAGGAAGAAGGCCAAAATTCCCTATCTTGTAAATTACCCAATAAAGCCCCAAAGCCCTGAACCTTAGATTGCCAAGATTCCTCTCATACAAACTCCGAATTAGGTCTACTTACCTTTAGATTAATACACATCTAGAGACCTTTAAAATGGGACTAATTTTATTCAATTCAGAGCTCGTATGCAAAACTTGGGTTTTTGGGCCCCTTGTATACTATATATATATATATGTATATTTGTACTCTTGTATTTTTCGTATCATATCTGACCTCATCTCCATTTTTGGTCAACATGAAGCTTGTAGATCTCATCAAGATCTACAACTTTCATGTTTTGAGTTTTTCCAAATTCGGCCTTCTTCTCTCTCTAAATTAACTTTCTTTCTCAGCCACTCAGAGCTGGCCACGTGGCACCCTCTGATTACGCCACACGACCCGCTTCCTTGCGCGCCACGCGCCTAGCCTTCCCCGCCACCCGATCTACCCATGGATCTCATCTAGATCGTCTCTTCGCGCTTCGTCCTTAGCACGCCACATGGTACAATAGGCGCCCTCTGATCATCGCCAGAGGCCCTCAATCCTAGCCCTCCATCTCGCACTAAATCTGGACCCTTCGATCAAAACCCCAGACTCATCTTCGCCGTACGCTAGCGCCTCGACCTGTGCCCTCCACGTGGCACGACATGTGCCCTTGATCTCGCTTTGCTGATCTAATCTTCACCCTTCACTTCCGCCTCTCCCCCGACCGTTGGATCGCTCGATCCAACGGTCGATACTTCGTCTCCTACCTCCTGCACACCCCGCTCCCCACGTCGTCCACTGTGCGCAAGGGTTGTGCCCTTTCTATTTTCGACGCCACGCCGACAATCACCTCTGCCCTCTGGCACCACCACTACACATCCCACTCTTCCCTCATCCTCGCCAACCCCCTCGTTCACCAAGAACATCCTCAACCTCGCCCCACGATGCCCACCAACCCCACCTCCTCGCTACCTACACCGTCACCTTCATCCTATAAATACATCGCCTCTGTCCACCTTCACTCCTATCCGCCATTACGAGAGGTATCCTGGAGCTCAGAGCCACCCATTGGTGACAGCAATTGAGTGCGAAACCGAGCGAAGATAGGCTCCCACCTCCGGCGAGATCCACGACGTTGCCACGCCGTGCTGTAGCTTCTCCGACGAGCTGCTTGAGCTCGGGCCCCCTACCGTCCCTCGAGCGATGACCAGGAGCACTGCATAGAGCTCCATTCCATAGGTAGACTCCTTCATACCCCTCTCGATCTTTTTCCCTGTTTCTTGCTTCGTCTCCGATTTTATTCACCGTCGATACTCCATTATACCCTTCGCCGGCCATCCTCCGAGCTTCGCCTTGGATCTGGCATCTTCGCGCACCAATCCTTCAGCCCCTACGACACATTCCACCATACGCCGACGAAAACTACAACATCTTGGCGGAGCATGATCACTGGGCCACCTCATCACCTCTCAGCTCTCTCCCCGCATTCACAAGCGACCCACGAGCACAGTCGCACGCCTTGGTTATTTCACTAACCCCTGCAGGTGAATTATCTTGGATTGGTCAGAACCTCATCGGAGTGCCCTTCGAGCTTCTTCGACGCTGCTCTTCAGAGACGCTCAGACACTCCTGAGACCACCGGTGGACCCCTGACACTCCCACGACTCTTCCTAGTCTTTTGGGAGCCACCGGCGACCTCCACATATGTCCAGATGAGGAGGCAGAGTCAAAGCTCCTTCGTCAGAGCACAACCCCCCTCCGCCACAGGAGGTGGCAGACTAGTTGAGGAAGACAAGCAGAAGCTGTCCGATCTCCTGATCGGACAGTCTGGAGCAAGCCACGTCGCCATGTTCCACAACCGTAGGATCAGGAGGATCCTACGCACCTGATCGTGCCACGTCGCCAATCGCCGGAGCTTCGGAGACCATTGGATCCATCCTGATCGAACGGTTCGTCACCCGTCACACAGCAGCCACCAGCATCCGTTGGATCTTCACTTGATCCACGGTCCACATCGAGCCACGTCGCCCGATCCGAGCCTCTTCCCCGACCACCAGGCGCGGATCCGTCGAAGCTACTCCGAGCCTAGTCCGAGCCTCCAGAGCACCGGAGCCTCCGCTTGAGCCTCTGAAGTCCATCGAGCCTGGGACCCCCACGTGGCATGGACGTGCGTTCTGGGTAATTTGTGGCAAGGCCCCTGGAAGTTTTCATAATTACATTCCAGTCCCTACCAGGAGACCCCACGTGAGGAGCACGTGTTCTGTGGGAAATTTGCATCCACCCCCTCAACATTATAGGTAATTGCATATCAGTCCTTGTCAGCACATTTACTTTTCATCAATTTTATTTCCTGTAATTGCAAATAGGCCCCTGTCTTTGCATGCATATTTAAGCACTCGTTTTAACTCATTTTTCAAGTTTGAAAATTGTATTGTGTAGATTATTTTGTCCTCTTTCTTAGTGACACTTGGCATACTTTTATGGAAGTAGTAGATTTTATTATTAAGTAATTGGTGAAATTGTCTCATATTTTGCCCATTTATGCCTATTAATTTGTAGTAATTTCTCTGTGATAACAAAAAATCCCCAAAAATTCACATTAGACTAAGGATAATTAAGTTTACATTGTATCTAAAAATCATCTCATTTGCACGCATCTCGAGGCCTGAATAAATCATTTAGTGATTGAATTAATTAATTTTTAATAGGTACATTTCACTTGGAAATTTAGGTTGATTAATTTTTCTGGATTCTTCAATTTAGATCGATCTAGGATAATTTTTATATCCGAAAATATTGTGATTTGATATTTATTAAAATTAATTTAGTTAAAATCACCTTGCATCCATTTTAAATTCATAGTAAATTCATCCAGTATCAGAAAATTCAAAAAAAATTAATGTAGCTTAATTTCATCATATTTCACCATCTGGCCAAGTTTCGTAATTTTTGGAATCAGTTTGACCATATTTTTGAATTAACTTGTAAACTGGCCTAATTGTGCATGTATATTTTCCTTCCTGCATAAAATATATTGAAAAAGATCAAAAAACAAAACATCTCCTGAAAATCAGACTTTGGAAATTTGCTTAAAATCTACCTAAGGAGACAGCTGCCTCCCTGAGTTCGACCTTGGGCTTGCCCAAGTAAAATGAATTTGCCGCTCGAAATTAATTTAGCTTTAATCGAAAGTGGTTTTTGATTAGCTCTTATTATCCAACTGCAACAAACGACAACACATTAATTTGGCCATTAATTTGATTAAATTAATAAGGGTAGTAAGACATTGTTCAGCCACCTATTAGGGCTACGTATGTTTCCACACGTGTGCTTCCTCGAGCTAAAGAATCATGCACTCACCACCTCCTCAGAGTTGAGCTAACTACAGAGTGTGGTGTCCAAGTTAGGTCATTATATACTAGCAAGAGCCGTGTGTGTGCTTCAAAATACTCTACTTAGGTTAATCAATATGACATGTGAACACAGTTTTGTGGACTCAAAGAATTACGCCCCATTGGCTTGAACAGTCTTAATTCTAGTTCCTATAAGGTTCTTGTGGAATTAAGTGGATTAAGGTCTAGATCAAGCTTAAATCTTCAAATTTTACTTAGACTTGTTCCATTGTAAAAATCATTCAGAAAAATGTTTATACAATGCAGAAAATATTGTTACGCAACCATTTTCTAGTTTTGAATTTTTTATGGATTTTTGAAAAAGGTTTTGCAAATGTTTATGGAGTTTTGATAACACTTTTAAAATTTTTAAGATTTTAGAATTTTGCAAATTAGATGGGTTTTTAAAAACAAAATAGTTAGTGAATTTACAAGGATTTTACACATATTAACAAAGAATTTTATACAAGTTGTATGCTGGTTTATATACAAATCCATATAGGAATTTATATAGTATTTACATGTTTTATTTGAATAATTTTGCAAGGATATTATCTATAGTATTTTCAAAATAATTTGAAAACATTTTTACAAACATTTATCAATCATTTTGGAAAATTACTTTGCAAATAATTTTACAAAGAATATTTCCAAACATTTTTACGAACAATTTTTTACAACCTTTTTTACGAACTTTTACAAAGAGCTTATTTTCTAAATGGTTTGTAAATATTTTAGAAAGATTTTTCAAAAATTTTCATAAGATTTTTCAAGACATTAAAACTACTTTCCAGATCATTTTGCAAAATAGCTTCAAACCAATTTTCAAAGTTTTTTTTTCTAATTTTTTTATATAGAGCTGCAAAAGTTTATTCTTTACAGTTGATTTATTTGTATACCCTTACACAATGCTATATTAGCCATAATATTGAAAAATAAGAAAGTACGAGTTATGGCTAATGTATATATACATATATACGCCCCCTATACTTAGTACGAACTATATCCTCTTAGTGATCAAAGAGCAATAAAAGAAGACACAACTTGTGCTAAATAAAGGAAAATCTATACTACAACGACTAAATGAAAGAGTAAGAAGTTGATCATTCCTCCTAGACTTTGGATAAAATAACCTAAGTGTAGAAGACTGTATACAAAGTGGGGATGATCGAGGATTGGAATTTACACAAATCAATGACTCTGCTTGTTTCCTCCTCTACTTAGGGTAAAATATCCCTAAGTATAGATAAGAATTATCAACAAGTTAGAAGACAAGTGAGAGAATAATGAAGAATACTCAAATCACTCATCCCCTCTATATCTAGGATCATCAATAATTCTAAGTATAGCACTAATGAATGGGATAAATAAAATAAACGGAAGAATGAAAGAATGAAACAGAATAAAAAAAGAAATAATTAATCAAAAATATTTTTGAAAACATCATCTGAATCTTATGATGTTGTGGCTGGAGATCTTCATCGAATAACGGACAGGAATGTATCATGCTCTCAATATCGCTTCAGAAGTTGTCCGTTGACCACAAATGGTTGTGCGTTAGATGACAATTGTGATATCAATATACTTCCATTATCACACACATTTTTCACAATGAAGGGCCCTGTCCATTTACTTTTAAATATGCTCAAGAATATCTTCAACTTCACATCAAAGAACTACACCTTATGTCCAGGCTCAAACATCTTTCGTTTGATATGCTTGTCCTGCTAATGTTTGACTTACTCCTTATGTATAAGGTTGTCATTGTATGTGGAGTCTTGGAATTATAGAAGGTTGTTCGGATCTTTTTTCGGTTCTGGCATCAGTCTGTGAGTCAAAGTTGCATATATTAACTATGCATAGAGATTTTTTAATCAATTCGACCGACAAGTGGCATGGTTTTCTATAAACCAGACGATATAGAGACATACCGATTGGAAACTTGTAGACAGTCTGATAAAACCATAGAACTAAGTCAAGCAACTGAGACTGGTTCTTCATATCTGACCTAACAAGTTTCTGCAAGATTGTCTTGATCCCCCTATTAGAGAACTGATGAATCTCATATTCATCATATTAAAATCCACATATTAATATCCTAGCTTAAACAATTCAATAAAATTCACTAATAATTCATTATTATTATCTTGTATTATATTGTATATAAACTGTGTATAATTAACATGTATTCTAACCCTATTTATTTTATTTAAATGACTAACATTTCTTCTTTATTTTTTATTTTATTAAAACCTATAAAAATTAGGTTAATTATTTGGCTATATTTGTTTTGACCTTTTAAAGAGATAAAAAATACAAAAAAAATAAAAACCCCAAAGTAGTGTTTTTACCCTTTAAAAATGCATCCAAAAGTGCTTTTTTGTATAAATGACCTCTTTTGAATTTTTGTCCAACATGAAACTTGTAGATCTCATCGAGATCTACAACTTTCATGTTTTTACTTTTTCTGAATTATTTCTTTAACTATTTCTTTTAGATTTATGTTTGTTTTTTAAATTTTTTGAATTTTCTGGAGCGGTCACGTGGCACCCTTTGGGCCGTCCACGTGGACCTGTCCTCTCTTCGCCACCTAACTCCATTCCTGGTTGTTGGATCATCTCTCCCCGCCTCCATCCTGGCTGCCCTTTGACATCCTCATACTTAGCCATTAGATATGATCTCAGATCAGATCCTAATCATCCCCTTATGCCTCACCCGCAACCGTTGGATCAACCCTCATCCATCGATTCGCTCCACATCATCCCTCCATTTTTTCCACTATCGGATCGTTTCCCCCTTTCCATTTGACCGTCTACTACCACCTTCTCTCTCCACCGTAAGATAAAACCTCTGATCAGATCCAAACCCCCCATTCCTGCCTCAACCTTCACTACTAGATGAGATCCTAAGGATCTGATCTAGTGCATTCGCCTGCACCTCAATCTAGGTTGTCGGATTGTAAGATCCAATTGTTCTCGCTCATTTTCTTCCTCTTAATGCCTCTCTTACAGGCGTTACACCTTGCCACCACCTCCACCCCTTCCTATTTTACACATCTCCTCATATCACTTCACCCCCTAAAGGACAATCTCCATAGTCGTTACCTACTTCTTCGCACACTCTTTATTGCCCAGCTCATAAACCCTAGCATCTTAATTCGATTACTCAAAACTACTGTCCATCTTCGTAACGCCTGATTACCATTCCCTATAAAGTCACCTCCTCCGTCCATAGTCACTCTCATCCACCACTTGACGGGGTTGCGACCTAGTTTCCTTCGCCCTCTGGTGATAGCGGAGGGCGGTGTTGAGGCGATAATGACCGAGTGGTACCCAAGGTGTGATCAATGGTCCTCTGACCGTGTTATAGTCGCCTCCGTGCACTGCTTAGCATCGAGGCCAAGTCACCCTCATCGTGCGAAGACTTGAGGTTCCTTGAACCTCAACCTAGACTGCTTTCTCCATTGTCTTGTTCTCCTAACCTCCAGGTACCTTTTTCCCCTAGTTTTTCTTCAATTTTCTCATAAATTTCCCAGCATTCACAATCATCTCCATCATCACCTTACCACTTTATGAGCTCCTCCATGTCACCCTCACCCTCGCCACCATCTCCCCTCACCTCTTCCCTTCTCCACGACCTCGTCCACCCTCGCTACCTTCACCTCTACTTCGCTGGAGGTGAAGACCATTGGTCCTCCACTCTATCCACCACCACAGACCACCACTTCATTTACTCGAACCACACACTGCTTCGGCTATGCTAACCATGCAGATGCCTTCAATGGTCGGAACTTTCGCTTCCATGTCGGTCTCGATCAACAGCTCTGATGAGACTCCACTGCCTCGTATCTCCACTCGCTCTCGGAGCTTCGTCTCACATCCAACTCCTTTGTGAGGTCCTCAGCCATCTTCTTCGATCATCAGGGATACAACTGGAGCACGGAGGAGAAACCCAGATGTCGCCAGAGTGCAACCTCCTCCGGTGACATACGACGGAGCTGAAGATACAATTATCGTCCGATTCTCATTATCAGACGACCCAGATGCTACCACATCACCTCCTCCGAAGCAACGAGGCTCGAGCATCATGAACCATATCACGAAGCTCTATAACATGCCACATGACCCAAGCCATCTGTTCTAAAGTTCGAGCTTCTATCCCGCCCGAGCCTCACACCGAGCCTGGCCCCTAACGTGCCCTGTACGTTAGGGGGCCGAGTAATTTGCAAATATATCCCCAGACTTTTCCACAATTACATGAAGGTCCCATGCACGTGCTTCATGTGCACATCTGGGATAATTTGCAAAGGCCCCATCGGGTTTCCTTAATTGCAGAATGGTCCCTGCGCTTCGAGAAAAATTACAAAAGGACCCCTTTGGGTTTTGGTATTTGCAAATGGGTCCCTATAGGGACCCATTTGCAATAGTTATCCTTATTTTCTCTTGTATTTTTATTGCATTTATGCCCTTGTACTATTTCTTTCATATCATGAGCATTTTAGATCAAATTGCATGATTTCAGTGTCATTTTGAAGCTATTTTCATTCTCTATCTAGTGACAATTTCTTTAATTGGCACTAAATGAAATATGATGAATTTTTATGATATATAATGTTGCTTGATCTATGAATCTTTACCACTAATAGATGCTTGCTCTTGATTTTAATGCTCAATTTGACTCTGAATCCGAATTATAGTTTGTGCTCATATTCTGTAGGGCATATTTGTAGTTAATCTTTCGCATGCATGTCCTTTCCATTGCATTATGTTTATGCCTCATCTTATAATTGCATCATAAAATCAAATAAAAACACATGCATAATTTTCTTTCGTTGTGTTTCCATTATTTTATATGCATTTTAGTGTGCATTTGCATGAAGACCATGGACTTAGAAAATAATCACACATCAATTAAATGACAAAATTTGATAAATAAACGAAGAGGCTCATGTCCCTAAGTTCGACCTTGGTAAACTTGCCAAGTAATATAATGTCCACGTATTCAAAAACGTGGTTTTTGCTTAACCAAATCTGCCTCCTGTACTACGATAACACGACTCTATTAAAGAGGCAAGTTTCGCGTTCATCAAATGACAACGTTATCGAGGACACGACTCACCTTTATTTATTTGTAGAATTTTATTGAAATATTTTTGTTGTGGATATTTTCAAAATTTACAGGTCTTTTCATTGTGCTGTTTTTGCATCATTTTATGGTTAAATTTCTTGATATTTTTCTAACATTATTCTTTTATGGCAGGGTCCATGAAAATTGAGGACGTTTGAGATCCATGGAGGCATGGAGTTGGGAGCTCCTGCTGAGATGGGCACAAAAGAAAATCCATAAGAATTCAAGGAATTTAGGCATCATTTCATTCATGCATTCTTTTGTGTAAATTTTTTTATCATGTGTATTTTTAGCGGCCCTCGTTCGAGGGCTCATGTGTGTAAAAAAAGGAGAAAAAAAGTAGATATCTAGATGATCTACCCCCTCAACCTTCACACATACATATACCCCTCCCCTCTCTCATCTTCTTCATAGTCATCTATAAAAATTCACCCCCTCCCCTCTCATCTGTATAAACACCCCCTGACCCTAACCAGCCTCGGACCCCCCATCCATATTTCTAGATCCTTTATAAGTTTAGGGGGACCCGACTCATTCATTCCTCCCTCTCTCTATCTTCTTATACTTAGGTCATTTTTGACCTAATTATAAGGGGGCCCTCCTCCTCAATTCTGTTATATCTCCTTATATTTAATCAGAGCTATGGTTTCATATCACTTGTGTTATGAGGATCAAAAGTTAAGTATAAGGGTATATCAAAAGTTAAGTATAAGGGTATACTGTATATTACTATAATATACTTTAGCCATAACTCATGTTTTAAAATTTTTGAAAACCTTTTTGGGCTTGGTTTAAGTTGACCTAATGAACTGAGTTTTGTAAAAATTCTTGTAAAAACTTTTTCTTAAAAATTGAGGGATTAACTTTTTTAAATAAAATTAATCTTTTTCAAAAACATCTTAAAATTTTGAAAAATTAAAAAAATTTCTTTGGTGAGGCTCTGACTACTAGGCTTAAAATTGAGTAGCTACACTTCAAGTAATACGAGTTTGTCTAACGGTCCATACTTACACCCATATTGATTGGAAGTAGATGCAACTATTCTTACGAGCCTAGACCAATCATTATATCTCTGAAGAATACAAAAAAATAAAAATTATAATCCATAAAAATTTGCAAAAATATAAAATCACAAAAATTCTTTAACCCTGGAGTTGGTGTATTCCTGATACATTCACATTCACTCAATGCTTGAGGATTTGAAGACATTGGATCTTCGAGATCTTGAGAGTCTGAGTTAACTTGCCTTAGTCATTAGAGTTTTGAACTTAATAATCCACACTTCTCTAGTTTGAAAGATTTGAGAGCTATTTTGCACTTTTCATCTCTACCCTCTAAAGAATATGATCAACACATCACTTTCACAACTGCATGATTGATGAGATGAGATGAGTTATCACTTGAGGAACTAGGACAGGTGATTTGAGTTTAGATCCAATTCAATGTTACTTGAGGATGGGATAAAGTTAATGAAGGCTTCAAGAAACCTGAGTATCAACAAGCCCTAGCCAGTATGTTAATAGGTTCATATGATATCATTTTATACTTACCTATGTGCTAGGGTGTAATGAAATTTAAAATTATTGATCAGTGTGCACCAACTTTTGGTAAAAGAAGTGGAGCTATCCAAAAAGAAAAGAAAAGAAATATATCAAGAAAAATCTCTATCCTACAAAGTCAAATTCAAAAGAGCTTCCACCAATGGCGAGTGCTCCCAACCATTTTCAAAGTGTCCACTTGGACCAAATGCAACTAGGACCAAGGGGTTGGGCTAGCACCAAAAAAGGACTCTACATCGTATAGTGATACAAGTCTGGGTGTCAACAGTATCTTAGATACTCAAAAGAGACACACCTCAGTGTACTCCCAGAAAAACAAGTGCAAACGACTTCAATTTCTCTTGACGAACACATTGATCAACAACAAAAATATACGTGTCTTGAGTAATAAGGCACTCGAGAGGCCCCTTGTTCCAATGTGAGGAAGAGAAAAATATACATAATCATATGCCCTCCATCATTCGACCGTCCATCTACACTTTCAAGTCTGAGAAACTAATGAGACGGTTGATTGAAGCAAGAATAGACTTATTCCCTAGTGTTGAGGATTAGGTCTAGAGGAGAGTCTCCTGGACTGGAACTTTGGGTGGTGTCTCAACTCAACTCTCATGATTGCAGTATACTAATTTTCATATCCTTATATTTTATGTACAAATAAAGAGTATGCTAATTAGAGAAGTTGGATTCCTTTTGACGAGAGCATTTTCGAGCCCAGAATCTTAGGATCATTTAAATTAAGGGTCTTCGAAGAATTGAGCCTTGAACATGCACTGTCAGGAATTATTCTGACTCCTTTATTCTTTAGATGCTCGAGGACGAGTATAGTTTAAGTATAAGGGGTATGATGAACCTCAGATTCATCATATTAAAATCCACATATTATTCTTCTAGCTTAAAAATTCAATAAAAATCACTAATAATTCATTATTATTATCTTGTATTATTGTACATAAAGTGTGTATAATTAACTTATATTCTAACCCTATTTATTGCATTTTAAGTACTAACATTTCTTCTTTATTTTATATTTTATTAAAACCCATAAATATTAGGTTAATTAATTGTATATATTTGTTTTGATCTTTAAAAGAGATAAAAAATACAAAAAATTAAAACCACAAAGCAATGTTTTTACCCTTTAAAAATGCACCCAAAAATATTCTTTTGTACAAATGACCTCTTTTGATTTTTTTGTCAACCATGAAACTTGTAGATCTCATCGAGATCTAGAACTTTCATGTTTTGACTTTTTCGTAATTTTTCCTCTAACTATTTCTTTTAGATTTATCTTTGTTTTAGATTTTTCTAAATTTTTCGGAGTAGCCACGTGGCACCCTATGGGTCGTCCACGTGGCCCTGTCCTCTCTTCTCCACCTGGATCCATTCGTGGTCGTTGGATCATCTCTCCCCGCCTCCATCATGGCCATCCTTTGATGCCCTCATCCTTAGCCATTAGATCTGACCTCAGATCAGATCCCAACCATCCCCTTCCGCCTCTCCTGCAACCGCTAGATTAACCCTCGTCCAGCGACTCTTCTCTCTCTACGTCATCCCTCTATTTTTCCACCATCATATTATTTCCCCCTTTCCATCTAACCGTCCACTATCGTATTCTCTCTCCATTATCGGATCAAACCTTTGATCAGATCCAACCGCCCATTCCCTCCTCAACCTTCACCGCTTGATCAGATCCTAAGGATATGATCTAATGTGTCCGCCTGTGCCTCCATCTGGGCTATTGGATCGCAAGATCCAATCGCTCATCTTCTTCCTCATAATGCCTCTCTTGCAGGTGTTACACCTTGCCACCACGTCGACCTCTTCCTATTTTACACATCTCCTCCGATCACTTATCCGTCTCCTAACGACCAATCTCCATGGTCGTTGCCTTCTTCTTCGCACACCCTTTATTGCCCCAGCTCACAAACCCTAGCACCTTAATTCAATTACTCAAAACCTTTGTCCACTTCATAAATCCCAACTACCCTTCCCTATAAAGTCGCCTCCTCCACCCTTCGTCACCGCCATCCACCACTTGACGGGGCTGCGGCCCAGTTTCCTCCGCCCTCCGGTGACAACTGAGGGTGATGTTGAGGTGATAACGACATAGTACCCAAGGTGTGATCAGTGGTCCTCTGAGCATGTTGCGGTTGCCTCCGTGCGTCGTCGAGCATCGAGGCCAAGTCGTCCTCGTCGTGCGAAGACCCGAGGTTCCTCGAACCTCAACCCAGACTTCTTCCTTTGTTGTCTTCTTCTCCTAACCTCCATGTACCTCCTCCTGATGGTTTTTCTTCAATTTTCTCATAATTTTCCCACTGTTCGTAGTCATCTCCATTATCGCATGACCACTTCACAAGCTTCACCATGCCACCCTCACCCTCTCCACCATCTCCGCTCGCCCCCTTCCCTTCTCCGCAACCTCATCCACCCTCACCACCTCCACATCTGCTTCGTTGGAGAAGACCATTGGTCCTCTACTCCAACCACCTCCACGGACCACCACTTAACTCACTTGCACTGCACACTGCTTCAGCTATTCTAACCATGCAGATGCCTTCAATGGTCGGAGCTTTCGCTTCCACGTCGGTCTCGGTCGACAGCTTTGACGAGCCTCTACCACCTCACATCCCCAGTCGTTCTCGCGAGGTCCTCAACCATCTTTTTCTATCATTAGGGACACAGCTGGAACACAGAGGAGCTACACAGAGGTTGTCGGAGTGTAGCCTCTTCTGGTGACATACCACGTCGCCTCCTCCGAATCAACGAGGCTAGAGCGTCACGAACCAAATCGCGAATCTCCAAAACATGCCACGTGACCCGAGCCACATGTTGCTGAGTCTGGGTCTCTATCCCGCCCGAGCCTATCTCCGAGCCCGGCCCCTCATGTGCTCTGCATGCGAGGGGGCTGGGTAATTTGCAGAACTACCCACGGACCTTTCCAGAATTACGAGAAGGTCCCTTACGTGTACCTCCCGCATGCCTCCCTCATGTGCCTGGAATAATTTGCAACAAGGCCTCGTCGGGTTTCCTTAATTGCAGAATGGTCCCCACGCTTCAGGAAAAATTGTAGAAGGACCCCTCCGAGTTTTGGTATTTGCAAATGGGTCCCTCTAAAGACCTATTTGCAATAGTTATCCTTATTTTCTCTCGCACTTTTATTGCATTTATGCTCTTGCACTGTTTCTTTCATATCTTGAGCATTTTAGATCCAAATTGCATGATTTCAGTGTCATTTTGAAGTTCTTTTCATTCTCCATCTAATGGCATTTTAATTTCTCAAATTGACACTAAATGAAATATGATGAATTTTGATGTTATATAGTTTCGCTTGATCTATAAATCTTTGCCATTAGTATAGGCTTGCTCTTGATTTTTATGCTCAATTTGACTCTGAATCTGAATCATAATTTGTGCTCACATTCTGTAGGGCATATTTGTAGTTAAAATTTCACATGCATGTCCTTTGCATTGCATTATGTTTATGCTGCATCTTATAATTGCAGCATAAAATCAAATAAAAATACATGCATCATTTTCCTTTGTTGTGTTTGTGTTATTTTATATGCATTTTAGTGTGCATCTACATGAAGACCAAAGGCTTAGAAAATAATCGCATATCAATTAAACGACAAAATTTGGTAAAGAGACGAAGATGCTCGTGTCCCTGAGTTTGATCGTTGTAAACTTGCCAAGTAAAATAACATCCACATGTTCGAAAATTGGTCTTTGCTGAACCAAATTTGCCTCCTACTATGATAACACATGTCTATTAAGGAGGCAAATTTAACGTTCATCAAGAACCAGTTAGGAGATGCGAGTTTTGGGATGATGAGATGATTAAGAGAGCGCAAGGAAGGCCCAAGATGTGTTGGAATAAAACTCTGTGAAAGGATCTTAGTTTTTTGGATCCAAGCTCATGATTGACCTAAGATAGTCTGAATGGACATAAAGAATCCATGTAGCCGAACCTACTTAATGTGGGAAAAGTCTTTGTTATTATTGACATTACCTTCCGTTTAGTCATATATTGCTTACTAATGGGACAAAAATGTGTTGATAGAAGGAGAACCACACCTCTTATATCTTTTAAGAAGTTTTTAAGCAGATTCGATCTAAAGGGTCTCTTCTCCAATGAAGCAAGAAGATCATAATAACCGTCTCGAATCATGTCGATATTCTTTTCTTGTTCTTGATGATGTACATGTTATTTCTTACTTAAACCTGGTAGAACATACTATTCAAGGATGTTTTTATCGAATTTTGATTTAATATTTATTATTTGTTCGAGTTCCTGATGTTTAATTGCACCAGAGACTAATGCCACATGATCGTTTCCGCAACGAGATCAAAAGCTGTACATCAAAGGCAAAGATAGACACATATCCTTGCATAGCCAACTCCAACCGCAAGAAGTTGGCAGGGGAGGGACTAAAGTAGCATCCCGTCCATGCAACTTGAATAACTCATGCTCGCCAACTTAGCTCTGGATGTTTTCCATAATCACCAAAATCAATGATTTTTATCGAATATGAGATGATAACTGATGGATATCGGCCAACCGCAAATCCACTTAAGAAATGCATCAACCACAATTGTCATTTAGAGCATAGCATGTATTGTAAGGATAATATTCGGTACTCCATACTACATTAATATAGTTGCCTGACATGTACCACAAGTCAATTTAAGTAAAAATATATTACATAAATTTAGAATTTGGAAAGCAAAGATTATAAGGGGAGTATCTTTCCTACTCAACTTGTTTCTGTGCAATTTATATCCTGCTTAATCTGATAAATAGGTCATGATAATATAGCACGAATTAGAGAGTGTACAAACATAATCACCATGGTGAATGCGTTTACGAAGGCTTCACATGTAATTTTAAGAAATTAGTTGAAAAGTAATAAATATCTTACACCCGTATTTATTTTCCTATCGTAACAATTGCAATGGAACTCTTTCCAACGGTTCTATTTGCCTATTTCGGTATGTAGAAAAGTATAAATTGTATCTAGGGATAAAACCGGATAGGGATATATCCGTATTCGTCCGTCACCGTATCCATTTTAAAGCGGTTATGGATATGAATTTTTTATTTTGGCAGATGCAAATGAAGATATGGATATTGTTTTCAATTTTTTTAGGATATGAATACGGACATGATTACATACTTTTTTGACAGATAAGAATACTAATATCCGTATTGTCAAATCTATGTATGTATATTGTACACACATACATCAACTTATGTGTGTATACCCACATATGTTATAGGATTACTTAGCAATATATTGCACAGGGAGACATTTTCAAATCATGAAGAAAAATAGACATATATATATTATTTAGTCATTTGTTATATACATTATTAAAATTATTATAATAGATTTTCTTTGTACCTTACTAATTTTGATTTAATTGTCTATTAATTTTAACTTTATAAAAATAACCCTACTAAAACTAAAGCGTCCAGAGACATTTATATTGCACAGGGTAATCCGTTTCCGTTTATTAAATATATATATATATATATATGTGAATGCATTAGGGGACATTTATAATGCACATGATAGCTAGGTGCAAGTCAGTATGTACAAGTCAATCACTCCTTTTTTTAATGGAATCATGATTATTTGTTTTCATATTTGTATCCATATTTAAGATATGATTTGCAAATTTCAATATCCGTTATGTATCAGTTTCCGTATCCATAGCTGTATTTAAAAATAGATAAGGATATGGTAATTCCATCCGCTTGCATCCTCAATTGTATCAATACATTAGTAGCTTGAGTGAGAGGACATCATAACATTATATTAGCTATCCGCATATAAGGTTGTGTGCGCATGCATGCTTACATGTGTTGCACATGGGTGTGCGTGTGTGCGCTTATGTGCTAGTTGTAAATCGCTTAACAACTTGCACATAAAAACATGTAACACGTTAATCATTATGAGGAACCTATAGATCAACACACATATATTTATGTGCTCCCGCCCCCATTTTTCATCATTTATTTTTTATTTTTTTGGAAATATTGTCATGTATCTTCATCATTATATCCTTTTAATATGATATTCCAATTTCGTCAGAAATAGAGACTCCTATGACCTCCATCCAGAACAAACCGATTACAACAATTCTAATATTGTTAGAATTCGATAGTCTGGATGGAGGGGATAGGAGCCTCTGTTTCTAATGAAATTGGAAAGACATATTAGATGGATATGATGAATATACATGGCGGGAGCAACCTGTATGTATATATATGTAGAGAGAGAGAGAACTACAACAAAATTGAGCTATAGAGACGATTTTTTCAAAATCCATCATTAAATTAGCCGTTTTTAAATATATAATGATGATATTATTCGTTACAAAATGAGTTTTCGTACTCGAAATTAGCGATGAATATCATATCTGTCATTATATCATTAGCAACGGTCCACGTAGCGACGCTTATCCATTGCTATTTTTCAAAATATCAACTAATCGTCGTTAGTTTTTTAGTTCAAAATTTAGCAATGATTAACTAGAAGGTTGAAAAATAGCAATGGATAAGCGTCGCTATGTGGACCGTTGCTAATGATATAACGACAGATATGATATTCATTGCTAATTTCGAGTATATAAATCATTTCACAACGAATAATATTGTCGTTATATATTTAACAACGGCTAATTTAGTGACGGATTTTGAAAAAATCGTCACTATAGTTTAATTTTTTTGTAGTGGAGAGAGAGAGAGAGATGGGGTTGCTTCCGCATAATTTTTCAGCACCTTTTTTTGTGAAAATACCACCATATATATTCATCATTATATCCGTCTAATATATCAATCCAATTTCATCAGAAACAAACTCATATCCCCTTCCTCCAGACTTTCGAATTTTAACGGTATTAGATGTGTTATAATCGACTTGTTATGCATGAAGTGCCAAAAAATGAGGCGGAGTAGCCCGTTAGCTACCCCAAGGGAGCAACCCCATTTTCCTCGTATGCGTGGAGGAAAAAATGGGGCTGCCCCCTTGCCATTTTTACAGATATTTTTTTTATTTTTTTGCAAAATATCACCGTGTATATTCATCTATATATTCCTCCAACATGTCATTCATATTTCATTAGAAATGGAGAATCCTATGTCCTCCATCCAGAACATTACATTTAATTTTATCGGTCTAAACATAACATTACTGTAATCTACCTATTCTAGACGTAGGGCATGAGACTCTGTTTGTGATGAAATTCGAGTGACATATTGAAGGGATGCATAGATGAATATACATGATGATATTTTATAAAAAAATAAAAAAAATCACGAGAAAATGATGAGGGGACAACCCCATCAATCCCATATATATGGAGCAAAATAATTGAAATCATAAGATTATATATTTGTCATGTTCCACTTGTGTAATTGTTGGACATGTGAGCCCACGGCGAGCCATTATGCAATAAATGTTATTGCGAATATCATTCCCTGATCTGAAATGAAGAATAAATAATTTGCATAATAGGTCCCTCTGTACAATTAGGGTTATGTACCATGGCTATCTTAATGATCATACAGCTGTTGATTCAATTATTGAATCATAGAGGCTGGTGCTTGGATGAATATCTAAAGAGTTAGATTGAGGACTCATCAAGCACCGTCAAATGATTGTTAAGATGTGATCTCCAGCCTGAGTAGGAGATGGCAATCCTTTCTCACATAGGCTGATATCTGACCGACCTCTTGATGTAGGTCCTCTGCATAGGAATAGAGATTCGGAGGTGTCAGATTAGTTAGGTCAAAGAGTTGACTTAACGAGATCGAGATAACCTAAGTCCTGTGTTGAATGCTGTCACAGCATAGGCATGCATCCTCTGACCGGAGACAGATGTATTGCTATATGTCTGAGTATGTACATTTGACAGAATAATAGGTTGATGACCTAACCAAGGTCTATACACCGGCGCGTTGGTGTGCATATAAGGGCATATGAGTAATACGATCTCTCAAAGGGATCATACAGGTTCACTACTGAACCGGAAGACATGAGCTCACTCATGAGATATTGGGAAGAATCAAATTCCGTGCACGGTCGTCTCGCTTTGGAAGCTTGACTGAATTTGTAGGTTTGATATATACTTTTGGAAAGTATATGATCAAGACCTAGGTATGATATATGCTTTTGGAAAGTATATGATCGATACCAACTCCCAATGATCAAATGAGAAACTTAGTGATCAATCCCTGAAGAAGACAGTATAAAATTGATCTTGATCTTCGGGTTGACCATGGGTCTTCCAGTATGCAGGATATACAGGTATTGGGAATACCTGAAGGGTGATGTGATCATAAACGATTGTATATCCATGACGCTTCCATTCCGAGGGAGTGATGAAACAGGTCTGGATTTTAATGACTCCTTTCAGTAGAGAAGCAATCCGATCTTAGTCCAAGTGTTGGACATTGATCTGAATGAGATTCAGATTCAAAGAGAAGATTGGATTTGCGGTCTTGATTTAATCAAGCATCTGTGGGAGGTTCGTAAGATATGGATTTGAGATAAGATCTCAATATCCAAGTCACTATACATGGAATAATACAATCGCCATGTCCTTATCTCCAAGTATCTGCGGAGAAAGCACATTATTCATGAAAGGGTTCAAGAATAATTCTTTTGATGAAAATATCCAAGCAAGGACTTGATGATTAAATGAGATTTAATTATCAAGCTTAATATGAATATAATTCATATTGTGAAAATGATTATCTAAGATAATTAAATGAGATTTAATTATCAAAGATTAAGAGAATGTGGATAACACTATCCATGATATATGTGTGTTATAAATATGATTTATAATATACATATATAAGAGAGAGAATCTATGTAAATAGCATTTGTTAATTAATAGTGTGGATTGGATTCACATTAATTAATTAATTGGAAATGTAATTTACAAATTAGTTTGGATTGTGAATATGATTCAGATAATGATCAATGGCATGATTGAAATATTCACAAATTAATTTGGAATTAATTTGGTGGATATTATTGCAATAATAGTTATTGCAATTTATTAAGAAATAATAAGATAAAATAAAAGGAGACAAAATAACACCCTATAATTTAGGGTGGTTGGTTGACTCCCTTTTTGTTGTCACATTATCTCTTAATTAGTTAAATTAAATTATGTTGATAATGTTGCAACATATTTTAATTTAAATTAATATTGTTGGTTTTAACCAACAACAATCATAGCCATTGATTTAGCATGGACCAAGCATAGCCCTTGGATCCATGTGTCCCATGGATTGAGATCCATTGGACCCTAAACTAGTATAAAAGGAGGGCTAGGGTAGCCTTTCCAAGTTACAACAACATTCTTGAGTTGAAGAACTCTACTCTCTCTCTCTCTCCCATTCTCGTGGGGTCTCCCTAATATTCAAGTGGCCGTCCACTTTGTGTATTAGGAAGGAGATCATTTTTTCTATGCCTCGATGCTTGGATCTTCGTCAAAGGATTGCGGGAAGGACGCGACTCATCATCGTGCCCGCAAGCGCATTCTCCGTGGATCGGACTTAAGATAGGAGGATCTCTACTTTGGGATCTCGCGATCACAACCACGCTTCAAGAGGTATTCCTTGTACTTTGTGGTTTGATGAAACGATCCGAGAAGTGTTCTCGTGATCATGTGGTTTCATCTTTAAAGTTAAAAATTTTAATTTCCGCTGCATCTAGCATCTAGTGCGACTAGTTGCTCCGATTGCATACGCTTAAGGATTCTCAATATCCTTCATTAATGATAATGTCGAGCATTGTTTCATCTAATCCTTTCTCTTCATATATATATATATATATATATATATGAAATATATCCAATAAGGTGCACCTTTCCACCCCTTCATAATTAATCAAACAGTCACGATTAATCGATTATTATCCTAATTCTTTTAATGTTAAAAAACCCATTTTAGTCATTTTGTCACATTCTAAATGACAACCCCACATTCTATTTTTGGTATATTCCATGGGGAGCTATTGTTAGGATTCATGAATCTCAAATCCCCATCGGCGACAAGCAAGGCGCAAGGCGGCGCTTGAAGCCTCCGTCTCCTCCGCTTGCTCCGATGACAATGCCGGTGGCCCTTTTCCTGGCCATCTCGACCAACGAGCTTGCTGCATGACGCTCGAGGAGGGGGAAGGCGATGTCACCTCGCGCGCACGTCCAGAACAAGATGCAAGATGTTCTTTTCTGACATGCCTGTTTTGCACGCACGTCCGCGCAAGTCCTGACGAGATGTAGAATTTTCCATGGTGATCTCCTCATAATTTCCTCGGATCTTTTACTTATATATCTTTTTGGTCCCATGTTGATTAACGTTTATGATCATTTTGAACCTTTTCCAGATGGGAGATTAGACGTGCCTGAATAAATTAATCAAGCACGGGGATATCAAACGAGCTCGGATGATGACGGACGTGCCCGAATAATTACTCATTTTAAGTTTCTTATGTTTTTATTCCGTACAATATTCCTGCGGTTGTTTTGATATTTTGATATTATACAATTAAAAACATATTGATTTTTACCATTCCAGTTCGTTTTTTACAATACCAGTTTTCTTGTTACAAATCAAAATGTGTTTTTTACAATCTTAGATTGTTTTGTTTTGCATTTATCTCAGATCTTCTCTACTAAGTTTGTTCATTTTCATGTATTTTTTTACAATACGAGTTGTTTTTTTAAAAAACTCAAAATACGTGCTTTTTCATGTATTTTTTTATAATCTCATATTGTATTTTACAAACTCATATCATTTTTTTACAAATTTCAGGTGGGTCGTGGAAGAGAAGGGCGGAGGAGGCGCGGGTAGAGAGGATGTTGGAGATGGAGGGCGTGCCCAGTTTTTTACAATGAGAGATCTTATTTTGAAATCTCGAGTATTTTTTTACAATCTCAGATTGTATTTTACAATCTCATATCATTTTTTACAAATTTCATACTATTTATTTACATTTATTTAAATTCCGTGATATGGCAAAAATTATTTACATTTATTTTACAATGCGGGATGCAAAATTACTATGGATTCGAATTTTACAAAGATGCTTGGCATTCTGCATGGCGCGAAGGTATCGTACATTTTTGTGAAAAACACACATAATTGTGAGTGTGGATTTACGATCTTCATACAAATTTTACAAAACATGCATGAATTTTTACAATAGTGTTATCAAAATTACAATTATAATAATATAACTATTACTAATTGTGATTTTATTTTACAATGCAAGATACAATTTTTACAAAAAAGATCTACTATTCTACATTGCGTGAAATTGCTCCCACGTTGGCGAAACTTCATCAACTAAAAGGAAACAAAAAATACCGAATCAGACACGCTAAAAATGGAAAAATACAAGGACGAAATAAATTTCAAATTCGAAATTAAATTCAAATTTAAAACGAAAATGTAAGGACAAAAATACCCTTTTGGATGAACAACCACTAGATCGAGATCTAACGGATCTCGTGATGGGCTTTCCATGCACCCAGGAAAGGTGCACCTCATTGGAAGGGCCCTCTCTCTCTCTCTATATATATATATGTGTGTGTGTGTATGTATGTATGTATGTATGTATATGTATGTATATATATATATATGTATGTAGTTATATATATGTCAACACATAGATAAGCTATTACAGAGAGATTAATGGGAGACGGGCAACAAGTTGCATCATCAATCCCTTTTGGATGACAGATCCAATTCTTCGAAATACAACATCTATAGATCTGGGAACCATAACATTGCTATGCATAATTCTTTGGACCCTTTTGAGGAGCCCGATTGCTTTAGTTGCCAAGAATCTGAAGGTGTAAAAATCAAAGTGAATGAATACATGTAGATTGTCAATACAAGCTTTCTCATGCTTATCAACTTTGGCTGAGGCAGCTTTCTGTGCAGCGTATCCCGCAATAAAATCACTCCTTATAAGACTTACCAATGGAGAAAGTCCAGTCAAATCAACACATGCATGCTTCCCTCAGCCCATTCAAATATTAAAATATCTGTTGATTTGAGTGCCGATCTCCCCTCTTGTAGATCCGTCAAAAAATTCACAAGTGCTTCTTTCTTAGGAGCAACTCCAACATGTCTGAGTACATCATAAAGGACATCCCTTACAAAATCATGTCTGTATTTAAAAATCGAGAGTTGACGACAATGAATTGCATGTTCCTCGAAAGTGTCCAAGCATGATTTGTGGCATATTGGACAAGGTTCATAAGCTGGAAAAAAGGAATCATAAGACGATACTTGAGGATAGTACGATACTCAATAGGTGACATATGTATCCTCAGGCCATCAATAGGAACAACAAGGAGGAAGTCTTGAGCATGGCCAGCCTATAAGGAACGAAAAATAGCTTTTTGCCTAATAGTCATGTCAAACTTAATGTCCATTTCTTCAACAATTTTACTAAAAAGAGAATTTGTCAAAGCATTCTAGGCTTTAGGGGGACAGTATCCTTGTTAGCAAAACATATAAGGTCGAGAGATGAAAGTGTGGTACGTAGGCCCTCCAAAGCATATAGAAAGTCAGAATCAGTATCATGTATCCCACTGTCTAATAAAATGTGCTCTTGGAACACCCACGATTGAGCTCTAGAAGCCACGAAAGCATATGAGAAAGCCACAAGAGATGAATGAAGACCGAAGCCACAAAGTCTGATGGGTAGTGATGCCACCCGTCATTGAAGATCGTCAAAGAAAGGGCCTCCACAAACCACAATATCCTCAATAGCTCCGCGAAGCCCTTTGTCAAAACACGTAGCAGCTTGTTCCATATATGCAAGTTGACATGTCCTTAAGCCAAACACGAGCTTAACAATGCTTATACAAGATTGTAATAAAAAGAAGCTAACTTTGTGAATCATCCAATTGAGGGAGTAAATGCATTAAGTCAACATCTTTGGTAGCTCTCATCATAGCTAGGTTTTCAACAAAGTCTTTGTCCCTACTCACTGCACCTCCAAGTAACTTCACTCCCAGCATAGGCCTCCCAATATCCACGGGAAACAATCCTTTGCGGATATTCTGTCTATCACATGAAGGCCAAAAAAGTTCGGTTTTTTTATATTCAGCATAGGCCCCATCCTTGGACTCTTGCGTTGTATATTGTCAAGCACCTTAGCTACCTCCAAAGTATCCCCGATGATAGTCTCATCATCAAGATACCAAGAATGGAGAAGGAGCTTATAATTATCTCGTATCTCATGAATAAGTGCATGCAAGGCAAGAGAAAAAAGAAATGGATCTAAAGGATCATCTTGTTGAACTCCGATCGTTGACCATAAATGATGATCTCCAATATATAATTTGGCAGGCTGAGCATATATAAACTCCACCCATGAAGAAATATATGGGCATCTCCGCCTAACTTCACAAAGCATCAACGATCTATCTATAATGTTGAAAGCATTAGAGAAATCAATTGTAAGCATGGAGAGAGACTCACCACCGTGAAGCTTGCTCAAAAGTCTGTTGGAGAAGTGTAAGATGGCTTCTGCTCCTACAGATACACCAACTCCAAATTGAAAGTCATTGAGATACTTAGACATCTCTTTTCCCACCCCGTCATGGCAACCTTGGATACAAGATGCCTACATATAGTACCGAGAGCAATAGGATGTATGTCGTTGTCTGGTTTGAGTAGTAGAGTAAGAGCTGCAGAGGCTACAAACTCAGCTAAACTCAATGGGCATCTCCCACCTAGCCATAGATTAACTACCATGTAGATAGCACAAAATAGATCAGTGGCAATTACCAACCCCTCCCCACAAATGGCATCTAAAATATGTTGAGCTCTCGGTCCAACTCTGCCACATGATGTCCTTTTTGGGAAGGATTTTATAGACTGTAAAATAACATCTACATCAACTATAAGAGGAGTCTCTGACATCAACGTATCTGGCAGGGATGAGGCGGTTTATATGGATGTTCAGCTTCTAAAATCTTCATGGTGTGTTCATTAAACGAAGCCACTCCTGAAGAGCACAAAACCTTTAGGGCATGTTTGGCTACTGTGATGGGGTGGGTTGGGGTATCCACTTGTGAATAGTAGGTGTTTGGATAGTTATGAGGGTTGGGAGAGGGTTAGAATAAGGAATGTGATGTGATATGACTTTGATTTGTGACAGATTTCCAACCCAAGGTTGGAGGGGAATACACCGGAGAACACTGGTGTACCCCAGTAACCAAACGGGTCCTTAAGGCTACTGAAAAGTGTGCATCTGACACTTTACGAAGATACTGCATGATGTTGGAGCTTTGATATTTACTATCCTCTTGTGAGTTATTCTGGCTATGAAAAGTCTCGGGTAGATCACTTTTCAAAATATCACCTACCCACGTGGTGAAACTGTCTCTACTGCCCCACTTAGTGATCGATCTCAAAATAAGATGTTGTTGCAAGGATTTTCTCTTGCCAAATCTTCTATCTCGTCCATTCATAGAAGTAGCAATCTCACCCAAGCATGAATGGAACCTGATCTAGCAATAACTTGATATAATGTTGTTTTAAGAGCTTGAGAGGAAGTAAGATGACAGTCGGGAGGAATGCTCTTAATTGTGGTGATAGGAACTTTGAAATTTTGATCAAGGAGCATAGCATCAATAACGAATTCATCGGTGATCTCAGGTATAACATGGAGAATAGGTTTCAAGATGCCGACAATGTGCCCCTAAACCACCTCCGTCTCATTTGTAACTCGAGCAAGACCATCGTCATGATGGTAATCACTGCTCACTGATTGAATCTTCATGCACCTCCCACACAACCACGGATCAAGGGCCTTCAAGGTCCTTTCTAAGGCAAGATAAAGATCAATATCATTCTTGTTGGCATCTCGCAAAACAGTAGCACGGTCGTCACTGAAAAGATGTACAATCTTGATATGAGAGATTAAGTGTGAAGTCCCTTTACTCCATTCCCTAACGTCCGGGAAGCAGTGAAAGTTTCAAAATGGACACAACAAACTATATGCACGATGTGAGCTTAAAGAACAAGATTGAGAGTTCTCACGATGCGTTTGAATCGCGGAGGCACAAGTAAGAGGAGAAATCTTTTCTTCCTCAATGTCAACCATCATGATGGGAAGAAGGGGCACCGATGAACAAATGCTGCTACAAGTCAAGATGCTTGAGAACTCCTACGACGGACGGACGGAGGCCAGGCATTTAGCGGGAAGCCCGAATGCTGGACGGGAGACCTTGAGGGGATACTGAAAGAGGAGGTCACACAAAAATGTAGGCACGAAAGGGGGCTGTGAAGGAGAGATGGGGGTAGCCGTTGGGCGAGGGGAGGTTGTTGGGCAGGAGTAAGGTCGTAGGATGGGGAAGGGTGGGGGGAGGGGGTCGCAGGGTGGAGGGAAGTCGCTGAGCGAGGGGGGCGCTGGGCAGGGCCGCTGGGCAGGGGCGAGGGGCGGGGGCGCTGGGCGAGTGGGGCGCTGGGTCGCAGGGCGGAGGGAGGTCGCTGGGCTGGGGCGAGGGGCGCTGGGCGAGGGGGCGCTGGGCGAGTGGGGCGCTGGGTCGCAGGGCGGAGGGAGGTCGCTGGGCTGGGGCGAGGGGCGCTGGGCGAGGGGGGCGCTGGGCGGAGTGGGGCGCGGGGAGGGGCGAGGGGCATGGGCGGGGCAGGAGGGGGGCACGGGGAGGGCGAGGGGCGCTGGGTGGGGCCGGAGGGGAATGTCATTCAAATTACATTTTCCAAACTACACCTGCGCATTCAACGATCAAAGAGCTTGCTCCTGATGTGATCCTGTTTGAGGCGGATACCACCATCGACAAGAAGAGAGCAAAGTTGTTTACACACCGAATCGTTGAGTAGAGTCGTTTTTGGTGGGAAAGGAGAGAAAGTCAGCATTCTCCGTCAGCATTCTCCGTATGCAAAGAATATTTAATCTCCACTAATTTAGCTCTAAGTTTTTGTATTTTGGTCCAAAACGTAAAAGGATTTTGTTTTGGAAACTTTCGAATATGTTGAAGCAAGTGTTCCACGAAGATAAACCTCGAAGAGCGGTCACTTTTCGTTTTTTTTAAGATTTTTCAAAGTTCGAGAAAGCTGAGCTTGACCAGTGGATTGCCATTTAATGGATCTCTCCAAAGGGATGATATTTCTCTGGATCATAGGGTTTTATTCCAAACGTGAGTAAGAGGAAAGACCCCTTGAAAATGCTTTTCCAGATTAAAGAGTCGTTCGATTTTGGTTTATTTAGAAGGCATGGGAGACCACCCTTAAAGCAAACTGCACTTATAATGGAAGTGATCCACGAGTTTTTCCTTTTACTCGGGGAAAGAGCCAATTTTAAGAGGAGAACATCATTAAAAGATCCGAAGTTGAGAATACCCCAACCATCGTTAGAATGAGGTTTGATGATTTTACCCCAGGCAACCTTATGGGAGGTATTTTTGATCGTACTTCTATTGTAAAGGAAATTATGTCGAATATTGTCGATTTTTTCTATAACACCAGCAGAAATTTTCAAACATGACATCATGTGGGTCATTAGCGAGGTGAGATCGGTGTTTAGCAGGGTGACTCTGGTCGGGAGTGGTAAAATTTTTGCTTTCCACCCTTCTAACAACTTTGATAATTTGGATATATCTCTGACCAAAATTATGTGCAAAATTTTTTTAACCACAGTGGGAAACCAAGATAAGTGGGAATATTCCCCTCTTCTTCCATCCCAGAATTTTTTCATCTAAACGTTTGGCTCCACCTGTAAATTTATTTCAAAGAATTCAGATTTGGAATTGTTAATTTCCAAACCCGAAAGACAAGAGAACAATTTAAGCGTAGAGACCACCTCATGAAATTGATCCTCATTGTATTCAAGGAATATTAGTAAGTCATATGCAAACTGGATACTTGTAACCATGTAGTTCATGCAATGTTTAAAGAATCCTTTGCTACAATCATTTTGACCTAACTTAGCAAGCATTACGTCAAGTACATAAAGCGAAACAATGAAAAAAGAGGTGAAATGGGATCACCTTGACGACCCCACGGGATGGGTGACAAAGAGCTGCCATTCACTTTGAAAGAGAGACAAGTTATTTCAAGGATAGCACGAACCCAATTTATGAATATGGTTGGGTAATTTGCAGCCTTAAACATCCCAAATGAATTGTTTGAATAACCCCGATAAATGATCTTTAGTGGTCAACAACCGGCCATTTCGCGGCCGACATTGCGGAATGACTGGATCCGACGGTGCCACGTCGGGCGGGCGTGGGGATGATGGGGGCAGACGGCTCGAGGGGCTCGCGCCCTATAAATAGACCTCCCGACGGGAGGAGAAGCCATCAAGGCAAGGCCTCGAGTACGGGAGCCCCCCATCCATCCCTCTCTCTCCATCACTCTCTCTCGTTCTCTCACAGCCATACGGAAAGACGTACCTAGGGAAGACACTAAACTGGTATCAGAGCTCGGCAAGGCTGGGATCCGATCTCCGATAGCCATCCTCGACGTCGACGTCGCCGGTGCTGCAGTCCGCTCTTTTGGACGCCGCCGCCACTGTTGTTCACAAAAAAAAACATGCCAAACCCTAAAAAACGCAGGTCTCTTCCTTTCCTTTTTGGCCGGCTGATTTTTTTAAATCACGTGGCATTTATATAAAAGCCCTAAGAAACCTCTTCCAGACATTCACGTGAAGATTTTTTGCCCTCAACTACACGTTTTTTTTATTTTCAATCTCGTGAATTTGTTTTTAAAGGGTTATGCACAACGTTTGTAATGCACAACGTTTTTTGCATTTGCATTTGCTTTGTTATCTTTTCAATGAATTTTTTTAATTCATTGACATTTGATTTGTTTAACATCTTAGATTTAAAAAAAACTAAGTTTGTACTAGCTAATATATCAAAAAGGTTGTTTTATTCATTAGTTTTAATCCGATAAGTTTTTTTCCTTTATTGACCTCTTTCAAAATTCATAAAGCAACTCCCGTTAATCTCGTCAATCATTTTTTTCTGCTTGTTGCTTAAAATCAAACTTGAATCAAAGCTTAATAGGATTTTTTTAAAAAATCTGTTTTACTACTCTTGTGAGTTGCGAGAGACTGTACTGGAAAAGTTGTTTTTTTTAATTTGTTCTTTTAAACCACAACCCTTGTAATCTTCGGTTTAACTTAGCACCCCTCTCCCCCCCCATTAACTTGCATTTATTTGCACCATTAATATCTACCATTAACTTTCGTTAACTTAAAGCCTGCATTTTTTGGAAAAAGTTGGAAAAGGACCATTACAAAAGGACCGTTAGTTAGTTCGTTTGTTTTACACAGTATTGTCATTAAAATTGCATTATATTTTTTTACAAAAAATTCTCAGTTTTTTTAAACCGTGACACTGTTTCTGATTAAAAGGGGCGAGGGTTGATTTACTAATAACTAGGATCACTTGATTGCTTAAATATATAAGGGGTAGCTATGTCTCGTGCATTTGCTATTATAGTTTGTGCATAGTTCTTTGTTAAGTTTTTTCTTTGGGTATAATTGACAATACCATCTTGTTAATAAAAGGGGTGCGTTTTTTCTCTCTCTTTTCTTTGTTGATTGAATTAGCGTAGAATTACCAAGTTTTGTGGTATCTTTTTTTAAAGAACCCCATTGATTGCCTTCAGTAAAATAGCCTGCTTAATCTTTAATAAAGTTGCAATTATTTTTTTGCTTAAATTAGATTTATATTGCTTCCCTGTTTGCAATTGACTAGATTAATACATAGTCTTGTTTATATATATATATATATATAACATATACATATCCTTCATTAATTTACTTAATCTCATACAAACTTACATGTTTTCCTTTAGATCCAATATGACAAGCAAAACTATTGTCACTGAGGTAGGGAAAATAGAGTACCTTAATGGTACTAATTATGAATTGTGGAGTAGAAAGATCTACTTTGGCTTGTTACACGATAGCATACACACCATAATAGATAAACCTAGCCCTGCATTATCTGAGAGTCCAACTGTGGAAGAAATTAGGTCCCACGAACAATGGGAGAAAACAGATAATAGGGCTAGAAGTTTTATGCTGACCCATATGGAGTTGAACCTGATTCAGGTCTTTGAGACCTGCAAATCAGCTTACGAGCTCTGCTCAAGAAAGACTTCGAAGTTAGATTTTATAATAAACGTGTTTCTATTGGGAAGAATAAGAAGATTTATACGATGGGAAAGTTTGTGCCCGAGCATGATCTATTTTGTCTTCTTGTAATAAATTCTAGTGAATCAATGAATGTATCTTCTGAGTATCTCTTGTGTTGTTTGTCTGATTATGACTTGCGACACATGCGATTGGGTCATCCAGGAAATTTCAAGATAGATCAAATGATTAAGGAAAATTTGTTGCCTAAGATCACGGGTGCAAGGACATTGCCCTGCGAACACTGTCTGACTGGTAAAATGACGAGAAGACCCTTCTCAATCGGAACTCGGTCAACAGAGTTACTAGGTTTGATTCATTCAGACATATGTAGACCACTGAGCGTCAACACACATAGATAAGGAATACTTCATAACATTCATTGATGACTACTCAAAGTTCTCCTATGTCTATCTCTTAGGAAGAAAGTCGGAAGCACTTGAAACATTTAAGAGATATAAGACAGAAGTGGAGACAAGATTGGGAAAACCAATCAAGACTCTTAGGACAGATATAAGTAGGGAATATACCACAAAAGAGCTTGAGGATTACTGTATTCAGATAGG
The DNA here is from genome assembly GCA_037367405.1 of Ottelia alismoides. Taxonomy (NCBI): domain Eukaryota; kingdom Viridiplantae; phylum Streptophyta; class Magnoliopsida; order Alismatales; family Hydrocharitaceae; genus Ottelia; species Ottelia alismoides. The sequence goes on from JAZKJV010008709.1 coordinate 82,553, forward strand.
CATTCGTAAGCAGACTACAATGCCCTATACACCACAGCAGAATGGTGTAGCAGAAAGAAAGAATCGAACTTTGATGAATGCAGTAAGGTGTATGCTTTCACACTCAAGACTCTCCAAGAAATTATGGGGAGAGGCACTGTTGACTTCGAACTATGTACAGAGCAGGATTCCCACTAAGTCCGTAGAATCAACGCCATATGAAATATGGAATGACAGAAACCCTGAGTTGGGTCATCTCCAGAAATGGGGATGTGTAGCACATGTTCTGGTACCGAGTCAGCTTAGAGATAAGCTAGACTTCAGGACATTAAAGTGCAAGTTTATTGGGTATAGTGAGAATTCTAAAGGATATAGGTTCTTCCATGAAATTAAAGGTCTGATCGAAAGTCGTGATGCAACTTTTCTTGAAATTCATCAAGAAAAAGAGCATGAAGTAGAGGAATCAGATCCTCTGATTTTCCTACATGACAATGAAGACAACTTGAGCATTAGACCTGAACTTGAGGATGATATCGATCATCCAAATGCAGAGAATGAACCTATGGAACATGATGATCCTTTAGAGGAAGTGGGTGGACCCATATAACCTACGAGTATAATCGGCAACAAGAGACCCAGAACACGGTCTGCATGGATGGAAGATTACCATTTCTATAGATGCGAGGCATCGTGCTACACCGTGGATGAGGATGTCGTACATTGTACAGATCCCATATCCTTTGATGAAGCTATGACTTCATCTGAGTCGGAATCATGGTCGGCCGCCATGAGAGATGAGTTGGACTCAATCGAGTGAAACGGTGTTTGGGAATTTTGTGATTTGCCAGAATGTAGGCAATCCATAGGATGTAAATGGGTATTCAAGAGAAAGTGCCAAGTTGATGGTACAAATGATAAATACAAAGCAAGATTAGTTGCCAAGGGTTATATTTAGCAAGATGGAATAGATTTACAGGAAACCTACTCTCCAGTAGTTAAGTTTGCATCCATTCGGATGATCTTAACCATAGTCGCATATATGAATTTATGATTATTCCAAATGGATGTGAAGACAGCCTTCCTTAATGGAGAATTAAAGGAAGATATTTATATGCGACAACCTGAGGGATCTCAGGTTGAAGGTCAGGAGAAAAAGGTTTACAAGTTAAGAAAGTCATTATATGGCTTAAAGCAGTCTTCACGGCAATGGTATCTCAAATTTCATGAGAAAGTTATTCAATTTGGATTTGTTTCAAATAAATTGGATAACTGTGTGTATGTCATGAAGAGTGGGAGCAGATTTGCAATCATGTCATTGTATGTAGATGATATTCTGCTTACAGGTAATGACATACAAATGCTCAATGAAATCAAACAGAATTGGAGAATGAATTTGAGATGAAGGACATGGGTGAAGCATTCTATGTTCTTGGAATTCAAATAACAAGAGACAGGGACTCAAAGACATTGAACCTTAGTCAGGAAAGATATTTGCATACTGTATTAAGGAGATTTGGAATGCACAACAACACTCCAGCTCCAGCACCACTTGTGATGGGAAAGAGACTCAGTAAGAGTCAGTGTCCCGGAAAGGGGTAGAAACCTTTAGATGTACCATATGCACAAGCGGTGGGAAGTCTAATGTATGCAATGATGTGTACTCGACCAGATTTAGCTTATCCAGTAAGCTTAGTCAGTAGATATCAAAGCAATCCTGGTCCAGTACATTGGGAAGTTGTAAAGAGGATTCTTCAATATCTGAAAGGGACAGTGCATCTGAAGCTTGTGTATCAAGCAGAATCGCTTGAAGTGGTAGGATACTCCGATGCCGATTTCGGAGGGGATGTGGATGATAGAAAATCCACATCGGGTTACTTGTTCATGTTTGGTGGTGCAACCGTTTCTTGGGGTAGCAAGAAACAAGGATGTGTATCTCGACATACACAGGAGGCTGAGTACATTGCATGTAGCATGGCCACAACTCATGCTGTATGGATCATGTGTTTTCTAGAGAACTTAAGCCTTAAATTGGTCAAAGGGCCAATTGAAATGTATTGTGACAATCAAGCTGCGATAAGCTTGATCAATAGTGGTGCTAAAAGTTCTAAAGGAAAACACATTGAGATCCAATATCATTATATACAAGATATAGTGGGAAAGCAAGAAATCACGGTAACCTACATACCTACCAGTGACATGTTGGTTGATTCTCTAACCAAGGTAATAGCAGCAGTAACATACATTAAACATGTTGGTTTAATGGGACTTAGGAATGTATGAGTCAAGAAAGAGGTTTCATAAATAATGATCCTCGCATAATAAATCTCCATGTATTTACTACACGAATAGTGGGAGTATATATGTTTTTGACCACTTTGGTCAAGTGGGAGATGTTTGAATAACCACGGTAAATGACCTTTAGTGGTCAACAACCGGCCGTTTCGCGGCCGACGATTGCGGAATGATCGGATCCGACGGTGCCACGTCGGGCGGGCGCGGGGATGATGGAGGCGGACGGCTCGAGGGGCTCGCGCCCTATAAATAGACCTTCCGACGGGAGGAGAAGCCATCAAGGAAACGCCTCGAGTACGGGAGCTCCTCATCCATCCCTCTCTCTCCATCACTCTCGTTCTCTCGCAGCCATACGGAAAGGCGTACCTGGAGAAGACGCTAGATGAATGGCCAAAGTATCGAAAGCTGTTTGAAAGTCAATTTTCAAAATAAGATCTTTCGTGCTCGATCTATCCCAATCATTCATGATCATAGATGTGCCCAGAAATGCATCAGCAGCAGAATGGTTTTTTAAGAAAGAACAATGTGAAGGAGGGACATAATCAACAAGCAAGGAGACCCAACGATTAGCCTAAATTTTAGATATCACACACATGGGGAGATTTATGAGTGATGGTCTGTAGTTTTCGATCTCATAGGGGTCGCCTTTTTTTAGATCAACGAAATAATCGAGAAATGACAAAGCTCTTCAAATATATTTCAGATTTCCCCTCAAACTTTTCTGATTGCATTTCCACCAATAGATTCAAAAAATCGAACCTGATCATTTAGGCTTCTTCAATTTTTTTGCGCACACATAAACTCAATTCGTCATCTAATCGCTCCATACCATCACAATACCACCCTGATCCACACGAACCTCGCCGTCCATCTCTTCTTCTTAAGACCCTTCTCCATCTCAATCTTCTTTACTTCGTTGCAAGGGAAGTAAAGGCACTAGGGCTTCCATTCCGATCACGCCTTTAGCCCTCCATTCCACCTCCAAATCTTTTTGTTATTTCAGATTTCTCCCTTTTAATCATCTCATTCCTCTCAGTATTTCAGGCATCTAAACATACGTACACGTTCACTTAAGATCTCCGATCCAAGCGTACACTTCCAGTGCCTCACTCCATTCCTCTATTGCGTAATTCCCCTTGATTAGCATCGTTCTTCTGCAAGAAGAAGAGCCCATTTAGGTCTCACTTCTTCCACCTCAGACGAGCCTTCATTCCACTCCGAATAAACCCACAAATCCTTGCTACTTGTTCGGCTTTGGTTTCTAACCTTGTAGGTGGCTTCATTCATCATTGATCGGAGGTTCCTATTTAATTCTGATCTTCTGAAACTTCTCCGACGAGTCATCACCTATCGTTCGACCCAGACCTCTCCCGGAGCTCTTAGAACTTCCCTTGTCATTACCATACCTCGGGTAAGGTGTCTCCACCTTCACCGGCATCAAAGCAAATGAGAGGAGCACGAGCCCCTTCATCGGAGCATAGCCTGTGCTCTACCGCGCACGGAGGAGATAACTAGAGGAGGTACAACTACTGTAGGGTCTTCTTGATCCTACGGTCCTTGTTCACCACCGAACCACCGCCGTCTGAGCTTGCATTGAGGCAGGAACCCTCCATGTGGCCCAAGCCATGCCGAGCTGGATACACCCATTCGAGCCTCCATAGCACGCATTTCACGCATCCGTTGCATGAGAATTTGTAGCAACGCTCGCAGATCTTCCTGAATTTGCATTTCAGTTCATAGAGCATGTGCCCACCGGACGTGGTCTTGGGCATTTTACAGAGATGCCACACTAGTTTCTTATATTTAAGAGATAAGCCTCCCGCCTTTGTAGTTTTTATGTATGAGCAGTTTGATTTATTGCACTTATGTCCCTGTTTTGACCCAAATGTGATGCTTTGTGAATATTAATTGTATATTTTCTTTGCAAAAGCCCCTTGTGTTCAATCCTTAATAACTTGAGATATGTAAATCCATTTTCTATGAAATTTGTCTTGTTTTAAAGACAATAAAAATCTCTTTGATTTTATGTGTGTGGTTTCTGAAAATAATCAACTTGTAGAGCAATTAAAACTTGGAGAAGATGTATTGTTTTTATTGATTCTTTTTATTCAAATTAATCATATAAAAGCTTGATTACTTGCTTGCACCATGTTTCATTTTATTGATTATATTTTTACTAGGATTACTTGTAATTGATCATCTTATTAATTCCCTAGTGAAATTAAATATGTCTTAAGTGATTGACGTCCTTGATTGAAATAATGGACTAAGTGATCAAGATTGATTTGGATTAGAATTTCATTGGTTTAAGCTCCACTGAACTTATTGAATTAAGTTTAAATAAGGAGTTATCTTTGTTGTATTCCTAATTCTATATTTGTGCATTGTATCATTTTGTTTGTCTCCATTATCATTTTATCACTTAACATCTTTGCAAATTAAAAATCAAATGAAAAAGCATGTATTATGTTTGCTTAAACTTGACCTAGATCCACCAGTTAATTACTAAATTAAATATTTACTACCTAGGTAAAATCGATTAATTTCTTGTGTCCTTATGTTCGACCCTAGACTTATCGAGGATAAATGATATCACGTTATCTTCAACGATATATGCTTTATGTGATTCTGATAAATAGCTAAGTTGTTGTATTACAATGAAGCATCATTAAAATAATCGTTTAGCGATTAATCAATGAATCTTGATGATTTTCTCATCTTTAGAATAAATTGAAGAATGGGATGATTTTTAAGTCGAAATCATATATAACATACTTAGCGAAGCTCTTTCAAATAAAATGGTGTACAAATTTATGGTGGTTGAATCATATAAGAAGGTATGGTTTGTATTGGGAAATAGATTGTATAGGCATAGCCTACACATTGGTGAATTGTTTGTCATCTTCATGGATAATGCCTCGCATAATTGCTTGAACCAAATAGTAAATCAGGATCATCCACAACTTGATTATAACTTTGTAGCGCATAGATGTCACAACCAAATTAAGATTTCACCTTCTATCAAACTTTCTATTTTACAAGGTTTTTATTTACAATGATTTCTTAATAAAATCAAGGTTTTTTTATATCAATGGTTATGGTTAGCAAGTTAGTTGAAGAAAGGTCTGGAATGCTACATGCAAGATATATAGATTGTGTATGATGATTGGGTTAAATCAGGAGAGAAATTCCATATATTCTTAGAGCATTTAAGACTTCAGTTACGGGGCCATGGTAGATTTTAAGACACATGCAATTGCAAATGGAGGAATGTTTGAGAGGGCTTTTTGGGCCTTCAAACCACATATTTTTACCTTCATAAATTAGAGGCCTTTTGTTGATGTTGATGGCATATACATATGCTTTTATTGTAGGTCTTGTAATTTGATGAGATAGCTCATATCGTAGACTTTGATGAATGAAATAAGGAGTTGCCATAGATATACGTCAATTATTATAAGATTCCATTATACGATAATCCGTGATAGTCTAGAGGATGAACATGCTGAAGAAAGAGATGGTGAAAATTCTAGTGTTGAAGGCACAATACTGACGAATGTCAAATTTGCCTCTTTAATAATGTGGAATTGTTGTATTATATGAGGAAAATTTGGTTCAGCAAAGACCACACTTTTGAATATGTGGAGATTATTTTTACTTGGCAAGTCAACCAAGGTCGAACTTGTGGACACAAGCCTATTCGTCTACTTATCAAATTTTGTCATTTAATTTATGTTTGACTATTTTATAAGTCTTAGGTCTTCTTGCAGATGCACAATAAAATGTATATAAAATAATGCAAACACAACGAAGGAAAATGATGCATATATTTTTATTTGATTTTATGATGTGATTAGAAGATGATGCATAAACATAATGAGATGAAAAGGACATGCATATGAAAGATTAACTACAAATATGCCCTACAGATTATGAACACAAATTATGATTCAGATTCAGAGTCAATGTGAGCATAAAAATCAAGAGCAAGAATCTATCAATGGCAAAGATTCATAGAGAAAGAGACATTATATAACATCAAAATTCATCATATTTCATTTTGTATCAGATTAAGAAATTAAAGATACATAACGAAAAGAGCTTCAAAATGACATTGAAATCATGCAATTTGGATTTAAAATGCTCGAGGTATGAAAGAAATAGTGAAAGGGAATAAATGTAATAAAAATACGAGAAAAATAAAGATAACTATTGTAAATAGGTCCCTGAAAGGACCTATTTACAAATTGCAAAACCCGGAGGGTCGCCTGTGTAAATATTCTTTTACGTACAGGGACCTTTCTATAATTAAAAGAACCGATAGAGCCTTGTTGAAAATTGTCCAGGCGCGCACATGAGGTACGCGTGCTAGGACCTTCTTGTCATTCTGGAAAATCCATGCTGCATTCCTATAAATTACCTAGCCCCTCATGTGCCTGGAATGTGAGGGGCCAGGCTCAGGGTGGGATGCAGCTTTAGAAATGATGTGGCATAACCTGATGCTTTGTGAGGGGGACATCTTGGTGTCTGATCCGATAACTTCGGAGAGGCAGACGACAGTCAGAGTGACCAGGGATAAGGTCCAAGGGACTTCAAGTCTTCACACATTGAGGTCGGTCGGCCTCAGAGCTCGACGGCGCACGGAGGCGACCGTAACATGATCAGAGGACCATGGATCTCACTGGGGGTATAGGGGATGTCTTCGCCTTGACAGCCATCCTCCGCTGTCACCGGAGGGCATAGAAAGCTGGGCCTCAGCCTCTTGGATGGTGGATGTTTAGAGCGGAGGCAGGGCAAGGGTATTTGTAGATTGAGCTCAGGCATTACAAGATGTAGATGGCATGGCTTGAAACGACTGAGATGGAGGGAACGGAGTGAAGGCTGGAAGACTTGAAGACCACGCGAAGAAGACGGATCTTGGAGCTACGTGGGGGAGGCATTACGAAGGAGGAGGTTGATCGGAGTGGTAGCCAAAAAAAGAAGGGTGCGTGGGTGGAGCGAGGTGACTGGCGTTACACATGGTAGATGATGTAACAGAGCCATTAGATCTTGCGATCCAATGCATGAGATTTGGGTACATGTGAAGGGGTGGGATAAGATCAGGGATCTGATCAAACTGTGGGAAAAGGAGCGCATGTGGACGGATGTGATGAGGATGGGGGTGATATGAGGGTTATTGGAGAAGGTGATGTGGAGGGCAATCGACCATTGGATAATGGGGTATCCGATGGCTGAGATGTAGTCACGAAGGTATGGTGAGGATGAGAAGGGGGAGTTGATCAGATGGTTGTGAGTGAGTGAGGGCTGAACAATGGAGATGAAGGCGCCTTGAGGAGGATCCAATGGTCGAGAAGGGATCTGAGTAGTAGAAGGGGAGCGGGACACGTGGGCGGCCCAGCTAGTGCCACATGGTCCAATCAAAAAATTCAAAAATTATTAAAATAAATAAAAATAATAAATAATTAGTTAGAAGATAAATTAGGAAAAAGTCAAAACACGAAAGTTGTAGATCTCGATGAGATATACAAGTTTCATGTTGGACAAAATGTTAAAAGATGTCATGTGTACAAAAGTATATTTTTGGGGGTATTTTTAATGGGATAAAAACATTGCTTTTGGTTTTGAGATTTTTTCATTTCTTATCTCTTTTAAAGGTCTAAACAAATATAGCAAATAGTTAATCTAATGAAATAGAAACACAAGGACGACGTTAGTAATTAAATACAATAAAAATATACTAGCAAATATAGGTTTAATATATACATATAGGCTCATTCTTAAAGATGCAGAATTAATGAAGATTTATCAAGAAGTTCTTATAAATCTACGATAAAAATAAAGAATAACGATGATCTAGGAGGGATTCTTCATACCCCTATACTTTAACTATGCTCGTTCTCGAGCATCTAAAGAATGAAGGAGCCAGATTAATTCTTGGCAATGCTTGTGAAAATTTCAAGGCTCAATTCATAGCCGACCCTAAATTTAAGTGATCTTAAAATTCTGAGCTCAACCATTATTGACACGAGATCTTCATGTTTTGATTTAAATGATATATGAAAGTGTCGTTGGCCCAAATAATCCCACGACGAATAAACAAATTTGTTTTTTTCTTCTCAAGCTGCAAAATTAACTACAAGCGAATAATGAAGCAAGAGAATTTTTTTGCTACTTATTTACCTGTATAGCGGACAGGATCAAATTCAAAGAGGCTACAATTCCCAAGGGTTATTCAAATAATCGATGAAAAATCAATTAAGAGAAAAAGCATGAATCTCAAAGGCAAACTATCCTTGGTTTTTGTGGAATTTTTATCTTTTTAATTTTTTTAATTTTTTATTTCTATTTTTTATTTCATGATTTTCAAATTTTTAGTAATTTTAATTTTGCAATATTTTTATTCAAATAAGGAACAATATGCACAAGATAAAAAAAATCCGCACACCAAACTCTTTTTGTATTTTCCAATTACACCAAAAATACTCAGAAAAAATCCAGAGAAAATATTTTTGGGTTTTAAAGACTTCGAAATATTTTTGGAAATTTTTGAAGAATTTTCAGAAGTTTTTGTATTTTTTAAAATCAAACAGTGGCAAAAATGATAAACAGTGCACATCCTAGAGTAATTTTCAATTAAAAATATTTTAAGTGTTCAAAATCTTGGCAACTATTTTTATAATTAAATATAGGAAACTATCTACAAACAAGAACCGAAATCATGATTGAATTTTTTGTGATTTTTAGAGGATTTTAGTATTTTTTTTTCAATTTTTTCAGGTTTTGAAAAGAATTAATGCATGAAATTTGGATAGAAATTAAAAGATAATAAAATAAAACTAATCTATTTTTTTTTGAAATTTTAGAGCCATCTTCAAGATTTTATGAATTTTGCATTTAAAGAAGAGAAAAATACACTATTTTTAATCTTTAAATAATAACAAATGATGATAAAAAGCAATGCAAAAATTACTGCAGATAGATCAACTAAACAGGAGATATTACAAATTTTTGCAGAATTTTATTGAGCACAAATGCTATTTATTCTAATAAAAAAGCAACAATATAAAGTCTGGAATAGAAGGACTAGAATGGAATTTGTTCATTGTTTATGCATTAAATAAATGGCAAAAAAATAGAGGGATTAAAGCGATAATTACCCAAGAAAAACGTGCTGGCAAGGGCATCTTTTCAGTTTGTAAAACTTTTGGGGGCTTACTTGATAATTTACCCCTCCCCCCAAATATTCCCTAAGGTTGAAATGGGCTTCGATCTTTTCTTGTTCCTTTAAGAGGAGCCGCCAAAGGGGAAAGGCTAAGGGGAGGCACGCCACCCTCTGTCTTTCTTCACCAAGCATAGCGGCACTGATGATTGGGGACGGCTGACGGCGGGTGCTAGTGCGGGCCATTGAGACGGTCACGAGTGGCAGCTGTCTGGCGATGAGGGGTGATCGACGGAAACTGCGCAGGCCTCTACAGGCTCATGGGCGGCAATGGCGAGCCAGACTCCAAGGGGCTGGGCTGAATGGCGGTGAACGTCACTGACGTCTGAGGTGGTTGTGGGCAGCCTGGAGAAGGGATGCGTCAGGTCGACGATGTGATGGCGAGAGGAGGCGCGACTCTAGGTAGGGCAGTGGAGCCGCGATGGCGGCCGAGGATGACGATGGCAGGGGACTGCGGGCCAAGCGAAGGGCGGCGGGCGGCACGCGCAGTTTGGAGGGGCAGACATCGCTATAGGCACGGTGCTTCGCCAGGTAGTGACGGCGTGCACTAGCGGCCGCGGTGAAGGTTTGGCGGTCTGGAAGCAGTGGTGCACGAGCAATTGCACGTCGACGCGTGCAGTTGGTGGTGCCTGCGCGGTGGAGGCGTGCATGCGTCGGCGGTCATGTTGCGCGGCCGGTTGTGCGGTAGACGCCTGAGTTTTTTTTCTTTCTTTATTTGTTGTTTATATAAATAGAAATAGATAATAAAATAGATATTTTTTATTTTTTTGAAATAGAAACGGTAAAAACTTTTTTTATTTTTTAGGTGATCCTGCAAAACAAACGTTGGAGAGAAGAAAAACAATCTTTTTTATTTTTTATATATTTTTTATTTATAAACAAATGAGTTCAGGAGCACGACAGCTCGGTCCCAAATCAAAATAGAATGCATGAATGGAGATCTGACGAAAACTAAGGAATGGATCTGAGTCCCCGGCCACCGTGCATGGCCAGAGTTGAGAGATCGTGATAGGTAGAAAAGAACGTGGAGAGATCGAGATGTGAGATGAAAAATCGAGATCGGTGATGAATAATGAAGTTGTGATGGATTCTAAAATCTATAAAAATTTGATGATGAAATTAAAATGCGAAAAATAAATCAAGGTTAATCAAGAATAAAGATAAGAAGAAAATGATGGATCTCACCTTAGGAGCGAAAAAGACCGTGATCGCCTCGACGAAGGCCAACTCGCTGTCACTGGATGGCTCGGAGGCTAGGCACCTCTCTGCGAAAAGATATCTCTTGGAGAAAAGGCACCTCTCACCAAAGATTGATCAAGTTGAAAAGAGGGATGAGGAGCCATATTAATAGAAAAGATATGAATTGAAATTTAAATTTTTGAAATTTTCGATTTAGACAAGAGATAAGAGAGAAGAAAAATTGAAATGAGATAAAGTAAAAAAGATAAGTGTTAAAATATATTTACAAAAATTAACTAATTTTTATGTTTTTTCGTCATTTTATTTATTTGAAAAATAAATGTTTGTATTTTTTGTGGTAGTTATTAAAGAAAATTAACTATATATATGTTATATACTTATACGACATTATATACATAGGTAAATAAGGAAATTAGTTCTTTTTAAAAAAAATATTATTTACTTATTTATTTTAATTTTAAATAATTAGTAAAAAATATTTACAAATATTTACAAATACAATATGTACAAATAAATGGCAAAATTGCATAAACCACCCCGGAAAATGGACTTTTCAACCATAACTCTAAAAATTATGAAATTACAGCCATTATAAAGATAATTTAATTTAAAGTACAATGGAAGTGAGTTTGGTTCAATATGAGTTCATATGGAGCCGGAATTGATCTTTCAATTATCGCTTAATGGCTTTTTTCCAGATGTGGTTACTTTTATATATACATGATTTCATTATGCAATTATTTTATAATTTTGCAAACATTTTTATTTACAAATTTTGTTTTGAAAATTATTTTATTTAAGGTCAAGTTTTATACATATAAAATAATGTTAGTTTTATACATATTTACACAAAATAAGTGAGATTTATTTAGAACACACCAATTTTTGGATTTTCTTATTAAGGACCCTATCCCCCCCTACTTTATTCTTGGTCGATCAGGTCAAGTCTTGACCTTCTCTCAGGGTTCCGGTCAGCCTGTATCTATTACATATATACAGTCTTCTTTTCTTTTCTTTATTTTTCCTTTATTTATTTATTTATTTTAAGTTAAAATAATATACAAATATACAATATTTACACACAGATGCAAACTAGTAAGAACATGGAGTTAGTATTATATACAATTATTTTATAAGAGATTTTAAGCTAAAATAAATGAATTCATCATCCACATATGCTTTACCTTTGATGGTCCCTTAGCAAACACTTACTTGAAAGAATAAGTGAATAGAAGAAAAATAGGAAGGAAAAATAAAGAAATTAGGACAATATTGAGTATTAAACTTCTCTTCATAAAATTGTAGTTTAGAGCTCTGTAAGAACTTTGGATTATTAGTGTGTCATAACCTTAATGGGAGATGGATTTAAAACCTAATAATCTCTAACTTCCAGAAGACTCCTATTCAGGTCACCTCAACAATCAGGTCAGAACAAGTCTACATACACAAATTCTTGTGACCATGAATCTTTACTTGTACAGCGTAAGTGAGATATAGTTCCCCATCTCAAAAGTAGCAAAGAAACAACTTCCCTCAACAAGGTAACTCTAATTCTCTAGTTTTGCAACTCTTTCCTCGAGGAGCGGAGATATTCCCTTCTAAGTTCAAGTACAACTAACTCAAGAAGAGGGGATAGAGAAAAGAATTGATGGTAACCAGTATAGCTACCTATCCTTGGATGCATGGCCAGTATAGCCAAGTCATCCGATGCAAGTTTGCAAAAAATTGACTTTGAAGCTCTTATTATATTTTTTTATCCTTGTATATACACACCGGTAGGCATTTTACTTTTCAATCAGGCCTGTCCAGTTTTGGAGATTCTGCATTTTTCCTCTTTTTTTGAAAGTAAGGTACAACATGTAAATAAGGAGTTTTTCCTCTTGAGCCAGTAGACTAACCCTCTTTTGAAGCATTATTGCAACCCCACATCATCCTTGCTTTAGACCTCAACATTGCTAGACCAGGTTGAGACGCACTTCCTTCCCTAGAGGAAGATAAGAGGTTCCTCCTAGATGTACTACCCTCGTGTGCTACCCTAAGCCAAAAGATTCTGCCTCCTCACTACCTCATCCATGAAGAGCTACGTGTAGAGTGCTTGTCCAAGATAAGCCACGGGCAGAAAGAATCATGTGTGTGTTGTTAAATATTCTACTTAGACTACTCAAGATGACATGTGAACATAATCGTATGGACTCAAAGAATTAAGTCACTAGGACCTGAAAAGTCTTAACTCCATTTCTTATAAGGTTCCTATAAAATTAAGTGGATTAAGGTCCAACTAAGCTCCATTCTTTAATTTTATTCCAGACGTAGTTTAATGTCAATAATATCCTGAAAAATGCACATGCAAGAAAATATGTACAGTGCAAAGAAAGTATTTTTTTTAAAAATGATCTACATGTGAAAGGAACAATTTTTTTAAACGAATTTCTAATTTTGAACTTTTTATGGATTTTTGAAGAAAAATGCAGATATGAAAATAAAGTTTTTTTTTAATTATGCAAATTTCTATAGACTTTTGGATTTATAATTTTTACGTTTTTTAATAAAAAAGAGTTAGTAATATATATATACAAGTATATAAAAAGAGGATATTTCTATTTTGTTGTTTTTTGTTTCTTTTTTTATTTTTATTTTTCTTTTGTTTTTTAGATTTTTTACACACGTAGATTTTATGAAATTATATACATATCCTAAAAATAATTATCTTAAAAGTACGAGTTATGTCTAAAGTATATATACAATATATACGACACCCCCTATACCTAGCTCGAACTATGTCTTCATAATGATCAGAGAACGATAAAGGAAGACATAACTCGTGCTTAGCATAGAAAAGTGAAAAGACTCCTATGCTACAATGACTCAAAGAAAAGATAAAAAGAAGAGAAGTCAGTGATCCCCCATATAATTAGGATCAAGTAATCCTAAGTATAGTAGAGTGTACAAAGGGAAGACCGATGAAGAGAATGCACACACTCAATGGAAAACATAAAAAAACACGATATGAAGAACATCACCCCCCATACTTAGGGTAGAGAATCCCTAAGTATAGGCAACAACAGGAGTGATGAACAGGATGAATATGAACAACACAAATCCTTCACCCCCTATACTTAGGATAAAGTGCATCCTAAGTACAACATATATACACACATGGAAAATGGGTGGATGATAAAACAGGAGAAGAAATAATGAAACAAAAGGATATGCAAGAAGTAGTCAGCTCATGTATCAGACGTAGAAGATGGAATCAAAAGATCATTGTCCAATACCAAAGATATAAAATCCACAATGGACAGGAATGTATCATGATCTAGATATGACTTCAGCAACTGTCCGTTCGCAACAAATGGTTGTGCATCAGATGACAACCCAGATATGACAATACTTCCATTGTCACGCACAACTATCACGATGAATGGTCCTGACCATTTGCTTTTCAATTTTACTGAAAACAGGTTCAACTTAGCATCAAATAACCAAACTGTCAGATCATGAGAGAAAGTCTTCATTCGAATGTGTTTATCATGCCAATGCTTGACTTTCTCCTTATACATGATGAGTTATCATATGCAAATTCTCAGAATTCTAGTAGTTTATTCAGATCTAACTTCCTAATCTTTCCTGCCTTATCATAATCAAGATTGCGTACACAAAGTGTCCATAAAGATTTTTGAATTAATTCTACTGGTAGGTGGCAATGCTTTGCATACACCTATCTGTAGGGAGACATACCCAAAGGAGACTTGTACGACGTCCTATAAGCCCATAGAACCGAATCAAGCATCTAGGACCATTTCTTCCTATCTAGACGTACAAGTTTTTGCAATAATCGTCTTTATCTCCCTATTTGAAATTTCTGCCAAGCTATTAGTCCGAGGGTGGTAAGGAGACGCAGCTCTATGGTCAATGGAGTACTCCTTCACAAGCTTCTTTCCTTATCTATTAATGAAATGGCTTCCCCCATCTGAAATCGATATTTTTGGAATCCTGAATCATATAATAATGTGGTTCTTGAGAAAGGAGCACACTGTACAACAATCTACGGCTCGGGTGGGAATAGTTCCACCCATCAACTAACATAATCCATTGCGATCAGGATGTACTGAAATCCATGACTAACAGGAAATGAGCCCATGAAGTCTATACCCCAAGCATAAAAAAACATCAGAAATTTGTATGTATCTTATGAAGGATATGGTTAGATCCTCAAGCGCATCACGGAAGCGTGATCGTCGTATCGAATACGACGAAGAACGACTAGTCGCACTAGTTGTTTTATGCAGCGGAAATTAAAAAATTTTCATGTGACGAAACCACATGATCCAAGAACACTTCTCGGATCGTTTTGTCTAAACCACAAACAAGTATTAGGTTTACCTCTTGAAGCGTGGTTGCGATCAAGTCTCTAAACAAAGAGACCTCCTGTCTCAAGTCCGATCCGTCGGAGGAGACGCTTGCGAGCGCGGGGATGAACCGCGTGCTTCTCGCAATCCATGTTGATGATCCAAGCGGTGGATCTCCTGATCTCGACACACGAGATCCGACGTCTTCTTCACGAGCAAGGTATGCCGAAGTAGACGGAGTTCCACGAGCAAAACATCGGGCAGCATAACGACGGTGCCGCGGCGATGGAGAGCCTCTCTAGGGCATCCATGATGGACGACCATGAGAGGGAGAGAAAGAGAAAGAAAGAGAGAGAGAGACTTGTTGTCTCACTTATGTGCACTGAAGAGCAATGGGGTGCCTCTCCTTTTATAGGGTTTTGGGATCCATGGATCTCAATCCATGTGTCAACACAAATCCAATGGTCCACATTAATTTGTGTTTCTTTCAATGGTCATGATTTGTTGCTAAAAACACAACAACAATTAATTTAATAAAAATCAAATATATATTAAATATAATTTGATTTATATCAAATCAATCTCCATTGGAGAGATAGGAAAGGAGGCAAGCCTCCTTCCATAAGGAGGGTGGACGGCCACCACATTCCTTATCGAATTGTGGCCGTCCCCTCTCCTAATTAGGAAGGGAGCTTCCTTTTCCTATTACATGAGATTACATTATCTCATGATTCTCTCCAATATTTGCAACAACATTTGTTGCAAATTATTTCACAAAAATAAATCCAATTTATTTTGTGAACATTGCAATCATGCCATTGGAAATTTGTGAATCATATTCACAACCCAAAACAAAATGTAAATTACATTTTCAATTCAATGTCCAATGTGAATCCAATTCACATTAACATTTAATTAACAAATGTAAATCACAAATAGCTCTCTCTTATATATTATAAATCACATTTATAATATATATGACTAATATGGATATTGCTATCCACATTATTCATATCCATGATAATTAAATCACATTTAATCATCTTGGATATTTATTCTCTTGTTCTCAAATAATACGAATCACATTCACATTATTCACATCTTTGATAATCAAATCACATTTAATTATCTCAGATAACTCTCTTTATAATATGAATCAAATTCATATTACTCATGATAATTAAATCACATTTAATTATCCATTTTCAATGCTCGGATACATAAATCAACAATAGAATTATCCATGAACTCCTTCAAGGACAATGCGCTTTCTCCGCAGATACTTGGAGATAAGGACAGGGCGATTGTATTGTTCCACGTATAGTGACATGGATATTGAGATCGTATCTCAAATCCAGATCGCGGGCCTCCCATAGATGCTTGATTAAATCAAGACCATAAATCTAATCTTCTCATTGTATCTGAATCACATTCAGATCAATGTCCAACACTTGGACCAAGATCAGATCACTTCTCTACTTAGAGGAGTCACTAAAATCCAGACCCGTTTCATCACTCCCTAGGAATGGAAGCGTCATGGTTATACAATCGTTTATGATCACATCACCCTCAGGTATTCCCAATACCTGTACATCCTGCATACTGGAAGACTCAGACTAAACCCGAAGTATTGGATCAACTTTATACTGTCTACTTCATGGTTTTATCAGTAAGTTTCTCATTCGATCATTGGGAGTCGGTATCGATCATATACTTTCCAAAAGCATATATCATACCTAGGTCTTGATCATATACTTTCCAAAAGTATATATCAAACCTACAAATTCAGTCAAGCTTCCAAAGCGAGACGACCGTGCGCACGGAATTCGATTCTTCCCAATATCTCATGAGTGAGCTCATGTCTTCCGGTTCAGTAACTGAACCTGTATGATCCCTTTGAGAGATCGTATTACTCATATGCCCTTATATGCACACCAGCGCGCCGGTGTGTAGACCTTGATTAGGTCATCAACCTATTGGTCTGCCAAATGTACATACTTAGACATATAGCAACACATCTGTCTCCGGTCAGAGGATGCGTGCCTATATCATGACAGCATACGATATAGGACTTTGGTTATCTCGATCTCGTTAAGTCAACTCTTTGACCTAACTAATCTGACACCTCCGAATCTCTATTCCTATGCAGAGGACCTGCATCAAGAGGTCGGTCAGATATCAGCCTTCAAAGATAAGGATTGCCATCTCCTACTCAGGCTGGAGACCATCTCTTAACAATCATCTGACGGTGCTTGATGAGTCCTCAATCTAACTCTTTAGATATTCATCCAAGCACCAGCCTCTATGATTCAATAGTTGAATCAACAGTTGTATGATCATCAAGATGGCCATGGTACATAACCCTAATTGTACTAAGGGACCTATTAAGGAGTGAATTGCAATAACAATTATTGCATAATGGCTCGCCGTGGGCTCGCATTTCCAACAATCTCCCACTAGCCCAAAGAGCCATTAATGGGCTAATCATTTAAACCCACACTCATGTGACAATCATAGACTATTAAGAAAATAGCTAGGTAAGCTGATCAGTCACTCTGTTCCTGCGAGATTACGCCAAGTCCTTTTACGGCACTTGCATATCCCCAGCAACAGTGCTCGCATCTAATGCGAATGTTGCATCTCATGCAACCAATACTCAATCTAGTTGGTTACAGTGTCCCTGACATCATAACCAGTATCCCCGTAATCCTTATTAGAATACCTTCATTCCCGGAGATCTCTATCTCCTAAGGTATCTAAAGTTTAGACCTTTATAGATCACTATCTACATGGCCTTAAACTTTTGAAGATAAGACTTTGAGATTACTATCTCAAAAATCTCCTCATCTATGAAGATTTTGTTATTACTGCAATCAAGTGTTTTATCTCTACATAGTAGGACTAGTAACACTTTACTACTCCCACTGCATGACAGACATCTGGTATTTGTACACTCTATCATACACTCAGCTTCTCGTAACTAATGCACAAGTGCAAGTAGTTGTAGCATTTACTTCCTCAACTCTTTGAGGTGCTATCCCTTAAGATAGGTCAGTACCATATCTTAAGGGTTAGAAGCCTTTCTTGGAATTTCTATGAATAGAATATGTCCAAGGTATACTACAAATGTGACAGTCCAATTATCCTCTTCTCTTGGCTTCTGAACAACTTCAGAACTAAGATCTAAGAGGTATCTTTGAAATCATATTTCAAGATATGGAATAACCAGAGAATAAAACACTTATTATTATCCTTATATCATTTTAAATGATCAGGATATCATCTACATTCAGCAATATGAACACAAAGGCACTCCCACTAAGCTCCACATGGTTCATCAAGATTCTATCTGAAATCATAACAATTATAATTCCATCAAATCTTATGGTCCAACTTCAAGAAGCTTATTTGAGTCCATAGATGGATTCCTTAGTTTGCACACCTTGCTTTCCCCAACCATGAAGCCCTGGGCTACTTCATGTGAATATCTTCAAAGAGGTATTCGTAGAGGAATGCAATATTGACTTACATCTGAAGATGCAATAGTCAAGTTGTGTAGCTAAGGTTAGCAACATTCTGATGATTTTAAGCATGGTCACTGAAGAGCAAGTCTCATTGCAAGCAATGTCTTCTCTTCCGGTGTGTGGCCCATGGCTACGAACCGTGCTTTGAAGGTCTCTACCTTCTCATCAGGTTCCCTTTCTCTTGAAGATCCATTTACACCTTTACAGGTTTTACCCATATAGGTGGATCCACGAGGGTCCATATACAACACTTGCATATGAAGTCTACATTAGACTTTTATTGCTAACATCCATCTATCCATGCTATGATCTTTAGAAGCTTCATCACATGAAGTTCAATCATTGTCAGATTTCTCTGACACAGGGAATCCTTCCTCAAACTCTTTTGAAGAGGTATTAGTGTTTCATTTTTAATTGTCCTCTTAGTTTCCAATTTCAGGAGCCTCATTATCTTCTCAAGATTAAATGAGTTCCTATACTTCATTTTTCATCTTGATTCTTAAGAGTCTCTACCTCTAAGAATCTCATTCTTAGAGATGAGATACTTTAAGAATCTCAAGGTCATAAAGTAGGTATCCAATACCATCCTTTACTTTCCTAATGAAGCAACACTCTCAAGTGCTAGATTCTATCATGCATGGAACCTTTTTATGGATATACATAGTAGACTCTACTACACATATATATACCTGGAAACTAAGGGATAATTATGCTAAAATTCATCATTGATAATATCATGTCACACATGATCCAATTGTATCTACCTATAACTCTATTGAGTTAAGGTGTGTTAGGAGGATTGAGATAGAAGTGATATTCATATCTCTATAAGGTATTCTTTGAATTTATCTAGTAGGTACTTGCTACCTAGATTAGATCAAATTCATTTTATCTTCCTTCAAACTTTGGTTTTAAACCAAAAATAATGAATTCTTTGAACATTTCAAAGGTTTCTTAGGTGAAGAGATGAAATCTCATATCATACATAATCATCAACAGATATCACATATCCATAATGTTTACTATGATATAGATGATCTACATACATCAATATGCATGAGATCCTGAATACCTTGGCATCTTACACCTTTCTTTAAGAAGGGTGTATTGGACATTTTACTTTGAATACAATATTCATAAGTATGTAAGTTTTGAAATTTTAGACATTCTAAAGTTTCATATCTTACTAGTCTATTGATCAAATCAATAGACAAATGTCCAAGGCTTGATGCTAGATCATTGTCAAATGATCTTCATCCTCATATTGATCTTAAGTTTTAATTTCAGCATTTAGAAATGTTAATGAACCATTCATTAATTTTCTAATTTAGTGAAGTCCACTAGATTATTAGATTACTATCTGAAATATATACATCATAACTCTTTATGATAGTTCTATCTCAGATTCATGTTTATTTCTAACATTTAGAAACAAACAATGAGTGTATTCTTATATCTAGGTCATAGAGACATTCTCTAAGACTAAGGACTCTCCCACTGAAATTAACAAGTCTATCAATCCAACAGAGATTATTGCAACAATTGCATCAATATCCATGTGGATAACTATAAACCTTTAAGATCAAAATTTCCAGTCTTCTAAAACATATGCAACCTATTGCAAATGTCATCAGAAGATTGAGATACAATTATTTGACTTTATCTTATCAATGATTTATGTAGATTAATCTGATGCTCCATCCGAGTCCTTCTCTAAGGATTCTAGATAGACTTGATAGTCATACTATCAACACATCAACTTATTGCAGTATTGGCATTCATCCAACTCTTTGGATGACATATGGAAGTTATAGATGTATAGTCAACTCTTTGACCATACTTCTTACTCGGGTCCAACCCATGCTTCCACTGCGCTCCCTTTATCTATAAGCAACCATTGCTTAAGACTAAGGATCTCTTATGTAAGAGCATTTCAACATTTATACATGCTTCATTAAATTCATACAATATGAATATTATGAAGCTTCATGGATGACCAGAGTATAGATAGTAGAATGATGACACTCATCATCTACATCCATCTAAACTCTTAAAACATAGGTTCAGGTAGGTACTCAAACAATTTGAATACATCATCTCTTATAGAGCCACCATTCTGCATGATGCAGTGAACCATCTCATTCATTTTAAATGTCAAGAGCACATATGTATGCCAGAATATCTTCATTAATTTTATAAGGATTATTTGACAATTGCGATCATCATCGACATGTCACTTCCAAAGTACATCCGATGAGAGATCAAGACTGTAGAGACATACAAACCCTAGGGTTGTAGTCCTATTATCTATTTAATTGTCATTCCTCAATATTATGAGGAAACTTGCACATTGCAACCACATACATTATGTGTCCAATTGCAAGTACAATATCTGGATCATGAGTCCAATCCATGATATTTTACTGGTTATTATTGAGTATATCATTGAGTGGGTTTTAATGAAGGATTATCTGAAATAAGAAATTTGCATAAATATAAATATATATATATATATATATATTTTACTTTGATTTAGGATTTTTATATCAAAGTTGTCTTGTCTTGTCAACACTGAAAGTTCATTCCCTCAATCACTTTCAATGTAAGAGATATACTTACCATTATATCTCAACAAGATCTGGGATCTCCTTCCTTATCTTTGTTGCATCCCAATAATATGAGAATCTGCAACTCGGATAAAAAGAAGCGGGAACACATTCCGCCTTGCAAGTCCAACTTGCATCTCCCAATTCGGTGTTTAACACCCAGGCCCACCACCCCTAAGGCGATGTTGACCCGTCGTTAATTGAACCAACCGTCAACAGGAATAGTACTCGCTATACGCAATCCAATATCGCCCCAATAATATTAGGATCCGATATTGGGGTCACTACGTATACGGCCTTACTCTTTCGAGAAGCAAAGAGCCCGATCCAGATGCGCTTGCATATAGGAGCTGTCACTTCGGACAGGCGTCTCCTACATACAATCCCTAGCGACGGAACCCTTCGCCTTGACGAGAGACCATGGATGTCACTTATGTGATCCTCCATATCATATTCAAATTCTAATTAATCATTATGAATCATATTCATTATGATTAATTCTTCCAAGGGAATTAACACATCTATTTATAATAGAGTGTCTTAATTTTAATTGGATTCCAATTAATCTAATCATATTAAATTAATGATCCAATTAATATCCAACAAACAATTTTTAATTGTTACTTGAATTATGGTATTATCTCAAATACGTATTATTTCGAATTTTGATAATTAGAAATACATCATGATTTCTTAAGCATTATACTAACCCTACCCGCTGTCATGGCCAGTACCGACGAGAGTGGGACGGACCACATACGTTGCAACCCGCAACCCCAATGCTCTCCGACTAGACACCATATCCACCTCGGGAAAGGATAATGCAAAATAGATCATTTTGTACTTGAGATGATCATCGGTTCTTCAACCGAAATTATACCATATAGTAATAATCAAAACAATTTTGATTAACATTATAATGAGATTTGCTAAACAAATCCCAAGTCCTATTCAAGCAACATGTTTGTTGGAATGTTGATCATGTAGATCATGTAACCAATCTTGATCTAGATCACATATAATCATTTGTTGGTTAGGGCAAAGTCATTTAAGGACATAATTATCATTAAACAAATATTTATGCATAATTATTCCATGAAATTAAACAATTTAATTTCACTAATTAATTAAATGACAATCACTAGGTTCTTGATTAGGAAAGTATTTTCAGCAGTGACCCTCACTTACTAAAAATATCATATCTCAATCAATTTAAATCCAAATTAAGCAAAGTAAATTTCTAAAGTTTGCTAACTTGATTTACAACAGAATCCAAGTGATTTGAATGCATTTCAAGGCGTTTCAAATCCGCAATTGACATCTTAATTACGTCATGATCCGCAGTCCCCGAAACAGTGGATACATGTTCACTAAAATGAGCATATCTAGAGCAAACGGAATCGAAATCACGCAAACTCAGATCCTACGGTTTCCTTATTTAATGGAGAATAAAATATAAATATTATTTTCGTGTTTAAACAATTTAAACAGTGCCGAAAATAATATCAAAACAGAGATGCGAAAATGAAATGCAAGAAAAACTTTCGCATACCCTAATGAACCCAAGTCGTCCTCAGTTTATGGATCGTATCCAAAACCACCGACCTATGGCTCTGATACCACTTTAAGGATATGGTTAGATCCTCAAGCGCATCACGGAAGCGTGATCATCGTATCGAATACGACGAAGAACGACTAGTCGCACTAGTTGTTCTATGCAGCGGAAATTAAAAAATTTTCATGTGACGAAACCACATGATCCAAGAACACTTCTCGGATCGTTTCGTCTAAACCACAAACAAGTATTAGGTTTACCTCTTGAAGCGTGGTTGCGATCAAGTCTCTAAACGAAGAGACCTCCTGTCTCAAGTCCGATCCGTCGGAGGAGACGCTTGCGAGCGCGGGGATGAACCGTGTGCTTCTCGCAATCCATGTTGATGATCCAAGCGGTGGATCTCCTGATCTCGACACACGAGATCCGACGTCTTCTTCACGAGCAAGGTATGCCGAAGTAGACGGAGTTCCACGAGCAAAACATCGGGCAGCATAACGACGGTGCCGCGGCGATGGAGAGCCTCTCTAGGGCATCCATGGTGGACGGCCATGAGAGGGAGAGAAAGAGAAAGAAAGAGAGAGAGAGACTTGTTGTCTCACTTATGTGCACTGAAGAGCAATGGGGTGCCTCTCCTTTTATAGGGTTTTGGGATCCATGGATCTCAATCCATGTGTCAACACAAATCCAATGGTCCACATTAATTTGTGTTTCTTTCAATGGTCATGATTTGTTGCTAAAAACACAACAATTAATTTAATAAAAATCAAATATATATTAAATATAATTTGATTTATATCAAATCAATCTCCATTGGAGAGATAGGAAAGGAGGCAAGCCTCCTTCCATAAGGAGGGTGGACGGCCACCACATTCCTTATGGAATTGTGGCCGTCCCCTCTCCTAATTAGGAAGGGAGCTTCCTTTTCCTATTACATGAAATTACATTATCTCATGATTCTCTCCAATATTTGCAACAACATTTGTTGCAAATTATTTCACAAAAATAAATCCAATTTATTTTGTGAACATTGCAATCATGCCATTGGAAATTTGTGAATCATATTCACAACCCAAAACAAAATGTAAATTACATTTTCAATTCAATGTCCAATGTGAATCCAATTCACATTAACATTTAATTAACAAATGTAAATCACAAATAGCTCTCTCTTACATATTATAAATCACATTTATAATATATATGACTAATATGGATATTGCTATCCACATTATTCATATCCATGATAATTAAATCACATTTAATCATCTTGGATCTTTATTCTCTTGTTCTCAAATAATATGAATCACATTCACATTATTCACATCTTTGATAATCAAATCACATTTAATTATCTCAGATAACTCTCTTTATAATATGAATCAAATTCATATTACTCATGATAATTAAATCACATTTAATTATCCATTTTCAATGCTCGGATACATAAATCAACAATAGAATTATCCATGAACTCCTTCAAGGACAATGCTCTTTCTCCGCAGATACTTGAAGATAAGGACAGGGCGATTGTATTGTTCCACGTATAGTGACATGGATATTGAGATCGTATCTCAAATCCAGATCGCGGGTCTCCCATAGATGCTTGATTAAATAAAGACCATAAATCTAATCTTCTCATTGTATCTGAATCACATTCAGATCAATGTCCAACACTTGGACCAAGATCAGATCACTTCTCTACTGAGAGGAGTCACTAAAATCCAGACCCGTTTCATCACTCCCTAGGAATGGAAGCATCATGGTTATACAATCGTTTATGATCACATCACCCTCAGGTATTCCCAATACCTGTACATCCTGCATACTGGAAGACTCAGACTAAACCCGAAGTATTGGATCAACTTTATACTGTCTACTTCATGGTTTTAACAGTAAGTTTCTCATTCGATCATTGGGAGTCGGTATCGATCATATACTTTCCAAAAGCATATATCATACCAAGGTCTTGATCATATACTTTCCAAAAGTATATATCAAACCTATAAATTCAGTCAAGCTTCCAAAGCGAGACGACCGTGCGCATGGAATTTGATTCTTCCCAATATCTCATGAGTGAGCTCATGTCTTCCGATTTAGTAACTGAACATGTATGATCCCTTTGAGAGATCGTATTACTCATATGCCCTTATATGCACACCAGCGCGCCGGTGTGTAGACCTTGATTAGGTCATCAACCTATTGGTCTGCCAAATGTACATACTTAGACATATAGCAACACATCTGTCTCCGGTCAGAGGATGCGTGCCTATATCATGACAGCATACGATATAGGACTTTGGTTATCTCGATCTCGTTAAGTCAACTCTTTGACCTAACTAATCTGACACCTCCGAATCTCTATTCCTATGCAGAGGACCTGCATCAAGAGGTCGGTCAGATATCAGCCTTCAAAGATAAGGATTGCCATCTCCTACTCAGGCTGGAGATCATCTCTTAACAATCATCTGACGGTGCTTGATGAGTCCTCAATCTAACTCTTTAGATATTCATCCAAGCACCAGCCTCTATGATTCAATAGTTGAATCAACAGCTGTATGATCATCAAGATGACCATGGTACATAACCCTAATTGTACTAAGGACCTATTATGCAAATTATGTATTCTTCATTTCAGATTAAGGAGTGAATTGCAATAACATTTATTGCATAATGGCTCGCCGTGGGCTCGCATTTCCAACATCTTAGGAGTATGGTATCTTTGGAACCAACGGTTCCTCCCAATTTCTGACAGTCAGTACAACTCGAACATACTCTGTAGCATCCTTAAACAATGTGGGACACCGTAGGCCACTCTATAAAACCTTTGTTGCCATGCTTTTCCCCGAATGATGCCCACCGTATTCTAATTTGTGACAGTGATAAAGTACACTGGTGTGTTCCTCCTGAGGAATTCACCTTCTCCAAATACAATCCGTACCCTCCCGAAATAGGTATGGATTCTCCCACTAGTAATAATGAATCTCTAAAAAAATCAGTCTACCTTGTACTTCGGCTAATCTTGTGGAACTTTCTTGGAGAACAGATAGTTCACAATATCAGCATACCATGGGAGTGAGTCCACAGGCAAAATGGCCTCATCTGGAAAGGTTTCGGAAACAGAGATCATGTTCTGCTCAGAGGTCTCTGCATCTGTGATACGGGAAAGGTAATTTACCACAATATTTTTCACTTCGGGTTTATCTCGAATCTCTAAGTCAAATTCCTGGAGAAGAAGGATCCATATGATAAGGCGTGGTTTGGCATCCTTCTTTACCCACAAGTATCGTATGGCATTGTGATCCGTGAAGGATATGGTTAGATCCTCAAGCGCATCACGGAAGCGTGAACGTCGCATCGAATACGACGTGGAGCGACTAGTCGCACTAGTTGCTCGATGCAGCGGAATTTAAAAAAAAATTTTATACGACGAAACCACATGATCCAAGAACACTTCTCGGATCGTTTCGTCTAAACCACAAACAAGTAATAGGATTACCTCTTGAAGCGTGGTTGCGATCGAGTCTCTAAACGAAGAGACCTCCTGTCTCAAGTCCGATCCGACGGAGGAGACGCTTGCGAGCGCGGGGATGAACCGCGTGCTTCTCGCAATCCATGTCGATGATCCAAGCGGCGGATCTCCTGATCTCGACACACGAGATCCGACGTCTTCTTCATGAGCGAGGCGCACCGAAGGGGACGGAGATCCACGAGCAGAAGAACGGGCAGCATAACGACGATGCCGCGGCGATGGAGATCCTCTCCATGGCATCCATAGTGGACGGCCATGAGAGGGAGAGAGAGGGCTGACCTCTAGAGAGAAAAAGAGAGAGAGAGAGAGATGCTTCTCAAGCATTATGTGTGTAGAGAGAGCATGGGTATGCCTCTCTATTTATAGGGTTTTGGGATCCATGGATCTCAATCCATGTGTCTCATAAAATCAATGGTTGAGATTGATTTATGATAATCCAATGGTCAAGATTGTTGTTGGTAAAAGCCAACAACTTGTGATTTAATTTGATAAAATATATTTGATAAATCAAATAAATATAATACCAAATTAAACCACACAAATAGAGAGAGAGAAAATGAGGGAGATACACCTTCCTCATTGGAAGGGGGGACGGCCACCAATTCCCTCAAGGAATTTTGTGCCGCCCCCTCCTTTCCAAAGGAGGGTGCAATCTCCTTGATTTTCTCCTTCTCCTATTTCCAACAACAATTTGTTGGTATTTTTAATTCACCAAAATAATTCTCAATTAATTTGGGAATATTGCAATCTTGACATTGGAAAATTGTGAATCACATTCACAACCCAAAACAACATATAATTTACATTGTCAATTAATTACACAATGTGTATCTAATACACATAATAATTAATCAACACATATAAATTATAATTAGCTCTCTCTAATACATTATAAATCACATTTATAATATATTATGAATAATTGGATATTACTATCCACATTATTCTTATCCATAATAATTAAATCATATTTAATTATATTGGATAACTTATTCTCATGTTCTCAAAATAATATGAATCATATTCACATTATTTACATCTTTTGATAATTAAATCACATTTAATTATCTAAGATAATTCTCCTTATAATATGAATCAAATTCATATTACTCATGATAATTAAATCACATTTAATTATCCATTTTCTCAATGCTCGGATACATATATCAACAATAGAATTATCCATGAACTCTTTCAAGGATAATGCGCTTTCCCCGCGAATACTTGGAGATAAGGACAGGGCGATTGTATTGTTCCACGTATAGTGACATGGATATTGAGATCACATCTCAAATCCAGATCTCGGGCCTCCCATAGATGCTTGATTAAATCAAGACCGTAAATCTAATCTTCTCATCGAATCTGAATCACATTCAGATCAATGTCCAACATTTGGACTAAGATCATATTTCTTCTCTACTGAGAGGAGTCACTAAAATCCAGACCCGTTTCATCACTCCCTAGGAATGGAAGCATCATGGTTATACAATCGTTTATGATCACATCACCCTCAGGTATTCCCAACACCTGTACATCCTGCATACTGGAAGACTCAGATTAAACCCGAAGTATTAGATCAACTTTACACTGCCTACTTCAGGGTTCTATCAGTAAGTTTCTCATTCGATCATTTGGAAGTCGGTATCGATCATATACTTTCCAAAAGCATATATCATACCTAGGTCTTGATCATATACTTTCCAAAAGTATATATCAAACCTACAAATTCAGTCAAGCTTCTAAAGCGAGACGACCATGCGCATGGAATTTGATTCTTCCAAATATCTCATGAGTGAGCTCATGTCTTCCGGTTCAGTTAGTGAACCTGTATGATCCCTTTGAGAGATCGTATTACTCATATGCCCTTATATGCACACCAGCGCGCCGGTGTATAGACCTTGATTAGGTCATCAACCTATTGGTCTGCCAAATGTACATACTCAAACATATAGTAACACATCTGTCTCCGGTCAGAGGATGTGTGCCTGTATCGTGACAGCATACGATATAGGACTTTGGTTATCTCGATCTCGTTAAGTCAACTCTTTGACCTAACTAATCTGACACCTCCGAATCTCTATTCCTATGCAGAGGACCTGCATCAAAAGGTCGGTCAGATATCAGCCTAAATGAGACAGGATTGCCATCTCCTACTCAGGCTGGAGATCATCTCTTAATAATCATTTGACGGTGCTTGACGAGTCCTCAATCTAACTCATTAGATATTCATCTAAGCACCAGCCTCTATGATTCAATAATTGAATCAACAGCTGTATGATCATTAAGATGGCCATGGTACATAACCCTAATTGTACTAAGGGACCTATTATGCAAATTCTATACTCTTTATTTCAGATCAAGGAGTGAATTGCAATAACATTTATTGCATAATGGCTCGCCGTGGGCTCGCATGTCCAACAATCTCCCACTAGCCCAAAGAGCCATTAATGGGCTAATCATTTAAACCCACACTCATGTGACAATCATAGGCTATTTAGAAAATAGCTAGGTAAGCTGATCAGTCACTCTGTTCCAAAGAGACTACGCCAAGTCCTTTTACGGCACTTGCATATCTCCTAGTAACAGTGCTCGCATCCAATGCGAATGTTGCATCTCATGCAACCGACACTCAATTTTGTTGGTTATAGTGTTCTTGACACTACATCTTATTATCATAACCAGTATTCCCATAATCCTTATTAGAATACCTTCATTCCTGGAGATCTCTATCTCCTAAGGTATCTATAGTTAAGACCCTTATAGATCACTATCTACAAGATCTTAAACTTTTGAAGATAAGACTTTGAGATCACTATCTCCAAGTTTTATCATCTTTGAAGATATTATTATTATTACTGCAATCAAGTGTTTTATCTCTATAGCAGGATTAGTAACAGTTTACTACTCCCACTGCATGGTAGACATCTGGTTCTTGCACACATCTAGAATATATTCAGCTTCTCATAACTGATGCACAAGTGCAAGCAGTTCCAGCATTCACTTCCTCAACTCTTTGAGGTGCTATCCCTTTAGACAGGTCACTACCACATCTTAAGGGAAGGAAGCTTTTCTTGGAATTTTCCAGAAAATGGAATAAGTCCAAGGTGTACTACTAATGCGACAGTCCCAATACCCTCTTTTCTTTGCTTCTGAACAACTTCAGAACTAATATCTAAGAGGTATCCTTGAGATCATATCTCGAGGTATGGGATAACCAGATTATAAAACACTTATTATTTATTCTTATATCATTCTAAATGATTAGAATAATATCTACATTAAGCACGATGAACACAATGGCACTCCCACTAAGCTTCACATGGTTCATCAAGATTTTATCTGAAATCACAACATTTATAATTTCATCAAATCTTATGTTCCAACTACAAGAAACTTATTGGAGTCCAAAGATGGAGTTCTTTAGCTTGCACACCTTGCTTTCCTCAACCATGAAGCCTTGGGGCTACTTCATATGAATATCCTCAGAGAGGTATTCATAGAGGAATGCAATCTTGACTCACATCATGAAGATGTCATAGTCAAGTTGTGTAGCTATAGTTAGCAATATTCTGATGGGTTAAAGCTAGGTCACTGGAGAGCAAGTCTTATCGCAAGCGATGCCTTCTCTTCGGTGTGTAGCTCATGGCTACGAACCGTGCTTTGAAGGTCTATACCTTCTCATCAGGTTCCCTCTTTCTCTTGAAGATCCATTTACACCTTAATGGGTCTGACCCATATAGGTGGATCCTCGAGGGTCCATATACAACACTTGTATATGAAGTCTACATTAGACCTTTATTGCTAACATCCATCTTTCCATGTCATGATCCTCAGGAATTTCATCACATGAAATCCGATCATTGTCAGATTTCTCTGACACATGGAATCCATCCTCAAACTTATTTGAAGAGGTATTAGTGTTTCATCTTTGTCCCTTTAGTTTCTGATTTCAGGAGCTTCATTATCTTCTCAAGATTAAATGAGTTCCTTTACTTCATTTTATCTTGATTCTTTAAGAGAGTCATCCTCTAAGAATCACATTCTCAGAGATGAGATCCTTTAAGAATCTCAAGGTCATAAAGTAGGTATACAATACCATCCTTTATTTTCCTAATGAAGTAGCACTCTCTAGTGCTAGATTCCATCTTTCATGCATGGAACCTTATTAAGTATATAATGTAGTCTCTACTACATATATACCTTGGAAACTAAGAGATAATTATGCTAGGATTAATCATTGATCAAATCATGTCACACATGATCAATTGTATCTCCCTACAACTCCATTGAGTTAAGGTTTATTAGGAGGATTGAGATAGGAAATGATATTCATATCTCCATAAGGTATTTCTTGAATTCATCTAATAGGTAAAGCCTACCTTGGTTAGATCAAATTCATTTAATCTTCCTTCAAACTTTGGTTCTAAACCAAAAAATGTGAAATCTTTGAACATTTCAAAGTTTTCTAAGTGAAGAGAAGAAATCTCATATCACAAATAATCACTAATAGATATCACATATCCACAATGTTTATTCTGATATAGATAATTCACATACATCAATATGTATGAGATCTTGAATACCTTAACATCTTACACCTTTCCCAAAGAAGGGTGTATTGGACATTTTTGCTTTGAATACAATATTCAAAAGTATGTGAGATTTGAATCTTTAGACAATCTAAAGTTTCATATCTTACTAGTCCATTGATCTCATCAATAGACATATGTCCAAAACTTGATGTCAGATCATTATCAAATGATCTTTATCCTCCTATTGATCTTTAAGGTTCAATTTTCAATATTAGAAATCTTAATGAACCATTCATTAATTTTCTAATTTATTAGAGTCCACTAGATTTTAGATTACTATCTGAAATATCTCCATCATAACTTTTATGATAGATTTATCACAGTATTTATGTTTATATCTAACAATTAGAAATAAACAATGAGTGTATTCTAATATCTAGATCATAGAGACATTCTCTAAGACTAAGGGCTCCTACTGAAAAATATGAAGTTCATTGATCCAATGGAAATTGTTGCAACACTTGCATCACTTTCAACATGGATGACTAATAAACCTTAAGATCAAATTATTCTAATACAGATGCAACCAATTGCAAGTGTCATTAGAAAATTGAGATACAATTATTAGACTTTATCTTATCAAATAAGTAAGTCAATATCAATGATTATATGTAGATTAATCTGATGCACTATCTGATTTCTTCTCTAAGGACTCTAGACAGATTTGATAGTCATACTATCAACACATCAACTTATTGCAGTATTGGCATTCATTCAACTCTTTGAATGTCATATGGAAGTTACAGAAATACAGTCAACCTTTTGACTATATTTCTTACTTGGGTCCAACCCATGCTTCCACTGCGCTCCCTTTATTTATAAGCAACCATTGCTTAAGACTAAGGACCTCCTATGTTAAAATCAAAAATTTCAATATAAGAGTATTTCAACATTTACACAAACTTCATTTAAGTTCATACAATATGAATATTATGAAGCTTCATGAATGACTAGAGTATAGACAGTAGAATGATGACACTCATCATCTACATCCATCTAAACTCTTAAAACATAGGTTCAGGTAGGTATTCAAACAATTTGAATACATCATCTCTTATAGAGCCACCATTCTGCATGATGCAGAGAACCATGTCATTCATGATTGAATGTTGAGAGCACACATGTATGCCATAATATCTTTATTGATTTTATAAGGATTAATTTGACAATTGCGATCATCATCAACATGTCACTTCCAAAGCACATTTGATGATATCAAGATCATAGAAACATCCAAACCCTAGGTTTGAAGTCCTATTATCTATTTAATTGTCATTCCTCATTATTATGAGGAAACTTGCATATTGTAACCACATACATTATGTGTCCAACTGCAAGTACAATATCTGGATCAAGAGTCTATCCATGATATTTTACTGGTTATCATTGAGTATATCATTGAGTGGGTTTAATGAAGGATTATCTGAAATAAGAAATTTGCATAAATATATATAAATATTTAATTTACTTTGATTTAGGAATTTTTATATCAAAGTTGTCTTGCCTTGTCAACACTGAAAATTCATTCCCTTAATCACTTTCAATGTAAGAGATATACTTACCATTATATCTCAGCAAGATCTGGGATCTCCTTCCTTATCTTTGTTACATCCCAATAATATGAGAAACTGCAACTCGGATAAAAAGAAGCGGGAACACATTCCGCCTTGCAAGTCCAACTTGCATCTCCCAATTCGGTCTTTAATACCCGGGCCCACCACCCCTAAGGTGATGTTGACCCGTCATTAATTGAACCAACCGTCAACAGGAATAGAACTCGCTATGCGCAATCCAATATCGCCCCAATAATATGAGGATCCGATATTGGGGTCACTACGCATACGGCCTTACTCTTTCGAGAATCAAAGAGTCCGATCCAGATGCGCTTGCATATAGGAGCTGTCACTACGTACAGGCGTCTCCTATATACAATCCCTGGCGACGGAAACCCTTCGCCTTGACGGGAGACCATGGATGTCACTTATGTGATCCTCCACCTCTTATTCAAATTTAATTAATTACTATGAATCACATTCATATAATTAATTCTTCCAAGGGAATTATTAACTCTAATCATATTAGAGTATTCTTAATTGGATATAATTAACTTAATCATATTAAATTAATTATCAATCCAATTTAATCAATCAAACTTAATTTTATGCTTGAATATACATATATGATATTATTCTCAAAGTACGTATTAATTCGAATTTTAATAATTAGAAAAATACATCATAATCCCTCGGACATTATCCCGGCCCTACCCGCTGTCATGGCCAGTACCGACGGGAGTGGGGCGGACCACATACGTTGCAACCCGCTGACCCAGCGATCCCCGACTAGACACCATATCCACCTCGGGAAAGGATAATGCCAAATTGATTATTTTGTACTTGAGATGATCATCGGTTCTTCAACCGAAATTATACCATATAGTAATCAAAACAATTTTGATTTTAAGGAAATTTGCTAGGCAAATTCCCAAGTCCTATTCAAGCAAGAAGTTTGGTGATTGTAATTCCAATTAAGGTTTAGATCAAATCTAATCATCTAATTGGTTGGGGCCAAGTCAATTAGGCAAATAATCATGTTTCAATATTTCACAAATATTTTTCAAGATTATTTCACGAAATTAACAATTAATTTCACTAATTGACAATCACTTGGTTCTAGATTAGGAAAGCAATTTCAGCAGTGACCCCTACTTACTAAAATTGGCATATCTCAATCAATTTAAATCCAAATCAAGCAAAGTCAATTTCTAAAGTTTGCTAATTTGATTTAGGACAGAACCTAAGTGATGTTTCACGCATTTCGAGGCAAGTCTAAACAGTAATTAACATTTTAATCACGTTCAGATTCACAGTTCTCGCAACAGTGCATACATGTCCATTAAAACGACCATATCTCGAGCATACGAAATCCGATTTACGCAAACTCAGATCCTATGGTTTCCTTATTTAATGGGGAACATAATCCAATTAAAAAATTCGTGTTTAAACAATTTAAACAGTGCCGAATTTCTTTATCAAACAGATCTGCGAAATCAAATGCGATGAAAAACTTTCGCGACCTTAGCAAACCCAAGTCGTCCTCGGTTAACGAATCACTATTCGAAACCGTCAACCTGGCTCTGATACCACTTGAAGGATATGGTTAGATCCTCAAGCGCATCACGGAAGCGTGAACGTCGCATCGAATACGACGTGGAGCGACTAGTCGCACTAGTTGCTCGATGCAGCGGAATTTAAAAAAAAAATTTTATACGACGAAACCACATGATCCAAGAACACTTCTCGGATCGTTTCGTCTAAACCACAAACAAGTAATAGGATTACCTCTTGAAGCGTGGTTGCGATCGAGTCTCTAAACGAAGAGACCTCCTGTCTCAAGTCCGATCCGACGGAGGAGACGCTTGCGAGCGCGGGGATGAACCGCGTGCTTCTCGCAATCCATGTCGATGATCCAAGCGGCGGATCTCCTGATCTCGACACACGAGATCCGACGTCTTCTTCATGAGCGAGGCGCACCGAAGGGGACGGAGATCCACGAGCAGAAGAACGGGCAGCATAACGACGATGCCGCGGCGATGGAGATCCTCTCCATGGCATCCATAGTGGACGGCCATGAGAGGGAGAGAGAGGGCTGACCTCTAGAGAGAAAGAGAGAGAGAGAGAGAGATGCTTCTCAAGCATTATGTGTGTAGAGAGAGCATGGGTATGCCTCTCTATTTATAGGGTTTTGGGATCCATGGATCTCAATCCATGTGTCTCATAAAATCAATGGTTGAGATTGATTTATGATAATCCAATGGTCAAGATTGTTGTTGGTAAAAGCCAACAACTTGTGATTTAATTTGATAAAATATATTTGATAAATCAAATAAATATAATACCAAATTAAACCACACAAATAGAGAGAGAGAAAATGAGGGAGATACACCTTCCTCATTGGAAGGGGGGGACGGCCACCAATTCCCTCAAGGAATTTTGTGCCGCCCCCTCCTTTCCAAAGGAGGGTGCAATCTCCTTGATTTTCTCCTTCTCCTATTTCCAACAACAATTTGTTGGTATTTTTAATTCACCAAAATAATTCTCAATTAATTTGGGAATATTGCAATCTTGACATTGGAAAATTGTGAATCACATTCACAACCCAAAACAACATATAATTTACATTGTCAATTAATTACACAATGTGTATCTAATACACATAATAATTAATCAACACATATAAATTATAATTAGCTCTCTCTAATACATTATAAATCACATTTATAATATATTATGAATAATTGGATATTACTATCCACATTATTCTTATCCATAATAATTAAATCATATTTAATTATATTGGATAACTTATTCTCATGTTCTCAAAATAATATGAATCATATTCACATTATTTACATCTTTTGATAATTAAATCACATTTAATTATCTAAGATAATTCTCCTTATAATATGAATCAAATTCATATTACTCATGATAATTAAATCACATTTAATTATCCATTTTCTCAATGCTCGGATACATATATCAACAATAGAATTATCCATGAACTCTTTCAAGGATAATGCGCTTTCCCCGCGAATACTTGGAGATAAGGACAGGGCGATTGTATTGTTCCACGTATAGTGACATGGATATTGAGATCACATCTCAAATCCAGATCTCGGGCCTCCCATAGATGCTTGATTAAATCAAGACCGTAAATCTAATCTTCTCATCGAATCTGAATCACATTCAGATCAATGTCCAACATTTGGACTAAGATCATATTTCTTCTCTTCTGAGAGGAGTCACTAAAATCCAGACCCGTTTCATCACTCCCTAGAAATGGAAGCATCATGGTTATACAATCGTTTATGATCACATCACCCTCAGGTATTCCCAACACCTGTACATCCTGCATACTGGAAGACTCAGATTAAACCCGAAGTATTAGATCAACTTTACACTGCCTACTTCAGGGTTCTATCAGTAAGTTTCTCATTCGATCATTTGGAAGTCGGTATCGATCATATACTTTCCAAAAGCATATATCATACCTAGGTCTTGATCATATACTTTCCAAAAGTATATATCAAACCTACAAATTCAGTCAAGCTTCTAAAGCGAGACGACCATGCGCATGGAATTTGATTCTTCCAAATATCTCATGAGTGAGCTCATGTCTTCCGGTTCAGTTAGTGAACCTGTATGATCCCTTTGAGAGATCGTATTACTCATATGCCCTTATATGCACACCAGCGCGCCGGTGTATAGACCTTGATTAGGTCATCAACCTATTGGTCTGCCAAATGTACATACTCAAACATATAGTAACACATCTGTCTCCGGTCAGAGGATGTGTGCCTGTATCGTGACAGCATACGATATAGGACTTTGGTTATCTCGATCTCGTTAAGTCAACTCTTTGACCTAACTAATCTGACACCTCCGAATCTCTATTCCTATGCAGAGGACCTGCATCAAAAGGTCGGTCAGATATCAGCCTAAATGAGACAGGATTGCCATCTCCTACTCAGGCTGGAGATCATCTCTTAATAATCATTTGACGGTGCTTGACGAGTCCTCAATCTAACTCATTAGATATTCATCTAAGCACCAGCCTCTATGATTCAATAATTGAATCAACAGCTGTATGATCATTAAGATGGCCATGGTACATAACCCTAATTGTACTAAGGGACCTATTATGCAAATTCTATACTCTTTATTTCAGATCAAGGAGTGAATTGCAATAACATTTATTGCATAATGGCTCGCCGTGGGCTCGCATGTCCAACAATCCGTGTGTACAATAACGTGGGAACCGATGAGGTAAGATCTGAACTTCTCTAACCCAAACACAAATGCTAACATCTCTTTCTCTGTAACTGTATAATTTCATTGTGCTTCATCCAGAGTCTTGATAGCATAGTGTATAGGAAATGGTATCCCATCCTTTCTCTCTCCTAAAACAGTTCCAGCTACGAAATTTGAGGCATCCATCATGATCTCGAAAGGAAGAGACCATCACGTGGTTGTAAGACAGGAGCACTAGTAACCATCTCTTTCATCTAATTGAATGCAAGGAGGACTTTCTCAACGACAACAAAATCAGTCTCCTTACACAGAAGGTCAGACAAAGTTCTGGAGGTTTTGCTGAAGTACTTTGTGAATCACCTATAGAATCCTACGTGTCCCAGAAATGACCTTAACTGCATCAAATTCTACGGTGGCTCTAACTTGGAAATCACATCAATCTTAGCCAAGTCAACCTCCATACCATGTCTGGAGATGACATGGCCTAATACAATCCCATTAGTCACCATAAAGTGACTCTTCTCCCATGAGAGCACTAGGTTTACCTCATAGAAACGTTGAAGAACTTGATCTAAATGAGCAAGACATGTGTCAAAACTATCCCCATAGACCAAGAAATCATCCATGAACACCTAAAGGATACTACCCATCATTTCGACAAAAACGGTCAACATACACCTTTGTATGAAGCGAGAGCATTACACAATCCAAAGGACATCCGTCTAAAGGCGTAGGTGTCAAACGGGCAAGTGAAAGTAGTTTTCTCCTAATCCTCAGGAGCAATAGCAACTTGGTTGTATCTCGAGTACCCATCCAAGAAGCAAAAGAACTCTTTCCCTGCCAACCTCTCAATAATCTAATCAATGAAGGGCAGTGGAAAGTGATCCTTCTTGGTAGCTGAATTTTGGCATCAGTAATCTGCATAGACATGCCATGAATTAGGTACTCGGGTTAGAATCTCCTCACAACGGTCCTCTACAATCGTAATCCCGGATTTCTTTGGGACCACAAGTAAAGGGCTGACCCACTTGGAATCCGAAATGGGATATATAAAGCCAGCATCTTACCATTTTCTGATCTCCTTCATGACAACCTCCCTTAGATTTGGATTTAGACAGCGTTGACATTCACGGGAGGGTTTACAATCATCCTCTAGGTAGATATGATGCAAGCACAAAGCTGGATTAATCCCACGGAGATCCAAGATATTCTATCCTATGGCCTTGCGGTTTCTCTCAAGAACCTCTAGCACACGAGATTCTTGTTCAGCGGTCAACTACGAGCTGAGGATGACCGGAAATATTTGGGGGGGTCCCGTAAGGAAGGCATATGTTAATGTTGATGGTAAAACCTTGAGCTCAAGTAGGGTCTAAATCGGCTCTACAATAACCTCTGCCACTACACTGGTAGACGATATATGATTTGTACTCTGTGGACTATCTACCTTGCCTACTAAGGGCTCAACAAGTAAAATCTCTGATATATCTGCAATGAATGATCTCTTCTTAGAAAGGAGGGGCTCATCAGGATGTTCACCATTCTTATCAATTAATGGTTCAGATCTCGACAATAATCTCAGAAAGATGTCTCTCATTTGTGCATAGATCAGGAAATTCAATGCATGTTGCAGATACCTGTACTTCAGAATTCTCAGAATGAGGCCTATCATCAGTAATCTCATAAAAGTGTATCAAAGGAATATCAGAACATACCTCTAAAAACTCATATTGATCCTCAGAAATCAACTCAAACTGCCCATCAACAACTACCTCAATTGGACCACCAAGGGAACTCATGTCGAATGTGCTTTCCATAGAGTCCTTTTGGGAAAGGAACTCCTGGGTATCTATAGAATCAGTGAAAAGATATGTCTATTTGAATTCAGCAAGAAAATCACAGTCATCTTTCTCTGATATAGCTTTCTATGTCCCATCTGCTACAGGTAGCGGTGATTGTCTAAGATCAGAGATCGTCTCAATTTTCACCTTGTCACTGGGAGAGTGAAAGATGGTCTCTCTAGTACCATAATCAACTGTTGCTTCAACTGTTAGAGGAACGGTCGACCTAGTATGATCGGGGTATGGAGTAACGGTGCAGGTGTGTGCATACCATGACAACAAAATCAACAGGGAATTTCATTTCTTGCATCATTACAATAACATCATCTAAAATGCCTCTTGGACTTTTGATTGATCTATTAGCAAACTAAAGAATCATCCTGGTTGTTGTAAGAGGCCCTAACCGAAATTTAGTTAGTAAAGAGGAAGGCATGAGATTAATGGAGGAACCGTTATCGAGAAGAGTACGATTGATGAATACCCATTCATCACTCTTTATTCTTATATTTTAGCTACAAAAACCTTTGCAAATACATGTAGATATATGTAAATACAAATAATTACAAAAGCATGCATTGTGTAAAAACTTATAATTAGCATGTTTTTGTGCAAAAATTAAAGAATAAAGATCAAAAAGAAAAAGAGGGAAATATTTAGAATAAATATTGAGCAACCTAACCCAAGGGAGGGCTCAGCATGGGCCTGACCGCATAAAAGCCACAGTAGAGAGAGATAGGAGCTCATGTGTAGATATCTATGTAAATAAATAAAATTATATTTTCCTCAACCAAAAATATGCTTGTACATATTTTGTATATATTTAGAAACTATTAAAAACAAAATAAAAATTTAAAAATCAAAAATGCAAAAATATCCCTCCACCATGTGCATAAACCAACATCCCTTATTTATTTAACCCTATAAATAAATGTATTTATGTTCAAAACTTTTTGTGAACATTCTATGGTATATTTTGTAAATAGAATAAATAAAAAGAAACACAACAAAAATCAAATAAAAAT
Source organism: Ottelia alismoides (assembly GCA_037367405.1). Lineage (NCBI taxonomy): Eukaryota > Viridiplantae > Streptophyta > Magnoliopsida > Alismatales > Hydrocharitaceae > Ottelia > Ottelia alismoides. The sequence goes on from JAZKJV010008709.1 coordinate 122,071, forward strand.
GACAAAAATTAAAATTACAAAAACATATTGTACATATGCCATGTACATAGTTGTATATATCTATTTATTTCACCTATGTGTATAAATAATAAAAATAAAATAAAAATATCCTTTTATTCCTCATTTTATTCTATAAATAAATAAAATATAAAATGGGAATAAAAATTGTATAAAAATAATAATTAAAAATCAAAAATCAAAAGCCTCCTTATTGTATATACACCTATATAATGTAAATACCTCATTTTTATTTCCAAAAATTAATTAAAAATCACCAAAAAATAGAAAAAAATAAAAGAAAAATATTTCATGTTTTGGATTTTTGCAAAATAGGCCATTTTCTGCCTTATTTTTGAGCTCCAAATCCTCTCCACGTGGCAGCTTCTGGTTGGTCCACGGAGATGTTGACCTCCGGTCAACTCCCTCCGCGGACCGCCTTCTCCTGCGGATCTCGCGCCCGACCCGGTTTCGCCTCTTTTTCCGCGCTTGATCCGCGCGCCTTCTCCGCAAACCCCGGGTCCTATCGATTCCTTGTACATCCGACATGACCGCCGGGGTATTCGCATTGGGATCCGCGCTTCTCGCAGCCCTACCCGACTAGCCCTAGTCGGGTCGGCACTCACGTATATAGCCGAGCTCCGCCGCTCATTTTCGCCATCTTTGGCTCCCCACTCTCATTCCCGTGACCTCCATTGTAATCCTCGAGGTGACAGCTCGCGATTGCCCTTGTAGCAGTGAGGAGGGGGTGGCCGGACCATTGATCCGGCGACTTTGCACCGCCGTGCTCCGCCCCGTGCAGGAGCTCGAGCCTCAGGCCGTGACAACCTTCGAGGCGACGACCAGGAGCTACCTTAGCTCCAGCATAGTCTTCCACTCCACCCAGGTAACCCTCTAGCCTTCCTGTTTAGCTTAATTTTGAGTTACCCCCAAATCTTAGTTCCGCCGATTTCCTTTGATTCCGACCATATCGCGTATCTTCTCGATCATCGGAACCTACGCTCACCATCGCCATCCCTCCGCGCACATTCTCCGCCCCTTCGTCCAACCCAGCTCGCACAGGAGCTGGGGTTCGAACTCCACCGTCCTCCGCTCGCCGGAGCTCGCTCACCCCGACACACCGTCCACCCTCACGCCGCTTCTTCGGGTCGAGGAACTTTGCCCTCGACCCGCGAAGCTCTTGAGCTGTTTTACAGGTCAAGAGGAGGCCATCTGAGGCCCCCTCACATCCAGGCCAGGAGCTTCCCTCCGCCGTCCTCGCCGGAGCCTCTCCAGGGCTCGGTTGGGCCATCGGAGGCCACCACAGCTGCGGGACGTCATCGCCGACCCTCTTCGATCATCAGAGGCAGCTGAGGAGGCCCGCAGCACACGCACGAGGCCGGCGAACCTCGCCGGCCACCTGTTCTTCGAGGGACCTCCATCACCGTCCGATATCCCTCAGAGCTCCAGTTTCGATCGTCGCCGTTCATTCATCAAGGAGCAGCCACCGTTGATCACTTCGAGGGTTGATCCGGACCGTTAGCACAGAGGAAAGAGGCACCAACACCTGAGCACCGTTCGATCGTCCACGTGTCCTCCTCTGCGCCATCGATCGGCCCACGTGCGGAAGAGAAGAGAGGCGCCTGAGACCAGAGCCGTCAGATCCGCCACGCGTCCACCATCCAGCCGTCGACATAATAAAGGGGTAAATTACCTTAGGCCCCCTCTTAGTTTCTGTTTTACGTGTCAGTCCTGTAAATATTTTAGGAGTTTTATTTACGTAGGGTAAATTGCACATTGGACCTCGCGCTTGTTTATATTTGCATTTATGCCCCTGTTTGTGTGAGCCACGTGCATCGTCACGTGTATATTTGGTGTATTTGCGCCTTTAGCCCTGTAGTTCTGGATGTTCTTTAATGAATGAAAACTTTTTGATAATTGCATTTATGCCCCTGTGAGTGTTGTATTTGCGCATGTGCGCCTTTTGAGCGGGTTATTTGCAACATAGCCCCTGGACTTTTTGGTACGAGTTACCAAAAGGTCCTCGGACTTGTTTTTCTTACATATAGGTCCCTGAGTGCCCCAGACACGCGCCTCGCGCGTGATTTCTTGGGTATTTTGCACCAGGACCCCCAGAGCTTTGGGTATTTGCACTTTGGTCCCTGTGTACAGTGCCCCTTGTTATTTTTGAATAAAATATCAATTCATCTCCAAATTCGATAAAAATTTGACACATGGCTCCTGCCATGTTGTAGGATTTTTGAGAATTTTGGGGGACATTTTTGAGTCTATTTGTTATTTATAAAAATTCAAAACATCTATTTTTGGCATTGTTTCACTTGAAAAATCACAAAAAAATATTAAAACCCCCCTAAAAATTCTATAAAAATTAGGTACTGTTTCTTGTGTGTTGTTTGATTTTCCAGCCAATTTTGGCTATTTTTCATTGAGTAAAAACCCTAAAATTTTAAAAACACCTCAAAACTCATAAAAATCATAATAAATAATTTAAAAACCCAAAAACAATAATTTTGGTGCTCAAATTTTCCTTGTTTTCTCTAGCCTACAGGAAAATTACCTCCAGGCCCTCTTGAGATCCTTAAATATTTTATTTTTGGATTTTGGGCCTGGCTGGACAGTACCTTGTCTTTTTAGCACTGTTTGATTTTTAGAAAATAAAATACACCTTATAAAAATCCCAAAAATTCACCAAAAACACTTGAAAACCTAAAAAACATAAAAACAATTTTTCTTGAATTTTGCTTGATTTTTGATGCTTTAAATAAATTGCTCGAGTGTGCTTGTTCTTGTGTTTTCTTATTTTCTTTACATATTAAAAATCCAAAAAAAAATTTAAAAACAATTAAAAACCACTAAAAATGTTTTCCCTTTTTCTCTGATTCTTCGACTACTTCGTAGGCTTTTTAAGCCAACCCGTGCTCCTTGTGTTCGACCCTGGGTGCTATACCAGGTTAATCTCCGAGCAGGACCGCTGATTTTGTGCTTGATTGATTTTGTATTTTGTGAGTGGTTCATTTTTCTTGATATACCTATCCTCTGAGATCCGGGTCGCAACGACCCTTGTCTTATTACCTTCATCCGGGTCTTCGAGAATTTCGGGTTATCAGAATGGCGCCGTTGCCGGGGAGCACGGCTTAGTAGTCATTTTTAGCTTTTTCCGCGGCTTTTCGAGCTTCGCGGCTTTTTGTATAGATTTTGTATATATATTTTTTCTCATATTTCTGCCAATAATTTTTGTACTGACCACCTTTCTCTCTGTTTCTTGCGAGGGCCCGAGGAGCGAGGGCGGCATTCCTAGGAGCGCTGGTGCACCCGAGCGAAGCGGAGGCGGCTCGTTTCTTCATCGAGCCGCAGGAGAGAGCGAGCGAGAGAGAGAGTTGAGTAGGTGAGGATAGCGTAGGATATTTGATTATTATTGTTGTAATAATACAGGTGTTCAGAGACTTGAACTGTTTGGACTTGACTTAGCGAGTCTGTTTCGCCGAGCACCGGTGTGCTCGGGGGTCCCTTAGGAGTTTTTCGCGGTTTTTCGCGGCTTTCTTCTACTTTTTTACTGCCTTTCCGGTGTTTACGCGGTTTTTGATCGAGCCCCTAGCCGTAGGAATTTCTGGTGCTTGTGACGTAATTAGTAGGATCCACACACCTAACTGCTTATCTGTTCCTATAGATCGTTAATTGGACCTACTAATAATAAATAATAAAAATAACTTAGTCGCTTTCCTGAGAGCCTACGCGCCGCGAGCCTGCCCCGCAAGCGCTACTCCTGAACTCGACCTATCGAGAAGAGGAGGGGTGGGCCAAGACCGGACTCTTTGGATCGAGGGCGAGTGACTGAGTTAGACGGTTCTGCGCTAGGAATTGCTCATCTAGGACTCGGTTTTTCCCGCTTGCATCATTTAGGTAGTTTATTTCCTGTCTTTAAATTCTGCGCGGATCATATTGCATGTAGAGTGCTGGAGTCAGGTACGCCTTCCTTACTTTGCATGCATCATTGATTTTATCGCGCATCGGCTTTTTCGTCTTCTCCCCCCTGTTTTCGGATTAAATAATCAGGAGAACCGAAAAATTCGTTAGGCCCTTTGTTTGCTTTGAAAAATATTAAAAAGAAAAACAATAAAATCGGGACTGCTAATCATACTTGATCTTAAAAACCGCTCACCCTAAAAACTTTGTCTTGGGGAGAGCAACCCCCTCATTGTCTGGTTTGGATGCGCGAGAGAGTGACCCGCACCCTAGGTAGAGCCTCCCAGTGCTAGACCCGACTGATTACCGACTTTTCCGTGCGGTCCAGTCGGTTGGGATAGCATCGGATATCCTAACAGGTCACGTAAGCCAGGCTCTATACTCAGAAGACCCAGCCACATCAGCCAGGATCCGTGCAGTACCAGCGGATAGCACGGGTAGATGCAGGTCCATCCAGTTCGTCCGCAGTCGCAGCAGCACAGGCAGAGTCATCCGCTGCGGACATGGGTATCATCAGCGAGAAGTTGGACCGCATGGAGCTGATCGAGAAGAAGCAGTGCCAGAGTATCACGCAGATGGAGCAGATGGCACAGGTCTTGAGCGACATGAAGACCCAGCTCATGTGTCTCCAGGAGACACAGACGGCTTCACAGCCCCGTCTTCTGTCGCGAGGCGATACCGGCGGCAGCAGTAGCTCGTCCCAGCGCTCCAGCTCTTCACAACAGCCTAGACAGGTTCACCTTGTACAGGCGGAGCCGTACCAGTAGCCGCAGCCTACCTACCAGTCCCCACCATCTCCAGACATGCAGATGGTGGTCTACCAGCCGGATCAGCCTTTGGCAGTACTGCCGCCAGACCCCTTCGATGCAGAGCCGTTGATGGATGTCAACGGGATTTGGTATGACCGCCCCCAGCCTGGGATCCGACGAGACCATCCCGGATTCAGGTGGGGGAGTGGTGGTGCCCAGCCCCAGCAGCAGCCGTCAGGACAGGGAGGGCAGTACTCCCAGCAGAGAGACCAGCACCAGTCGCAGCCGCAACACCCAACACACCAGCAGTCATCCTACGGTCCTCGTCCCTATCAGCAGCAGGGACAGTCTTGGAGACGTGAGCAGCAGGCTCACCAGGGATACCAGCAGCAGCCTCCATCCTACCCCTCTTACCCCCCACAGCAGTTCCAGCAGCCTCACCCACAGAGAGGCCACCCGTCGGGCTCCCACGAGGGCCCCGCCTTGGATGACATCGCCCGCCTCCTCACGGACCAGCAGGCCACATTCAGACGGGAGATGGACGAGTTCCACCAGGAGATGCGAGACCTGGTGAGAGGGAAGGCCGCCATACCAGCCCAGATTGAGCCGAATCCGAATAGTCTTAAGAGGAAATCTGAGCAGGTAGTACATACTGAGTTAGCCACTCCTAGTGACCCTTTTGATGATACTTCTTCGGATCTATTTGATGCTGATTTTGTCACACTTAGGAGCGGTAGGACCCCACCAGGCGGCGACGCCTCATCTGAGCTTCACCACGAGGACACTCCAGAGGCGCCACATGAGGAGGAGGAGAGCGGTACTGATGCCGCTCTAGATGATGATGGTGGCACTGAGGCCACCAAGGATGCTGATCCCACCGGCGGTACTGAGGCCGCCGCTTCATTAGTTCGAGGAGGTGGTACTGATGCCATCCATTCAGCCGAGCCAGCCAACGGTACTGATGCCGCACGACGTCTACCTGCAGCAGCAGCAGCAGAGCCAGCCCGTGGTGGTACTGAGGCCACAGGTGTGTGTACAGAGAGAGATGTTGTTTTTCCTCGCACTCATGTATCTCGGAACTCTGCTATGAATAAAGGAAAAGGTTTACTTTCTTCTGGTCCCACTGTGGTGCATGATGTATGTGTGGATCCGGTCCTTGAACCGCTTAGACCTTTTCCTAGTCCTTCATCTGAGAAGGACCCTGTGATCCCCTTCTCTAGCGCCCTTCAGATGGGGAAGGGGAAGAAAAAAGAAAATCCAAAAAAGAGAGAGCTTGAGGAGTTCAGCCAGAGCATGATTGATCGATTCCACATCCAGCTGACCCTCCAGGAGGCTTTGCAGCACATCCCCCTTCTCCAGCGTTCTTTGAGAGATAGGACTACAGTCAGGAGGAGGAGGAGGAACCACACTTCGGAGATACATGTGCTGACGAAAGCCACGTGTTTTGCGATCCAGAACCGACTGCCAGCCAAGAGGCCTGATTCAGGGGCCCCGTATGTCAGATGCCAGATCAGTGAGCAGAGGTTCGACCGTACTCTTTTAGATAGCGGATCGTCGATCAACCTTCTTCCGGCAGCCCTTCTCGACCGCTTCGAGTTGGGCACTCTTCGACAGAGCAGGACAGTCCTTCAGTTCGCTGATCGATCTGTCAAGAGGCCGAAGGGGTTATTACGAGACGTTATCGTCACGATTCAGGGCCTGAAATTCCCCGTGGACTTCGTAGTGTTGGACATGGAGATCCCTGAGTCAGTGACCGATACCCCCATCATCCTTGGTCGTCCGTTCTTGGCCACAGCCAAGGCGGTGACTGATCATGATAGCGGGAAGGTGTGCTTTCGCGTCGAGGGCGAAAGTATACAAATAGAGACGGTCGAGGACTACAGAGCCAGACTCAGAGCCCGCTCCGATGCGAGTACCGATTCAGAGCAGCTGACAGACGCAGAGCCAGACATCCACCAGGACTGTGATTTTGTGATCACAGATGATGAGGCAGCTTGGGCAGATCTTGAGACACAGACCGTCCTCTCACTTTCAGATACAGCTGATGCAGAGACGATAGCAGAGGAGAGTCTGGAGAGCACAGACCTGGTTCAGGATACTATTGAGGCAGCAGAGCCGGTCCTTGATCGCGACACGATGTTCAGTGATGGTGGTGCTGAAGCCACCTTGTTTCCCGGTGGTACTGATGCCACCGCTTTTGATACAGATCCCTCGGATTCAGAGTCTGATTGGGCCGATTGCTATGATCAGATGTCAGACCTGAGTCCACCTGAGCCTATTGATGAGGAGGAGGTAGATGCAGAGCCGAGCAGAGACAGTGCAGTTGAGCAGCCTTCTCCCGATCCAGTTTGCGAGAGTACGCTTTCACTTTCCCAGGCAGATTTGGCCGACCTTGCAGCTTTCACTCAGTTTCTTCCGCAGCCAGATTTGCCGGCACCTAGCATTCCAGAGCTGAAGCCGCTCCCTACTTCGCTGAAGTATCGATTCCTTGCGGGCGAGCCAGAGATGTACCCAGTCATCATCTCCGCCGAGTTGACTGGAGAGCAGGAATCCCGTTTGATGGGGGTTCTTGAAAAGAACCGCAAGGCGATCGGATGGAGCGTAGCGGATCTCCATGGGATTAGTCCAGCAGTGTGCTCCCACCATATCTATCTGGAGGAGGGGGCGAAGCCGTCGCGTGAGTTCCAGCGGCGACTGAACCCCAACCTGAGAGAGGTCGTGATGAAAGAAATATCAAAATGGTGGAGTGCAGATTTTATTTATCCCATTTCCGACTCCAAGTGGGTCAGCCCCTTGCATGTGGTGCCCAAGAAGACGGGCATCACGACTGTGATCAGTGAGTCGGGAGAGGAGATCGCTACACGAGTACCCACCTCTTGGAGGGTTTGCGTTGACTACAGGAGACTCAACCAAGCCACCAAGAAGGACCATTTCCCCCTGCCTTTTATTGACCAGATCATTGAGAGACTGGCAGGGAAGAGCCATTATTGCTTCCTGGATGGGTACTCGGGCTACAACCAAGTGGCCATCGCTCTTGAGGATCAGGAGAAGACCACCTTTACCTGTCCCTTCGGCACATATGCTTTTCGACGCATGCCATTTGGGCTATGCAATGCCCCTGCGACTTTTCAGAGGTGCATGCTGTCGATCTTTTCGGACATGGTAGGGGAGTGTTTGGAGGTCTTCATGGACGATTTCTCGGTCTACGGCGACGGATTTGATTCTTGTCTTCACTGCCTAGACCGGGTACTCCAGCGATGTATCGAGTTTCATTTGGTTCTATCATGGGAGAAGAGTCACTTCATGGTGACTCATGGGACGGTGCTTGGCCACATCATCTCCAACAGGGGCATGGAGGTTGATCCGGCCAAGGTGGATGTCATTAGAAAACTCGCACCGCCGTCCAATTTGAGGCAGCTACGGTCATTCCTGGGGCACGTTGGATTTTATAGGAGGTTCATTCAAGATTTCAGCAAGATTGCCCGACCGTTGACTGACCTCTTGACGAAAGACACCGAGTTCCTTGTCGATGACAAGTGTCTCTCGTCCTTTGCGACTCTCCAGCAGTGTGTTATTGAGGCTCCTGTTCTCCAGCCGCCTGATTGGTCTCTTCCATTCGAGATCATGATGGACGCCTCCGATTTTGCCGTAGGGGCAGTGCTGGGACAGAGGAGGGATGGAGTGCCATTTGCCATACACTATGCTAGCCGCACATTGGATTCCGCCCAGCGGAATTATACGGTCACAGAGAAGGAGATGCTAGCAGTGGTGTTTGCCCTAGATAAGTTCAGATCGTATATCATTGGATCTAGAGTGACTTTGTTTACAGATCACACCGCCATCAGGTACCTCATGGCAAAGAAGGATGCCAAGGCCAGACTGACGAGATGGATCCTTCTACTCTAGGAATTCGACATTGAGATCAAGGATAAGCCTGGAGTCAAGAATGTGGTGGCTGATCATCTTTCCCGATTAGAGCAGCCGGAGGATTCTGAGCAGATTGATCCTATTCGAGATACCTTCCCAGATGAGGCGATCCTTGCTATCGCCTCACTCCCGTGGTATGCCGATATTGTGAACTTTCTCGTTGCAGGGAAAGTCCCACAAGATTGGCCCAGACAGAGGCTTGAGACCTTCCTTGCGAGGGCCAAGTCCTACCACTGGGAGGATCCCATCCTTTACCACGAAGGAGGGGATAGCGTCTGGCGTCGGTGTATTCCTCAGGAGGAACACCATAGCGTCCTCACTTACTGCCACAAGCTTGAGGCAGGGGGACATCATTCTGGGAGGAGAACGGCACAGAAAGTGCTCCAATCCGGCTTGTGGTGGCCTACCCTCTTCAAGGACTCTGATGAATTCGTGAAGAGGTGTACTGACTGTCAGAGGATGGGCACTTGTGGACAGCGTGATATGATGCCGATGCAGCCCATTCACTTCTGTGAGGTCTTTGACGCATGGGGCATCGATTTCATGGGTCCATTCCCTAAGAGTTAGGGATTTGAGTACATTCTGTTGGCCGTTGATTATGTTAGTCGTTGGGTTGAGGCTATCCCCGCCCGAGCCGCTGATGCGAGGACAGTTTGCAGATTTTTGAGGAAGCATATCATCACGCGGTTCGGGGTCCCACGAGTTCTTATTTCAGATGGGGGATCTCATTTCATCAACGACCAGGTGAAGGCCCTTGCTAGCGAGTTCAGTATAGACCATCGTGTTGCCACACCTTACCATCCACAGACGAATGGTCTAGCTGAGGTGTCGAATAGGGAGATCAAGACTATTCTGCAGAAAGTCGTCCGCCCTGACCGAAAGGATTGGTCACAGCTTTTGGACTCGGTCTTGTGGGCATATAGGACGTCTTTCAAGACTCCATTGGGTACATCTCCCTTTCGCCTCGTATATGGCAAGCCGTGCCATTTACCTGTTGAGCTGAGGCACCAGTCACTTTGGGCAGTCACAGATATTCTTATGGATCCAGATGGTCTGAGAGACCAGAGAAGGGCAGAGTTAGCTGCCCTGGAGGAGCTTAGAGATGCAGCTTTCTCAAGCAGCCAACATTATAAGGAGAAAGTCAAGGAGTGGCATGATTCTCATATCAGCCACAAGCATTTTGAGATTGGACAGAGAGTATGGCTGTTTGATGCGAGGCTACGATTATTTCCAGGGAAGCTACAGAGCAAATGGAAGGGACCTTTTCTCGTCAAAAAGGTGCACGACAATGATAGTATTGATATATCCGAGTTGTCTTCTGAGAGCACCTTTCGAGTGAACGGCCAGCGGCTGAAGCCATTTCTAGATCATGAGCCGCGGGACGTTATTGTTGCCCCTATTCATTTTGCGTGAGATGTAGTCTCTTGACTCACATCTTTTGCATCTCACGCCTGATTTTCACTGTTCCTCCACCTGTATAGATCCAGTTGTCCATATCATTCTATTCTTTAGTCCCACATCCCTTTTCTCATCTTATGATTATGCTATACTTAGGGTGTACTTTACCCTAAGTATAGGGGGGATGTCGGACTTGCGAGTATTCTTTTCATTCGGTTTGCTCCTATTTTGCTGCCTATACTTAGGGATATTTTACCCTAAGTATAGGGGGAGCAGACTCTGTATCTTCTTCACTCGGATTTCCCTTTATGTACAACTTGATATACTTAGGATTAGTTAATCCTAAGTATAGGGGGAAACCACCGAGTTCCTCTCATTCTATTCATTCATTCGTTCCTGTACTTAGCCATTCCTTTTCACTTCCCTTTTACTAAGCACGAGTTATGTCTTCTTCATCGCTCTTGATCACTCTGAGGACATCGTTCGAGCTAAGTATAGGGGGGGGGGTGTATATATTTCATATATACTTTAGCCATAACTCGTACTTTGTGTGAGTGTGTTAATAAATAAAATGGCTAAAAATCACAAAAATTTACAAATTTTTCATGTACATAAACCTCTTGTATCCTTGCACATACATAGCTAGTGTACAAAGTATTTTTGGTAAAAATGATTTCAAAAATCTTTTGTGTAAAGCTTGTGTAAATATTTGTGTATCAAAATTATGTATATAGTACAAAATTTTTCCAAAATGTTTTGAAAAATCAAAAGTTTGCAAAAATCTTTTGTAAATGCTTGTAAATGTTTGTAAATATCTTTTTGCAAAACTTGCACTTCATGCATCATCATCATCCATGATTTCAAAACATTTTCCAAAAATTTTGCATGATTGTAAATATTTGTAAATAGCATCTTGTGTACATATATGTATATAATTTTTCCTGGATGAGAGTTGACATTTAAACTAAGCCTGGAATTAAATTGAGAAATGGAGCTTGAAAAAGATCTTAATCCACTTAACTCCAAGAGGAACCTTATAGGATTTAGGTTTAAGGCTTTTCAGGTCCATAAGGACTTAATTCTTTGAGTCCACTAGGCTATGAGCATATGTCATCTTGATGAGCTTAAGTAGAACACTTAACAACACACGCATGACTCTTAGAGACAATGGCTTGACTTGCACCTGCACTTTACACATGGCTCTCCACAGATGAGGTGGTGAGGAGGCAGTTTCCTTTGGCTTGGGGTAGCATATGAGGGTAGTACTTCTAGGCGGAACCTCTCTTCTTCTTCTAGTGAAGGAAGTGCACCTCAACTTGGTCTAGTGGTGATGAAGGCTAAAGACAGAAGCTGTGGGTTGCAATAAAGCTTCAAAAGAGGGATAGTCTACTGGCTCAAGAGGAAATTTCTTGTATATATGCTGCACCATGTAGATATGCTGTACAGAAGTCCTTAAAAAAAATGCAAAAATGCAAAAGAACTCCAAAAAAATGGTGGGTCGGATTGAAAATTTAATAACCCCACCGGAGTGTATATAGTCAAATAAAGCAAAGCTTATGGTATCCATGTTACATCTCATGAAGCTTGCAGCGGGAGACTTAGCTACACTGGCTAGGCTTCCAAAACTCTATACTTCTACCCCCTCTTCTTGAGCCGGTTGCACTTGAACTTAGAAGGGAATACCCCGCTTCTCGAGGAAAGAGTTGCTAGACCGAGGCATTAGAGTTACCAGGTTGAGGGAGGCTGTTTCTTTGTTGCTTCTGAGGTGGGGAGCCACATATCACTTACACTGCATGGAAAGACTCATGGTCATTAGAGTTTGTGTATGTAGACTTGTTCTGATCTGGTTTATTAAGGAGTCTTGTCCATAGATTGGTGGAACTTAGAGGCTGTTGGGTTTTAAGCTTAAGTCCAAATAAGGTTCCGACACATTAATAATCCAAAGATCTGATCGAGCTCCATATTTCAATTTAATGAAGGAAAGTTTAATAATTCAACTTTGATCCATGTACATCCTCTTTTTTCTTTTTCTTTTTCTTTCTTTTTCACTTCTTTTTCAAATAAGTGTTTGCTAAGGGACTAGCAAAGTTAAGTATAGGGGGGTGATGAATACCCATTCATCACTCTTTATTCTTATATTTTAGCTACAAAAACCTTTGCAAATACATGTAGATATATGTAAATACAAATAATTACCAAAAGCATGCATTGTGTAAAAACTTATAATTAGCATGTTTTTGTGCAAAAATTAAAGAATAAAGATCAAAAAGAAAAAGAGGGAAATATTTAGAATAAATATTGAGCAACCTAACCCAAGGGAGGGCTCACCATGGGCCTGACCGCATAAAAGCCACAATAGAGAGAGATAGGAGCTCATGTGTAGATATCTATGTAAATAAATAAAATTATATTTTCCTCAACCAAAAATATGCTTGTACATATTTTGTATATATTTAGAAACTATTAAAAACAAAATAAAAATTTAAAAATCAAAAATGCAAAAATATCCCTCCACCATGTGCATAAACCAGCATCCCTTATTTATTTAACCCTATAAATAAATGTATTTATGTTCAAAACTTTTTGTGAACATTCTATGGTATATTTTGTAAATAGAATAAATAAAAAGAAACACAACAAAAATCAAATAAAAATAACAAAAATTAAAATTACAAAAACATATTGTACATATGCCATGTACATAGTTGTATATATCTATTTATTTCACCTATGTGTATAAATAATAAAAATAAAATAAAAATATACTTTTATTCCTCATTTTATTCTATAAATAAATAAAATATAAAATGGGAATAAAAATTGTATAAAAATAATAATTAAAAATCAAAAATCAAAAGCCTCCTTATTGTATATACACCTATATAATGTAAATACCTCATTTTTATTTCCAAAAATTAATTAAAAATCACCAAAAAATAGAAAAAAATAAAATAAAAATATTTCATGTTTTGGATTTTTGCAAAATCGGCCATTTTCTGCCTTATTTTTGAGCTCCAAATCCTCTCCACGTGGCAGCTTCTGGTTGGTCCACGGAGATGTTGACCTCCGGTCAACTCCCTCCGCGGACCGCCTTCTCCTGCGGATCTCGCGCCCGACCCGGTTTCGCCTCTTTTTCCGCGCTTGATCCGCGCGCCTTCTCCGCAAACCCCGGGTCCTATCGATTCCTTGTACATCCGACATGACCGCCGGGGTATTCGCATTGGGATCCGCGCTTCTCGCAGCCCTACCCGACCAGCCCTAGTCGGGTCGGCACTCACGTATATAGCCGAGCTCCGCCGCTCATTTTCGCCATCTTTGGCTCCCCACTCTCATTCTCGTGACCTCCATTGCAATCCTCGAGGTGACAGCTCGCGATTGCCCTTGTAGCAGTGAGGTGGGGGTGGCCGGACCATTGATCCGGCGACTTTGCGCCGCCGTGCTCCGCCCCGTGCAGGAGCTCGAGCCTCAGGCCGTGACAACCTTCGAGGCGACGACCAGGAGCTACCTTAGCTCCAGCATAGTCTTCCACTCCACCCAGGTAACCCTCTAGCCTTCCTGTTTAGCTTAATTTTGAGTTACCCCCAAATCTTAGTTCCGCCGATTTCCTTTGATTCCGACCATATCGCGTATCTTCTCGATCATCGGAACCTACGCTCACCATCGCCATCCCTCCGCGCACATTCTCCGCCCCTTCGTTCAACCCAGCTCGCACAGGAGCTGGGTTTCGAACTCCACCGTCCTCCGCTCGCCGGAGCTCGCTCACCCCGACGCACCGTCCACCCTCACGCCGCTTCTTCGGGTCGAGGCACTTTGCCCTCGATCCGCGAAGCTCTTGAGCTGTTTTACAGGTCAAGAGGAGGCCATCTGAGGCCCCCTCACATCCAGGCCAGGAGCTTCCCTCCGCCGTCCTCGCCGGAGCCTCTCCAGGGCTCGGTTGGGCCATCGGAGGCCACCACAGCTGCGGGACGTCATCGCCGACCCTCTTCGATCATCAGAGGCAGCTGAGGAGGCCCGCAGCACACGCACGAGGCCGGCAAACCTCGCCGGCCACCTGTTCTTCGAGGGACCTCCATCACCGTCCGATATCCCTCAGAGCTCCAGTTTCGATCGTCGCCGTTCATTCATCAAGGAGCAGCCACCGTTGATCACTTCGAGGGTTGATCCGGACCGTTAGCACAGAGGAAAGAGGCACCAACACCTGAGCACCGTTCGATCGTCCACATGTCCTCCTCTGCGCCATCGATCGGCCCACGTGCGGAAGAGAAGAGAGGCGCCTGAGACCAGAGCCGTCAGATCCGCCACACGTCTACCATCCAGCCGTCGACATAATAAAGGGGTAAATTACCTTAGGCCCCCTCTTAGTTTCTATTTTACGTGCCAGTCCTGTAAATATTTTAGGAGTTTTATTTACGTAGGGTAAATTGCACATTGGACCTCGCGCTTGTTTATATTTGCATTTATGCCCCTGTTTGTGTGAGCCACGTGCATCGTCACGTGTATATTTGGTGTATTTGCGCCTTTAGCCCTGTAGTTCTGGATGTTCTTTAATGAATGAAAACTTTTTGATAATTGCATTTATGCCCCTGTGAGTGTTGTATTTGCGCATGTGCGCCTTTTGAGCGGGTTATTTGCAACATAGCCCCTGGACTTTTTGGTACGAGTTACCAAAAGGTCCTCGGACTTGTTTTTCTTACATATAGGTCCCTGAGTGCCCCAGACACGCGCCTCGCACGTGATTTCTTGGGTATTTTGCACCAGGACCCCCAGAGCTTTGGGTATTTGCACTTTGGTCCCTGTGCACAGTGCCCCCTTGTTATTTTTGAATAAAATATCAATTCATCTCCAAATTCGATAAAAATTTGACACATGGCTCCTGCCATGTTGTAGGATTTTTGAGAATTTTGGGGGACATTTTTGAGTCTATTTGTTATTTTTAAAAATTCAAAACATCTATTTTTGGCACTGTTTCACTTGAAAAATCACAAAAAAAAAAATTAAAACCCCCCTAAAAATTCTATAAAAATTAGGTACTGTTTCTTGTGTGTTGTTTGATTTTCCAGCCAATTTTGGCTATTTTTCATTGAGTAAAAACCCTAAAAATTTAAAAACACCTCAAAACTCATACAAATCATAATAAATAATTTAAAAACCCAAAAACAATAATTTTTGTGCTCAAATTTTCCTTGTTTTCTCTAGCATACAGGAAAATTACCTCCAGGCCCTCTTGAGATCCTTAAATATTTTATTTTTGGATTTTGGGCCTGGCTGGACAGTACCTTGTCTTTTTAGCACTGTTTGATTTTTAGAAAATAAAATACACCTTATAAAAATCCCAAAAATTCACCAAAAACACTTAAAAACCTAAAAACATAAAAACAATTTTTCTTGAATTTTTGCTTGATTTTTGATGCTTTAAATAAATTGCTCGAGTGTGCTTGTTCTTGTGTTTTCTTATTTTCTTTACATATTAATAATCCAAAAAAAAAATTTAAAAACAATTAAAAACCACTAAAAATGTTTTCCCTTTTTCTCTGATTCTTCGACTACTTCGTAGGCTTTTTAAGCCAACCCGTGCTCCTTGTGTTCTACCCTGGGTGCTATACCAGGTTAATCTCCTAGCAGGACCGCTGATTTTGTGCTTGATTGATTTTGTATTTTGTGAGTGTTCATTTTTTCTTGATATACCTATCCTCTGAGATCCAGGTCGCAACGACCCTTGTCTTATTACCTTCATCCGGGTCTTCGAGAATTTCGGGTTATCAGAATGGCGCCGTTGCCGGGGAGCACGGCTTAGTAGTCATTTTTAGCTTTTTCCGCGGCTTTTCGAGCTTCGCGGCTTTTTGTATAGATTTTGTATATATATTTTTTCTCATATTTCTGCCAATAATTTTTGGACTGACCACCTTTCTCTCTGTTTCTTGCGAGGGCCCGAGGAGCGAGGGCGGCATTCCTAGGAGCGCCGGTGCACCCGAGCGAAGCGGAGGCGGCTCGTTTCTTCATCGAGCCGCAGGAGAGAGCGAGAGAGAGAGAGTTGAGTGGGTGAGGATAGCGTAGGATATTTGATTATTATTGTTGTAATAATACAGGTGTTCAGAGACTTGAACTGTTTGGACTTGACTTAGCGGGTCTGTTTCGCCGAGAACCGGTGTGCTCGGGGGACCCTTAGTAGTTTTTCGCGCTTTTTCGCGGCTTTCTTCTACTTTTTTACTGCCTTTCCGGTGTTTACGCGGTTTTTGATCGAGCCCCTAGCCGTAGGAATTTCTGGTGCTTGTGACGTAATTAGTAGGATCCACACACCTAACTGCTTATCTGTTCCTATAGATCGTTAATTGGACCTACTAATAATAAATAATAAAAATAACTTAGTCGCTTTCCTGAGAGCCTACGCGCCGCGAGCCTGCCCCGCAAGCGCTACTCCTGAACTCGACCTGTCGAGAAGAGGAGGGGTGGGCCAAGACCGGACTCTTTGGATCGAGGGCGAGTGACTGAGTTAGACGGTTCTGCGCTAGGAATGGCTCATCTAGGACTCGGTTTTTCCCGCTTGCATCATTTAGGTAGTTTATTTCCTGTCTTTAAATTCTGCGCGGATCATATTGCATGTAGAGTGCTGGAGTCAGGTACGCCTTCCTTACTTTGCATGCATCATTGATTTTATCGCGCATCGGCTTTTTCGTCTTCTCCGCCCTGTTTTCGGATTAAATAATCGGGAGAACCGAAAAATTCGTTAGGCCCTTTGTTTGCTTTGAAAAATATTAAAAAGAAAAACAATAAAATCGGGACTGCTAATCATACTTGATCTTAAAAACCGCTCACCCTAAAAACTTTGTCTTGGGGAGAGCAACCCCCTCATTGTCTGGTTTGGATGCGCGAGAGAGTGACCCGCACCCTAGGTAGAGCCTCCCGGTGCTAGACCCGACTGATTACCGACTTTTCCGTGCGGTCCAGTCGGTTGGGATAGCATCGGATATCCTAACAGGTCACGTAAGCGCTCTGATATTTTGTGTGTTCACCAAAATAAAATAGACAAGATAATCTGACCGAACTTTCACGGTCTTCAGCTCGCGTTGCGTTGGTGAACCGGGGGTTTTTTTTATCATAGTTGATTCCAGATCTCATCCGCACTACTCGCCAGATCAAGATGATGGGTAGACGGTCTCTTAGGCAGCCTCTGGCTGCACCGCTTTCGGGCACGTCTACCCGATCATCTAGGTTGGCCCGCGAGAGCCGAGACCAGCTCTCCGAGCCCGAGTACGATTCCGCCCTGTTCCCCCTCGACCCCCTTTCTTTCGGCACTGAGAGACATGAGCCCGAGGAGAGATTAGCAGATTTGACAGCACCTGAGTTGGGCTCATTTGATTTTGTAGACGTCGCTATGGCAGCCAGATCAGACGATCACTCCAGAGGTCCACAGGGAGACCAGCATGTTGTACTTGACCAGGGAGCGATCAACTCCACTCTGATTGCATCGCTCGAGACAGTTCAGCAGCAGTTACGCGATCAGGGGGCATTCATGATAGAGATGAGGCGAGAGTTAGAGAGGCTCAGAGCAGAGCGAGGCCAGCAGAGCGAGCCTGAGGAGATACTGAGCGAGCCTGAGGAGATGCCTGATGAAGAGGCCGCAGCCGCAGCCGCAGCAGCTGCCGCCGCCGCAGCGGCAGCCGCCGCGGCAGGAGGACCACCACAACCGATGCGGGAGTTGCACAACCCCGGATCTACTCTGATGCATCACTGGGTGGTAGTGCCAGCTATCGTGGGGGACTTCAAGTTCCCCCCGAACACCTTGCAGTTACTGCCCCGTTTCCATGGGCTTGCTACTGAGGAGCCCCATCTTCACCTCCAGGAGTTCTTGATGATCTGCAGCACTGTCCACGATCGCCACGTGGACCAGGATACGATTCGGATGATAGCCTTCCCGTTTTCACTGGTAGATAGAGCAGCCACCTGGCTGAAGCATCTAGGGAAGTTTGTCTACACCTGGGAGCAGCTCCGCACCGAGTACTTGAAAAAGTACTATCCACTTGGGCGGACGAATGCAGCGAGGGCCCTGATCAGCAACTTCTCCATGTTCCCCAACGAGCAGTTCCACGAGGCTTGGGAGAGGTTTCGAGAGCTCCTAGACAGATGCCCGCACCACGACATATCCAAGCCGAACCTCGTTCAAAGCTTTTTCAGCGGGTTGACGCCAGAGCTTCAGGGTCTGGTGAACGCTTCTTGCGGCGGGTCCTACTTTGCCAAGGACCATGAGCAGGTCTGGGCCATCTACGAGGAGATGTCCGAGAACTATATGGTGATGTCTCAGACCAGGCTCTATACTCAGAAGACCCAGCCACATCAGCCAGGATCCGTGCAGTACCTGCGGATAGCACGGGTAGATGCAGGTCCATCCAGTTCGTCCGCAGTCGCAGCAGCACAGGTAGAGTCATCCGCTGCGGACATGGGTATCATCAGCGAGAAGTTGGACCGCATGGAGCTGATCGAGAAGAAGCAGTGCCAGAGTATCACGCAGATGGAGCAGATGGCACAGGTCTTGAGCGACATGAAGACCCAGCTCATGTGTCTCCAGGAGACACAGACGGCTTCACAACCCCGTCTTCTGTCGCGAGGCGATACCGGCGGCAGCAGTAGCTCGTCCCAGCGCTCCAGCTCTTCACAACAGCCTAGACAGGTTCACCTTGTACAGGCGGAGCCGTACCAGCAGCCGCAGCCTACCTACCAGTCCCCACCATCTCCAGACATGCAGATGGTGGTCTACCAGCCGGATCAGCCTTTGGCAGTACTGCCGCCAGACCCCTTCGATGCAGAGCCGTTGATGGATGTCAACGGGATTTGGTATGACCGCCCCCAGCCTGGGATCCGACGAGACCATCCCGGATTCAGGTGGGGGAGTGGTGGTGCCCAGCCCCAGCAGCAGCCGTCAGGATAGGGAGGGCAGTACTCCCAGCAGAGAGTCCAGCACCAGTCGCAGCCGCAGCACCCAGCACACCAGCAGTCATCCTACGGTCCTCGTCCCTATCAGCAGCAGGGACAGTCTTGGAGACGTGAGCAGCAGGCTCACCAGGGATACCAGCAGCAGCCTCCATCCTACCCCTCTTACCCCCCACAGCAGTTCCAGCAGCCTCACCCACAGAGAGGCCACCCGTCAGGCTCCCACGAGGGCCCCGCCTTGGATGACATCGCCCGCCTCCTCACGGACCAGCAGGCCACATTCAGACGGGAGATGGACGAGTTCCGCCAGGAGATGCGGGACCTGGTGAGAGGGAAGGCCGCCATACCAGCCCAGATTGAGCCGAATCCGAATAGTCTTAAGAGGAAATCTGAGCAGGTAGTACATACTGAGTTAGCCACTCCTAGTGACCCTTTTGATGATACTTCTTCGGATCTATTTGATGCAGATTTTGTCACACTTAGGAGCGGTAGGACCCCAGCAGGCGGCGGCGCCTCATCTGAGCTTCACCACGAGGACACTCCAGAGGCGCCACATGAGGAGGAGGAGAGCGGTACTGATGCCGCTCTAGATGATGATGGTGGCACTGAGGCCACCAAGGATGCTGATCCCACCGGCGGTACTGAGGCCGCCGCTTCATTAGTTCGAGGAGGTGGTACTGATGCCATCCATTCAGCCGAGCCAGCCAGCGGTACTGATGCCGCACGACGTCTACCTGCAGCAGCAGCAGCAGAGCCAGCCCGTGGTGGTACTGAGGCCACAGGTGTGTGTACAGAGAGAGATGTTGTTTTTCCTCGCACTCATGTATCTCGGAACTCTGCTATGAATAAAGGAAAAGGTTTACTTTCTTCTGGTCCCACTGTGGTGCATGATGTATGTGTGGATCCGGTCCTTGAACCGCTTAGACCTTTTCCTAGTCCTTCATCTGAGAAGGACCCTGTGATCCCCTTCCCTAGCGCCCTTCAGATGGGGAAGGGGAAGAAAAAAGAAAATCCAAAAAAGAGAGAGCTTGAGGAGTTCAGCCAGAGCATGATTGATCGATTCCACATCCAGCTGACCCTCCAGGAGGCTTTGCAGCACATCCCCCTTCTCCAGCGTTCTTTGAGAGATAGGACTACAGTCAGGAGGAGGAGGAGGAACCACACTTCGGAGATACATGTGCTGACGAAAGCCACGTGTTTTGCGATCCAGAACCGACTGCCAGCCAAGAGGCCAGATTCAGGGGCCCCGTATGTCAGATGCCAGATCAGTGAGCAGAGGTTCGACCGTACTCTTTTAGATAGCGGATCGTCGATCAACCTTCTTCCGGCAGCCCTTCTCGACCGCTTCGAGTTGGGCACTCTTCGACAGAGCAGGACAGTCCTTCAGTTCGCTGATCGATCTGTCAAGAGGCCGAAGGGGTTATTACGAGACGTTATCGTCACGATTCAGGGTCTGAAATTCCCCGTGGACTTCGTAGTGTTGGACATGGAGATCCCTGAGTCAGTGACCGATACCCCCATCATCCTTGGTCGTCCGTTCTTGGCCACAGCCAAGGCGGTGACTGATCATGATAGCGGGAAGGTGTGCTTTCGCGTCGAGGGCGAAAGTATACAAATAGAGACGGTCGAGGACTACAGAGCCAGACTCAGAGCCCGCTCCGATGCGAGTACCGATTCAGAGCAGCTGACAGACGCAGAGCCAGACATCCACCAGGACTGTGATTTTGTGATCACAAATGATGAGGCAGCTTGGGCAGATCTTGAGACACAGACCGTCCTCTCACTTTCAGATACAGCTGATGCAGAGACGATAGCAGAGGAGAGTCTGGAGAGCACAGACCTGGTTCAGGATACTATTGAGGCAGCAGAGCCGGTCCTTGATCGCGACACGATGTTCAGTGATGGTGGTGCTGAAGCCACCTTGTTTCCCGGTGGTACTGATGCCACCGCTTTTGATACAGATCCCTCGGATTCAGAGTCTGATTGGGCCGATTGCTATGATCAGATGTCAGACCTGAGTCCACCTGAGCCTATTGATGAGGAGGAGGTAGATGCAGAGCCGAGCAGAGACAGTGCAGTTGAGCAGCCTTCTCCCGATCCAGTTTGCGAGAGTACGCTTTCACTTTCCCAGGCAGATTTGGCCGACCTTGCAGCTTTCACTCAGTTTCTTCCGCAGCCAGATTTGCCGGCACCTAGCATTCCAGAGCTGAAGCCGCTCCCTACTTCGCTGAAGTATCGATTCCTTGCGGGCGAGCCAGAGATGTACCCAGTCATCATCTCCGCCGAGTTGACTGGAGAGCAGGAATCCCGTTTGATGGGGGTTCTTGAAAAGAACCGCAAGGCGATCGGATGGAGCGTAGCGGATCTCCATGGGATTAGTCCAGCAGTGTGCTCCCACCATATCTATCTGGAGGAGGGGGCGAAGCCGTCGCGTGAGTTCCAGCGGCGACTGAACCCCAACCTGA
The DNA here is from genome assembly GCA_037367405.1 of Ottelia alismoides. Classification (NCBI taxonomy): domain Eukaryota; kingdom Viridiplantae; phylum Streptophyta; class Magnoliopsida; order Alismatales; family Hydrocharitaceae; genus Ottelia; species Ottelia alismoides. The sequence continues at coordinate 143,495 of JAZKJV010008709.1, forward strand.
GAGAGGTCGTGATGAAAGAAATATCAAAATGGTGGAGTGCAGATTTTATTTATCCCATTTCCAACTCCAAGTGGGTCAGCCCCTTGCATGTGGTGCCCAAGAAGACGGGCATCACGACTGTGATCAGTGAGTCGGGAGAGGAGATCGCTACACGAGTACCCACCTCTTGGAGGGTTTGCGTTGACTACAGGAGACTCAACCAAGCCACCAAGAAGGACCATTTCCCCCTGCCTTTTATTGACCAGATCATTGAGAGACTGGCAGGGAAGAGCCATTATTGCTTCCTGGATGGGTACTCGGGCTACAACCAAGTGGCCATCGCTCCTGAGGATCAGGAGAAGACCACCTTTACCTGTCCCTTCGGCACATATGCTTTTCGACGCATGCCATTTGGGCTATGCAATGCCCCTGCGACTTTTCAGAGGTGCATGCTGTCGATCTTTTCGGACATGGTAGGGGAGTGTTTGGAGGTCTTCATGGACGATTTCTCGATCTACGGCGACGGATTTGATTCTTGTCTTGACTGCCTAGACCGGGTACTCCAGCGATGTATCGAGTTTCATTTGGTTCTATCATGGGAGAAGAGTCACTTCATGGTGACTCATGGGACGGTGCTTGGCCACATCATCTCCAACAGGGGCATGGAGGTTGATCCGGCCAAGGTGGATGTCATTAGAAAACTCGCACCGCCGTCCAATTTGAGGCAGCTACGGTCATTCCTGGGGCACGTTGGATTTTATAGGAGGTTCATTCAGGATTTCAGCAAGATTGCCCGACCGTTGACTGACCTCTTGACGAAAGACACTAAGTTCCTTGTCGATGACAAGTGTCTCTCGTCCTTTGCGACTCTCCAGCAGTGTGTTATTGAGGCTCCTGTTCTCCAGCCGCCTGATTGGTCTCTTCCATTCGAGATCATGACGGACGCCTCCGATTTTGCCGTAGGGGCAGTGCTGGGACAGAGGAGGGATGGAGTGCCATTTGCCATACACTATGCTAGCCGCACATTGGATTCCGCCCAGCGGAATTATACGGTCATAGAGAAGGAGATGCTAGCAGTGGTGTTTGCCCTAGATAAGTTCAGATCGTATATCATTGGATCTAGAGTGACTTTGTTTACAGATCACACCGCCATCAGGTACCTCATGGCAAAGAAGGATGCCAAGGCCAGACTGACGAGATGGATCCTTCTACTCCAGGAATTCGACATTGAGATCAAGGATAAGCCTGGAGTCAAGAATGTGGTGGCGGATCATCTTTCCCGATTAGAGCAGCCTGAGGATTCTGAGCAGATTGATCCTATTCGAGATACCTTCCCAGATGAGGCGATCCTTGCTATCGCCTCACTCCCGTGGTATGCCGATATTGTGAACTTTCTCGTTGCAGGGAAAGTCCCACAAGATTGGCCCAGACAGAGGCTTGAGACCTTCCTTGCGAGGGCCAAGTCCTACCACTGGGAGGATCCCATCCTTTACCACGAAGGAGGGGATAGCGTCTGGCGTCGGTGTATTCCTCAGGAGGAACACCATAGCGTCCTCACTTACTGCCACAAGCTTGAGGCAGGGGGACATCATTCTGGGAGGAGAACGGCACAGAAAGTGCTCCAATCCGGCTTGTGGTGGCCTACCCTCTTCAAGGACTCTGATGAATTCGTGAAGAGGTGTACTGACTGTCAGAGGATGGGCACTTGTGGACAGCGTGATATGATGCCGATGCAGCCCATTCACTTCTATGAGGTCTTTGACGCATGGGGCATCGATTTCATGGGTCCATTCCCTAAGAGTCAGGGATTTGAGTACATTCTGTTGGCCGTTGATTATGTTAGTCGTTGGGTTGAGGCTATCCCCGCCCGAGCCGCTGATGCGAGGACAGTTTGCAGATTTTTGAGGAAGCATATCATCACGCGGTTCGGGGTCCCACGAGTTCTTATTTCAGATGGGGGATCTCATTTCATCAACGACCAGGTGAAGGCCCTTGCTAGCGAGTTCAGTATAGACCATCATGTTGCCACACCTTACCATCCACAGACGAATGGTCTAGCTGAGGTGTCGAATAGGGAGATCAAGACTATTCTGCAGAAAGTCGTCCGCCCTGACCGAAAGGATTGGTCACAGCTTTTGGACTCGGTCTTGTGGGCATATAGGACGTCTTTCAAGACTCCATTGGGTACATCTCCCTTTCGCCTCGTATATGGCAAGCCGTGCCATTTACCTGTTGAGCTGAGGCACCAGTCACTTTGGGCAGTCACAGATATTCTTATGGATCCAGATGGTATGGGAGACCAGAGAAGGGCAGAGTTAGCTGCCCTGGAGGAGCTTAGAGATGCAGCTTTCTCAAGCAGCCTACATTATAAGGAGAAAGTCAAGGAGTGGCATGATTCTCATATCAGCCACAAGCATTTTGAGATTGGACAGAGAGTATGGCTGTTTGATGCGAGGCTACGATTATTTCCAGGGAAGCTACAGAGCAAATGGAAGGGACCTTTTCTCGTCAGAAAGGTGCACGACAATGGTAGTATTGATATATCCGAGTTGTCTTCTGAGAGCACCTTTCGAGTGAACGGCCAGCGGCTCAAGCCATTTCTAGATCATGAGCCGCGGGACGTTATTGTTGCCCCTATTCATTTTGCGTGAGATGTAGTCTCTTGACTCACATCTTTTGCATCTCACGCCTGATTTTCACTGTTCCTCCGCCTGTATAGATCCAGTTGTCCATATCATTCTATTCTTTAGTCCCACATCCCTTTTCTCATCTTATGATTATGCTATACTTAGGGTGTACTTTACCCTAAGTATAGGGGGGATGTCGGACTTGCGAGTATTCTTTTCATTCGGTTTGCTCCTATTTTGCTGCCTATACTTAGGGATATTTTACCCTAAGTATAGGGGGAGCAGACTCTGTATCTTCTTCACTCGGATTTCCCTTTATGTACAGCTTGTTATACTTAGGATTAGTTAATCCTAAGTATAGGGGGAAACCACCGAGTTCCTCTCATTCTATTCATTCATTCGTTCCTGTACTTAGCCATTCCTTTTCACTTCCCTTTTACTAAGCACGAGTTATGTCTTCTTCATCGCTCTTGATCACTCTGAGGACATCGTTCGAGCTAAGTATAGGGGGGGGGGTGTATATATTTCATATATACTTTAGCCATAACTCGTACTTTGTGTGAGTGTGTTAATAAATAAAATGGCTAAAAATCACAAAAATTTAAAAATTTTTCATGTACATAAACCTCTTGTATCCTTGCACATACATAGCTAGTGTACAAAGTATTTTTGGTAAAAATGATTTCAAAAATCTTTTGTGTAAAGCTTGTGTAAATATTTGTGTATCAAAATTATGTATATAGTACAAAATTTTTCCAAAATGTTTTGAAAAATCAAAAGTTTGCAAAAATCTTTTGTAAATGCTTGTAAATGTTTGTAAATATCTTTTTGCAAAACTTGCACTTCATGCATCATCATCATCCATGATTTCAAAACATTTTCCAAAAATTTTGCATGATTGTAAATATTTGTAAATAGCATCTTGTGTACATATATGTATATAATTTTTCCTGGATGAGAGTTGACATTTAAACTAAGCCTGGAATTAAATTGAGAAATGGAGCTTGAAAAAGATCTTAATCCACTTAACTCCAAGAGGAACCTTATAGGATTTAGGTTTAAGGCTTTTCAGGTCCATAAGGACTTAATTCTTTGAGTCCACTAGGCTATGAGCATATGTCATCTTGATGAGCTTAAGTAGAACACTTAACAACACACGCATGACTCTTAGAGACAATGGCTTGACTTGCACCTGCACTTTACACATGGCTCTCCACGGATGAGGTGGTGAGGAGGCAGTTTCCTTTGGCTTGGGGTAGCATATGAGGGTAGTACTTCTAGGCGGAACCTCTCTTCTTCTTCTAGTGAAGGAAGTGCACCTCAACTTGGTCTAGTGGTGATGAAGGCTAAAGACAGAAGCTGTGGGTTGCAATAAAGCTTCAAAAGAGGGATAGTCTACTGGCTCAAGAGGAAATTTCTTGTATATATGCTGCACCATGTAGATATGCTGTACAGAAGTCCTTAAAAAAATGCAAAAATGCAAAAGAACTCCAAAAAAATGGTGGGTCGGATTGAAAATTTAATAACCCCACCGGAGTGTATATAGTCAAATAAAGCAAAGCTTATGGTATGCATGTTACATCTCATGAAGCTTGCAGCGGGAGACTTAGCTACACTGGCTAGGCTTCCAAAACTCTATACTTCTACCCCCTCTTCTTGAGTCGGTTGCACTTGAACTTAGAAGGGAATACCCCGCTTCTCGAGGAAAGAGTTGCTAGACCGAGGCATTAGAGTTACCAGGTTGAGGGAGGCTGTTTCTTTGTTGCTTCTGAGGTGGGGAGCCACATATCACTTACACTGCATGGAAAGACTCATGGTCATTAGAGTTTGTGTATGTAGACTTGTTCTGATCTGGTTTATTAAGGAGTCTTGTCCATAGATTGGTGGAACTTAGAGGCTGTTGGGTTTTAAGCTTAAGTCCAAATAAGGTTCCGACACATTAATAATCCAAAGATCTGATCGAGCTCCATATTTCAATTTAATGAAGGAAAGTTTAATAATTCAACTTTGATCCATGTACATCCTCTTTTTTCTTTTTCTTTTTCTTTCTTTTTCACTTCTTTTTCAAATAAGTGTTTGCTAAGGGACTAGCAAAGTTAAGTATAGGGGGGTGATGAATACCCATTCATCACTCTTTATTCTTATATTTTAGCTACAAAAACCTTTGCAAATACATGTAGATATATGTAAATACAAATAATTACCAAAAGCATGCATTGTGTAAAAACTTATAATTAGCATGTTTTTGTGCAAAAATTAAAGAATAAAGATCAAAAAGAAAAAGAGGGAAATATTTAGAATAAATATTGAGCAACCTAACCCAAGGGAGGGCTCAGCATGGGCCTGACCGCATAAAAGCCACAGTAGAGAGAGATAGGAGCTCATGTGTAGATATCTATGTAAATAAATAAAATTATATTTTCCTCAACCAAAAATATGCTTGTACATATTTTGTATATATTTAGAAACTATTAAAAACAAAATAAAAATTTAAAAATAAAAAATGCAAAAATATCCCTCCACTATGTGCATAAACCAGCATCCCTTATTTATTTAACCCTATAAATAAATGTATTTATGTTCAAAAATTTTTGTGAACATTCTATGGTATATTTTGTAAATAGAATAAATAAAAAGAAACACAACAAAAATCAAATAAAAATAACAAAAATTAAAATTACAAAAACATATTGTACATATGCCATGTACATAGTTGTATATATCTATTTATTTCACCTATGTGTATAAATAATAAAAACAAAATAAAAATATCCTTTTATTCCTCATTTTATTCTATAAATAAATAAAATATAAAATGGGAATAAAAATTGTATAAAAATAATAATTAAAAATCAAAAATCAAAAGCCTCCTTATTGTATATACACCTATATAATGTAAATACCTCATTTTTATTTCCAAAAATTAATTAAAAATCACCAAAAAATAGAAAAAAAATAAAAGAAAAATATTTCATGTTTTGGATTTTTGCAAAATCGGCCATTTTCTGCCTTATTTTTGAGCTCCAAATCCTCTCCACGTGGCAGCTTCTGGTTGGTCCACGGAGATGTTGACCTCCGGTCAACTCCCTCCGCGGACCGCCTTCTCCTGCGGATCTCGCGCCCGACCCGGTTTCGCCTCTTTTTCTGCGCTTGATCCGCGTGCCTTCTCCGCAAACCCCGGGTCCTATCGATTCCTTGTACATCCGACATGACCGCCGGGGTATTCGCATTGGGATCCGCGCTTCTCGCAGCCCTACCCGACCAGCCCTAGTCGGGTCGGCACTCACGTATATAGCCGAGCTCCGCTGCTCATTTTCGCCATCTTTGGCTCCCCACTCTCATTCCCGTGACCTCCATTGTAATCCTCGAGGTGACAGCTCGCGATTGCCCTTGTAGCAGTGAGGAGGGGGTGGCCGGACCATTGATCCGGCGACTTTGCGCCGCCGTGCTCCGCCCCGTGCAGGAGCTCGAGCCTCAGGCCGTGACAACCTTCGAGGCGACGACCAGGAGCTACCTTAGCTCCAGCATAGTCTTCCACTCCACCCAGGTAACCCTCTAGCCTTCCTGTTTAGCTTAATTTTGAGTTACCCCCAAATCTTAGTTCCGCCGATTTCCTTTGATTCCGACCATATCGCGTATCTTCTCGATCATCGGAACCTACGCTCACCATCGCCATCCCTCCGCGCACATTCTCCGCCCCTTCGTTCAACCCAGCTCGCACAGGAGCTGGGGTTCGAACTCCACCGTCCTCCGCTCGCCGGAGCTCGCTCACCCCGACGCACCGTCCACCCTCACGCCGCTTCTTCGGGTCGAGGCACTTTGCCCTCGACCCGCGAAGCTCTTGAGCTGTTTTGCAGGTCAAGAGGAGGCCATCTGAGGCCCCCTCACATCCAGGCCAGGAGCTTCCCTCCGCCGTCCTCGCCGGAGCCTCTCCAGGGCTCGGTTGGGCCATCAGAGGCCACCACCAGCTGCGGGACGTCATCGCCGACCCTCTTCGATCATCAGAGGCAGCTGAGGAGGCCCGCAGCACACGCACGAGGACGGCGAACCTCGCCGACCACCTGTTCTTCGAGGGACCTCCATCACCGTCCGATATCCCTCAGAGCTCCAGTTTCGATCGTCGCCGTTCATTCATCAAGGAGCAGCCACCGTTGATCACTTCGAGGGTTGATCCGGACCGTTAGCACAGAGGAAAGAGGCACCAACACCTGAGCACCGTTCGATCGTCCACGTGTCCTCCTCTGCGCCATCGATCGGCCCACGTGCGGAAGAGAAGAGAGGCGCCTGAGACCAGAGCCGTCAGATCCGCCACGCGTCCACCATCCAGCCGTCGACATAATAAAGGGGTAAATTACCTTAGGCCCCCTCTTAGTTTCTGTTTTACGTGTCAGTCCTGTAAATATTTTAGGAGTTTTATTTACGTAGGGTAAATTGCACATTGGACCTCGCGCTTGTTTATATTTGCATTTATGCCCCTGTTTGTGTGAGCCACGTGCATCGTCACGTGTATATTTGGTGTATTTGCGCCTTTAGCCCTGTAGTTCTGGATGTTCTTTAATGAATGAAAACTTTTTGATAATTGCATTTATGCCCCTGTGAGTGTTGTATTTGCGCATGTGCGCCTTTTGAGCGGGTTATTTGCAACATAGCCCCTGGACTTTTTGGTACGAGCTACCAAAAGGTCCTCGGACTTGTTTTTCTTACATATAGGTCCCTGAGTGCCCCAGACACGCGCCTCGCGCGTGATTTCTTGGGTATTTTGCACCAGGACCCCCAGAACTTTGGGTATTTGCACTTTGGTCCCTGTGCACAGTGCCCCCTTGTTATTTTTGAATAAAATATCAATTCATCTCCAAATTCGATAAAACATTGACACATGGCTCCTGCCATGTTGTAGGATTTTTGAGAATTTTGGGGGACATTTTTGAGTCTATTTGTTATTTTTAAAAATTCAAAAACATCTATTTTTGGAACTGTTTCACTTGAAAAATCACACAAAAATATTAAAACCCCCCTAAAAATTCTATAAAAATTAGGTACTGTTTCTTGTGTGTTGTTTGATTTTCCAGCCAATTTTGGCTATTTTTCATTGAGTAAAAACCCTAAAATTTTAAAAACACCTCAAAACTCATAAAAATCATAATAAATAATTTAAAAACCCAAAAACAATAATTTTGGTGCTCAAATTTTTCTTGTTTTCTCTAGCATACAGGAAAATTACCTCCAGGCCCTCTTGAGATCCTTAAATATTCTATTTTTGGATTTTGGGCCTGGCTGGACAGTACCTTGTCTTTTTAGCACTGTTTGATTTTTAGAAAATAAAATACACCTTATAAAAATCCCACAAATTCACCAAAAACACTTAAAAACCTAAAAAACATAAAAACAATTTTTCTTGAATTTTTGCTTGATTTTTGATGCTTTAAATAAATTGCTCGAGTGTGCTTGTTCTTGTGTTTTCTTATTTTCTTTACATATTAAAAATCCAAAAAAAAATTTAAAAACAATTAAAAACCACTAAAAATGTTTTCCCTTTTTCTCTGATTCTTCGACTACTTCGTAGGCTTTTTAAGCCAACCCGTGCTCCTTGTGTTCAACCCTGGGTGCTATACCAGGTTAATCTCCTAGCAGGACCGCTGATTTTGTGCTTGATTGATTTTGTATTTTGTGAGTGGTTCATTTTTTCTTGATATACCTATCCTCTGAGATCCGGGTCGCAACGACCCTTGTCTTATTACCTTCATCCGGGTCTTCGAGAATTTCTGGTTATCAACGATCAAATTCTTGATCAAAGATATGGCAACAGATGTGAGGTGCTCCCTTATCTTTCGTTTTAGGCGAGAGGTTACTGATGGCATGAACTGTGGCCATGGTCAAGATGCATTTCTCTATTTCCTTTCGTCTGTTCTTCCTTGGTTGACGCTTTGTGTACATTCCTCATTCATTCCCTTTTTTACTGTATGCATGTATTTCATGGCACTAAGGAGTGGCATCTTTAAAAAGATGTTCTGTAAGATCTCAACCACTCCAGGATCAGATAGGGCTATTTTTAATATTTGAATTTTCTTTAATTTGAGAGGAGAAGGAAATGGCACTGAATTAGAATAAACATGCAAATGTTCATTTCCATTATTCAAAGTAGAATCCTCATGTACAAAAGGACAACCAGAATCAGTCTGTACAGTGTTGTCAAATCTGGTGGAGGAAAAACAGAATCTAAAATAGAACGGGATGTTGTTGCTGACGAAAAGGAAGAATCTGCGACTGGTATATTCTCCCTTGCTGATGGTGATCTACATCTACCTGGTGAAGGTGGTGGTGAAGGCGGTGAAACTCCAGACTTGGGTGCTGCTACACTGGTCCTCTCGACTGTTGGTGAAGGAGATGATGTAGAAGATGATGCTCTCTCAGTGGTTTGGTCTCCCAACCCCAACTGGTGTGTAGGTGGTTGTAATCTCCTACCTCTTTTGAGATGAATGCCATCAGATAAACATGTAAAATTAAGGGACATACCTGTCTCGAGGTGGGTGGGCTATTGGCGACCTACTCCCTGCGTCTGAAATTGTTGGGTTTGGCTTCGACCTGTGCTGGAATTGGTGTCTTGGTGGTGGTCAGGTCATCGATCCGCTGAGTCAGTTCATTCATATTCTTCATAAGCAATTCAAGTTGGTCCAGTGCTGGGTTGACTGAAGGGGCCTCAGGTTGCTTATTGACCGGTTGTTGCTGAGATTGATAGTACGGAGGCTGTTGGTAACCATATAGATTCTGATAATGAGGAGGAGGACGGGGAGGATATTGTCCATAATATGCAGTCTGTTGTTGGTTAGGATGAGGAAAATACATAGACTGTTGTTGTGGCTGGCCTTGTCTCCAATTTTGGAACTGTGGTGGAGATTGAAAGTGAATCTGGAACTGCAGGTGCTTGTACTGCTACTGTCTACCTCCCTGAAGCTGGTGGGCGGGTCTCTGACTTGTTGTGAACCCAACTGGACTTGCCCTAACGGACGGGGATGGTTTCGCTCACAGTCAAACCAAATACCGTTCACCTCTTGAATGACAGGTGGACATGGAGACCACTGCTCAGGAATGTAGGCTACTTCCAATTGGTATGGAACTATCTGATGTGCATGTTGCTGAACCTGATAAGGTGTTCGCACGTTGTAGACATGCTGAACTGTGGATGGTCCTCCGCTACTCCGTTGGGTGGAAGAAGTTTACTCCCTAGTAGAGGTATTGGCTACTGCACTCACACTGTGAACTGCACTGATCTTACTCACAAGAAGCTCCAGGTGCTTTGTTATCCCATACAGCTTATCCAGGTTCTTCATCCTCTGCTCGATCACTTGAAGCTTCTTAAGCTCCTTGGATCGTTTTTCAATGATGTTCACTTTGGATAGGTGGTTTCCAATAATGGTCAGGTCAGAGTTGTCCACCCTATCCACTTCTTGTGGTGTCGTCATGTTGACATCCTTGTGGGGTACTACAGGGGCGGTGAACTCTCCGCCATCTCCTCAAAAATTTGATAAAGGGCATCCTCGTCTTTGTTGAAGTGGCTCCCCCTGCAAGCTACATCTACTAGCTTCTGATTCTCTATGCTTAAACCCCTAAAGAAATTTTGTACAAGGTTGATCTTTGGAATATCATGATGAGGCCATTTCTCCGTCAGATCTTTGAATCTTTCCTGTTCCTCATGAATATGCTCTTGGGACATCTGAGAAATTAGCAATCAAGGATCGCATTTGGTTGAGTCATTTGAGCGGATAATATTTGTTCAAAAATGCGGACCTCAACTCTTCCCAAGTGGTGACAACCTTCCCCAAGTTATTTAACCGATATAAAGCTTTCCCCATCAGATTAAATGAAAAGGCGATCATATGCACTACCTCTAATGGGACATTTTGGTAGTGTATGTTCCACAAATGCGATTGAATTGTTGGAGGTGTATATAAGGTTCTTCATTAATATTTCCACGGAATATTGGGAGAAGAGGTAAAATACTAGGCTTAAGCTCAAAATGCCCATGAACCGTAGGGATTTGTATCCAAGAATTTGTCTGTCCAGCCCTTGGATTATCATCATCCTTTAATGTAGGCTTAGCCTTAGGATCTATGTGAGGTTCTTCTCCCCCATTCCCACCTCCAGGGTTTATGTTATCCCCCCCTCTCCTCTCTTCTCTTTCTTGTCTCATCTCGAGAATCATATCTCTCAGTGTGGTCTGAAAATTAGCTTGTTATGTTAACTAGGCTCAAATTGATTGAATGGAGGCTAACATGGTACTCTTGATCTCGCTAGGCTCCGACATGGTTCTTTCCCTTTGGTGGCATTAAGTGTCCGACGTCTGACTCTGAAAATGTGCACGCTACTCGATTAGTACTCAGAATTGATGAAGTCTCATATATTAATTCGATATTAAATCCAAACTCAAATAGTGGGTTGGTGGATGTTGTGAAGGGTGAAGAGGAATATCTATGAAGTGAGTCTCCCCGAATAGAAGATGAACGGATCGGAGCGTAGAATGAGTTTGCAAAGTCCAAACGAGAAATACTCCGGTCCGATACCTTCAAAATCAATAGGCAGGATGCGAGAACACGAAGGTCAATGCAAGAGTGAAAGTGAATGAAGGTGCAAATTGTGCAGAAGGATCTTTATCACTAGCAATCAAATACAATACAATCCCCCAATTCACCAATTGAACTCAATGTAAAGATTGTGAAGGTTCGATTAATTATCTTATCAATTTTTAGAGTTTGGTGAGAATACAATCTATCAGAGCAATTAGAGCGAGCTCTTAGGAACCCAATGCTCCCAGGAGACTGGACGAATCCCAAATTAGATCTTTCCCAACCAGTATGAATTGCAGAGCGTTTACTGGCTACCCAATCAATTCAAGCTACTAAGGATGTCACGGGTCACTTTATTGGCTATTGGAGAGATCCTCACTGGAGAACGACTAATCTAAGACAATAGTCTGAAAAGAGTTCGGGCGTCATTCTATCCTAGTGTGTGGATCGCTTTCTTTCTACATACAAACCAAACAATGAGGGGGTTACTCTCCCCAAAATAATGATTTTTTCCATGTATTTATTTTAGGGTCGAGTTTTCTATTTTAGGGTCGAGTTTTCTTTAGTAGTCCCGTATTGTAAGAAGTTTTCACTTGGTTTAAATATTTTCAATGAATCACCTACCGAGTGTCCATATTCCTTTTTAATTTATGTGAGTGAAAATGAGGAAGGAGATCGAAAATGCCAATGCGCGATTAAAAATAATGATGCATGCAGGGGTTAGAGATACGTACATTGTCGCCAGCGCTCTACCTGCAAAATGATCCGCGTAGAATTTAAATGCAGAAAAGTAAACAATCTTATATGATGCAAGTGAACCGTCCTAGATGATAGCTTCTATTAACGGGCAAGAACCAATTAAATTTGACTAAGTCCAATTACGCTTTACTCAATAGGTACAGAAATTCTTGTTTAGGATGCTTGGACCTAATTATTTACTTAGTTAAAGTAAATTAATTAAAACAATCAAGAGGTAGCTCACGAAATCCACGTGAAACAAAGAAAATAAAGGTGATGAAAACAAATCTGGTGAGGTCCCCTATGTGCACCAGCACATGACAAAACAGACCCCGCAAGCATTGAATGTTTGTTTACAAGAGTTTAAATGCTAGAAATAAATAAGAAAATTATCTATGCTCCAAATGATGGTTTCTTTCAAAATCTCCTTCTTTCTCCACTTGCGTTCTCCTGGGGCTTCAATGAATCAAGCTGCCTTCGCTTCGCTTGGGTGCTTTGGCTCTTTTAGGATCGCCTCCTTAGCTCTGTGGGCCCTCGCAAGAAAAAGAAAAGAGAGGATGTGTAAGAAACACGTTTATATAAATATGAGCACAAATAATGAAACAAATGCAGTGGATATGAACAATGGAATAATATGGTAAAATCGGAAAGGATATTTACAACCAAGAATAGCAGGTCAAAAGCGAAACCAAACTACCCTCGTCGTACCTCCCCGGAAACGGTGCCATTTTTTTGAGACGAGTTCTTCGGGTTTTGATTTAAATGATATATGAAAGTGTCGTTGACCCAAATAATCTTGCGACAAATAAACAAATTTATTTTTTCTTCTCAAGCTGCAAAATTAACTACAAGCGAACAATGAAGAGCATAAAATTTTTGCTACTTATTTTCCTATATAGCAGACATGATTGAACTCAGGGAGGCGACAATTCCTGAGGGTTATTCAAATAATCGACGAAAAATCAACTAAGAAAAAGACCAGGAATCTCAAAGGCAAACTATCCTTAATTTTTGTGTAATTTTTCTCTTTCTAATTATTTAAATTTTTTATTTCTATTTTGTATTTCCTGATTTTCAAATTTTTAGTGATTTTATTTTGCAAATTTTTTTAAAAATTTCAAATAAGGAACAATATGCACAAGATAAAAAAATACACACACCAAACTATTTTTTATATTTTTAATTATATCAAAAATACTCAGAAAAATCTAGAGAAAATATTTTTTATGTTTAAAGACTTTAAAATGTTTTTAAGAATTTTTGTATAATTTCATATGTTTTTGTATTTTTAGAAAAATAAACAGTGGAAAACTGATAAATAGTGCATAGCCTGGAGTAATTTGTAACTTAAAAATATTTTAATTACCCAAAACTCTTGTTAATTATTTTTTGATGAAATATAGCAAATATCTACAAAAGGAATTGGAATCACGGTTTTTGCATTTTTGTAGACTTTTTAATGAATTTTAGAAGATTTTTAGTATTTTTCAATTTCTTTGGGTTTTGAAAAGAATTAATGCGTAAAATTTGAATAGAAATTAAAAGACAATAAAATAAAACTAGTTTATTCTTCTAAAACCTTTATAGGAATCTTCAAAATTTTATGAATTTTTGAATTTCAAGAAGAGAAAAGGAACTGTTTTTTTATTTTTAAATAAAAAATTATGATAAAATGCAATGCAAAAATTATTGCAGATAGATCAACTAAACAGGAGATAACACAATTTTTTGCAGAATTTATCGGTCACAAATGTTATTTATTCCAATAAAAAATAGGCAAGAATATAAAGTCTAGAATAGAAGGACTGAAATGCAATTTGTTCAATGTTTTTACATCAAATAAATGACAAAAATAAAACAGAGGGCTTAAAGCGATAATTACCTAAGAAAAATGTGTTATGCACGTGCTTGATTGTTGGTAAGGGCATCTTTGTAGTTTATAAAACTTCCGAGGGACTGCTTGATAATTTACCCCGAAAAATATTCCATAGGGTTGAAGGGGGCTTCGATCTTTTCTTATTCCCTCAAGAGGAGCCGTTAAAGAGGAAAGGCTAAGGGGAGGTGCATCGCCCTCTGCCTTTCTTCTCCAAGCATGGCGGCACTGGCCATCAGGGACGGTTGTCGGCAGGTGCTGGTGTGGGCCATAGAGATGGTCACAAGTGGCGGCGGTCTGGCGGTGAGGGGCAATCAACGGAAGCAGCACAGACCACTACAAGCTCGTGGGCGGCAATGGCGGGTCAGACTCTAGGCGATTGGGCTGATGGTGGTGAACGCTGCCGGCATTTGAGGTGGTTGCAGGAAGCCTGGAGAAGGACTGCATCAGGTCGGCGGTGTGATGGCACAAGGAGGCACGGCTTCAGGCAGGGAAATGGAGCCACGGTGGCAACCGATGATGACGATGGCAGGGGACTGTAGGACAGGCGAAGGGCGATGGGCGTCACGTGCGGTTTGGAGGAGCGGACGTCACTACAGGTGCAGTACTCAGCCAGGTCGTGACGATGTGCACTGGCGGCCGTGGTGGAGGTCTGGTGGTCTAAAAGCGATGGCGCGTGAACGACCGTGCGTCAACGCGTGCGGGTGGTGGCATCTGCACGGTGGAGGCGTGCAGGCGTCAATGGTCAAGTGGCGCAGCTGGTTGTGCGGTGAACGCTGCCTTAGTTTTTTTATTTTTTTTGGCTTTGTAATTAGCAACATATTATAAAAATTATTTCTTTTATTTTTTTGAAACGAAAATGGCAAAAATAGTTTTTTATTATTTTATTAGTTTTTAGTTGATCATGTAAAACAAATGTTAGAGAGAAGAAAAATAATCTATTTTTTGTTTTATATATATATATATATATTATTTATAAACAAATGAGGGCACAAGCACGACGGCTTAGTCTCAAATCAAAAAAGAATGCGTGAATGAGGATTCGGCAAAAAAATAAGGAATGTATCCGAGTCTCCGGCCACCGTGCGTGGCCAGAGTGGAGAGATCGTGATAGGTAGAAAAGAACGTGGAGAGATCGACATGTGAGATGAAAACTTGAGATCAGTGGTGAAGAATCAAGTTTTGATGGATTCAAAAATCTATAAAAGAAACTGATGATGAAATTAAAATGCAAAAAAAGAAACTAAGGTTAATTTAGATGAAATATAAGAAGAAAACGATGGATCTCACCGAGCGAAAAAAGATATTGATTGCCTCGACGAAGGCCAACTCGCTGTCACCGGACGGCTCGGTGGCAAGGCACCTCTCTGCGACAAGATAGATCTCGTAGAAAAGTCTCCTCTCACTAAAGATTGATCAAGTTGAAAAGAGGGACGATGAGCCATATTAATAGAAAAGGTAGGAATTGAAATTTGAATTTTTGAATTTTTCGATGAAGATAAGAGATAAGAGAGAGAAAAATTGAAATGAGATAAAGTAAAAAGATAAGTGTTAAAAAAATATTTACAAAAATTAACTAAAATTTTTGTATTTTCGTCACTTTATTTATTTGAGAAATAAATGTTAATTTTTTATGGTAGTTATTTAATAAAATTAACTATATACATATGCTATATACATATACGACATTATATACATGGGTAAATAAGCAAATTAGTTCCTTTTAATTAATTATTTATTTATTTTACTTTTAAATAATTAGTAAAAATTATTTACAAATATTTACAAATACGATATGTACAAAAGAATGGCAAAATTGCACAAATCACCCCAGAAAACCGACTTTCCAACCGTAACTCTAAAAATCATGAAGTCATAGTCATTTTAAAGATAATTTAATTTAGAATACAATGGAAGTGAGTTTGGTTCAATCTGAGTTCATATGGAGTTGGAATTGATCTTTTTTTGCTTAATAGCTTTTTCCGGATGTGGTTACTTTTATTATATACATGATTTCATTGTGCAATTATTTTTATTATTTAGCAAACATATTTATTTACAACTTTTTTTTGAAAATGATTTTATTTAAGGTCAATTTATATCATATAAAATAGTGTTAGTTTTATATAGATTTACAAAAAATAAGTGAGATATCTTTATAACACACACATTTTTTGAATTTTCAGATTAAGGACTCTATCTCCCCCTACTTTATTCTTGGTCGATTAGGTCAATGACCTTCTCTCGGGGTTCTTGTCATCCTGTATCTGTTACATATAATCTTCTTTTCTTTTCTTTGTTTTCCTTTATTTATTTATTTATTTATCTATTTTAGGTTAAAATAATAAAGAAATATACAATATTATACACAGATGCAAATTAGTAAGAAAATAGAGCTAGTATTATATACAAGTGTTTTATAAGGGATTTTAAGATAAAATAAATGAATAAAGTGATGAATTACAGATTCATCAACCATGCTCTAGTCAAAAGGAATCCAATTTCTTTAATTATCAGACTCTCTCTTGTACGTAAAATATAAGGATATGAAATTTAGTGTACTGCAATCATGAGAGTCGAGTCGAGACATCACCTAAAGTTACAGTCCAGGAGACTCTCCTCTAGACCTAATCCTCAACACCAGGGAATAAGTCTATTCTTGCTTCAGCCAACCATTAGTTTGTCAGCCTTGAAAGTGTAGATGGATGGCCAAATGATGGAGTGCATAGGATTGTGTCTATTTTTCTCTCCCTCACATTGGAACAAGGGGCCTCTCGAGTGCCTTAGTACTAAACACATGTATATTTTTTTGTTGATCAAAGTGTTCGTCAAGAGAATCCGGAGTCATCTGCACTTTTTTTCTGGGAGTACACTAGGGTGTGTCTCTTTTGAGTATCTAAGATACCTTCACACTCAGACTTGTATCACTATACGATGCAAAGCTCTTTTATGGTGCTAGCCCGACTCCTTGGTCCTAAGAGCATTTGGTCAAGGTGGACACTTTGAAAATGGTTGGGAGCGCTCGCCATTGGTGGAAGCTCTTTTGACTTTGTAATGATAGAGATTTTCTTTGAATATTTCTTTTCTTTTATTTTCTTTTCTTTTTGGCTAGATCCAATTCTTTTACCGAAAATTGGCTCACATTGATCAAGAATTAAATTATATTTCATCATACACTGGCATATAGGTCAATATCAAATGTAAGTATGCATACTTGTTCACACACTGGCAAGGCTTTTAGTGACACTCAGGTTTCTTGAAGCCTTCAATAACTTTATCCCATCCTCGAGCATAATTATATCGAGTCTAGACTCTAATTTCCCGTCCTAGTTCCTCAAGTGATAACTCAACTCATCAATCATGCAATTGTGAAAGTGATGTGTTGATCATATTCTTTAGAAGGTAGAGATGAAGAGTGCAATATAGAACTCAAATCTTTCAAACTAGGTACGTGTGGATTATTAAACTTAACATCCTAATAACTAATGATGGCTAACTCAAACTTTGAAGATCTCATAAATCAAATGTCCTCAAATCCTCAAACCTTGATTGAATGTGAATGTTTCAGGTTTACACCAACTCCTCAGTTAGTGAATTTTTGTGATTTTTTCTGTTGAATTTTTTTGTATTTTAATTTTCATTTTCTAAATTCTTTAGAGAGATAATGACTGACCTAAGCTCATATGAATAGTTGCATCTACTTCCATCCAGTATGGGTGTAAGGACGGGCCGTTAGACGGACCCATGTTACTTAAAGACGGAGCCATATATAGTGTCCTCTAAACCACCCACTATGTTAATTGAGAACGAAGTTCCCTCACTGAAGAGTAGCTACTCGTTTTTAAGCCTAGTGTTCAGAGTTTCTATACAAGAAAATTTTTTATTTTTCAAATTTTTAAGGAGTTTTTGAAAAAAACTAATCAACCAAATTTTAAGAAAATATTTTATAGAATTTTTTACAAAAATCAATTCCCAAGTCAACTTAAACCAAGCACAAAAACATTTCAAAAATTTTAAAACATGAGCTATGGCTAAATTATATATACAATAATGTACGGTATACCCCTCATACCCAAGTTTTGCTATGTCCTCATAGCACAAGTGATATGAAGCCCTATCTCTGATTAAATATAAGGTGATATAGCGGAATTGAGGAGGAGGGTCCCCCTATGCTTAGGTCAAAAATGACCTAATTATAAGAAGACAGAAGGAGGGAAGAATGCTGGGTTGGGCCCCCTTATACTTCGGCTAAAAATA
Organism: Ottelia alismoides; assembly: GCA_037367405.1. Lineage (NCBI taxonomy): Eukaryota > Viridiplantae > Streptophyta > Magnoliopsida > Alismatales > Hydrocharitaceae > Ottelia > Ottelia alismoides. The sequence continues at coordinate 161,530 of JAZKJV010008709.1, forward strand.
GCCTATGTAAAGGATTTGGAATTTAGGTTGGGGGTCCGAGGCTATTAGGTTAAAGGGTGAGTTAAACAAATGATTGCAGAGTGTAAGGGGTGAACTTTTACCGATAACTATGAAGAAGATGGGGGGGGGGGTATTTGTGTGTGTGTGTGTGTGTGAGTGTGAATATACAGAAATGGTTGGGGGAGTGGATGTATAGATATGAGGTGTATGTGTGTGTGAGGGGGGAAGATCATCTAATGTTCTACTTTTTTCTTTTTTTTCATTTTTTATATACGCGAGCCCACGAACGAGGACCACTAGAAATGCACATGTTATAATTTGTTTACAAGAAAATGCATGAATGAAGAGCTGATTAATGTTCCTCGAATCCTTCTTCATTTCTTTTGTGGCTCCTTACAGCGGAAGCTCCCAACACCATGCCTCCATGTAGATCAAGCGTCCTTGATCTCCAAGGGCCCTGCACAAAAGAAAATTGTTAGAAAAATAGCAAGAAAAATAATCAACAAAAATGATGCAAAAATACAATATGATGAGAAGACCTACAAATTTTGAAAATATTCACATAAAAAACATTTCAACAAAATTCGATAAATAAATAGAGGTGAACCGTGTCGCCGCCGACAACGATACCATTTGATGAACATCAAATTCACTTATTTAATAATGTGGAATTGTCGTAGTATAGGAAGCAAATTTGGTTCAACAAAGACAAAACTTTCGAATATGTGTAAATTATTTTTACTTAACAAGTCTACCAAGGTCGAACTCATGGACACAAGCCACTTCGTCTATTTATCAAATTTTGTCATTTAATTTATGTGTGATTATTTTTTATGTCCTAGGTCTCCATATAAATGCACAATAAAATGCATATAAAATAATGCAAACACAAGAAAGGAAAATGATGCAAGTATTTTTATTTGATTGTATGATGTGCTTATAAGATGATGCATAAACATAATGCAATGGAAAGGACATGCATGTGAAAGATTAACTACAAATATGCCCTACAGATTACGAGCACAAATTATGATTCAGATTCAGATCAATTTGAGCATAAAAATCAAGAGCCAACATCTATTAATGGCAAAGATTCATAGAGCAAGAGACACTATATAACATCAACATTCATCATATTTCATTTAGTATCAACTTAAGAAATTAAATATGCCATTAGATAATAATGAAAAGAGCTTCAAAACGACACTGAAGTCATGCAATTTGGATTTAAAATGCTCGAGATATAAAAGAAACCATGAAAGGGCATATATGTAATAAAAATACATGAAAAATAAAGATAATTGTTGCAAACGGGTCCCTTAAATGACCTATTTGCAAATTGCGAAACCCGGAGGGTTGTCTGTGTAAATATTCTTTTACGCGTAGAGACCTTTCTGCAAGTAAAAGAAATTGGAAGGGACTTGTTGAAAATTGTCCAAACGCGCACGTGAGGCACACCACCTGGACCTTCTTGTCTTTCTGGAAATTTGATGATCCATTCCTGCAATTTACCCAGCCCCTTACAAGCCTAGCATGCGAGGGGCCAGGCTCAAGGTGGGTTGCAGCTTTGGAAATGATGTGGCATAACCTAATGCTTCGTGAGGTGGGCGGCTTGGTGCCCGACCCATAAGCTTCAGAGAGGCAGACAATGGTCGGAGTGGCTTGGGATAAGGTCAAAGGGACTTTGGGTCTTTGCATATTAAGGTCGGCCGACCTCGGAGCTCGACAGTGCACGGAGGCGGCCGCAACGTGGTCGAAGGACCATGGATCTCACCGGGGGTACAAGAGACGTCTTCGCCCCGACAACCACCCTCCGTTGTCACTAGAGGGTCGAGGAATATGGGCCTCAGCCCCTTGGATGGTGGATTTTTGGAGCGAAGACAGGTCAAGGGTATTTATAGGCAGAGCTCAGGCGTTACAAGATGGAGAAGGCGTGGATTAAAATGACTGAGATGGAGGGAATCGAGTAAAGGCTGAAAGACTTGAAGAAGATGGGAAGAAGACGGATCTTGGAGCTACATGGGGTAGGCTTTACGAAGGAGGAGATTGATCGGAGCGGTAGCCAAAAAAAGAAGGGTGTACGGGTGGAGCAAGGTTGCTGGCATTACGCGAGTAAGATAATGTAGCTGAGCCATTGGATCTTGCGATCCAACGGGTGAGATTTAGGCATGGGTGAAGGGGTGGGATCTGATCGAACAATGGGAAAATGAGCATGGGTGGACGACTTTGATGAGGATGGGGGCGATCTGAGGGTTATTGGAGAAGGATGAAGTGGAGGGCAGTCAGCCATTGGATTAGGAGGTATCCAATGGCTGAGATGTAGGCACGAAGGTGTGGTGGGGATGAGAAGGGGGAGTCGATCAGACAAATGTGAGTGAGTGAGGGCTGAATGGCAGAGATGGAGGTGCCCCAAGGAGGATCCAACGATTTAGAAGGGAGACTGATGACAGAAGAGGAGTGGACCATGTGGGTAGCCCACAGGGCACCATGTGGCCCAATCAGAAAATTCAGATATTAGTAAAATAAAAAATAAAAAAGAATTAGTTAGAAGCTGAATTAGAAAAAGTCAAAACATGAAAGTTTTAGATCTCGATGAGACTACAAGTTTCATGTTGGACACAAAGTCAAAAGAGGTCATTTGTACAAAAGTGTATTTTTGGGGGGAGATTTTTAATGGGATGAAAATACTGCCTTTGGTTTGAGATTTTTTTGTATTTTTTTATCTTTTCTAAGATCAAAACAAATATAGACAATAATTAATCTAATAAAATAGAAACACAAGGAAGATGTTAGTAATTAAATACAATAAAAATAGGTTAGCAAATATAGGTTAATTATACACATATAGGATCACTCTTAAAGATGCGGAACTAATGAAAATTTGTTAAGAAGTTCTTATTGATCGGGGATAAAAATAATGAATAATGATGATCCAGGAGGGATCCATGATACACATATACTTAAACTATTCTTATCCTCGAGCATATAAAGAATGAAGGAGCTGGATTAATTCCTGACAGTGCATGTGAAACTTTCAAGGGCCAATTAATAGACGATCCTCAATTTAAGTGATCCTAAAATTCTGGGCTCAAACATGCTTTAATAAAAAGGAATCCAACTTCTCTAATTATTAGACTCTCTCTTGTACATAAAATATAAGGATATGAAATTTAGTGTACTGCAATCATGAGAGTCAAGTTGAGACATCACCCAAAGTTCTAGTCCAAGAGACTCTCCTCTAGACCTAATCTTCAACACTAGGGAATAAGTTTATTCTTGCTTCAGTCAATCGTCTCATTAGTTTGTCAGAATTGAAAGTGTAGATGAATGACTAGATGATGGAGGGCATATGAGTGTGTCTATTTTTCTCTTCCTTACATTGGAACGAGGGGCCTCTCGAGTGCCTTATTACTCAACACATGTGTATTTTTATTTTATTGATCAATGTATCTGTCAAGAGAATTTGGAGTTTTCTATACTTATTTTTTTGGGAGTACATAGGGGTGTGTCTCTTTGAGTATGTAAGATACCTTCGACACCCAGACTTGCATCACTATACGGTGTAGAGCCCTTTTATGGTGCTAACCGGACTCCTTGTTCCTTAGAGTGTTCGGCCCAAGTGGACACTTTGAAAATGGTTGGGAGCGCTCGCCATTGGTGGAAGCTCTTTTGACTTTGTAATGATAGAGATTTTCTTTGAATATTTCTTTCTTTTCTTTTTTGTTAGCTCCACTGCTTTTATCAAAATTTGACTCATACTGATCAACAATTAAATTATGTTTCAACACATCCTGGCACATAGGTCAATATCAAATGATAGTATGCAAACTTGTTCACATACTGGCTAGGGTTTTGTTGATACTCAGGTTTCTTGAAGCCTTCATTAACTTTATCCCATCCTCAAGCATCATTAGGTTGGGTCTAGACTCAAATTTCCAGTCCTAGTTCCTCAAGTGATAACTCAATTCATATCATCAATTATGCAGTTGTGAAAGTCATGTGCTGATCATATTAGAAGGTAGAGATGAAGAGTGCAATATAGCACTCAAATCTTTCGAACTAGGGAAGTGTGGATTAATAAGTTTAAAACCTTAATGACTAAAGTTGGTTAACTCAGACTCTTAAGATCTCATAAATCAAATGTCCTCAAATCCTCAAGCCTTGAGTGAATGTGAAAGTGTTAGGAATACATGAACTCCTCGGTTAGTGAATTTTTGTAATTTTTATCTTTTGAAAATTTTTTATGAATTTTAATTTTCATTTTTTAATTCTTTAGAGAGATAATAACTGACCCAAGCTCATATGAATAGTTGCATCTACTTCCAGCCAGTATGAGTGTAAGTACGGACCGTTATACGGACCTGTGTTACTTAAGGACGAAGTCATACACAATGTCCTCTAAACCACCCACTCTGCTAAGGGAGACTGAAGTTCCCTCACTGAAGAGTAGCTACTCTTTTTTAAACCTAGTATTCAGAGTCTCTGCAGCAGAAAAAAATTATTTTTCATATTTTTAAGGAGCTTTTGAAAAAGATTAATTTTATTTACAAAAAGTTAACCCCTCAATTTTTAAGAAAAAAGTTTTTACAGGATTTTTTTACAAATCAGTTCCTAGGTCAACTTAAACAAAGCCCAAAAAGTTTTTAAAAAAAATTAGAACACGAGCTATGGCTAACGTATATATATAGTAATATATGGTATACCCCCTATACTTAACTTTTGTTATGTCCTCATAGCACAAGTGATATGAAACCATAGCTCTAGTTAAATATAAGGTGATATGGTGGAACTGAGGAGGAGGGTCCCCATATACTTAGGTCCAAAATGACATAAGTATTAGAAGACAGATGGAAGAATGCTAAGTCGGGACCGCCTTATACTTAGGTTGAAAATAGACTAAGCAAAGGATCTAGAATACAGGTTGGGATGTTCGAGGCTGTTAGGGTTAAAGAGTGAGTTAAACAGATGAGTGGAGAGAGTGGGGTGTGAATTTTTAAAGATGGCAATGAATAAGATGTGAGAGGTGGGTGGGGGTATATGTGTGTGTGAATATACAAAAATGGTTTTTGTGTGGGGGGAGTGGATGTACATATATGAGGTGTATGTGTGTGTGAGGGGGTGGGGGTAGATCATCTAGTGATCTATTTTTTTCCTTTTTTTTCTTTTTTACACACATGAGCTCTCGAATGAGGGCCACTAGAAATGCACATGCAAAAATTTTTTTACAAGAAAATGCATGAATGAAGAGCTGACTAATGTTCCTTGAATCCTTCTTCTTTTCTTTTACAACTCCTTGCAGTTGGAGCTCCCAACTCCACACCTCTATGTAGATCCAACGTCCTCGATCTCCATGGACCTTTCCACAGAAGAAAAATGTTAAAAAGATAGCAAGAAAAATAATCAACAAAAATGATGCAAAATACAATATAATGAGAAGACCTGGAAATTTTGAAAATATTTACATAAAAAATATTTCAATGAAATTTGACAAATAAATAAAGGTGAGACGTGTCCCCAGCAATGGTTCCATTTGATGAACATCAAATTTTCCTCTTTAATAATGTGGAATTGTTGTAGTATAGAAGGCAAATTTGGTTCAGCAAAGACCACACTTTCGAATATGTAGAAATTATTTTTACTTTGCAAGTCTACCTAGGTCGAACTTAGGGACACGAGCATCTTCTTTTATTTATCAAATTTTGTTGTTTAATTGACATGTGATTATTTTCTAAGTCTTAGGTATTCATGCAGATGCACAATAAAATGCATATAAAATAATGCAAAACAACAAAGGAAAATGATGCATGTATTTTTATTTGATTTTATGATGCAATTATAAGATGATGTATAAACATAATGCAATTCAACGGACAAGTATGTGGAAGATTAACTACAAACATGCCCTAAGATTATGAGCACAGATTATGGTTCAGATTCAGAGTCAATTTGGGCATAAAAATTAAGAGCAAGCATCTATTAATAGCATATATTCATAGAGAAAGAGGCACTATATAACATCAAAATTCATAATATTTCATTTTGTTTCAAATTAAGAAATTAAATATGTCATTAGACGAATAACAAAAAGAGCTTCAAAACGACATTGAAATCATGCAATTGGATTTAAATTGCTCGTGATATGAAAGAAACAACAAAAGGGAATAAATGTAAGAAAAATACGAGAAAAATAAATATTACTATTGCAAATAGGTCCCTGAAAGGACCTATTTGTAAATTGCAAAATGTAGAGGGTCACTTGTGTAAATTGTTTTTGCATGCAGGGACCTTTCTACAATTAAAAGAAACCGACGGGGCCTTTTTGAAAATTTTCCAGGTGCACACGAGAGGCACGCATGCCTAGACCTTATTTTTATTCTAGAAAATATGCGGTCGATTCCTGCAATTTACGTAGCCCCTCATGTGCCCTCGTGTGCCTTGCATACGAGGGGCCAGGCTCAGGGCAAGCCCCATCATCAGAAATGACATGGCATAACCTGATGCTTCGTGAGGGGGCGGCTTAGTGTCTGACCCAACAACTTTGAAGAGGCAGACGGGGGTCAGAGTTTCCTGGGCTGAGGTCCAAGGGACGTCAGGTCTTCGCATATCGAGATTTGCTAGCATTGGAGCTCGATGGTGCATGGTGGCAGCCGCAACATGTCGAAGGACAATGGATCTCACTGAGAGTACATGGGACGTCTTCGCCTCGATAGCTGCCATCCGCTGTCACTGGAGGGTGGAGGAAGCTTGGCCATAGCCCCTTGGATGGTGGATGTTTGGAGCAGAGACAGGGCAAGGGTATTTGTAGGCGGGGCTCAGGCGTTACAAGATTGAGAAGGTGTGACTTGAAATAGTTGATATGGAGGGAACGGAATGAAAGCTGGGAAACTTGAAGAGCACATGAAGAAGACTAATCTTAGAGCTATGTGAGGGAGGCGTTAAGAAGGAGTACGTTGATCGAACGGTAGCCAAAAAAGAAGGGTACGCCGGTGGATCGAGGTGGATGGCCTTACACGAGAAAGATGATGCAACAGAGCTGTTGGATCTTGCGATCCAATGGGTGAGATTTGGGCATGGGTGAAGGGGTGGGATCTGATCAGGGATCCGATTGACCGGTGAAAAAAGGAGCATGGGTGGTCGACTGTGATGAGAATGGGGGTGATCTGAGGGTTATTGGAGAAGGTTGACGTGGAGGGTGGTCAACCATTGGATTAAGAGGTATCCGATGGCTGGATGTAGGCACGAAGGTGTGGTGGGGATGAGAAGGGGGAGTCTATCAGACGGTTGTGAATGAGTGAGGGTTGAACGATAGCTATGGAGGCGCCCTGAGGAGGATCCAACAGTCGAGAAGGGAAGCCGAGTGGCAGAAGGAGGGTAGGCCACGTGGGTGGCCCAGAGGGCGCCACATGGCCCAATCATAAAATTCAGAAATTAATAAAATAAAATAAAACTAAAAGTGAATTAGTTAGAGGCTGAATTAGGAAAAAGTCAAAACATGAAAGTTGTAGTTCTTGATGAGTTCTACAAGTTTCATGTTGAACATAAAGTCAAAAGATGTCATTTGTACAAAGTGTATTTTTTGGGGTATCTTTAATGGGATTAAAACACTGTTTTCGTTTGAATTTTGTATTTTTTGTCTCTTTTAAAGGTCAAAAAAATAGACAATAATTAATCTAATAGAATAGAAACACAAAAGAAGATGTTTGTAATTAAATACAATAAAAAAGGTTAGCAAATATGTCAATTATATAATATAGGCTCAATCTTAAAGATGCTGAATTAATGAAGATTTGTCAAGAAGTTCTTATTGATCTAGGATAAAAATATAGAATAATGATGACCCAGGAGGGATTTATCAAATACTTAGCTCCCAATTATGTCTTCCTTTATGCTCTTAGATCATTATGAAGACATGGTTCGAGCTAAGTATAGGGGGGTCGTATATATGTATATATTTGTTGGCCATAATTCGTACTTTTGTATTTTTCAATAATATGGCTAATATACTATATTGGGTAAGGGTATACAATAAATAACCTATAAATAATGCAATTATGTAAATATGTATAAACATTTTGCTAAAGTATTTGTAAAAATTGGTATAAACTATTTTGCAAAATGATCCGGAAAATTGTTGTAAAATATTTTGAAAAATCTTTGTGATAGATTTTCAAACCATTTGAAAAAATAATGTCTTTGTAAAATATTTGTAAAAGTTCACAAATTATTTGTCAAAATATTTGACAAATGTTTGCAAAAATATTTTCAAATTATTTTGAAAACCTTGCAAATATTATCATTGTTATGTTCTCCAAATAACACACACACATACATCAAATTCTTTATATACTTGTATACAAATCTAAACATAACATGTATAAGATTATTTGCCAATATTCCTTGTAAATATGTGAATACATCTAATTCACTAAGCCCTTTTTTAAAAATCCCTTCAAAAATTTTGAAATTCCAAAATTATTAAAAATTTGAAAACATCTTCACAAAGCCCATAAAAATTTTACGAAACATTTTCAAAAACCCTTAAAAGTTCACAACAAGAGAATGTGTTTTCAAAAATATTTTCTACATTATATGAGCATTTTACGGAATGATTTTGAAGATTGGAGTTTGATCTATACCTTAATATACTTAATTTGACAAGAACCTTATAGGAATTGGAAATAAGACTTTCCATGTCAAAGAGACTTAATTATTCGAGTCCACAATACTATGTTAACATGTTATCTTGATAAGCAAAAGTAGAGTATTTCAAAGCGCACACTCGACTCTTGTTGATAATGACCTAGCATGAACACAACACTCTGCACTTAGCTCAACTCTGAGGAGGTGCTGAGGGAATGATTCTTTAGTTTGAGAAAGCACATTGCCCCCAACATGGTTTAGTGGCATGGACGTCTAAAGATATGATGTTGTGGATTGCAATAAAGCTTCAAAAGAGGGATATTATACTAGCTCAAGAGAAAAAAGTTCCTTATGTAATCACTGTTTGTATTTGGTACCAAAAATGTGCAACATAAAAACTCCAAAAAAGAATAGACAGGCAAAAATCAATAAAAAATCAAATCTCGTCGAAGTATTTATGAAATAAGTAAGGCATTATGCTTCCAAGTCTATATCTCAAGATAGCATGTAGTAGGAGACTTGTCTACATTTGTCAAGCTCCATAGGATATGTGACTACACTTGTCACAATTCATTCTTCTCTCTACCCCCTCTTCTTGAGCCAGGTGCACTAGAACATTGAAGGGAATACACCGATCCTCGAGGAAAGAGTGGCTAGATTGAGGAACTATAGTTATCTTGTTAAGGGAGACTATTCCTTGCTTTCTTAGGAGAAGTGCTACTTATCCTTACACAGTACAAGTAAGACACATAGTCATAAGTTTTAACATATGAAACTGATGTGGCTATTGAGGAGACTTAAACAAAGACTTGTGAAACTTGAGGGCTGTTAAGTTTTAGATCCTATTCCCAATAATGTTCCAAATAAACTAACAATCCAAAGGTCTGAACTGAGCTCCAAACTTTTATTTTGTAAAGATAAGTTTAAAAGTTATAATCATCCTACCTTTCTTTATTTTCCTTTTTTCATGCATCATTTATCTTCTAATAAGCATTTTCTAGGGATTAACAAAGGTAAGTATAGGGGGTGATGAATACCCATTGACGAATCTCCATTTCATCACCTTTATTCTTTCATTTTCGCCTTAAATCCCTATCTAAATGTGTCTATATAGCATTAATTTTTACAAAATAGCAATACATAAATGACAACAAATACCGCATATAATATTGTATTTAATTTCAAAATAAAATAAAAAATAAAAGAAAAAGAATGATGTGTCAAAGACACTGAGTGACCCTGGACCCGAGACCCAGTCGTCATGACAACTTGGTCGACAAGAAATAAATTTGGGGGAGATAGGGCAACCTAGTGTACAACAAACACCGTAGAGAAACCATAATTCTATAGCTCAATAAATGCATTTTGGGACCTATTTTATTTTCTCATTTTTACACCTCAAATAATAAACCCTCTATATGAATCTTGGACATAAAATACAAAGAAAATACAAAATTAAGTTCACTAAAATAATACACAGTGCGCCCATGAGGCACAAGATAAAAAACCACGAAGAAAACTTCTCGGACTGATATTTCCTCCATACAAAATCAAAATTGACCAAACTCACTTTTTCTGCTCATAAATATAAATTTTTAATTTAATGAAAGTGGTTTCATTTAGTTGAGATGAAAAGTTTGGATTTTGGATTTCTATTGTAATGTATACTTGTATATCATAATCAATATATTTATTCTTTATATTTCGTGCTCCTTTATATTTTTATATATTTGTAAAGATTACACAAAACACACTTAAATACTAAAAATAGAATAAAATCATTAAAAATTCATAAATTAAATAATGTAATATAATACATAGGTAAACTATACATATATAATATATGTTCATATTAATAAAGTAAATAAACAATAAGAAAATACACTAAAAATATGTAAATATGTATTTCAATAAGTTATAAATATATAAATTACATATATAAAATAATAAAATATACAATACAAACTAAAAATAAATATACTAAATACATTTATGTTTACTTATGTATGTACATGTAAATATGAGCACTTAATAAATTAGCTTGTAAAAATGAATGAAAATCAGAATAAAATACTACATAAAATTAAAAATATTTTTCATATTTTGACCAAAAATTAAATAATTCATTTACTATTTTTATATATTTAATAAGGGATTATGCATCCCTAGCAAGATGATTTGTTGACCCCATGTCAATTATACGCCCCTCAATCGCCTATTGTGTCAAACACATGACTCCCTAACTTAGCCATTTTCGCACGCCACCTCCACTCAGCTTCCTCCTTGAGCACCTCGTCTCTCCGATCTACCCACAACCCTAACCTTCACCCATCACCTAACATCCACCAACCCTTCTCCTCCCGCACGCTACCTTCCCTCAAAGTCAGACTCTTCCCTGTATATAAATACTCCATGGCTAACCTCCTTTTACCTTTTTGATTTGTTTCTTATCATCAAAACCTTCAAACCATAGCACGGCTGTGTTGAGCTTGGTGACAGCTCGCTTCGAGAGAGGTTTGCAGCGTGCAAGAGGTGGGGAGGATGTGATCCAGCTCCGTCGAGCATCTTCGGTGAGGTTTTATGCTCCTTGTTCTCCGAGAAGGTATGAACACTTTTCTTTGCATTTTTCCATATCTTTCCATTCCAATAGTGTAAATTATGTTTTATTTTGTAGTATTAGGTTATAAAGTAATTTAATTGGGTAATTTCTCGAGTGCTGGAGCATTGTGCTTGAGATCTAATTCCCAGTGATCCACCATGTTTCCACCCACCATTTCACTTCATTTTCAATCCTCTCCATTTTCTCCATAGTTCCCCCTTGTTCCTCTTCTTGATTCTGCGCAAATCAAGGTTGATCGAGCTCCCCTCCTCCGCCTTCAATGGAGATCCATCACCCTGATATTCACTTGTGCCTGTAGCTTCAAGAGAGGGTCATTGTGACCCTGTTGTCCTTGTCAACCATTTTGTTTAGGGTCTTGAGCCTTAACGAACCACCAGGAGATTCACCTAAAGCTCAACACAGAGCTCCAGGTGCAACAGAGCTTCATACCTCCTTCGATGGGTCTCAGACTATTTTGAACCCTCAAGAAGATGTAGAAGCTACCATAAAGCTTTTGAACTTTGTAGCAGTGACGAAGAAGGTCAGAGAACGACTTAAAATGCCGATCGAAGTAGCCCCGAAGGGTTGTTCTTCCAAAACTCATCTGAGTCGTCTGATCATGAGTAGGGTGAAGATCTAATATGGTCCTTCCATTCCAACCAAAACATCGTATGTCCCCCGACGTTAGATCTGCCACATAGAGCATTGCAAGCCACAAGATGAAACACGCTACCATTGGACCCTTGCTTTTTTTTATATTTGTTAAAAGGTCATGTAAATATTAAAGCATGTTCTATATTTTGTGGAAATTTTGCAACAGACCCTATGAACTTATTATATATTACATAGAGGTTCGTGCTAGCTCACCTCATGTGGTGACCCATGTAAGGTGGGCAAGTTGTAAGGAAGCCCTCATGAGTCCTTGTATTTATTTTTAGTACTAAAAATTATAAAATAGTGCAATATTTTGGGCACTTTTTGACAGAGACCCATGAAATATTTTTTATTGTAATATACCCCTTTTAGTATTGTAATTATTTATTTGCATTTCTATTTTCCATTAATAGCTTAGATGCTCTATAAAATTTGGAAAACAAATGTGGGATATGCTTTAAATGATGTTGATGTATGCTCATATTTTATATATAATTTCATTGAGTTTCCTAACTATTAAAAATAGATTAGGAGCTATTTATTCCCGATTTACCTCTAAAAATACAAAAAAATACAAAACTGACATAAAAATTCCAAAACATATAGTATATATTACTATATATTATAACTCCATACCAAAAATCACAAAAACTAAGAAAAACCTTAAAAAACCTAAAAGTCTCATAATAATAAATAAAATATAAACACAAATCTAATAATTTTCTATTGTATAATTTTATTTATATGTTATGATATATACTAATATTAGTTTTGGGCAAAATTGAAGTATTTAGTTATTTAGCTACTATTTTGTACATTTAGATCAATTAAAAATAGCTAAAAATTAGCAAATATTACAAGAAAAATCACAAGACAGAAATATTATAAAAACTCAAAACATTTTATTTTGTAATTTTTGAGTATATATAGTTACATTTATAAATGGAAAACCCTATGTAGACTATTTATACTATATATTACGTATATACTTATTATTATTAATTCAAAATACCTAATATATATTTAAAATCTTTTTAAAAATAGAAAGGCTTTTTCTTGTAAATATTTCTTGGATTTTTATATATTTATTATTATTATATATATCATATTTAGTATTTATAAGATACTGAAAATTATAAAATTTCATAAAATAATAAAATTATAAATTATAAATTATAAAATAAAAAATATAAAAAAACGTAAAAATTCATCAAAATTTAATATAATTAAATATCCACAAAAGATTAAAAAACTAAAAGGTGCAAAAATGATTGTTGTCTATTTTTATTAATAGATAATAGTTAACCTATTCGTGACTTCCTCTAAGTTGTTCGACCCCTACACTTGCTTTCTATACACATCTTAATGTAAGGTATAATAAATTTCACCCAACATTCCTTTATCGTTTGTCACTATTGCGGGTTGGTTGTTTGTATGAACTGGTTGATTGAGATCAAAGTACCGTAAGAATGGCTGATACAGTGATTGTCGGATCGAACTTGTCGGAGACCACATATCTTCCAAGATTGGGTGTTAGGATCTTCGTCCACCTCTTCAAAAAAATGGTGTCGTTGCCGGGGAGCAACGTATAATTGGACTGTACATATTTATTTACATATTTTCTTATTCTTATTTTATTTTATAAATAATCATTTATCTGCTTTTGGTGATTTCTTTCTTGACTTCTTTGCGAGGGACCACACAACGAAGGTGACATCCTAGGAAGACGGTGTACACGAGCTACATGGAGATCAACATTTTCTTTGTAGGCTGATATGAGAGAGCAAGGAAGAGAGACAAAGAGATAGAAGAGCAACAATACAATTTTGACTTTATTTTTGTGAGAGAGACCTTTTATTTTTGCATAATTATGTTGTAATAAACAAGTACCTAGGATATTTTAGACACCAATACTCTCACGGGCCTATTTAACCAAGTGTCTGTTCACTAGGGGTCCCACCCAATTTTCAATATTTTCTCCGCTTTCTCACTTTTTACGCTCCCTATTTTTTCACTTGTTTCTCTTTATTCCATGTTTTGAGTTTCCCACCTTTATTTTCTTTGTTTTATGTGGATGAACCCTTTAATTTTTAGAATTTGCTTGATCGGTTAGTGTAGGTCCAAACACCTAATATTTGCATGTGCCTATAGTTCCATGCTTGGACTTAGATCAAATTTAATATGTTTCTCCACGATAATATAAATTCCTGCTTAGGGCGATTTAGTTTGCTTGCATATAGTGTAAATTTAAATTCCTTGTCTTGCATCCCACATGGAGAGCGCGGGGAAGCATTGTGAGTCTTCTTACTGAGCATGCATCATTTGATACGAGGTTGTTATTTCCACCCCAATATCCACTTGCATGGATTTTTCGCAATCTCCCTCTATTTTTTCTCACTTAGGAATTAAAGAAAGTACAAAAAAGTTGTTAGCCGAATTATTTTGAAAAATACTTATAAAAGTGAAAATCAAAAATTATAACAAGGAGATTGTTTAATAACATTGATCTAATTAAAATTTGCAATGGGTTATTTTGGGTTCACAAAGACCTCATTATTTTCTGGTACATTCGAGACTGAGAGAGCTACGACCCTCAGAAAATAAAGCCAAAAACCAAGCATGAGTACTGCCTTGTTATTGATTGGATTCACGAAGTATTGGCGATTCTGTCATACGTGGGTGAGCAGAACCTAGTCGACGGTGGTGTTCTTGCCTTGTGTAGGGCATCCGATCTGATCTGAAGTATTGATCTTAGGTCATCCCCTCATTAGCATGTCTGTTCATCGTTCCACATCTGAGTACATCACCAGGGGAAGTATTGATTTCTCCTATTGGTTTCCTCCTCTATTCTTTGGCTGAATAGTGGATCCAGACCCAATAGCAAGGATTCTCTTAAAAAGTGATGGCTACAGGTTACAAAGGAAGTGGGAAGTACGAGATACTTTTCTAGTAGTTTTCTCTCTCTCTTATAGGGCTAGCCCACTAAGGACTTGTTATTAGATTTGCTTGAAACAAAATAAATTTGATAAGATAAAAATAGCCTAACTCTTAGGGATTCGCATTGTATGAGTTGGTGAATACATTGCTTTGGTGTTTGTTTGGATTTAGATTCTAGGTCAAAAGTCTAGTCTTGTGCACTTGCGCCCTTTTTCATTTGTTTTCATTTCTTCTTTCCCTACACATTTTCAGCATTCCACTATTTCCCTCTTCATTTCATCTATTATTCATCACCACATTCCATTCCCCATCCATTCTGCTTCCATCTAAGATATCATCTCATGGATGGTTTAGTCAGGACCCCGTCGACACCCACATCAATTCCCTAAACTTGACATCTTTAATACTTTGAGGTGATTCCTGAGAACCAAGTTTGGATCTTACGAACTGATTTCCAAACTCTTCGACTTCTTTCTATATTCAAATAAACCAAGATCACTCTTGTTCCTCCATTCATCCCTTGTGGATGGAGATCAATTTCAATTCATATCAAATGCTCCATTGACACACATCTGGAGTTGACCCTAATTCCATATCATCCTTTCTATATGGTGCCTCAGCTTGCCAATCTAATTGGGATATATTTTATGATGCAAATCAAGAACCAACACTGAACCATGTTTAAATACATTCCTCTGAGTCTGAATCGGAGAAGGCTCCTCGACATAAGGGGAAGAGACTAAATCAGCTAGATCAGGGACAACCAAATTAGAATGCAGTGAATGTTTAGTTGTTAGCTTCTATTCAGACTATCCAGTTATAACTGACCAAATGCTCTCTTGCCCAGGTCGCCTTCCAAGATGTGCTTAATGACATGAGGAGATACATAGAGAACAAAGGAGGAGGAGGCAATAGTGAACAAGGAGATGAACCCCATAGAGGGTCTGCAGATGAGCCGAGGTGAGAGCCTCCGACGCATACTCAAAGAGACATACAATAATGGCTCATACTAGATGATAGAGTGGATGCAGATCCATGTAGTCTACCGACATTTTGAATTGAACCTCATTTTTTGGCTCTTCTTTCCTCTTTCCATGGGAACACCAACGAAGAGCCCTACATCCATCTCCAACAACTCTCTCGCATCTGTCTCACCACACAGTACGCTAACATCTCGCTAGGTGCAAACAAGGTGATCGCATCCCCCTTCAAACTTCAGGACAAGGATCTTTATAGATTTAATCACTTAGGGAAGGCCGTGATGACCTGGGAGTAATATAAGACTGCATTCCTCCAGAAATACTATCCTTTAGGTCATCTCAATGAGATTCGAGTGCATATCAATAACTTCTCCCAAGGACCGCACAAGTCCATTCATGCATCCTGGGAGACGTTCAGAGATTTACAGAAGAAGTACTCCCAACATGACATCTCTCAGACCAGCCTGGTCCAACATTTCTTTGGAGGCCTTACTCCAGAAAGTTAAAGGTTAGTGGATGGTGCATGTGGTAGTTCTTATTTCAATAAGTATGAAGACATTGTTTGGCAGATATTTAATGAAATGGTCGAAGGAGAGGCCGCCTTGTCTTCGTCCTGAGCATATCAGAGACAGTCCCAGATCCACCACAAGCTAGTGAACATGGAGACATCCCATGAGCAGGACATGGATGAGAGCTCCAACCTCAGCATCATCAGAAGCCATCTATCCAAGGTCGATATCATTGAGAATCAATCACAGGACCTTGAGAAGTTTTCCATGATTGAATAAAGGACCCAACATCTGGACAAGCTGGATAAAATTTCAAGCTGTTGGAGCTTCTAGTCAGCACCGTCAATGCCGTACAGTCTGCAAGTACGGTAACCACAACTCCTGCTGAGCTGAAGGAGCCACCATCGAAACTTCAGCCTCAGCTGAGTTTAGGTCAGCCTTAGGTCCATCATGTATACTATGTGCGGGTACTTAACCAATCACCACATCAACCATTTCAGTAGATTGTCTTCTATCAGCCATAGCCCCAACCCCCATCATATGGAGATCTATTTTCTCCATCACCAACCCTAATCCAAGAGACGAATGACATATGGAATAATGATGCACAATTGACCCGTCCATGCGGACATCAGTAGGGCCAATCCTATACAATCAGACCATATCACCGACCATCTAGTGGGAGGTTTTTCCAGAAACACTAGCCTCTGTAGCAATAGTCTCTAGCATGTCAGAACTACTGGTGACAGAGTCAGAACTACCAGCAGCCTGCGTACTGCCTGTACCAGATGCATCACCAACATGTGGCTGCTCATCAGAACCAGTACCTCCCTCCTCCTCAGTTTCATTAGCAGCAACTCCCTACTCGGTACAATCAAAAATATTCCTACCAACAATCATCCTCATTATCACTTCTAGCGGGATCAACATATTGAATCATCTGAGGTAGCTCTTGTGAACCTCACTCTTGATTGCTTGGCCCAACTTGTCAAATGCATAATAAAGACGAGTCAAAATCTAGACGACCTCACCGCCACAAAAACTCCCATTCTAAAGTAGGTCGAGGCCAACCCCAATAATTTTGGAAGGAAAGAGCATGTAGTTTGTGATATGCCAACTGGTCTCGAAGAGTTTGGTATTTCATATTTTGTGTTGCTCATGCAGTGACTATCAAGAGCGAGCGAGAATACATTGCAGCTATTTACGTAGCAAAGGGGGGAAAATAAAGAAATTTATGGTGGGTCATCTTCTACATCAGCTCGACCAGTAGTAGAGCCAGGTGAGGAAGAAGATGATGGAGGAGCAACACCAGTACACCACTACCATCAAGAGAAAAAATGCTAAAAAATTAGCAAAATGAAAATATACAAAAAGAAAAGAAGAGACGAAGCCAAGATGCACTAGCCTTAGAGAAACCAACACCAGCAGTACTACCAGCATCGCCTGACAAAGCTGAAGCTCATGTAGATATATTTTTTCATATTGAATGGAAGCTTATCTTCTAGCCATCCATCTGTACAAAATTTGTAACTAATAACAATTCATTTTCTTCTGTGAATATTCCTTTTCTTGAAGCAATAAAAAATACCAAAAAATCAAAAATCTTAAAATGCATTGTCTGACCCCGATGTTGTAGAAATCATTGAAAATTTTATTTTAAAAATACCATTGATGAAGGCCATGTAATACACGCCAGCTGTGAAGAAAGGTTTTAAACATGCATGTACCTCTAAGCATTAGTGCCGCAAAACAGAAACAACTGAGGAGAAAAACACATATGACTGCTATCAATGATCTCCCACAGAAAAAGAAAGACAAGGGAGCACCTCTCATAAGATGCTAGATGTTTGATTAAGTTTTTTAGTGAACTCTCTTTGATAGCATCTCTTTCCAGTGATGACGAGGTCTAAAGACAGAAGGTGTGGGTGCTTATACTCATCACGGGAGTAGACTAGAACATCATTGATGAATACAATCATGAACATGTCCAAGTACGGATGGAAAGCTCATTTCATCAAATCCATGAATGTGACAGGTGTATTCGTAAGTCCAAAAGGCATAACTAGGAATTCGTAGTGACCATGTCTAGTACGAAATGAGGACACCATCACGTCGGCATCTCTGATCCTCAACTGGTGGTATCCTGATCGCAAGGTCAATCTTGGAGAATACCGTTGCCCCCTATAACTGATCGGAGAGATCATTAATCTATGAAAGTGGGTAACTGTTCTTGACCATTCTCTTGTTTAGTTGTATGTAGTCTATGCATAACCCCAGGAATCCATCTTTCTTCTTCACAAAGAGGACTGGTGCCCCCCTCGGTGATGTATTAGGATGGATGAATCCCTTCTCCAACTGCTCCTGGAACTGCACTTTGAGCTCCTTAAGCTCAGCATGTGCTTGTATGGAGGGATAGAGATCGTCTGTGTACCTGGTAATAGCATGATCTCAACTCAATCTCCCGTACTAATGGTAATTTAGGTAATTCATCTATAAACACATTAGGAAACTTATGCACAACTCTAACATTCTCTATCATCTAGCCATGTACTTACTGCCTATAACGTAGGCAAGGTAGTCTACGCCACCCTAGCTGAGAAATTAGTGTGACCTCAAGGAGGAGAGGCACTCGATTTCACCGTCAGGTGTGTTTCTTGGCTTAAGAGAAAGGATACATAAGAGAGACATATGGACATGGATATAAACATGCTATTCTCCTGTGGACTTGTGTTGGGTCAGAAGACTTCCAACACTATCCAGTATTCAAAAACAAATGAGTAATGATATGGTAGAATGGAATGGAGTACCACTGCTCTGATACCAAGCTGTGATGCCCGTAGGATCCGGGTACTCGGCAAACCAATCCACGCACATAATTCCACACAGGAGAAAATAGCAACATGCAAAGAAAATAATTTTTTTTCTCATTGCATTCAACCTGTTCACAAGCACGTGCATCTCCATTCACCAATTCCACTACAATCTATTATCCATTTCCATATCCACAAAAAAATTACATGTAAACATAAATATAGATGTCCACAATTATGCATTACATGTCATGCCTCTCAAAAAGAAACTACAAGTAAAGAAGACAGTAAAAAATTACTACCAATTGTGATACAAGAAGTGTAGTGAAGCTGCACTAAAAATGATGTCTCCAACTGCTAACTGCTGAGAACCTGCGGATCCACACGTAGGTACGTTATGAGCAAAGTTGCCCAATACGAATTAGATAAAACTATACAACAACACGATACAACAACACGTATGATATAATTTAAATATGTGCAAAAGAGAAAGAAACTAGGTAACCAGATCTCACAAGAATCACATTCTTATTATGGTTATTAGATATGGATATAAGTAACGAAGCTTCGTGGATAGTTTGTGATCTTGGTCTAGATGAGACCTCACTCTATGACTCTAAGGCAAAAAGAATACCTTAGGGCTGGGGTGCCTCCGTAGGCATGCGGTGGGGTACAATGCATCCTAACTAAGTTCCCGTCACGTCCACTTAGCTCCACTTCACTATTATACTTTTGATTCACAAAATAGATTCCAACTCGTGAATTTTCGCGACTAGCCCAATCCTCATACACAGGAGATTCACATCCCATTCCCAACTTTGTTAACCACATTTCCCGGAACTCCTCTCTTAGCGCTCCCACTCGGAATACTGACCAATGTGGCCTACATTGGCCTGTGCAAGAGTGTTAACTCTAAGTGACAAGCGAAACACTAGCCGACCAACCATGACTACTTGGCCCGCGCTCGAGCACCGGGCTAAAGAACGCAAGTGCCGAGGCCAACACCGTCAGATCAGCACCTCGGTGTGCCAAGCAACATGTCCCCCAACCATCGCAGCTACAGTAGCAGTTGGGATCACGGTCAACTAGGCCTCTACTCGGGTCCCCAAGGGTGTATGCCCCTCCCTTGGCGGCAACTACTCCGCTATCCTATCTTCGTGAACTTTCCACCATTTTAGGATAGTCATCATAATTGTAAGCAGTAGCAATGATTTGAGATGCATGATTCGGTGATCTTTTATCTTATGTTTAACTGCACAGAGAGTAGATGTGACATTGGAATTGATTCACTCATGCCCCGATGCTTAGAATGAACTGAAAATCCTACATTGGATTGTCGATGACAATTGCAACCTGGTACGTGTCACAAGAGATTTTAAGGATCCAGGGAGGCAATGAGGGCCAATCATATAACCTCTAGAGTAGTATTTCAACATTTATAAGATTCATAATATTAACTGGAACCTGTAAGTTGAAACAAACAGACTGCAGATGCATTTTTTTGTATTATACTTACTATGATATTTTCCTTATTCACACCTCTCAAATTCGATGAAATCATAAACTTCCAATGTGTTCATATTCCATAATCCTCACATTCCAATTCCTGTTAGCATTCAGACCGTAGTACCCTCCACCTGGAATGATTCATTCAAATCATATAGATGCAGTGAATCACGGTTTGAAAAAAAACTCCTTATCATAATTCAATCCGTGAATCTTTCTTCACCTCATAATCATAAACATTAATCCTACGCAAGCTCAAAATCACGGACAATTACACTTTCACAATATATTACACTAAAATGATCTTCCTATGCACAAATACTTGACGAGGGGCCGGGATATAACCCCATGCATTCACAGTAGCTTGACTTTTTGGGATTGATGATATGAAGATGTACTGTGTCGATTCAGATGAGCTGAAATTTTAGGTCAGTACCTATACACTTTGGTTAGCCCATGTAGCAGTAGATAGATTAAGACAAATTCTAACCTGTCACTAAAAGTTCAACGACCAAAAGCCCCATGATTTGCATAATGTAGAGAAGGAAACCTTTTTACCAACCAACCTCCATGTGCGGGTCTTTTGTACAGTAATTATCCTCCTGCTCGATTTATTTCCCTATCCCCATTTTTTTTCATTAAACTTTGTATGAGAATTCATAGCACATGGAACAGGCTGATGGCTCTTCTAAGGGCAACAGCCCTGGAAACCCGCCACATTCAAAGCATGGACTTTATAGGTGCTATAATGGATGAATGGCTAGCATACATCATTCTGGTCATGATGGACCACAGCTGAACACTGGGAGAGGATATATGTATGATTTCTACCTTGCTAAAATAAAAGATTGTACGCCTAAGCACAAGAATGGCATCAGGCTGAAGCAAAACCAATGGTGACAACAGGGGTTCCACATGACCAGCAACAACTGAAAGTCATCAAACAGGAAATCAAAGATGCATCCTTTTTTTTCTTCCAGGTTTACATCTCTGAAATAGTACTCCATTTGTGTATCTATTTTCGTCTTCCATACCATTGTTTCATGATGAGTTATACAGTGCAGAAATTGAGATTTAACTATCCCATACTTGAAGTTCAGCAAAATCGAACTATGACCCACCATCACACAACAGACAACAAGTATATCGGTTTAAAATTAGTGTGTAACCCGCAGCAAGAAGACGGATGTATCGTACCTCAAGAATACTCAAACCTCGGTTTCTCCGTCGGTGAAGCATGACGCGATCGACACTTCGTTCACGATGGGAACTGCACATGGGGTGACCCGGACCTTCTCTACTCGATTTTGGCTTTGGATCTTTGATCTGAAGTGCTCCGGCGATGCTCTGGTGAGGGAGAGGGAGGAGAAATGGAGGAATGAAGGCTGCTGGTCGAAGGAGAATGATTTGGGGGCGTTTTGGGTGACATGGGTTGGGTTTTATTGGGTTTAACCCGGATTCGGATCCGGGTCCGGATCCTTTCATGGCCTGGACACCTTCTCACTAAAATGACCGTAACTCATGCTCCCGAACTCGGATTTTCGCATTCTTGGACTCGTTGGAAAGCTATCGACGGGGCCTACGCAATGGACTACTCAAATAAATTTTTTTCACCCTGCAATAAAAGCAGATTTGCAATTAAGCCCAGATCCAGCTGGGTTTTGCATTTTAGTCCTTGTTCGGTTTTCGAGGTTTTCATATCATAAAAATCTCAAAGGAAGTCTCGTCCCCGTAGGCAGAAAACAAAAATAAAGTAAAGAAAAAGAAGAAAATGGATCAAGTTTAATTATCAAACTTGTCTTCACAAAATCAAAGTTTGGAGCTTAAGTCAGACCTTTGAAGTTTTAGTACGGGCAGAACCTTAATGAGAACCGGATTTGAAATCCAACAGCCTCCGAGAATCCCAAAACTCTACTCAAGTCTCCTCAATAGCCGTGTCAGAAATATTTCAATTCATACGCAAACCCTTACGACTATGAATCTGACTCGTACAGTGTAAGTGACGGTGGCTCTCCCCAACTGAAATGACAAAGAGACTGACTTCTCCAGCATGACGACCCAATGATTCCCCAATCCAACAACTCATTCCTCTAGGAGCAGGGTATTCCCTTCTAAGTTCAAGTGGCAACCAGCTCAAGAGGAGGGGGTGAAGAGAAGAATGGACGATAGCCAGTGTAGCTACCTATCCTAGGATGCAAGACCAATGTAGTCAAGTCATCCAGCTGCAGGCTCACATGATTTGACTTTGAAACTCAAGCTTGCTTATTGGCTATACAACATATGTACACTCCGGAAGGCATTTTTATTTTTGTACAGGCCTGTCCACTTTTTTTTGGAGTTTTTACTTTTTGCATTTTTTTCTTTTTTTTCCTTTTTTTTTGAATACTATATACAACAGCATTAACATAGGGAGTTTTCCTCTTGAGCCAGTAGACTATCCCTCTTTTGAAGCTTTATTGCAACCCACAATCTCCTATCCTCGAAACTCATCATCACTGGACTGGTTGGGGTGCACTTCCCTCCCTAGAGGAGGACAAGTGTTTCCTCCTGTGTGTGTCTCATAGTGGCAAATCCAACCTCCTCATCACTCCAACTGAGTTGAGCCGAGTGAAAAATGCAGGTGTCCAAGTTAGGTCATTATCAACAACAGTCATGTGTGTGCTCCGAAATACTCTACTTAGGCAGTCAAGAATCCATTGAACCAAGTCTCGTGATCCTGAAAGAATTAAGTCAACTAGACCTAAAGTACCTCAATTCCAGCTCCTATAAGGTTCCTGTTAATTAAGTAGATTTGAGGTCCAACCAAGCTCCAATCTTCAGATTTTACTTAGACTCGTTCAACTATCAAACTCAATCCGAAAAATGCGAATGCCATGCAAATGCTATGCAGAATGCAGAAAATTTTTTTGTGATGCAATTTTCAAAGATTTTGAACTTTTTATGGATTTTTGAAAAGATGATGCATGTGCATTTTTTAAATTTTTCAAAAAGATTTTTCAAATGTTTTTGGATTTTAACTTTGCAAATGTTTTGGGGATTTTTGAAAACAAAAGGTTTTGGCTAAAAATTAGGTACAAATATTTACACGGGGTTGCATCTTGTATTTACAAGAAGTGGATTTTAAGAATTTGCAAGGGTAAGTGGTCAATTTTATAAATATATATAGTGACTTTTTGCTGAGATGTATGTATTCCTCAAACTTATTTGACACAGGTTTTTCAAACAATTTTGAAAACTATAGTCCAAAATAATTTTGACAAATAATTTTTACAAACATGTACACACATTTAAAAATCATTTTGCAAAGGTTTTCCAAACAGTATATATAGATTTTTCAAAATATTTTTGCAATAAATTTTCAAACCATTTGCGAATCATTCTTCAAACATTTTATTTTACACAAAGAAAATAAATTTTACAATCAAAATGTTTTTACAAAGATTGAAAACATGTAACAAAACGTTTTCCAAATAGTTTTCAAATGATTTTTCACAAAGGTTTTCAAACTATTTTTCAAACATTTTGCAAAAAACATTTTCACCTGATTGATTAATCAGTATATACAAAAAGATTTTGAGGAATAATCAACATCTTTTTATTAGGGTTTTTAATGACTTTTATTAGAATTATTAGCCATAGTTATTAGTAAAAATACGAAAGTACGAGTTATGGCTAAAGTATATACGCAGTATATACGACCCCCTATACTTAGCTTGAGCTATGTCCTCATAGATCAGAGAGAAAAGAGAAGACATAACTCCTACTGAGTATAGGAAAATCTAAAGGATAAATGAATAAGAGATGAATGAATGAGAAGTTGACCATCCACTCTATACTTAGGATCAAATAATCCTAAGTATAGCAGACTGTACACAAAGCAGGGAGGGTCAAGGGTGGGAATGAACAGATCGTACTCAGACTGTCTCCCCTTATACTTAGGGTAAGATACCCCTAAGTATAGATAAGAAGAGGAGACCATGGAGAGGATCAAAGAATAGAATTAATTCGGGGTGCACCCCCCCATACTTAGGACAGCGTACGTCCTAAGTATAGAAGTCTGACAAGAAGGGGCGACACCTTTTTGGTGGATAAAAAAAGATAGAAGAGGAAAAGAAGAAAAGAAGAAAAGAAGAAGAGAGATGAAAGTGGATATGAACAACGTGGGACGCTCATCCCCCCTATACTTAGGATAAAGTACATCCTAAGTGTAGTCGTGATGAAGGGGATGACATCATGTCGGTAGAATAAGATAGGATGGAAGGAAAAGAAGAATATAAGAAAATTCATTCAAAAACATTTTGTCTCTGCTTTGCCTTCCTCTGATCTTTTGGAAGTATTCATCTCATCCATGTAGATTACTTGTATAGAGTCAACGACAGATATGAATGTATCATGTTCAAGGTAAGGCTTCAGAAGTTGTCCGTTGACTACAAATGGTTGTGCGTCAGCTGACAAATTAGATATCAATACACTTCCGTTGTCACGCACATGCCTAACCATAAACGGCCCATTCCATTTGCTCTTCAATTTGCCTGGAAAGATCTTTAATTTTGCATCAAACAACCACACCTTCTGACCCGGCTCGAAGGACTTGCGGAGGATATGATTGTCATGCCATGTTTTGACCTTCTCCTTGTACATCAGGTTGTTGTCGTATGCATAATCTCGGAATTCCAATAATCTGTTCAGATCCAATTTTCTGTTCTTCCTGCTTGCTCGGAATCCAAATTACATATGTTAATGGCCCATAAAGATTTGTGAATGAGTTCAACGGGCAAATGACATGGCTTGCCATACACCAGGCGGTAGGGAGACATTCCCAATGGTGACTTGTACACTGTTCTATAAGCTCAAAGAACGGAATCAAGCAGCTGAGACCAGTTCTTGCGATCCGGACGCACAAGCTTCTGTAGAATTGTCTTGATCTCCCTGTTTGAACATTCAGCTAAGCCATTGGACTGCGGGTGGTAGGGTGAAGCAACATGATGTTCAATGCAGAATTCTTGAGTCAGCTTCTTCACCTCTCTATTTATGAAATGACTACCTCCGTCTGATATGAGAATCTTGGGAATCCCGAACCGTGCTATGATGTGATCTCTCAAGAATCGACAAACAGTCCTAATGTAGGCGGTTCAGGAGGGAATAGCCTCCACCCAGCGACTTACATAATCGACTGCAAGCAGAATGTATTCATACCCCTGACTGTTGGGAAATGGACCCATAAAATCGATGCCCCATGCGTCAAAGACGTCTAATATCTGAATGAATTTCAGAGGCATCGTGTCTCTCATTCCTATGGTTCCGCCCATCTTCCGACAGTCAGTGCAACATTTGACATATTCTTCTGCATCTTTGAATAAGGAAGGCCACCAGAGGCCACGTTGAAGAACCTTTGATGTCGTAAGTCTGCCTGAATGATGTCCTCCAGAATTTTGATCATGACATAAGGCGAGGACACTTGGAATTTCCTTGTGAGGAATACACCTTCTCCAGATACAATCTGCCCCATCATGAAATAAATACGGATCTTCCCACTGGTAGAAATGAATTTTAGATAAGAACCTGTCTATCTTTAACTTCAGCCAATCCTGTGGGATCTTCTTGGTCACTAGATAATTCACGATGTCTGCATACCAGGGAAGCGAGGTGACTGAGAGAATTGCTTCATCTGGAAAGGTCTCTATGATAGGCTGCGGGCTTAGCTCAAGAGATTCTGGCTCAGGAAGCCTTGATAGATGATCGGCCACCACATTCTTTACCCCAGGTTTATCTCTAATTTCCAAGTCAAATTCCTAGAGGAGAAGGATCCACCGAATAATACGTGGTTTGGCATCCTTCTTCTGCTGTAAGTACCGAATGGCCGAATGATCGGTGTAAACAATCACTTTGGATCCAAGGAGGTAGGATCGGAACTTTTCCAAGTCAAAGACTACCACTAGCAGCTCCTTTTCTGTGATAGTGTAGTTTCGCTGGGCTTCATCGAGTGTCCAGCTAGCGTAGTGAATCGCAAACGGTACATTGTCTTTCCTCTGTCCAAGCACAGCACCAATGGTATAATCTGACGCATCGATCATTATCTCAAAAGGCTGAGTCCAAATTGGTGGCTGCAATACAGGCGCATGTGTGATGAGTTCTTTTAGCTGATGAAAGGCAAGGAGTACACGGTCATCCACAATGAATTCATTCTCCTTGCCAAGTAACTCAGTCAACGGTCTGGCCAGTTTGCTGAAATCTTTGATGAATCGTTGGTATGACATGACTTGTTTGATTGTTGTAGGTGGCTCAAGTTTGGAAATTACCTCCACCTTGGCTGGGTCAACCTCCATGCCACGTTTAGAAACAACGTGACCCAGCACGATTCCTTCGGTCACCATGAAGTTGCTCTTTTCCCACAAGAGAACAAGATTTACTTCGCAACACCTCTGCAAAACTCAGTCTAAATATTCCAGACATTGATCGAATGAGTCTCCGTAGATCGAAAAATCATCCATAAAGACCTCGAGAAAGTTGCCCACCATGTCGGCAAAACTGCGAGCATACACCTCTGAAATGTGGTTGGGGCGTTGCACAGCCCGAACGGCATCCGTCTGAAAGCATATGTACCAAAAGGACAGGGGAACGTAGTCTTCTCTTGATCTTCAGGTGCAATAGCAACTTGATTGTATCCAGAGTATCCATCCAAGAAGCATAAGTATTCCTTCGCGGCCAATCTCTCCAAGATCTGGTCGATGAAGGGTAAAGGAAAGTGATCCTTCTTGGTGGCGAGGTTAAGTCTTCTGTAGTCCACGCATACTCGCCAAGAGGTGGGTACTCTGGTCGCAATCTCCTCTCCTTTGTTGTTAGTCACAATGGTGATCCCTGATTTCTTAGGCACCACATGCAGAGGGCTCACCCATTTACTGTCGAAGATGGGATAAATGAATCCCGCATCACACCATTTCTGAATCTCCGTCATAACAACCTCTCGCAGATTAGGATTTAATCTTCTCTGAAGTTCTCGAGAGGGCTTGCAATCTTCTTCCAGAAAAATGCGAAGCGAGCACAGTGATGGATTAATCCCATGGAGATCCGCAGTTCACCAGCCTATCGCCTTACGGTTGCGTTCAAGAACCTCCATCAGACGAGATTCCTGGTCTTCGGTCAGATGTGCATTAATAATGATCGGATACATGTTTGGTTCTCCCGCTAGAAAGGCATACTTTATGTTGGAGGGCAAGGGTTTTAATTCTGGTGGGGTCGGAGCTGCTTCAGAAGTGACCTCGGCTATTAATGCAGGTGGTGATTCTCTTATCTGCTCAGTGTCCACCGTACTCTGTTCTGCCTCTTCACAAAAATCTTGACAGAATGTTTCGATTATATCCTCTTCGTTGCAGAATTCTTCAACAATTTGCTCTTGCACTTGAAGGCATATCATCACCATATGTATTTCCTCCAGCAGGTCATCACATATCTCATAATGATTGATAAGGGGAAATTCGACTGCAAGGTCCATTCCTTCCATGGGAGAGAGGAATTCATGGATTTCTTCATCATCCATAAAAAGATTTGTGTCTTGTATTTCAGCTAGAAAGTCACAGTCTTTGGAAGATTCAATCACCTCTACGCATGTTGCCGATGCTCTCTCTGTCAGTTTGGCCTTGGACAGGGTCTTTATTTGAATTGTGTCACCGCCAGCTCCGAAAGTGATTTCTCCAGTCCCATAATTGACCACTACGTTCGATGTCCGTAGGAATGGTCGTCCGAGTATAATTAGGGTGAGGAGTAAGGGCGTAGAGACGTCCATATTTAATACCACAAAATCGACGGGGAACTGCCTCCCTTGAACCATTACTATCACGTCCTCCAATAGGCCCCTCGACCGCTTCACTGATTTGTCTGCAAACTGCATAATCATCTTGGTGGGCTTGAGCGGTCCTACCTTGAATTCTGTGATCAAGGAAGCTGGCATCAGATTAACAGACGATCCACTGTCCAACAACGTACGTTCGAATTTTTGATCGAACATCTGGCAGCATACAAGAGGTGCCCCATTATCTGTCTTCTTGTCCGGGAGATTACTGATAGCATTTACGGTGGCCATTGTGAGGATGTGCTTTTCAGGCTTGCCTCCTTTGTTTCTGGAGTTATGGGGATGAGGCCTGCGCTTGTTCGTACATGCATCCTTTAGTCCTTTCTTTACAGCTGGCATGTACTCAAGAGCTTTCATTAGTGGCATATTCAAGACCAATGCAGACGTCTCCAATGTTGGCCTCTCTCCACTGAGGTTGCTGCTATCTTTTTGTGTTTTGCTATTTTCTTCATTTTTTTGTAATTTTTTCGATGATGGTGCTGCTTCAAAAATGCTTCTTAGCCCTGGCATCGGCTTGGCTGGCGATTCCCCATCAGATGCAAGATGCTTCTCCTTTACGGTTGCTGATGGCTTGAGTGTTCTACCGCTCCTGAGAGTAACAACGTTAGATATAAATAAATCATTTCTACCTGATTTGGGCAGATCACTGCAAGCTACCTGCTCCTTGCGTCGGAAATTATTCGGATTGGCCTCGACCTAGGCTGGTATGACGGTTTTGGCAGCTGTCAGGTCGTCGATCTTCTGGGTCATCTTAGCAATATTTTTGACCAGTTGTTCAAGGCAAGCGAGGGCAGGGTTCACTGGTGCCACATCGGATGCATCACCCCCTTGGGACCTCTGATTTGGATAATTCAAAGGGGGTGTTGCTGATATCCTTGCGAAAATTGATTGGGAGGAACACGACAGGGGTACTGTGAATACTGTTGAGAGGGGTTTGATTGATGATATGCTGCAGCCGGTTGCTGTGGAGGATGACGGTAGCCAGGTTGTTGCTACTGATAACCTTGCCTCCATGTGTTCCCGTATTGCTGCTGCTACAGGTTTTGAGGCTGGAAGTTCCTGCCTCCCTGTTGTTGCTGGTATGGTGGCCGATTCGCCATGTTTTGAACCTAGAAGTGTCCCTGAGGACGGGTCAGCTACTGTTCAGGTTCCCACACACCATCGATTTCTTGAATTTGCGGTGGGGCAGGAGGAAACTGCTCAGGATAAACAGGATGCAGCTCTGGTTGATAGACAACCATCTGGTTATGTGCCTGCGGGGGCTGCTCCGGTGCTAGATACATTGGGTGTTTTGGTACGATTCTCTCCCTCTTGATCTCAATTTCCATCTTGTTGTTTGTGTTCGGGGCGAAGGCTCCATCAACCTATCAAGTTTTGCATCGTTGTTTTCAGTAACAACAATATTGTTTACTTTAACATAGGAGGAATAAATGCATTCCCGTGAGAATATATAGGTTCGAGCACCAAAACCATTATAATAAATAACACGAGACAACATGTGTCACCCCTGATTTCAACGCACTCCATGACATCTTGAATAGCATCATACTGAACATTTGTTAAGTAGAATGTTTTTTAGCCCTCCAACATTATATAGAACACTTGTAGTTTAACTCCATTCAAAACATTGATTAGAAAAATAGTCATGATCTTCTCAATCAACCTGTGAATGTCTAAGCTTGATGGTTTACATTTGACTCCCACGTAAGTGACATCCTTGTTCGATTTTGAAATACTCCTACCGCGATGACAGAAGCACATAACTTGTCGAGACATCCTAAACATCATGTATATTCCATAACAAATAAAATGAAATAAATACATGATAAATTTGACATGTTAACCATACTCAAAGTGTTGAAAAAAAACCACATTCTTGAACATTCTTGAATTGAAACCCTAACTACATTTCATAACATAAATACTTACCCTAACCATGTTCAAGAGCCCAATCCAAAGTCACAACAAGAAAAACCCCCAACTCACATCCTATGTCCTCCAAAATACATATTAGGGCATCACCTTGCGAATGTAAGGTAAGGTACAAAGTAGGCAAGAGATTGCGTGGAGGCAAGGCAGAGTTATCAGAGGCAACGAAGGAATGGGAAGCTTCGACGTTAGCAGGGGAGCGCCAACGAGAAAGGAGAGGCTTCACAAAAGTATTGGTGGGTTTTTGTGGGGCTTGCCCGCAACTTAAAATTAGACTGAAGCCATCTATTAGGTTTGAAGCTTAGGTTGATGTCAAAGTTGCCTCCATAGGAGGCGACTTGCCTAGGATACTTTACAAAAAAAATCTATCTACCGCACAGGGTAATTTTAATCACATTTCATGAAATAGATGAATTTTTCTCTCACCTAGATATGGAATAAGAATTATTGAGAGATATTTATTTTTATGGTTAACCTATTTCTTTCTTATGTAATTTGCCATCTAGAATTTCTCCTCTCTATATAAAGAGCCATATGGCCTCTTGAAAAGTATGTCACTTATTTCTTCCTATATGGTATCAGAGCGATGGTCCTATATTGGAGTCTTGGTACCTCCAACCTAACTCTATCTGTTACCCTCTTCTTTATCTCTCTCGTTGTTGTTGTTGGCTACTGCCCTCACGAGACTCCACCATGCTGTCAACCACTTTATATGGCATCACCACCTACTGCCAGCGGCACCCCTCGCTACTGTTAGTGGTTACGACCACATCTCGCCTCGCAGCATCCTCATCATCACAAGCAGCACCACACTCCTCGTGGTTGCCGCCAAGCGTGGAATAGGGCTCTGAAAGGTTTGATTTTAATGTTTTCGGATCGATTTCACACCTATAAAATCACTATGTTTGTCCTATAACACGTCCAAGTTGATGGCTACAATTGTGCTCTGTTGAGATATTTGTATCTTATTAGAGTCTTTTCTTATTATTTATTTTCTTTGCAGCTACTCTGTAATTTATCCAGGACCTTTCTCCTATATAAGAGAGCCATGGGGTTCTTATGAATTCACCTCAGTTTATTTTCTCCATATGGTATCAGAACAATGGTCATATCTTGGGACCTGATCAAAATTTCTCATCCTTACCCTTCAGCCCTAGCCTCATCCACGAGAAAACCCTCGGGTTTTTCGTTCGTGCATCGGTACCCCCCTTCGTTCAGTCCCCTTCCTCCATGGCAGCGCCACCAAGAGACCTTGCCAAGATTCCTTCGCCAAGGCACCGTCACCAAGGGACCCCTACTGGGTTCTGCATTCCTGATGTAGCCGAGGGAAGCGAGAGGATTGCCGGCTTATCCACCCGTGAGAGGAGGCCTCGCCTGTTGATCCATCGCCTCCTGGGACACGCGATAAAGGCCTCCAACAGTCCTAGGGCTTCGCCAGCAGCCTCCATCGACTGCCAAAGGCTCTGCCAGTATCCCCTTCAACAGCCTTATCGATCGCCAAGGGCTCCGCCAGCGACCCCTCATCCGCCAAGGGTTCCGCCAGCGGTGCGAGGGCTCTGCCAAGGGATCCAGCGGCTTCGCTAGTGGTCCCATCGACCGCCAAGGGTCCAGTTCGAGATCTTACCAAGTTTATAAGGCTTATTTTTCTGCAAACTCCACATTCTAAGATTTATCAAACATATTGTTAAACTCAAACACACATTCTTGGGTGATGAGGAAGGTTGTATGAGTCTACACATAGAACCCATCCTTCATATGCTAGTGTAGACTCATTACTGTTGATACATCTCCCAGTCTTTGTCTTGTTTGAAGTAGTATCTTGCCTCATGTAGAGATATTTACATATTTCTATATTCTATATGTATCTTTTCTTTATTTTTATTTATCTATTTCCACTTTATGCAGTTTACCCATAGGTCTCTCCTCTATATAAGAGAGCCTAGGGTTCTCAGAAATAATAACGCACTCATTTCTTCCAACATGGTATCAGAGCGGCGGTACCAGCCCCCCTTCCATCCTTCCCTTTCACCACCGTCGCCACTTGTCTCACTCTTGACGCCACAGCTAGCCACCTCCTTCCCTTGTCTCGGCACCGCCGCCAACTCCCCAGGTGCGTCGCCTCTCCAGCCCGCTACACCGTAGTTGCGGGTCTATCCGACACATCACCGGTGCCGTCCACTATCGACGCCGCCTCTCCGGCCCGCTACACCACAGTTGTGGGTCTTTCCGGTGCCGTCGGCTTTCGCATCCGCCACTTCCTTATCTTCGTATGCCTAAGTTGATGGATTTGATTGCATAAGTCTACATATGCAATCAAATCCCCACATGTCATTGTAGACGTCTCTCTATTAGTCTACATACCCTGTGATCTTCATCCAGCATCATGTCAGACAACAAAGTCAACGTACCCACCAAAGGTGCCTTCAGAGGTCCGGCACCGATTGTCAAGATGGATGGGACGAACTACGAGCTCTGGGTGATGCAGTTCATGAGCCTTATGAAGTCTAACGGTAAGAAACATATTCTTAACGATGAAGAGCCGGTGGAGAAAACAGGGATTTATGCCTCGTGGGAGGCAGACGACGCGTACGCCAAAGTTTGGTTGTCTGAGACATTGACGCTAGAGATCGCCAATGAGGTGTTGCATCAGCCCACAACGAAGGTGATGTGGGATATACTTGCGGCGACATATTCGCAGGTACAGAATGAGACCAAGATTCTTCAACTGCATCATGACATTTTTACGGTCAAGCAGAATGGACGACCTCTTCAGTCACTGTATACATCCCTACGAGGGATGTTCAAGAAGCTCCACATCTTCATGCCTTTGACGGCCACGCTTGAGCAGCAGAAGACGTACAGGAATGCTACCATGGTTGGTGTATTCCTTGATGCACTAGATCCAGAGTATGATGCTGCTTGTTCTCAGATCCTCGCAGATGATACTATTCCTCCTATGGAGGAAGCTTTCCGACGACTTAGTCGGATCATTGTCCCGAGCTCTACTACTATCTAGACTCCCTCAGCAATGGCCACCTCCAGGGGAAGAGGCGGTTCATCTACCTTTCGTGAATGTGGACCCCGTGGTCGAGGGGGTCGGATCCGTCAGCCCTGCACTTATTGTCACCGACCTGGTCACTCTGAGGATACATGCTATTCTAAGTATGGTTCCCAGCATAGGCACAGGTAGCAGAGCAAGTTGAGTCTCCCGCACCTTCTTCCTTGGATCATAGATTCGATGATCTTGTAGCCAGACTGAGGAACATCATACCTCCTGACACTGCTCCAGGAGGCCATTCAGATGTGGCAGGTTCTGCTTCTGCCAGTACATCCGCTACAACCAGTACCTCAAGTAGTCCTTATGCTCTTACCTCGTGTGATGCGTCTACGATTACAGAATGGATTGTGGACTCAGGAGCGACACATCACCTACGTGGAGACAAAGAGCAGCTTATTGCATACATATACGTTCCTCCAGGGTGGACTGTAATAATAGCCAACGAGACCCATTTATCGATCACAGGAAAAGGGGAAATTAGTTTCTTGCCTTCCATGCGACTACAAAATGTGTTATATGCTCCTGACTTATCTATGAATTTATTATCCATTAGTCAGATTACGAAGGATTTGAACCGTCGAGCTATTTTTGACCAATTGTCTCTTGTTTTTCAGGACATTCTTACAGGCATAGTGATAGGTTGTGGCCGTGAGCAGGGTGTTCTTTATCGTCTGGTCCGTACTCCCTATGCGGGTGCATCTCTTCATTCTATTGGTCACTATCTCCATATACCTGGCATCTTCGCTTTGGCCACCTCCCTCTTCAGAAGATGTGTCGTACTTTGCCGTAGATTTCTTCGGGATCGTCCTTCTAGTTTGAAGCGTGTTAGTTGGGAAACCATCATCGGTCCGCTTTTCCTAGTCGTCAGAGTCG
This sequence comes from Ottelia alismoides, assembly GCA_037367405.1. Lineage (NCBI taxonomy): Eukaryota > Viridiplantae > Streptophyta > Magnoliopsida > Alismatales > Hydrocharitaceae > Ottelia > Ottelia alismoides. The sequence goes on from JAZKJV010008709.1 coordinate 195,874, forward strand.
GAGTAGTAGCTCCCTTTTTGAGTTAGTTCATATCGATATCTGGGGTCCAAGTCGTGTCCCTGATAACCAGGGGGACAAGTTTTATCTGTTAGACTTGTGAGCCCTGGGCGAACCATTCTTACAATAAATGTTATTGTAATATTTAAAGTTTATCAATAAAAGTTATTGATGTTTCACTCCCTTTCTGAAATTATATGAATGAATGCACTATAAGGTCCCTCTGTACAATTAGGGTTATGTACATTGGCCAGCTTGATGATCATATAGCTGTTGTTTCATTAAATGAATCATAGAGGCTGGTGTTTGGATGAATATCTAAGGAGTTAGATGGAGGACTCATCAAACACCGTCAAATGATTGTCAAGTGGAGATCTCCAGCCTGAGTAGGAGATGGCAATCCTTTCTCACATAGGCTGATATCTGACCGACCTCTTGATGCAGGTCCTCTGCATGGGAATAGTGATTCGGAGGTGTCAGATTAGTTAGGTCAATGGGTTGACCTAACGAGATCGAGATAACCTAAGTCCTATGTTGAATGCTGTCACAGCATAGGCATGCATCCTCTGACCAGAGACAGATATATTGCTATATATCTAAGTATGTACATTTGGCAGACCAATAGGTTGATGACCTAACCAAGGTCTATACACCGGCGAGCTGGTGTGCATATAAGGGTATATGAGCAATATGATCTCTCAAAGGGATCATACAGGTTCACTTGTGAACCGGAAGACATGAGCTCACTCATGAGGTATTGGGACCGATCAAATTCCATGCAGGTAATTGATGAGATGATTACGGTTTTAATCCACCTTGAAATGCGTGAATTATCACTTGGGTTCTTTAATAAATCAAATAGGCAATCTTTGGAAACTGAGTTTGCATTTTTTGGATTTAAATTGATCAAGATAAGATAATTTTAGTGATTGGGGGTCACTGCTGGAAATTAACAATTTTTGATCTTGAACCTTGTGATATGTCATTCAATTATCATGATGAAAATTAATTGTTAATTTTCTGGAATAGTTAGTGATAAATATTTGTGAAATATTTAAAGAAATAATTATTTCATTGAATGACACTTGCCTAAACTACAATGATAAGATATTAGATCTTGATCATTATTTCATCAACAAACATTGCTTTCATGAAAACCATAGTTTATCCTACAATAGTTGTAGGACAACTTTTACATGAAAAACCCTTCTCTTGCTTGAATAGGATTGGGGATTTGTCTAGCAAATCTCCTTATAATCAAAAATGTTTTGATTTGTACTATATGGTATAACTTTCGGTTGAAAAACCGATGAACATCTCAAAATACATGATGGTCTATCTGGTATTATCCTTTCCCGAGGCGGATGTGGTGCCTAGTCGGAGAGCATTGGGGTCGCGGGTTGCAACGTATGTGGTCCGTCCCACTCTCGTCGGTACTGGTCATGACAGCGGGTAGGGATTGTATAATACCGGAGACAGACAATATGTATTTTTCTAATTATTAAAATTCGAATAATACGTATTTTGAGATTATACCTACTATTCAAGTAAAAGACGTGTTTGTTGATGATTGGGCTAAATGATTAATTTAATATGATCAAATTAATCATACCTTATAAACACACTATTTTGAATAGATGTGTATTTCCCTTGGAAGAATTAATTATGTGAATGTGATTCACAATAATTGATTATAAAATTTGAATATGAGGTGGAGGATCACATAAGTGACATCCATGGTCTCCCGTCAAGGCAAAGGATTTCGTCGCCAGTTGTTGTGTATGGGAGACGCCTGTCCGAAGTGACAGATCCTGTGCATGATTTAATTGGATCGGGTTCTTTGCTTCTCGAAAGAGTAAGGCCGTATACGTAGTGACCCCAATATCAGGTCCTCATATTATTGGGGCGATATTGGATTGCGTATAGCGAGTATTAAGCCTGTTGACGGTTGGTTCAATTAACAACGGGTCAACATCACCTTAGGGGTGGTGGGCCCGGGTGTTAAAGACCGAATTGGGAAATGCAAGTTGGACTTGTAAGGCGGAATGTGTTCCCGCTTCTCTTATTCGAGTCACAGGTTCTCATATTATTGGGATGTGATAAGGATAGAGAGGAGATCCCAGATCTTGCTTGAGATATAGCGGTAAGTATATCTCTTACTTTGAAAGAAAAATAAGGGAATAATCTTTCAAAGTCGACATGGCAGGACAAATTTGATTTAAAATGCCTTAATCAAATTATTCTTAAAATGAATATATAATTATTCTAATATAGTGCATTCTTAATTTCAGAAAATGAAGTCCATGAACCCACTTAGCAGGCTTCTAGAGGTCAACCAGTTGACCGGACCAAATTATTCGGATTGGATCCGAAATTTGGATCTTGTTCTCTGTGCAGAGCGCATCTCCTACGTGCTTAGCAAGGACAAGATAGCAGACCCTGTGACTGATGAAGATAAATCATATAATGAAAAATATGATGAAGATAATAATCTGGCAAGATGTTACATCCTTGGGTCATTGTCCAATGTGCTTCAGAAGCAACATGTGGAAATGAACCATTGCCAGGAAATTATGCTGAGTCTGAAAGAAATGTTCGGTGACATAAACCGCACACAGCGTTATAATGTGATGAAGGAGCTTATTCGCTGCAAGATGCAGGAAGGGACCTCTGTCAGAGAACATGTACTCAAAATGTTTGGGTACCTCTCTGAGCTGGAAACCCTGGGAGCGTACTTGGACTCTGAAATGCAAGCTGATTTCATTCTCCTGTCGCTCCCTAAGTCTTTCAACAACTTTGTTGTGTCTTACCACATGAACAAAGGTGATTTCACAAACGCTGGGCTGTTGGCTGCTTTGAAGTCTGCAGAAGACGTCTTGAAGAAGGACGGCCCCTCTGCTAGTGCAATGGTTGCACAGGCGAGAGGAAAGCACGTGCGGAAGCAAGGTTCTCAGAAGGGCCCAGCCTCGAAGAGAAAGAAGAAGAATCAAGGAGTTGGTTCATCTTCTAGTGCTTCCACACTGATGACATCGAAAAAGACCGATGTCTGTCACCACTGCAAGAAGCCGGGGCATTGGCGGCGTAACTGCCCGGATTACCTAAAGTCTACTGACAAAGGTAAAGCCCCAGCAGGTATGAAATCTACTTTCATCATTGAAACCAGCTTTCTCGTTGGACGAGAAGGAAGTTGGGTTATAGATTCTGGTGCTTCTGTTCATGTATGCAATTCATTGCATTTGTTTCAGGAAACTAGGAATCTGGAGCATGGGGAGATAGTTATCCAGATGGGATCTGATGCAAGTGTTGCAGCAGTCGCCATCGGGACATGCAGACTGTCGTTATCTAGTGGTCGAGTCCTAGTACTTAAAGAGTGTCTTTATGTACCTGAGGTCAGGAGGAACTTGATATCTATGTCTAAGCTTGTTAGACATGGGTACTCTTTCCTGTTCTGTAATAAATTAGTCATTAATAAATATGATAAATTTGTTGCGGAAGGTGTTCTGACTTCTAGTGGACTCTATGAATTGTGCATTGATGAATGTGTCATAAATGTCACTACCACTAATAATAAAAACCCCAAGAGATCCAGGGAAAATGGAAATCATTCAAATATGATTTGGCATCAAAGGCTTGGTCATTTATCTGTTGATAGGATCAATAGATTGATAAAGGATGGACCTTTAGATTTTCTACAGGTTCAAACTTTACCTACCTGTGAACATTGTATTCGAGGTAAAATGACCAGGATGCCTTTCCGTAACAAGGTTACGAGATGCGAGGGTATTCTCGACCTAATACATACTGATGTATGTGGTCCCTTCAATACCGCGACTAGAAATGGATATCGATATTATTTGACGTTTATCGATGACCATTCGCGATATGGGTTTATCTTCCTGCTTCGTCATAAATCTGAAACCTTTGAAAAGTTCAAAGAGTTTAAGGCTTTGGTTGAGAACCAAGCCGACAGGAAGATTAAACGGATTCGATCTGACCGAGGTGGTGAGTACCTCTCAGATGAATTCAAGGAATACCTTAAAGAGAATGGAATTGTCTCCAATCTCACTCCTCCTGGAACTCCCCAACTTAATGGTGTTGCTGAAAGACGCAACAGAACCATCATGGACATGGTCCGTTCAATGATGAGTAAAGCACATTTACCTCTTAGTTTCTGGGGATATGCAGTAGAGACTGCAATATATATCCTAAACAAGATTCCTAGCAAGTCTATACCAAAGACTCCTCACGAGCTCTGGTATGGAACCAAACCTAGTGTCAATCACTTGAGGGTTTGGGGATGCTTGGTTCATGCGAAGAACGTGGACGCAAGTAAGCTAGAATCTCGCACTCGTGAGTGCTACTTCATTGGGTATGTTAAAGATGGTATTGGATACCAGCTTTATGACCCTGAGACCCAAAAGGTTTTTGTCTCTAGGGATGTGAAATTTCTGGAGGATGATTTCCTTAAAGGTCAAGACAAGAATGAAGTAGAGGAGCTCATTGAATCCCCTGAGGATTCTGAGATTCCTGAACCAGAAACTGAAGAAATAAATGAAGATGAAACACCCATACCTCTTCGAAGGAGTTCGAGGGTGGTTGCACCACCTGAAAGGTATGGATTCCATGTGTCAGGTGAGACTGACAATGATCCTTCTTCATACGATGAAGCACTTGCGGATCATGACATGGATAGATGGATGCTAGCAATGAAGTCAGAGATTGACTCCATGCATAAGAATGGTGTATGGACCCTAGAGGATCCACCTAGAGGGGTAAAACCCATTGGGTGTAAATGGATCTTCAAGAGAAAGAGGGGACCTGATGGGAAAGTAGAGACTTTCAAGGCACGGCTCGTGGCCAAGGGCTACACACAGAGAGAAGGCATCGACTACGATGAGACATTCTCTCCTGTGGCCATGCTTAAGTCCATCAGGACACTGCTAGCTATAGCTGCATCTCTTGACTACGACATCTGGCAGATGGACGTCAAGACGGCTTTCCTCAATGGATACCTCGAGGAGGATATCTATATGGAGCAGCCCCAGGGCTTCATAGCTGAGGACAGTAAAGTATGCAAGCTGAAGAAATCCATCTATGGGCTCAAACAAGCTTCTCGTAGCTGGAACATCAGATTTGACGAAACCATAAAGAGTTATGATTTTGTGCAAAATCCTGATGAACCTTGTGTGTACAAGAAGCTTAGTGGGAGCGCCATTGTGTTCATCGTGCTTTATGTAGATGATATCCTTATCATTGGGAATGATACAGGAATGATGACCAGTGTGAAGATTTGGCTATCCCATACCTTCGAGATGAAAGATCTTGGAGAAGCCTCTTACATCTTAGGCCTGAAGTTGTTCAGAAACCGAGAAAAGAGAATATTGGGATTATCACAACATGGATACATCAAGAAGATTCTTGAACGATTTCGTATGGATAGTTCGAAGAAAGGATTCCTCCCCTTAGGACATGGTATCCATCTGTCCAAAGGAATGGCTCCTCAAAGTGTTGAGGAAAAGAAGGCCATGGCTGGATGCCCTTATGCATCAGCCGTAGGAAGCTTGATGTATGCCATGATGTGTACTAGGCCAGACATCTGCCATGCAGTGGGAGTGGTAAGTCGTTACCAATCCTGCTATGGAGAAAAACACTGGAATGCAGTAAAGAACATATTCAAATATCTAAGACGGACGCAAGATTACATCTTGGTCTATGGGGATGGTGATCTCCAAGTCTTGGGATATACAGAATCAGACTTCCAGTCAGATATTGATGATCGAAAGTCGACATCAGGGTTTGTATTCCTGTTGAACGGTGGTGCTGTGAGCTGGAGAAGCAAGAAGCAGGACACTACGGCGGATTCAACAACAGAAGCCGAATACATTGCCGCATCGGATGCTGCAAAAGAGGCGGTGTGGTTGCGCAAGTTCATCTTGGAACTTGGCGTAGTTTCCTCTGATACTCCCGTCCCGTTACTCGGCGATAACACTGGAGCCATTGCCCAAGCAAAGGAACCCAGGTGCCATCAGAAGAGCAAACACGTGGAAAGGAAATACCACATCATTCGGGAGATTCAAAAGCGTGGTGATATCATCATCACCAAGGTGGCCTCTGCCGACAACATTGCTGATCCTCTTACCAAACCTCTGACACAGAAGTTTTTTGACCAGCATGTAATGAGTATGGGTTTACGGATTGTACCTGAATGGTTCTGAGGGCTAGTGGGAGATTGTTAGACTTGTGAGCCCTGGGCGAACCATTCTTACAATAAATGTTATTGTAATATTTAAAGTTTATCAATAAAAGTTATTGATGTTTCACTCCCTTTCTGAAATTATATGAATGAATGCACTATAAGGTCCCTCTGTACAATTAGGGTTATGTACATTGGCCAGCTTGATGATCATATAGCTGTTGTTTCATTAAATGAATCATAGAGGCTGGTGTTTGGATGAATATCTAAGGAGTTAGATGGAGGACTCATCAAACACCGTCAAATGATTGTCAAGTGGAGATCTCCAGCCTGAGTAGGAGATGGCAATCCTTTCTCACATAGGCTGATATCTGACCGACCTCTTGATGCAGGTCCTCTGCATGGGAATAGTGATTCGGAGGTGTCAGATTAGTTAGGTCAATGGGTTGACCTAACGAGATCGAGATAACCTAAGTCCTATGTTCAATGCTGTCATAGCATAGGCATGCATCCTCTGACCAGAGACAGATATATTGCTATATATCTAAGTATGTACATTTGGCAGACCAATAGGTTGATGACCTAACCAAGGTCTATACACCGGCGAGCTGGTGTGCATATAAGGGTATATGAGCAATATGATCTCTCAAAGGGATCATACAGGTTCACTTGTGAACCGGAAGACATGAGCTCACTCATGAGGTATTGGGACCGATCAAATTCCATGCATGGTTGTCGTGCTTTGGAAGCATGACATGAATTTGAAGGTATGATATATGCTTTGAGAAAGCATATGATCGATACCAAATCCCAATGACCAAGATTGAGAAACTTAATGATTAAACCCTGAAGAAGACAGTATAAAATGATCTTGATCTTTGGGTTGATCATGGGTCTTCCAGTATGCAGGATGTACAGGTATTGGGAATACCTGAAGGGTGATGTGATCATAAACGATTGTATATCCATGACGCTTCCATTCCGAGGGAGTGATGAAACAGGTCTGGATTTTAGTGACTCCTTTCAGTAGAGAAGCAATCCGATCTTAGTCCAAGTATTGGACATTGATCTGAATGGGATTCAGATTCAATGAGAAGATTGGATTTGCGGCCTTGATTTAATCAAGCATCTATGAGAGGTCCGTAAGATCTGGATTTGAGATGAGATCTCAACATCCAAGTCACTATACGTGGAATAATACAATCGCCCTATCCTTGTCTCCAAGTATCTGCGGAGAAAGCACATTATTCTTGAAAGGGTTCAAGAATAGTTCTTTTGATGAAATATCCAAGCAAGGACTTGATGATTAAATGTGATTTAATTATCAAGCTTAAATATGAATATGATTCATATTGAGAAAATGATTATCTAAGATAATTAAATGAGATTTAATTATCAAGGATTAAGAGAATGTGGATAACACTATCCATGATATATGCATGTTATAAATATGATTTATAATATACATATATAAGAGAGAGAATTTATGTAAATAGCATTTGTTAATTAATAATGTGAATTGGATTCACATTTGTTAATTAATTGGAAATGCAATTTACTAACTAGTTTGGGTTGTGAATATGATTCACATATATTTCAATGGCAAGATTGAAATATTCACAAATTAATTTTGGAATTATTTTGGTGGATATTTATTGTAATTAATTGAGGAATAACATAATAAATAAAATGGAGAAAACAACCACCCTCATGGGTGGCGTCACCCATGAAGAGTTCATGGGTGACGCCCCCCCTTTTTAGGGGTTGGTTAACTCCACTTCATTTGTTATATTATCTCTTGATTAATTAAACTTAAATTGTTGTTATTGAACAACAAATCCTAGCCATTGATTTATCATGGACCAAGCATATCCCTTGGATCCATGAGTCCCATGGATTGAGATCCATTGGATCCTAAACTAGTATATAAGGAGGGCTAGGGTAGCCTCTCCATGGTACATTATCTAGAGTTGTGAAAGACAACTTCTCTCTCTCTCTCTCTAATTTTCGTGTGAGGTCTCTCTCTCTCAATTTCCAAGTGGCCGTCCACTTTGATCATTGAAGAAGAGAGGATCTTGCTTCGCCTTCGACGCTTGGATCTTCATCAAGGATTGCGGGAAGGACGCGACTCATCATCGTGCCCGCAAGCGCATTCTCCGTGGGTCGGACTCAAGATAGGAGGATCTCTACTTTGGGATCTCGCGATTACAACCACGCTTCAAGAGGTATTTCTTGTACTTTGTGGTTTGATGAAACGATCCGAGAAGTGTTCTCGTGATCATGTGGTTTCATCATTATGTTAAAAAATTTTAATTTCCGCTGCATCTAGCATCTAGTACGACTAGTTGCTCCGATCGTATTCGATACGATCAACACGCTTCCGTGATGCGCTTGAGGATTCTCAATATCCTTCATTATCTTATGGCAGTAGATGATTTTTCTCGTTTGTCTTGGGTGTTTCTATTGAAGAATAAATCTGAAGCGGGAGATGTGATTCAAACATTTATCAATGAAGTGCAGAATGTTTTCTCTTCTTCTGTTAAAATTGTTAGGACTGACAATTCTTTAGAATTTAGTACTCGTGCACTTTCATTGTCCTTTTCTTCCCATGGTATAATTCATCAAACATCGTGTGCCTACACTTCACAACAGAACGGTGTTGCAGAGAGGAAACATCGTCATCTACTTGGTATCAATCAGACCCTACTTATTTAGTGTCATGCTCCACATTCGTTCTTCTCTCTTACTCCTCGAGTTTTTGGCTCTGTCGCGTTTGTCCACCAATTGACTCCAGGTCTTGACAAGCTCTCTCCTAGGAATGTCAAATGTGGGTTTGTGGGGTACTCCAAGACTCAGAAGGGATATCGGTGTTATGATCCATTATGCAGAAAATACTTTATCAGTGCTGATGTCGCACTCTTTGAATTCGTGATGTTTTTCTCTTCTACAGGTGACAGGTTGACTTCTTCAGAATCTGATACTTCTATCTACATGCCACCTTCTCCTACGAGTCAATTGTCTCCTCTGCCTGTCATACCACCACCTCCACTACTTCAAACACCTCCTACACAGCCGTCGGTGACCGTTGTTCCACCATTACCAAAATTCTATACCCGTCGATTAGCTTCTGGTCATGGCCATCGCCTGTCATCCAGCACGCCCCAGGTTTGTTCGGATAACATGGTTTCTAAAGATGGATCTGGAGATGATTCTGTACAGGGATCAGTGTAGGATGAGGTTCCCGAGGACATGGACTTACCTAAAGCGTACATGTGCGTCCTACCCGCTTGCTTCCCAGGTCACTTTCCATCGCCTGATGGGAGATTTTCAGATATTTGCAGTTGCTCTATCTGTCGTGGAAATTCCACGAACTTACCAAGAGGCCTTGAAAGATAATCGTTGGCGTCTTGCTATGGAGGAAGAGATGGATGCCTTGCAATCACGTGGTACCTGGAGTTTGGTGTCTGCTCCTCCTAGCACATATATTCTCAGTTGCAAATGGGTGTTCACTGTTAAATATCATGCAGATGGGAGCCTTGATCGTTACAAGGCAAGATTGGTGGCTCGTGGTTTTAGGCAGACCTATGGTGTCGATTATATGGACACATTCTCTCATGTTGCTCGACACTCCACTTTACGTGTTCTTTCAGTTGTTGTGGTACGTGACTGGCCTTTATTTCAACTAGATGTTAAAAATACATTCTTGTATAGAGATCTACAAGAGAAGGTCTACATGCAGCAGCCTCCGGGATTTAATGTTGAGGGGGAGTGTCAACTGGTTTGTAGACTCCATAAGGAAATATATGGCCTTAAACAAAGTCCAAGGGCATGGTTTCAAAAGCTTTCAGATTTGATCGAACGATAGGGGTTCAAGAGATCAAATGCAGATCATTCTCTATTTGTGCAGAGAACACCTAGAGGTACAGTTGTTATCATGGTCTATATTGATGACATAATTGTTACCTGAAATGATGAGCAACGAATCAAGATGGCAAAAGAATTTCTCGGCAATCAGTTTGTGACTAAGGAGTTGGGTAACCTAAGATATTTCTTAAGGTTGGAATTTGCTAGGAATGTGCAAGGTCCTGTGATGACCCAAAGAAAGTATGTTACAGACATGCTTGTTGAGATGGGCATGATTAGGTGTCGACCTTCCACTACTCCTATGGATCCTAGCATGAAGTTATACGATGATGATACAGATGAAGTTGATAAGAGGAGATACAAAGAGATGGTGGGAAAGCTCCTCTATGTTACTATTACTAGGCCAGATATCTCGTTTGTTGTGAGTCGAGTGAGTCAGTTCATGGAGCAGCCTCGACAAGGGATGTTATATACATGATATTGAGATATCTTAAATCTTCTCCAGGCGCAGGATCTCAAGAAAGGAGATACTCTCTTTGTATCTGCGTATGCTGATGCAGACTATGCAAGGTGTCCTAAGGATAGAAAATCGGCTTCGGACTTTGCAGTATTTGTCGACAGCTCTCTTGGTTCGTGAAGAAGCAAGAAACAAAGAGTTGTGGCGAGATCAAGTGCCGAATCTAAATATAGGGCTATGGAGAAAGCAAGTACAGAGATGATGTGGGTTCGAGCAGTATTTGCGGATTTGCATATAGATGTTTCTCTATCCATGTAGTTACAATGTGATAATCAGGCTGCCCTATTCATTGCAAACAATCCTGCGTTCTATGAGAGGACAAAACATATTGAGGTAGATTGCCATTACACGAGAGATACGATTCAGAAGGGATTAATTTCTACCTCTCACATCAGTTCAGGAGAGCAAACAACAGACATCGTTACCAAGGCATTACTCAGAGGACCATTCCAGAAGTGCTCGTCCAAAATGAGTGTGATTGACATCTATGTTCCATCTTGAGGGGGAGTGTAGAGATATTTACATATTTCTATATTCTATATGTATCTTTTCTTTATTTTTATTTCTCTGTTTCCACCCTATGTAATTTACCCATAGATCTCTCCTCTATATAAGAGAGCCTAGGTTCTCAGAAATAATAACGCACTCATTTCTTCCAACACCTCATGGCTGAAAACAAGGGTGATGTGTTTTCTTCTACAGGTCCTTTCAAAGGACAACCCCTATTTTCAAGATGTATGGGACCAATTATGATTTATGGTCCATTAGTTTATCATCCTTATGAAGAGCATAAAAAAGGAGCATATTCCGAACGATCCCAAACCTAAGGACAAGACTGGGACAAATGCATCTTGGAAGCAGGACGATGCTTATACACGAGTCTGGCTCACCGAGACACCCAATACATCGATTGCCAACCATGTCATCGATCAACCCACTGCCAAGTCAATGTGGGACCATCTAGCTGCTACATATGGAGATGCTAAGAATGAGCAGAATTCTTCAATTCCAGTTTGATATTTTCTCTACCAAGTAGAATGATCTACCACTCCATGCTCATTCTCGAATCTCAGAGGCATGTTTGAGCGACTCCATGGCTATGTGCCACTTACTGCGAGCATAGAGCATCAACAAGACAACAAAGACGCCACTATGACAGACATGTTCCTATTGTCTCTCAACTTTAAGTATGACACCGTACATACTCATCTTTTGATAGGAGAGACTATTCCACCCATGGAGGAAGACTAAAAAAGGTTAAGCCGGATTATCACCTCTTCCCCTACAATACCACAAACCCCTTCTGCAATGGGTGTTTTTTGTGGTAGAGGAGGTACCTTATAGTATTGTGGTCGTGGATCAAGCGGGCGAGGTAGAGGACGTCAACGAGGCCCATGCACATACTGCCATAGGTCAGGACATTCAGAGGACATATGTTACAAGAAGCATGGTTATCCGGCATCTACACGAGCAGCCGATCAAACAAAAGTTGCTTCTTCATCTTCTACTCAGGACTCGAGATTTGATGACATTATCTCTTGATTAAGAGAGATAATGACTATACCCCCTACAACGGCCACAGATGCAGGATCATCAGATACAACGAGTACAACTAGAGCTTCCTCGAGCTCCTCAGGTATAGCCTATGCTCTTTCAAATTATAACAGCTCCAACCTAGGCGACTGGATCATGGATTCCGATGCATCTCATCATATGTGTGGAGACATAACATAATTTAGCTCATACAGATCTCTAACCCCTGGGAAGACGGTTGTGATTGCCAATGGGCTTCACCTTTCCATCATCGATCAAAGAGATATCATTATTATACCATTGATACGACTACAGAATGTACGAGTACAAAACTCTAACGCATTGTCGCAACGTACAATTTTCACAGAAGAAGAAAAAATATTTTGAACTTCATTGATGAACATTTGGATCACATCTCCTGCTTTAGATTTATTCTTTAATAAAAACACCCAAGACAAGCGAGAAAAATCATCTACTGCAACAAGATAAAACATGTGTCCCTGATGATCAGGTACACGATTGGGACCCCAAATATCAATATGGACTAACTCAAAAAGAGAGCTACTGCTCCGACCTTGACGTCTTCGGAAAGTGGACCTATGATACTTTCCCAACTGACACGCTTCGCATTGGAAGGACGACCTTGGAGAAATCTGTGGCAAAATATGACACATCTTCTGAAGAGGTAGATGACCAAAATGGAGAAGACATGTATATGGAGAGGTTGATCCTGTAGACTAGAGATAAGCACTGACATAGGAAGTACAGACTAGACGATAGAGGCCATTCTGCTCACGGCCACCTCCAATCACCTTGCCCCTAAGTATGGCCTGAAAAACAAGAGATGATGGGTCAAAAATGGCTCGACGGCTCAAATCCTTCATAATCCGGCTAATGAACAGTAAATTCATAGAGAAATCAAGAGCATATAACACATTCTGCAAACACATGGAGGCGTCAAAGTAATCTCACCCTGTCTTGTAATCGAGGAATATGTCTCATTGGCTATCACCATAGTTCGCCCTGGAGGAACCTCTCTATATGCAGTAAGCTGCTCTTTGTCCCCACATAGGTGATGTGTCGCTCTGAAGTCCATAATATGTTCTGTAATCACAGATCCATCACACGAGGTGAGGGCATAAGAACTACCTGAGGTACCGACTGTAGCGGATGTACTGGCAGAAGCAGAGGCTGCCACATCTGAGTGACCTCCTTGAGTTGTGTCAGGAGGCATGATGTTCCTCAATCTGGCAACAAGATCATCGAAACGCTGGTCCAAAGAAGAAGGTGCAGGAGACTCAACTTGTTCTTCTACCCGAGCCGATGCTGGAAACCCATGCTTAGAGTAGCATGTATCCTCGGAATGACCAGGATGATGATAATACATGCAGGGCTGACGGATTCGACCCCCTCGACCACGGGGACCACGCCCACGAAAACTAGATGAGCCACCTCGTCCTCTGGAGACAGCCATCGCTGAAGGTGTCTGAGTAGTAGAGCTCGGGACGGTGATTCGACTAAGTCGCCGAAAAGCTTCCTCCATAGGAGGAATAGTGGCGTCAGCAAGAATCTGAGAGTGGGAAGCATCGTACTCTGGATCAAGTGCAGCCAGGAATACACCCACCATGGTAGCATTCCTGTATGTCTTTTGCTGCTCATGAGTAGCTGTCAAAGGCATGAAGCTATCCATTCTGTTTGATCGTAAAAATATCATGATGCAACTGTAGTATCTTGGTCTCATTCCGCGCCTGAGAATATGTCGCAGCTAGAATATCCCTCATTTCCTTTGTCGTGGGCTGATGCAATATGTCATTGGCGATCTCTATCGTCAACATCCCAGATAACTAGACTTTGGCATACATGTCGTCCGCCTCCCATGTGGTGTGCATCCCTGTTTTCTCCATCGGCTCATCATCGGTAAGGATATGTTTATTACCATTGGACTTCATGAGGCTCATGAACTGCATAGCTCAGAGCTCATAGTTCGTCCCGTCCATCTTGACAATCGGTGCCGGACCTCTGAAGGCACCGGTTGCGGGTACGTCGACTTTGTTTTCTGATGTGATGCTGAATGAAGATCACAGGGTATGTAGACTAAGAGAGATGTTGTCTACAATGACATATAGTGATTTGATTGCATATGTAGACCTATGCAATCAAATCCATTACCCGAGTTGCTCGAAGAAGACGGAAAACAATGACGGAGACCGACGGCACTTGAGGCTGACACCTAGGCGGTCTTTAAGGGTCGTGCGAGAATCAGGGGGATTCCACCAAGGGCTGGGCGGCGGAGGTGGGGGCCTGGGCGAGGCGGTGGTGGCAGTGCCCGGCAAGAAGCGGGAGGTCTTGGCGGCGACGGTAGGCCGACAAGGTGGGGGGGTGAGGTTGCCTTGGCGGCGATGCATGCAGAGAGAGGAGGGGGGCTGGCGAGTGGGGATCTAGGGTTAGGGTATGGGAGCTCCGGTCTAGGACCGCCACTCTGATACCATGTTGGTAGAAAAATAAGAGATGATCATTTCTGAGAACCCTAGGCTCTCTTATATAGGGAGAGGCCTATGGGTAAATTACATAAGTTGGAAACACAAAAGTACAAATAAGAAAAAGATACATATAGAATGTAGAAATACATAAATATCTCCACAGATATCAACATGCGCAAATATGTGAGACATGATAACATTACATCAATTGATAAGGAGGACAAACACAGGACATTCGTAACAGAGTATCAATATCTCACAACAATCAAACACATCAATTTTTTTTAAATGAGAGAGCAGGCAAGCTTAAGATGATGGAAGTACATCACCTAAAATGACTTGAGAGATAAATGGGAAACAATTTTTTTATTATTGTTACAACAGACTTTTCTGTACATATCCAGAACCACTAATTAAACTGCAAGATGCAGCCATTGCATGCATTGAGAAAACTACTACAAGGTCAGAGAGTATTATTTCTCTCCTAAATCTTAACGTACTCAACATGTAGAGTCAGAATTTAACTCACTCACTATGATCTGGACTAATCTTTGTATATCAAGAGGAGATGAAGTAAAAAAAATCAGAACATAAAAATAAAAACATATGGAGAGGCCAACAAAATTTAAGAAAAAGAGAAAAAGGATAGTCAAAGCACCATTCTTGTGAAGGAAATATGACATGCAAGGCAGCAATGGAGAGTTTAGGTTGTACCATAGATCAAAAATACTTAAATAAGATAGGCTTTATCACAACAGAAAATGCAATAGCAACAAAAGATTGTAAAGCAACAATATTTTGCCACAATCGACAACAACAACTTAGAGTAGAAGGAGGTCTTTTAATGGGTTCTTTGTTGGAGGAATTGGGGAGAACAAAGATGGAAAGAAAGGCTTGAGTGAAATTTATAAGGAGAAGGGTGTATACATGGAAGCCTTTGGGGAAAAACCCTACACGTGTGTGCCGAAAACTTTATTATTATTATTATTATTATTATTATTATTATTATTATATATTTTAAAAAATTTACCACCAAAGGACACGGTCAAGTTCGACTGAAAATAAGTATTATTTTATATTTTTTTAACAAAAAGGTACAGATTGTCTGTATTGTTTAATAAATAAATTCTTATTTATTTATTTTTAAAACCAAATTTCACTTTATTTGTCATTCTCAAAGTTAAACGTACGCGTACTTCAAGTCTCGGATTTCGATGTGCCATATCTCGATTTGATCATCTCTGGACGACGATCAAAATGAGTATAATATTGATATAATTTTGATCAGGTCTTGAATACCCGAAATTTCAAGATATAGTTTCAGTTTGGGGGTTTAATTTTGCGATATCAATATATCAAACGACCTCCGATTGATGAACGATTGATTCCGTTGGTCTCGTTTCTTCGAATCGGATCTAATGACGGTATCGATTTGTTTTGCGGTTTCCAAATTTGTGTCGCGGCTTTTTCGCGGCACGTATTATGATGCGGTTGATTTTTGATTGATTTTGCCCGAACAATTTTGATTCATGATCAATTGATCGTTTTAGGTTGTTTGGTACTGACCAATAATTTTATTGGGATAATCGGACCCAAATCGGGTCGGGTTCAGGTTTAATGCAGATCTCGAGTGTTACAAATATAAAAACCTTAAAGGGATTCTCATCCTCGAGACTCGATTCAAGGTTATTAAGTGTCTTGTTTGGATTTAATATGACCATAAAAACCTCAAAAGGTTTTACACCCATAAAACCTCAAAGAGAAATCAAACCATATATTTTAACATGTCTCTAATTACAATTGCTTCTTTTTTATGATTACTTTTAGAAAAGTTGTGGATATTTTGCTCTCATGCCAGCTTCAGTCTCCCACGTCACCTCTTTGATGCCGTGTAGGTGCCACAACACCTTGACCATGGAATCTCTTTGGTGCTAAGCTTCCTCACAGCACGGTCAAGTATCTGTACCGGCCTCTCCTCATAAGTCAAGTCTGACTCTACGTCAAGATTCTCGTAGCTGATGACGTGTCAAGGATCGTGCACATACTTCCTCAAGTTGGATACATTGAAGATGTCGTGAATACCTGATAGATGTGGAGGAAGGGCTACTTGGTAGGCCACCTTCCCCACTCTAACCAAACTCTCGAATGGACCAATGTATCGTGGCGCCAGCTTGCCACAGGCGCCAAATCTCTGTATTCCCTTTATGGGAGATACATGGAGAAATACCTAATCTCCCACCTGTAATATATGGGAATGCCACTAGTATGAGGTTTAGTTAAACTTGCAAAAGGAGTAAGAGGAAAGTATTGGATACCTGAAACTCCAAATCTCTTCTCTGACAGTCTGCATAGCTCTTCTGGCAGCTCTGTACCGTCAGAAGCCTCCGTCTCAGAAGATCAACAGCTCTCGCAGTCTCCTCCAATAGATCTACGAAATATAGAGCATGATCACCTACCTCACACCAACTGAGAGGTGTGAGGCATCTCCGCCCGTATAGGGCTTCGAATGGTGCCATGTCGATACTAGAATGATAGCTGTTATTGTACGTGAACTCAACCAATGGCAGATGGTCCTTCCAGGACCCTTTCCACTCCAAAATGCATGCGCGAAGTAAATCCTCGAATGTTTGTATGGTGTGCTCACTCTGCCCATCTGTCTGCGGATGATAAGCAGAACTCATCTTCAGCTCAGTCTGTAGTGCTGACATGAACTGATGCCAATAATGCGATGTAAATCTCGAATCCCTGTCAGACACCACTTCTCGTGGTATACCATGTAGCCTAATGATGTTCTGTACATATAGCTTGACAAATCTGGATGGAGTGTAAGTCGTGTTGTCAGGTATGAAATGGGATGACTTGGTCAACCTATCAACAACGACCCAAATGGAATCATGACCACCTGGTGTCTTCAGTAATCCCATGATGAAATCCATAGAAATGCTCTCCCACTTCTACTCGGGAATGGGGAGAGACTGCAGTAATCCTGTTGGTCTCATATGCTCAACTTTGACCATTTGACAAGGCATGCATCTGTTGACATGTTGCGCCACATCGTGCTTCATTCCATCCCACCAGAAATGTCACTGCAGATCACGGTACATCTTCGTGCTGTCTGGATGGATAGATAACCGTGAACTGTGTGCTTCGTCCAGAATATCTCTGCGTAATTGCTTGTTGTAGGGCACAACAACTCGACCTGCCATCCATAAAATAGACTCTGCCACAACAAAGTCATCAACCTCTTCCTTGACGGCGCGCATGTATCTATCTTTAATCCATGGGTCTATCTTCTGGCCTTCGACGATGCGATCCCACAAACTTCTGAATCACGGAGGTATGATTGTGGAAATGGATGCGCTCTCCTGTGGATGCCAATCAGTTAAAGCTACGAGCATATCCCATGTATATAGCCAGTTTGTCGTACCATCAGCATGAGCTCTCCTGTTAAGTACATCAGCCACCACATTTCCCTTATCAGGATGGTAAGAGATCGTGCAATCAAAATCCTTCAGTAGATCGAGCCATCTACGCTGCCTCATGTTCAGCTTCTTCTGGTCAAAGGTACACTTTAGACTCTTGTGATTCGTGAAAATCTTGAAGTTCACCCCATATAAATAGTGGCGCCAGATCATCAAGGCAAAAACAACTGCCGCCAACTCCAAGTCATGTGTTGGGCAGTTCCGCTCATGCAGCCTCAACTGTCGTGATGCATAAGCAATCACCTCTCCTCTCTGCATCAACACCGCTCCTAGACCTTCTCCAGAAGCATCTATGTAGACTGCATAATCCTGAGTGCCTAAAGGAAGAGCAAGAATAGGTGTTGTCGTCAATCTCTCCTTTAGTGTATTGAAGGCCTGCTCGCATGAATCGTCCCAAATTAATGGAACTCATTTCTGTGTCAATCGTGTCAAAGGGCGAATAATGCATGAAAATCCGTTGACAAAGCGTCTGTAATAGCCCGTTAGCGCGAGGAAACTCCGAATCTGTGTGACAGTCTTGCGATGCTCCCAAGACATAACTGTTTCAATCTTAGCAGGATCAACTGCGATGCCTGCTCCAGAAATGACATGCCCCAGAAATGAGACCTAGGATAACCAGAACTCACATTTGCTCAACATTGCATATAGCTTGTGCTCCCACAATGTATCTAAGACAATCCGTAAATCATTCGCATGATCCCATTCATTTCGTCGGTATATGAGCACATCATATGAACACTACTACAAATTTGTCCAAATATGGATGGAAAATCCTGTTCATCATATTCATGAAAGCTGTAGGTGCATTGGTGAGCCCAAACGGCATCACCACAAACTCGTAGTGCCCATCGTGCTTCCTGAAAGCAGTCTTCGGAATATTCGACTCTCGAATCCTCAGTTGATGGTAGCCTGAGCGAAGATCGATCTTCGAGAACACCGAAGATCCCTGGAGCTGGTCAAACAAATCATCGATGCGTGGCAAAGGATAACGGTTCTTCACCGTTCTCTTGTTCAACTGCCTGTAATCGATGCATAACCTCATCGATCCGTCCTTCTTCTTGACAAATAGAACCGAAGCACTCCAAGGTAAAGTGCTCAGCCTCACGAATCCCAAATCAACTAACTCCTGTAACTGCACCTTCAGCTCCCTCAACTCAGTAGGTATCATGTGGTAAGGAGTCATTGAGATTGGTTGTGTAACTAGTAGTAATGTGATCTCGAACTCGATCTCTCTCAGGAGGTAATCCTGGTAGCTCATCAGGAAATACGTCTGGTATTCTGATACTATTTGGATGTCCTGTGTCATCAGCTCCTGATCAGATACCTCTCGAACAAATGCAAGGTATGAATCACAACCCTGATCAACAAGTCGTTGGGCTTGCAACACTGAAATATACTCCATGGTAGAGTTATGTATAGTACCCTCAAAAGTAAACTCGGGTAAATCTGGAATCCTGAAGACAACCGTCTTCCTAAAGCAATCAACAAGTGCATGATGAGCTGATAACCAATCCATGCCTAGAATCAAGTTAAACTCATCAAGCTATAGAAGTAGACAATCTGCGATCATCTCGTAACCACCAATCAGTACGGGCAAGTGCCTGACTATTAGACAAATGACAAACAACTGGCCACCTGGCCCTCGGATGTGATACGGAGAAGAGAGAGTCTCTGCGACTATACCTAAAGAAGCAAGTAGCCTCGAAGCAAGAAAAGAATGTGTCGCACCAGAATCAAATAGAACATGGAAAGGTCGGCCCAAGACTGAGACCATACCTTTCACCACAGTAGCTGTTGAACGTGCCTGCTCCTCAGTAACTGCATGTAACTGCCCCTGCCCGGCTGGTGCAGCACTGGAACCTGCCACACTCCGCGTCTGTCTCTGATGTTGTCGCCTAAAGTTGGAGTTCCTGTCAGGAAAACTCCCTGAACGCTGTGTCTGAGGCTGTGACTGTGAAGGTTGTGGCTGAGGCTCACCAGAAGTCTATGGCCATTGTGATCGGTAATGTCCACACTCGTGACATCGGTAACATCGGATTGGTCGAGTAGATGGAGTAGTCATGTCTGTGCTCCAGACTGATCCTGTAGGTAATTTATCTGCTCGCTGCAACTCAGATGGTCGAGCAGAATCTGTGCCACGTCCGGCAAGTGCTCCTCCTAAAGTAGTCGATGGAGAAGAGCGAGTACTGCCTAAGAAGGACGAACCTGTAGGTTGGAACCATCTGGCTGACCTCTACTGTTGAAATGGTTGACGTATCGGTCCAAAAAATCGTCGCGGTCTAGGCGCTGCTCCAGACGAGCTCCTGAAACATCTCCCTCTGATGTCCTCGAACTTCTCCACTGCATCGGTAGACTCAGAGATGGATGTAATGTGTAGTCCGGCCAGCTTCTCATGTACCTCATCTTGCATGCCGCCAATGAAATTTTCCAAATTCTCCTTTGGAAATGCGCCAGCTGCTCGTGTATGTCGTGACAGCTCTATGTATCTGATAAAGTAATCCTTGGATGTCATCTGTCCCTGACGAAGCTCTGCAAAAAGTCGGTGTTGGGACTCCTTCCACTTCGCAGAAAAGAAGTGGGATCTGAACCTCATCTCGAAATCATCCCATGTAGGCTCTCGGCCTAACTCAGATACTACGGCCTCCCACCATCTCTCGACAAAGTCTGTCAATGAATACTCCATGAAAGATAGCCGCGTGTCTTGTGGCACGCGAATCATCCTGAGTACCTTCATCATTCTCTTCAACCACTACTCAACAACATCCGGTGAACTTGTGCCCTCGAATAAAGGTGTATTAGCCCGCTGGTAGGATGTGAAAACTGACCGGTGCCTGTGGATGACTGAGTACTCGTGTGTACCCTCGTCTGCAAAGTCAATAGGGTCCTGCTCCCTGTCAAAGTTTGTATCATCTGTTCCATGCTCAGGTCATTCCTCAAGTGAATCGTCGAACTGAGGCTGTTGTACCTCTACTGACTGTCGCTAGTCCTGGTGTGTACCGTCGTACGATGGACGGTAGGTAGAATCTGATAGCTCCTCAAATCTCATCTCTATGTCCGTCTGTCTGTCGGCAATCTCTGTCTAGTGAGCCAGAATCTGGTCCTGTTGGCCTCTCATAGCAACCTACTTTTGCTGGAGGTCGGTGAGAGCGGTCAGTATCCGTGCCTGCTGGTCAACAGTCTCCTAGCCTAGTCAGGAAGCCATGGCTCTGCATGAGAACCATGTTTAGTCATAAAATTTATTGTTTGCAGATATTATGATATATACTTTTTCTCTTATTGGGATATAATATGAAAATTAATGAAATAGGTGTGGTGATTGAATATGAATGTCATATTTTTCCCTTCTCGGATTCACGACAAGTCGGAAGACTGTCGTTATCGGAGAACTTAGTGCGATCAGAATTATAATGTTGCGAATGTGCGTATCGGATACGGGTGCCCGTTTACGCTACATTTGCAATATAACATTTACAATTATCACATTAAGTACATGAAGATCAGGAAAAAAAATTTCGCGTTGTTATTGCTCTTGCGTATGACATTCACAATCATTCAGCATTGTATCAACCATTGAATTAAACATCAATAAGTGCCACCAACATTTCCTTTTAATTAATTCTCATAAGTATACAACATGTACATGGTGTCTCATAAGTATACAATAATCCCAAAATTTTTTGAGCAGAAGAGAAAGCATTTACATTATAAAGTGAACCAAAAACTACAAAAAAAATAACATACCGTCTGATATATACTCTATCGCCTGAAATCATGAATAACTACTGAACAGTAGGTTGTTTGACTGCCAAAACATGTTAGGAAAGAAGAGGTGTCAGCGGGTGCTGGTACCTCCCAAAAACTTATAAAATAAACATGCATTTAATTATTTTCAAAAGCGAGCAAATAGAAAGGCATGTATGATGAAAAATCTACCACTACCTGCGTAGAGAATGCATTTCAACTGTTTGGTATGTAGTTCACCTGTTAACCCCCTTTTTCCCAATCTTCCCATATATATATATAAAGTTTATATATATATAAAGTTTAGATGACAATCCCTCAACATATATTGATTTCCTGCATTTTAAAGATCATGATTTTGGGTCTTGGAGATCATGTTGTGGATCTTATATATATTTGATGCACATGTAGATGCTATTTTCTTGTCATTGAGATTATGTCATGGTTTTTGATAATGGACTGATATGGTGATGATTGATTTGATTCTTAATTCTATTTACTCATTTTAGTTAGTGAATAGTCTGTGGCCTTGATCTGTGTGACTCTAAGATATTAAAAGTACCTTAGGATTAAGGTGCCTCCATAGGCATGTGGTGTTGTATAATGCATCCTAACTAAGTTCCCAACACATCCACTAACTTATAGGTATTTCTAATCGGATTATAGTCAACTTCCAATCAATTAAACTTTAATTGTAATTTCCTCCAATCCTCAACTGCAACTGTTTCAGATGTTTCTCTAGATAATTTAGATGTAGATATGGATGATCTAGATATAGAATCGCCATGTCTGCTAGGAAAGAAAAACTCAAGCGGTGAGGTAGCATACAAATGGCTCTTCCATCTCGCCCTCTAATTGAAAGTGCGGTCCAATAGAGGGATAGGTCTACCCCAAAACTATGCCACTGAGACGGGTGAAAGAGACTCTCCGAAAAAGTCACTCTAGAAAAACGACCCGACTAGTACGGGCGAACGAGCTCGTACATAAAACTGAAATCGAGGATCCCCCGCCTGGGTATCTTAAAACAGAGGGTCAACGGAACTAGTCAGAATCGGGATCCCAACGAGGCGTAAAAACACTGGGAGCTCGTGTAAAAAAAATAAAAGGGACTGGGATCCTAGACCCGCGCACTTGGAGGCCGCTGCCAGAACTGGGCTTCCTATCTCCCGCCCAGTTGAGGGTCACCGTGCCCTCGCACAGTTAGGTGTAAAGACCACCATAACCGACACCATTTGTTAGTCATCATCTTCTATTTGCGATTTCTAATGTATTCTCAACTACCTTACTTGGATATTATTTAACATAATATATAATCAATGTGATTCGTGTAATCGAGATATAGTTTTATAAAGATTATAATTTGAGGATTGATTCTTCAATTTGGTGTCCTTAATATTTACAAAATTGCAGTGTGATGATAACTAACATATTTGCTTATACAAATAATTTGATTCCTTCAAACAAATCTAATCAGATATATTCCCTAGAATCATAACACCATCTTTTTTTTGTGATTTCTCGGATCTGATCTTAATTCTTATAAAATAGAGGTATGTATGCTTAACAACTAGAATATTCACGTGGTAAAATTTTCTTTTACTAACTAAAAACTATAATTTGAATCACATCCCTAAAAGTAAATACGCATGCTTGACTTCCAGAATATTCATGATGAATTAAAACTCAGAAATAATTATAACATGGAATCTATTAGATTGAGGGGAAAGTAATGTTCATCACAATTGAAATAGACATGGTTTTCAATAAGATTCTCCTGTGCACGTGTCTTAATCATGAAATTATCATATGCATTAATAAGATGAAAGTAAAGAAAATTATTTGGTTTAACAATAGTAGGTTGCTCCACTTGAATGACTTGTTAATGAAGAGAGTGATTCCTAACAAACTAATGAAATAGCACTGTCACCATTTGGGCAAGTTTGGACAAGAGTTCAGAAAATCATTTGGATATCAACATGCGCAAATATGTGAGACATGATAACAATACATCAATTGATAAGGAGGACAGACACAGGACATTCGTAACAGAGTATCAATATCTCACAACAATCAAACACAACATTTTTTTTAAATGAGAGAGCATGCAAGCTTAAGATGATGGAAGAAGGAGCATACATCAACTAAAATGACTTGAGAGATAAATGGGAAACACTTTTTTTTATTATTGTTACAACAGACTTTTCTGTACATATCCAGAACCACTAATTAAACTGCAAGATGCAGCCATTGCATGCATTGAGACAACTATTTACGACATGTAATGTCTAATTTATAATTCTTCTGATGTTATAACTGTAGAGATAGTTCTCAGTATTATTATCTCTTTATGTATCTTGTCATTATTTCTTTATCTTTTATAGACCTCTTTGTAATTTACCCTTAAGGTCTCTCCCAATATAAGAGAGCCTAGGGTTATTCTAAATGATTATCGAAGACTCTTTTTCCCAACATGGTATCAGAGCCACCCTAGGGCTCTCCCCCTTCCCCACCTTCCGCCCTCACCTCGGCGTCGCCTCTCACGTCGTCACCTTTCTCTCTGGCTCCGGTAGCAGCCTCTCGCCTACCGCGTGGACCCCAGGCCTCGCCCTCGGTCGATCTCGCTCTCGGCCTCGCCCTAGGGCTCTGATCGCCGGCCCCGCGTGGATCCCATCCCACCGCCTTAGGCCCCCAGGCGGTTCCAGCTAGCCGCCTTGGTCCCCAGGCGGTCCCAGCCAGCCACGCAAGCCATCCGTGCAAGCCAGCCTGCCGCCTTAGGCTCCCACGCGGCCCCCCAGGCGGTCCCAGCAAGCCGCGCAAGTCCTTGGGCGGCCCCCAGGTGGTACCCAGCCACCCTCTTTAGGGTTGTAATCCTTCTCTGAGGTGTGCCCTAGTCCTCTCTTCGTCCGATATATGGATTTGAGTGCGTAAAGTCTACATACATACTCAAATCCGATGCAGTTGGTGTATACATTCATTATCTTGTCTACAAACCCTATTTCTTCTCCAGCGGCAGTATGTCAGAATCAAAGGTCGACATGCCCTCCACCGGCGCATTCAAAGGTCCTGCGCCAATAGTGAAGATGGACGGGTCTAACTATGAGATCTGGGATATGCAGTTCATGAGCCTCATGAAGTCGAATGGTAAGAAACACATTCTTACCGAGGACGAGCCCGCAGAGAAGACAGTGATATATGCCTCATGGGAGGCTGATGACTCCTACACAAAGGTCTGGTTGTCTGGTACATTGACGACGGAGATTACTAATGACGTCCTCCATCAGCCCACTGCCAAGGCGATGTGGGACATTCTTGCCGCTACATATTCGCAGATGCGAAATGAGACAAAGATGTTGCTGCTTCAGCATGACATTTTCACAATGAAGCAGAGCGGCAGACCTCTCCATTCCCTATACACATCCCTAAGAGGGATGTTTGAGAAGTTATACAGTACCATTCCACTCACTGCTACTCCAGAACAGCAGAAGACGTTTCGGAACGCCACCATGGTGGGTGTTCTACTTGCGGCTCTTGATCCTCAATATGATGCTGCCCGATCTCAGATCCTAGCAGATTCGGTTATTCCTCCAGTAGAGGAGGTTTACAGAAGGCTCAGTCACATTCCAGTTTCCTCCAGCTCCTCTACTCCACCCTCATCAGTGATGGCAGTCTCGCGTGGGAGAGGTGGCCCGCCTTCTGGTCATGGTCGTGGACGTGGCCGTGGACCCCAGGGAAGGGGTGGTCGCTTCAGTCAGACATGCTCCTACTGTCACCGCACAGGACACTCTGAGGAGACATGCTATTCTAAGCATGGATTCCCAGCATCGGCACGTGTTGCAGAGCACTCTCAGTCTCCATTATCGTCTGCTGCAGATACTCGATTTGATGAACTTGTGGCCCATCTCCGAGATATTATGCGACATTCATCTGGTGATTCGTCTGGTGGTTTTTCAGATATAGCTGCTACATCCTCTGCCAGTTCATCCGCCGCTGCTAGTACCTCAGGTAGATCTACTGCATTCATACCATCTCATGATATATCTGACTGGGTTATAGATTCCGGAGCCACACATCATCTCTGTCGTGATAGAGATAGACTACAAGCCTACAGGGACATTCCTCCCGACCGTTCAGTGCAGATAGCAGATGGTACCCATACACCCCTTGTTGGTCAGGGGGAATTCTTTCTATCATCCACTATGCAGCTACAGAACATCCTATATGCTCCTGAGTTCTCAATGAACTTGTTATCTATTAGTCAGATTACGAAGGATTTGCATTGTCATGCTATATTTGACCCGTCTTCTCTCATTTTTCAGGACATACTCACGGGCAAGGTGATTGGCTGTGGCTCTGAGCAGAATGGTTTATATCGACTGGCTCAAGATTCCTATGCTGGCGTCACATCTCTTTCTGCCGGACCAATCTCCCCTTACATATGGCATCTCCGGTTTGGTCATCTTCCGCTCCAGAAAATGCGTCATCTTCTACCCCAGATCTCTCCTAGTTCGTCTTTTCGCATGTCAGTTGGGAAAGCATCATCGGTCGAGCTTTCCACGTCGTCAGAGTCGGAGTAGTAGCTCCCCATTCGAGTTGTTACATATAGATATTTGGGGTCCGAGTCGTGTTCCCGATCATCAGGGACACAGATTTTATCTTGTGGTAGTGGATGATTTTTCTCGTGTGTCATGAGTCTTTCTTTTGAAGAATAAATCTGAAGCAGGAGATGTAATCAAAAATTTAATTAATGAAATGCACAATGTTTTCTCTTCCTCAGTCAAATATGTTTGGACGGATAATGCCTAGAATTTTGTACACGCTCACTTTATCAATTTCTCTCATCAATGGGTATTATCCACCAGACCACTTGTGCGTATACATCACAACAAAATGGTGTGGTGGAAAGGAAGCATCGCCATCTCTTGGATATTACTCAAACACTGTTGATTCAAAGTTGTGCTCCTATCTCCTTCTGGGGGGACGCTGTTCTTACTGCATGTTATCTGATCAATCGAATGCCATCCTCAGTTCTTGGTGAGAAGATACCTATCTCTCTTATTTTTCCAGGCAAGGAGTTATTCTCACTGACTCCACGTGTCTTTGGTACTGTGGCCTTTGTTCATCGTCTATCTCCCGAACTTGACAAACTCTCTCCTAGAGCAGTCAAGTGCGCCTTTGTTGGTTATTCCAGGACTCAGAAGGGCTACCGGTGTTATGATCCTACGACTAAGAGGTACTTTGTGAGTGCTGATGTCACTTTCTTTGAGTCTGTCATGTATTTCTCTCCTGTAGGTGACAGACTGGTACCATCCACTACCACTGATGATATCTATGTTCGTCTACCACCTACATGGAGTTCACTTGAGTCTTTCCCTATGCCTGACCCCACGTCAGCACCTCCACCACCACCACCTCTTCCACCCATTCCACGGCCTATCGTGTCACCACTACCTAAATTCTATACGCGTCGGTCAGGTCCTGCTCAGACTGCAAATCAGCCGCTCATCACGCCTCAGGTATGTTCAGATGGCACTACTACTGACGGGTCAGGTTTGGTACATGTGCAGGATCCTTCAATACAGGACGACACTAGCTCATCCAGTACAACAGATCATGATCTTGATGTCCCGATTGCTATTCGGAAGCAGAGGCGGCAATGTGCTGCTTATCCATTTGCTTCCCAGGTTTCTTTTCACCGTCTCACTGGTGATTTTCAGAGATTTGCCACGACCTTGTCTTCCGTTGATATACTACGGACCTACCAGGATGCTTTGAAGAATGATTGCTGGAGATTAGCTATGGAAGAAGAGATGAGGGCCTTGCACTCCCGTGGCACATGGTCTTTGGTCCCTGCACCTCCTGATGCATCCGTTGTGAGCTGTAAGTGGGTCTTTATAGTCAAATATCATGCAGATGGCACGTTGGATAGATACAAAGCACGCTTGGTCGCCCGTGGGTTTACACAAACCTATGGCATAGATTACATGGATACGTTCTCTCCAGTGGCGAAATACTCTACGCTTTGTATTCTCTTATCTGTTGCCGTGGTCTGTGATTGGAGTAAATCTCAACTAGATGTCAAGAATGCCTTCCTGTACGGGGACTTACAGGAGGAAGTCTACATGCAACAACCACCTGGGTTTACTGCTGAGGAAGAGAAGCACTCGAGAGCATGGTTCCAGAAGCTGTCCAACCTAATTGAGGAACAGGGATTCAAGAGGTCAAATGACGATCACTCGTTGTTTGTCCAGAAGTCATCGGCAGGTACGGTTGTCATTATGGTTTATGTGGATGATATTCTTGTTACAGGAGATGATGCTCAGGGCATAGAGAGGGCGAAGGCATTCCTAGGCCATCAATTTGTTACAAAGGACCTTGGGACCCTAAGATATTTTCTGGGGTTGGAATTTGCAAGGAATGCACAGGGCTTGGTGATGACTCAACGGAAGTACATTACTGACTTCCTGATTGAGACTAGCATGGATGGGTGCAAACCATCAAGTATTCCCATGGACCCTAGCGTGAAGTTGTATGATAGTGATACTGATGAAGTAGATAAGAGGAGATATAGAGAAATGGTGGGAAAACTCCTTTACATTACCATAACTTGCCCAGACATTCAAGTTGCAGTTCGTAGGGTGAGTCAATTTATGGAGCAGCCAAGACAGGTTCACATGGATGCTATACACATGATACTGAGGTATCTGAAGTCTTCTCCAGGATCAGGGCTGCTATTCAGAAAGGGAACAGATTTATCCATCTCAGCGTGTGCAGACGCAGATTATGCAGGATGCCCTAAGGATCGAAAATCAACCTCAGGGTTTGCAGTGCTTGTTGGAGGCTCACTGGTTTCTTGGAAAAGCAAGAAACAAACTGTTGTGGCAAGATCCAGTGCCGAATCCGAATATAGGGCCATGGCTCAAGCCATCACAGAAATGATGTGGGTTCGGTCCGTACTAGAAGATCTACATGTAGCTGTGCCCCTACCTATGAGGCTTCAGTGTGACAATCAGGCAGCATTATTCATTGCCAACAATCCAGCTTTCCATGAAAGGACCAAGCATATTGAAGTTGACTGCCATTACACTAGAGACTTGATCCGGAGAGAATTGATATCTACTGCACATGTGAGCTCAGGAGATCAGACTGCAGATGTATTCACCAAGCCACTACTCAGAGGACCTTTTCAGAGATGTTCATCCAAGCTGAGCATGATAGACATCTATGCTCCACCTTGAGGGGGAGTGCAGAGATAGTTCTTAGTATTATTATCTCTTTATGTATCTTGTTATTATTTCTTTATCTTTTATAGACCTCTTTGTAATTTACCCTTAAGGTCTCTCCCTATATAAGAGAGCCTAGGGTTATTCTGAATGATTATCGAAGCCTCTTTTTCCCAACAATAACAAAACTACAAGATCAGAGAGCATTATTTCTCTCCTAAATCTTAACATACTCAAAAAGTAGAGTTAGAATTTAACCCAGTCACTATGATCTGGACTAATCTCAGTATATCAAGAGATGAAGTAAAAAATCAGAACATAAAAACATATGGAGAGGCCAACAAAATTTAAGAAAAAGAGAAAAAGGATAGTCAAAACACCATTCTTGTGAAGGAAATATGATGCAAGGCAGCAATGGAGAGTTTAGGTTGTACCTTAGATCAAAAATACTTAAGGAAGACAGGCTTTATCACAACAGAAACATGCAACGGCAACAAAAGCTTGCAAAGCAACAATATTTTATGACAATCGACATCAACAACTTAGAGTAGGAGGTCTGTTAATGGGTTTTTTGTTGGAGGAATTGGGGAGAATGAAGATGGAAAGAAAGGGGAGGCTTGAGTAAAATTTATAAGGAAGGATGGGTGTATGCGTGGAAGCCTTTGGGGAAAAATCGTACATGTATGTGCCGAAAAATTTATTATTATTATATATACATTTTAAAAAAAAAATTTACCATCGAAGGACACGGTCAGGTTCAACTGAAAATAAATATTATTTTATATGTTTTAACAAAAAGGTTCTGTATTGTTTAATAAATAAATTCTTATTTATTTATTTATTTTTAAAACCAGATTTCACTTTATTTGTCATTCTTAAAGTTAACCGTACACGCACTTCAAGTCTCGGATTTCGATGTGCCATATCTCGATTTGATCATCTCCGGACGACGATCAAAATGAGTATAACATTGATATATTTTTGATCGAGATTTGAATACTTGAAATTTCGAGATACGG
Organism: Ottelia alismoides; assembly: GCA_037367405.1. Classification (NCBI taxonomy): domain Eukaryota; kingdom Viridiplantae; phylum Streptophyta; class Magnoliopsida; order Alismatales; family Hydrocharitaceae; genus Ottelia; species Ottelia alismoides. Next base: position 225,920 of record JAZKJV010008709.1, read on the forward strand.
TTTCGGTTTGGGGGTTAATTTTTGTGATATAAAAATATCAAATGATCTTCAATTGATGAACGGTCGATTCCGTTGGTCTCGTTTCGTCGAATCAGATCTAATGACGGTCTCAGTTCGTTTTGCGGTTTCTGAATTTGCGTCGCGACTTTTTCGTGGCACGCATTATGATGCGATCGATTTTTGGTTGATATTGCCCGAACGATTTTTGATTCATGATCAATTGATCGTTTTAGGTTGTTTGATATTGACCAATAATTTTATTGGGTTAATCATACCCAAATCGGGTCGGGTTCGGGTTTAATGTGGATCCCGGGTGTTATAAAAAGCAATACCTGATGAACTAGAGGAAGCTCTGGCAATGTGTGCGGCATCTGACAATACTACAATCGAAGTAGTATGAGTAGTCATCATCTCTCTCATCTTGGAAACAATATCATCAAATTGTGCATCATGAGCAGGAGCAGAGCTAGGAGTAGGAGCAGTCTGCTCAGCTATACGGGCAGACGCAAGATATTCATGCTTCTGATAGCATGTACCCTCAGAATGACCTGGATGGTGGCAATATGAATAAGGGCCACGATGATGTCCTCCTCCTCGACCACGAGGTCCTCGTCCTCGAAACTGAGAAGTACCCCTTTGTCATGAGGAACTTCCATGGCAGAAGGAGTCGGAATTACAGAAGTGGATGTAGTAATAATCCTGCTCAGCCTCTTGTAAACCTCCTCTATTGGAGATATCGTCTCTCCAGTAAGTAGCTGAGTACGTGTTGCATTGTACTCAGAGTTAAGGGATGACAGAAATACTCCTGTCATACTAACATTCCGATGTCTACTGCTGCTCAGTGCTAGTAGTAATAGGCATGAAGCTATGCATATGCTCAAACATGCCCTTAAGATGCGAGAAGTGCGCTTGAAGAGGTCGACCATTCTACCTTGTTGAAAAAATATCAAACTGCAATTAGGATTTTGCTCTCATTCTTTGCATGCCCATATGTGTCTGTTATATGTCTGACATAGCCTTTGTTGTGGGTTGATTGACAATATCATTAGCAATCTCTGTGGTGAGCATCCCAGAGAGCCAAAATGCGAGCATAGGAATCATCTTGCTTCCAAGAAGCATTAGCCCCAGTTTTGTCCTCCAGCTCTCGATCTGTCAGAATGTGCTCCTTGTTATGGCACTGCATCAGAGTGCGGAATTGCATGGACCACAACTCGTAGTTGGTCCCATCAATCTTATGATGGGAGCTAGGCCCTTGAAGGTACCGGACAATAAAAAAACATCACCCTTGTTCTCAGACATGGAAGCAAAAAAACACTGAGATCTGGAACAAAACTGAGGAGTAGACTACTTTGAATGAGTCTACACAATTACATATAAATGATTAGTTGTATCTGAAGACTCATACGACCATCCTTATCTCTAGTTGTTGTAGGCTTGGGTAGCGATGCACACAGAAGCATACAGATGCACCAAGATGCACGCATATTGCATGCAGGATGCATGCAATATGTACGCAGGTGCACGCAAGATGCATGCAGGGGCACGCAGGATGCATGTCAGTGCATGCGGATGCATGCAGGTGCATGCAAATGCACGTACGTGCATGCAGTGCATATAGGCGTAGGGGCGTAGGTGTGATGGAGCTAGGCGCAATGACACAAGGTGCGCTGGTGCGTTGTGGGTGTGCAATGCGCAATGATGCAAGGGTGTAGGTACGCAACGCAAGGCGCGCGATGCGGGGTGCCGTACGCGATGCAATAATGGGTACCTGTGCGTGATGCTGGGCACGGTGCGGGTGTGTGGTTGGGCACGGTGCTGGCGCAGGGGCTGGGCGATAGGGGGGAAGGGGTAGTGCTTAGGTTTAGGTTTAGGGTGGGATACAGGAACCCCGGTCTAGGACCGTTGCTCCGATACCAAGTTGGGAAAAATGAATGACTTGATATTCATAGGACCCTTGGGCTCTCTTATATAGGAGAAAAACCCTTGGGTAAATAGCACGATAGTTACATGAAGAAATAAAAAGACATAAATAACAACAAAAGATAATAAAAATCTTAACAAATGTCAAGAATGCTTTGTCACATGGTGACCTACGGGAGGAAGTCTATATGCAAGAACCACTTGGGTTTACTGCTAAGGGGAAGTGTCAGAAGATATGCAGACTTCATAAGGCTATTTATGAGCGTAAGCAGAGTCCCAGAGCATGGTTACAGAAGCTTTCAGATTTAATAGAGCAATAGTTTGTCAAGAGATCGACTACATATAACTTGCGCTTTGTACACAGAATACCACGAGGTATTGTTGTCATTCTGGCTTACATTGATGACATTATTGTTACATGAGATGACTTATAGGGGATCGACGAGGCTAAGAAGTTGCTTGGACAACAGTTTGTTACCAATGACCTATGAGAACTACGACACTTCCTTGGACTAAAGTTTGTCGACAATCAGAGAGGTCTTATGATGGCCCATAGGAAGTATGTTGCAATCCACCTAGAGATAGAGATGGCAGAATGCAAACCTACCACCAGTCCTATGGATCCTAACATGAAGCTCTATGATGATAACACATATGTGGTGGACAAGATGAGATAATGAAATCTTGTTGGGAGGCTTCTCTACGTAACTATTACCAATCCAGATTTCTCCTTTACTGGAAGCAAAGTCAGTCAGTTTGTGGAGCAACCACAATATACTCATATAGATGCAACCTACATGATGCTAATGTATCTGAAGCCTTGTCCAGATACAGGGTTGATATTTAGTAGAGGGACTTCTCTTGCCATCACAATATGTGTAGATGATAACCATATAGGATTCCATAAAGACAGGAATTCTACCTTTGGTCTTGTTGTCTTCATACGGATTTCATTGGTCTCATGGAAGCAAGAAGCAGACTGTGCTTGCATGATCGAGTGTCAAGTCCGAATACAGAGCTATGATGCAGGGGAGCACTGAGATGATGTGGGTTAATATCTGTTCTGATTGTCCTAGCTATGAACAACCTCTTCCCATGTGGTTGCTTTGTGACAATCAAGTTGCTTTATTCATTCCAAACAATCCAACTTTCCACGAGAGGACCAAATACATTAAGCTAGATATTCATTAAATACAGTAAATGAAACAAAAGGGCTTCATCTTTACTTCTCACATCAAGTCAGGGGAACAGGCGACTGATAATTTTACCCAGGACCTAGCATCGAGGATATTTTAGAAGTGTTGTTCCAAGATGAGCATAATTGACATCTATGCATTATCTTTAGGGGCAGCGTTGCGAGTTATTTGTGTTTATGATTTTTCTATTCTTTCTTATGTAATTTGCTCTCTAGGATTTATATTCTCTATATAAGAAAACCCTATGGCCTCTTGAATAGTATGTCATTCATTTCTTTCCACAAGAACAACACACTTCCCAAGCAAGATGAGGACAATATTCGTGTCCTCCCTATACTCCACTACAGAGAGTGTCGTGAATGGTGTATGTGGATTGATGGTTCAGAATTTTGTTATCTTCATATATAAATATGAAAGTTATTATATAAATAGATTTCTTCAATGAATCTTTTGGAGAAGAGAAACAAATGAGGTGTTTATTCGATAGGTCTAGGGTCTCTTATATAGAGAGAGAAAACACTGGTGGGTACAAGAGGAAAAATAAGTAAACACCCCCCGAAGGGTTACGGAACCGAAAGAGTTATGATATAAATGTAAATATAATAACTCTAACACTCCCCCTCAAGTTGGAGCATATATGTCGATCATACCCAACTTGGATACTAAGTACATGAGGCGCTTCCTTGGAAGAGCCTTTGTAAGGATGTCTGCAAGTTGAAGTTCAGTGGAGATGTGTAGAGTGTTGATTTGTCCTCCTCGTACTACATCATGAATGAAATGACAATCAAATTCAATATGTTTTGTCTGCTCATGGAAAACAAGATTTATGGTGATGTACGTGTTAAACAATATAAGGGTATAGAAGTGGCGACTGGCATGCCAAGTTCTGTTAGGAAAGAGTCGTTGCCTTGTATTTTGCTTGTGCAATGGATTTTGAAGACCACTATCTACTTCTTGCTTCTCCAAATGACAAGGTTATCCCCAACAAACACGACGTATCCTGTAGTGGATCAACGGTCCTCGGGAGAGTCCATGTCCGGGAGATTCTTTCAAATATTGAAGGATCAAAAGAACATCTTGCCAGTGACTGTAAAGAGGCTTCTCTATATGCTGGTTGGCTCTGCTTACAACATATGATATATATAGCCTAATAACAGCGAGATAGAGTAATTTTCCCACTAAGCTTATATATCGTGTTGCATCCTCAAAAGCTGGATCACTAAATGTTGAATATTTTCTCACTTCTGCAGGGATGCCAAATGGTTTGCATCCAGTAGTCATGTCTCAGTCAGAATATCGAGGCAATACTTCCTCTGTGAAATATCGAGCCCCTTTGTAGTGCATATTACATCGATACCAAGAAAATAACGAAGTTGGCTGAGGTCTTTCGTGACAAAGATCTTATGGAGGAAGGTCTTGGTCTCCTGAATACCATCTACAGCATCTCCCGTGACAACCATATCATCAACATAGACAACAAGAATGACAATGCTAGTAGACCGTCGTTAACAAAGACAGAGTAGTCAGATGTTGTCCTCTGGAAAACAAGTGTATCCGTAGTAAGCCTGTCAAACCATGCCTCGAGGCTCTGCTTCAGGCCATAAATGCCCTTGCATAGTCGACAAACATGTCCCCCCTCGACTACATACCCCAGCGGTTACATCATGCAGACCTCCTCCTCAAGGTCACCATAAAGAAAGATGTTCTTCACGTGAAGTTGATAAATGAGCCAAGCCTTGTTGGCAGCAACAGAGAGAATGATATGTAGCAAACCCATTCTAGCAACGGGCAAGGTCTCGAAATAATCAACCGCAAAGGTTTGTGTGAGACCTTTGGCAACAAGTCTACCTTTCAACTTGTCAATAGAACCATCAAGCGACTATTTGGTCACGAAGACTCATCGACAAGCCACAGGCGAACTCCCAGAGGCCACACCACAAAATCCCACATGCCCCGGGAGGTAAGTGCATCCATCTCTTCATCCATGGCCTTTCGTCAACCATGATCCTGCATTGCACTGAAATGATCTCTTGGAACAGAAATATCATTCAGAGCATCTGCAAATCTCTTGTCATAGTTAGATAAACCATCAATAGAAGTAAAATATGACATGGGATGATATGTATATTGTCTTTTTTGCTTGTATAGAGCTATAAGAAGCTCCCCAGGTACATCCACGACAGTAATGGTGGGAGCACTCGAAGTGGTCACATCATCCTGCATAAAAAGGAACAGAAAAAGGTACAAACACTGGTGTAGAAGGTATAGAGGTACACTAACGAGTATAGACAATTGGTGGAGGGCAGCCCACAGGAATGTCACTCACTATCTATGTGAAATAACTTATTTACTCAAAGAAGGTGACATCAACAAGCACATAGTATCGAAGTCCAACAGGATCATAGCAGCGATAGCCTTCTGGGTATGAGAGTACCCAAGAAAGACAATTGATGGCACGAGAGGCTAATTTATCAGCTGCATGAAAGTTATGAACAAAGGCAATACAACAAAAAAATCAGAGATATGGGAAAAGAAGACTCAATAGGGTAAAGCAAGCAAAATGGAGTTTCCCCTCCGAGAACAGATGAAGGAACATGGTTGATTAGAAAAATTGCAGTAAGGATAGCGTCCCCCCAATAGTGTTTAGGAACACTTATTTGACTAATAAGAGATCTGGCAACATTTAGCAAGTGTCGTAGTTTCCTCTCAGTTATACAATTCTGTTGTGACGTATATGAACATGATGTTTGGTGAATGTTTCCCTGGGACACAAAGAAAGAGGTCAAATCCTGCTGGGTTAACTCAAGAGCATTGTCAATACGAATGATCTTCACAATGCTAGAAAAGAAAGTTATAACGTATTGAAAGAAATTTATAACAATTTGATTAATCTCTGAATGCTCTTTTATTATATATGCCCAAGAAGATTGACTATAATCATCAACGAAAACTATAAAATAGTGATGACCACTAATTCCGTGGATCGGACAAGGTCGGCAAACATCACAATAACCAAGATGAAAAGAAGTAGTACTACGAGAGTCGGTACAAACAAGAAACAAAGCTTGATGGTGTTTCCCGAACTTACACGCCCCGTACTGAAAGGACTTCAAAGCAGAGAGTTCAAGAAACATCACGGAGATGACCTTGGCAGAGGGATGCCCAAGACGCAGATGCCATAGGAGCGGGTCTTCGAATATGGACGCAACCCCAACAGGATGCACTTACCTCTCGCGTGCCCCGGGAGGTAAGTGCATCCATCTCCTCATCAATGGCATGTCACCAACCATGATCATGCATTGCACTGAAATGATCTCTTGGAACAGAAATATCATTCAGAGCATATGCAAATCTCTTGTCACAGTTCGCTAAACCATCAGTAGAAGTAAAATGTGACATGGGGGTGATACGTATATTGCCGTTTTTACTTGTTTAGAGCTTTAGGAAGTTGCTCAGGTACATACAGGGTAGCATTGGTGGGAGCACTCGAAGTGGTCACGTCATCTTGCATAAAAGGGATAGATAAAGGTACAAACACTGTGTAGAAGGTATAGACGTACACTAACAAGTATAGACGATTAGTGGAGGGAGGTCCAGAGGAATGCCACTCATAGTCTGTGAAATAACTTGTTTACTCAAAGAAGGTGACATCAACAAACACATAATATCGACGCCCAACAAGATCATAGCAACGATAGCCTTTCTGGGTACGAGAGTATCGATCAGCAAACACATAGTATCGACACCCAACAAGATCATAGCACCAAAGACACATTTGATGGCACAAAAGGATAATTTGTCAGCTGCATGAAAGTTATGAACAAAGGTAATGCAACCAAAAATTCGTAGAGGTATGGAAAAAGAAGACTCGATAGGGTAAAGTAAGGAAAATGGAGTTCCCCTTCCAAGAACAGACGAAGGAACACGGTTGATTAGATAAACTGCGATAAGGATAGCATCCCTCCAATATTGTTTAGGAACAATTATTTGACTAATAAAAGATTTAGCAACATTTAGCAAGTGTCGGAGTTTCCTCGCAGCTATATCATTCTGTTCTGAGAAATATGAACATGATGTTTGGTGAACATTTCCCTAGGATGCAAAGAAAGAGGTCAAGTCATGCTAGGTTAACTCAAGAGAATTTTCAATACGAATGATCTTAACAATGCTAGACAAGAAAGTTTTAACATATTAAAAGAAATTTCTGACAATTTGATTAATCTCCGAACTCTCTTTTATTATATAGAACCAAGAAGATTGATAATAATCATCAACAAAAACTATAAAATAGGGATGACCACTTAATGTGTGAATTTGACAAGGTCCCCAAACATCACAATGAACAAGATGAAAATCAGTAGTACTACGAGACTCGGTACGAACAAGAAACGAAGCTCAATGTTATTTCCCGAACTCACACGCCTCGTACTGAAAGGACTTCAGAGCAGAGAGTTTAGGAAACATCATGGAGATGGCCTTGGTAGAGGGATGCCCAACGCGTAGATGCCATAGGAGCGGGTCTTCGGAGATGGATGCAACCCAAACAGGATGCACTTACCGCCTGCGTGTGCCAACCATGATCTTGCATTGCATTGAAATGATCTTTTGGAATAGAAATATCATTCAGAGCATCTGCAAATTTCTTATCACAGTTAGCTAAGTCAACAGTAGAAGTAAAATGCGACATGAGGTGATACATATATTACCTTTTTTGCCTGTGTGGAGCTATAGGAATCTCCTCTGGTACATTCAGGGCAGAAGTGGTGGAAGCACTCGAAGTGGTCGCATCATTCTGCATAAAAGGGATAGACAAAGGTATAAACACTGGTGTAGAAGGTATAAAGGTATACTAACGAGTATAGACGATTAGTGGACGGAGGTCCAGAGGATTGTCACTCACAGTCTGTATGATATAACTTGTTTACTCAAAGAAGGTGACATAAGCAAACACATAGTATCGATGTCCAACAAGATCATAGCAACGATAGCCTTTCTGGGTACGAGATTACCCAAGAAAGACGCATTTGATGGCACAAGAGGATAATTTGTCAACTACATGAAAGTTATGAACAAAGGCAATACAAAAAAATCGCAGAGGTATGCGAAAAGAAGACTAAGTAGGGTAAAGCAAAGAAAATGGAGTTCCCCCTCCAAGAAGAGATGATTGAACACGGTTGACGAGATAAACTGCAGTAAGGATATCATCCCCCTAATTGTGTTTAGGGACACTTATTTGACTAATAAGAGATCTGGCAACATTTACCAAGTGTTGGAGTTTCCTCTCAACTATATCATTCTATTGTGAGGTATATGAACATGATGTTTGGTGAACATTTCCCCGAGATGCAAAGAAAGAGGTCAAGTTCTTGTTGGTTAACTCAAGAATATTGCCAATATGAATGATCTTAATAATGCTAGAAAAGAAAGTTTTAACAAATTGAATGAACATTCTAACAATCTGATAAATCTTCGAATGCCCTTTTATTATATATACCGAAGAAGATTGACTATAATCATCAACGAAAACTATAAAATAACGATGACCACTTAATGTGTGGATCGGACAAGTTCCCCAAACATCACAATGAACAAGATGAAAAGCAGTAGTACTACGAGATTCGATGCAAACAGGAAATGAAGCTCGATGGTGTTTTCCAAACTCACACGTCTTACACTGAAAGGGCTTCAGAGGAGAGAGTTCAGGAAACATCATGGAGATGGCCTTGGTAGAGGAATGCCCAAGGTGCAGATGCCATAGAAGCGGGTCTTCGGAGATGGACGCAACCCCAACAAACTTGAAGTCCGAGGATATGTCAAGATAATATATGTCATTCTTCCCGTGACTCCCACCAAAATCTGCCTCGTCTAAATGTCCTATAAATATCAATTAGATTCATTAAATATCACACGTCAATGAAGCTCAACACAACTTGTGAACTAATATCAAGCTTAGAGGAAAATCAGGAGCATAATGAACTCCAGAAAGTCGGATCTTGGAAGACAATTCCATAGTTCTGACAGTAGTAATCGGTGATTGAGTCCCATTAGCGACTCGAACTGACTCCACAGAGGTAGATGGTACGGAGAAGGTGAGGATACTATCTTCTCTAGTCAAATGAGTAGAGGCACCGGAATCAATAATCCAAGTCAGAGCATGAGTGACAACAGAGTTGGCTATTGTACCTGAAAGAGTATCCAGAGCAGCAGTGGTAGTGTTACTAGTGGTAGTAGGCCCTAGAGTCTGAAGGATCTACACTAGGAGGGAGTAATATGCATCATTAAGATGAACAGTCTTGCCAGTTGAGGTTACTGCTGGTGACGCCTCTTCCACATCATAGGCATCCTCATAGGCATTATTGGCGTGATAAGAAGGTATGCCAAACTTCTGTCAACATCGTTCAGTCAGGTAATTCCACCGACCATAGTGAGTGCATGGAGCAGTAGAGTATCGCACACGACCATGATCAAAGTCACGACCTCGTCCATATTCCCATCCATGGCCACGTCTTGGATCACGACTGTGTCCTCGAAAGTTGTATGTGCCTCCTCGCCCAGATGAGGCGATGTGTGCAAAGTTCTCTGTTGAAGGTAAGACGGGAGGTCGAACAACAGATGTCTTGAGTTCCTCAAGTCGACCAAAGATGGTCTTCATCGTTGGCAGTGTGTCTGATATAAGAAATTGCTCCTTCGTTGCATTGTATCTAGAATGCAAGCCATTAAGAAAGCGGTATGCATACCAGTCAGAACACTCTTGTATCTGTTTGGTGCAACATGAGGGCTGGAATATTGTAAGCTCCTCATACAGGATGGAGAGATGCCTCTAGTACTCGATAAGGGTGGAATCACCCTGAGATGCCGACCAGATTCGTCTGTAAACGTCTGCAAGGTGTGACATTGTCTTCTTCTGAGAGTATGTTTGCTCGAGATCCTCACATATTTCCTTGACTGTATTTTTGTAAAGGAGATTTCAACCAATGTGAGCCTCAACATTATTAATCATCCAGTTGATAACTAAGTAGTTGTCTGTCTACCAGTTCTCGTACTCGTTGTCATTTTCATCTAAAGAATCTTTAGTCAGAATGTAGAGTTTCCTCTGTCCGCCAATGAACACCATAAAAGATCGAGACCAGAGCACATAATTTTCTATGCCCTTGAGTTGATAGCAATGCCTTGTGCCATAATATCCGTGGCTAAGGGCTTTGTCTCTGCAGAAGAAGGTATCATGGTGGTCTTAAAAAGAAAGAAGATCTTGTGATCAACTAAGGATGGATATAGGGCTAGAAAGTTCCTAAGAATACGTGTTTTCCCTTGAAGAAGAGCTGGAAAACCTCAACAGACAGCAGATCTGGCGTCCTGGCAGCGGTCCGGGATGAGTTTGGATCTCCAAAGAGACCTATGATACCCATGGAGGGTAGTTGTGGGGACGATCTCCTTAGGAGATCCTGGAAGCACTGGGAAGCGCTAGCGGGAGGGTTGTGAGCCCCCCGACGGCGCTAATAGCCTCCATGGGAGGCCTATTGGTGGTGCAGCAGGTATGTGAGCCCTCTGGAGGCGCTACCGAACCACTGGGGGTGGTTCCAGCAGCATTAGTAGGTGACGGAGATGCTCCTTTAGGGTCGAGCTAACGCATTGGAGGTGATTGGAGGGCCTTGCGCGGGGCCCTACTTCGGGAAAGAGGGTACACGTAGGCTTTTGAGAGGCTCGAAGGTGGCGGTGGGGATTTTAGGTCAGAAGCCCAATCTAGGGCCGTTACTCAGATACCATGTGAAGAAGAGAAACAAATGAGATGTTTAGTCCATAGGGTTAGGGTCTATCTTTTATAGAGAGAAAACCCTAGAGAGTACAAGAGGAAAAATACATAAATACTCTCGAAGGTTTACAAACATAAATGTAAATATAACTCTAGTAGTTCCCATGTACGAAAAAGTCCTCTTCAAATTTAAGCTCTTATTAACTTTGTCAGAGATCATTAACATGTTCATATTCTTTAATATAAGATACATTTGTATCTATCAAAGTCCATGATGCATGTTACTTATGAAGAGACAATAACTTGACAAATAAATGGTACATAAACGCACCTTGTCAAATTCCCACTTTAGTCAATCCATTGACAAAGATGTGGAACCACGATCGTTATCAATTTTACGTTTCTTCCGTCTTTGTAAAAAAATGGCAGAGTCTTCTCCAACTATAATTAGGGTCAGTTACATGGATTTATGCTCAAATTCATATTGAATTGTCCAACTACTTTTTACGATGGTTGTTGGCTACAAAACGCAGCCCCCACAAGGGAGGATATGAGCCCTGATCTTTAAGTGGTAAAACACTACACTACCACTACACTATTATTGAAATGGTACTTCCAACGTCTTTGTAATTCTTTAAATATAAAAATTCAAAGTTGACAACCAATATATGAATAATTCACTACTGCAAAGTACCGGCATTCTTGGGGTGGTCTGTTAGGCCCCAATGCCATTACAAATATGCGAGATTGAGAGAGGGGTTGCCATCATAGAGACTCAAGAGTTCAAATATCAAAATTTTCCAAAAACAACACTTTTTGTTAGTAAAATTACCAATTTAATAACTTACTTTTACCTCAAAATTGGCATTAAGTGCATAACAATTGAAAGTCCAGGAAGTGTCAACCTTATCAGAACAACTTTTGAACAGTACTTACAAATGTGGAAAGCTTAGACACTACTTTATTGCATTCTTTGAAACTGGTTACACCAGGACCTGTGGCAACAACCTCGCCGTCGATATCTGTGGCTATTCTGAAACAAAACTTGCCACTAAAACCCCGCTTTTGATATAAACTACTGAGCATTAACCAATGTTCCAAACACAAAACTGTAAAGTACTACAGATTTAGCAATAACATATCATAGTAACTCAACTCAATATAAAATAGAGGTACTTTGGAAAGACAATTTCTTGAAATTCTTACAATATTCAAGAGATGGTAGACAAGATAAATGTTTGCTTAAATTTATGAAGCATCAATACTAAGACAAATTTTCCGTAATGAACAAAACCTGTGATGCAGGTGGAATTTTGACAGGAGGAAAGAACCGAGAAATGTGACAAACATCCAGGTCGAGGAAAGAAAATTGTTGAGAAGACCGGATTCGACAGGAGGGGAACAGTGGCAACACCAATTGTTTTCAATTATATCAGATTCAATCAAAAATCATTTTTGATGCAATCAAACACTAAAAGATTTTTCCCTCCAATTTATCTTAGTAGAAAGTATAAGATCTCTTGCGTGTTTTTTATTCTTCTTTTTTGAGTCTAATTCTATAGCGAATATCTTTGAGGATCTTTGATATTGGGAAAGTCCAAACCGAAGGATCTTAAGTAGAAAATAATGTGGCGTTTCTTAAATGAGAAAAGATGTAATGTGTCTCTTATATAATGGAAATGAAATTGGACTGTTGAGAGATAATTTATTGTTTCACCAACTAGGGGTACACTAGTTGTTTCTCCATTCGGTGACTATTTTATCTAACCCTAGCCTTGGGTACACTAGTTGTAATGTGCACGCAGGCAGTGTCGCGCGGTCTAGCGACGGTGGCATGGGGGATTTGCGCGAGTGGCGGTTCGTGGGTGGAGGTGGTGGCGCGTGGAAGGAGAGGGCTGGAAAGTAGGGCTAGGGTTTTGGGTTCGAGAGCTCCGGTTTAGGGCCGTCGTTCTGATACCGTGTTGGGACAAATAAGAGAGATATCTACTCCTGGGAACCCTAGGATCTCTTATATAGAGGAGAGACCTATGGGTAAATTACAGAAGATAGATACAAGGAAATAATATAGCACAAACTGTACATAGGAACATAGAAATATCTCTACAGTAAGCATATCCATCATTTTTTAATGACAATCCATCTCCATAAAATATTACATGTATGCATCAAAAAATGTGTCCATACATAAATGGTATATCTCATGTCCTTCAAAATGCTACAAGTAAAGAAAGAACTATAAAGCTACAAGCACTGTACCACAGAAAATCGTGTAGTTGTAGAAAAGAAGCAGCTTCAAGCAAACAACAACCACTCACTAATGTGGCTGCTTCAGAGAACCTATGGATCCATACATAGGTACGTTATGAACAAAGTTGCCCAATATAATATGAAATTTCAACAAAGAAGGTAAAATTAGAAGCGTGCAAAAGAAACAACTGTGCAAACCGTCCTCACAAAGAAAAACTACTCTAAGCATTTTCATTAGATATAAATAACCCAAGCTTCGTGGATAGTCTGTGGTCTTGGTCTCTATGAGGCCTCACATTATGACTCTAAAGCAATAAGAAGACCTTAGGATTGGGATGTCTCCATAGGCATACCTTAAGATTGATTTAAGATCTGGATACCATCAGGTTAAAATTAAAGACACAGATATTCCCACAACAACTTTTCGAACTAGATACGGGCATTATGAATTCTTAGTTATGCCTTTTGAACTAACAAATGCCCCGGCAACCTTCATGGATCTCATGAATAGAGTATTCAAGGAGTTCTTAGATCACTTTGTAGTAATCTTTATTGATGATGTGCTTAATTACTCCAAGGATAACTATCTACATGAACACCATCTCAGACAGGCACTTGAAACTCTAAGGAAGAACAAATTATATGCTAAGTATATCAAATGTGACTTTTGGCTATCTGAAGTATCTTTCTTAGGCCATGTTATTTCTGGGGAAGGTATATCAGTTGATCCTACAAAGTTTAGTGCAGTGATGAGTTGGGAACGCCCAAAGACTTTCACAGAAATACGATCTTTTCTGGGTTTAGCTGGATATTATAGAAGATTCGTGAAGGACTTTTCACGAATAGTATTGCCAATGACTAGACTAACTCAGAAGGAGGTCCCATTCTTATGGTCTGATACATGTGAAGCTAGTTTTCAGACACTGAAAGAATGCCTAACATCTGCACCAATCCTTACTCTACCCTCTGGGAGTGAAGGGTTCACAGTGTACACTAATGCGTCTAAAGAAGGACTTGGGGCAGTTCTTATGCAACATGGTAAGGTAGTTGCGTATGTATCACGACAGCTCAGGACACAAGAAAAGAACTACCCAACACATGACCTTGAATTAGCTGTTGTAGTTTTTGCTTTAAAGATATGGAGACATTACCTCTATGGTATTACTTTTGAAATCTTCACTGATCATAAAAGCTTGAAATATCTATTTGATCATAAGGAACTCAATATGAGACAGAGACGGTGGCTAGAGTTGTTGAAAGACTATGATTGCACTATCTCCTACCACCCTGGTAAGGGGAATGTCGTAGCAGATGCCCGTATCAGAAGAACTTATTCACCTGGGTTGGTGAGTGCTATCCACTTCTGGGGTTTACTATCAACATTAAGTGAATGAAAATCATTTGATAGTAGTGCTGATACTATAACTATTCATCACCAATACAAACCAAAGAACTGGGAAGAATAAAGAAAGGACAAGAGGATGATCCAGTCCTTAAAGACATGAGATAACAACTTGAGAAGAATGAGATAAAGGGATTCCAGATACAAGATGGGTTACTGTATAACCATCACAGAGTGTGTGTGCCAAACACACCTGAACTAAGGAAAGACATCTTAGGAGAAGCATACTGCTCAAGATTATCTATTCATCCAGTAATTACAAAGATGTATAAGAATCTTCATTCATACTTTTGGTGGCCGGGAATGAAGAAAGATGCTGCTGAGTTTGTGAATTCATGTTTCACTTGCGAGCAGGTAAAGGCTTCATACCAAAAGCCACCGGGATTATTGCAACCCCTCCCTATCCTGAATGGAAATGGGAAAGAATTTCCATGGATTTCGTTCTTGGCTTACCTCAGACGACTGTTAGTAAAGATAGTATCTGGGTTATAATAAATCGTCTGACTAGCGCACTTTATTCCGATAAGTTTATCTTTCACTCCAGATCAGCTTGCTGAGTTATATATTATACATGTGATTCGCCTCCACGGTGTCCCAAAGGAAGTAATTTCTGATCGAGATTCACGATTCACCTCACACTATTGGGAGAACTTCATGAAAGCCCTAGGTACACAGTTATGCTTAAGCACAACATATCAGCCACAAACAGACGGTTAGTCATAACGTATGATTCAGACACTAGACAATATGCTACGAGCATGTGCCTTAGAATGGAAGGGATCGTGGATTAAACATTTGTCTCTTGCAGAATTCACCTACAATAATAGTTACCATACAAGTATTGGCATGGCACCATTTGAAGCACTATATGGACGAAGGTGTACTACTCCTTTGTGTTGGCAAGAGGTCGGAATAAAGAACATTTATGATTCAGTTAGACTTCAGGAGACACGGGAAGCTGTAGAGCATGGTAGAAAAAGACTATTAACTGTCCAGAGTCGTCAGAGAAGTTATAGTGATACCAGGCGAAGAGACCTTGAATTTGAGGTAGGTGACTTTGTATTTCTTAAAGTATCACCTATGAAGGGTATTCAGAGGTTTGGCTTGCGTGGGAAGTTAGCACCCATGTTCGTGGGTCCCATTGAAATTATTCAACGGATTGGAAAAGTTGCCTATAGACTTGCGCTTCCTCCACATCTTTCGGCAATACATGATGTATTTCATGTATCAAATCTGAGAAAGTACATCAGGGATCCAGAGCATAAGATAAG
Organism: Ottelia alismoides; assembly: GCA_037367405.1. NCBI lineage: Eukaryota > Viridiplantae > Streptophyta > Magnoliopsida > Alismatales > Hydrocharitaceae > Ottelia > Ottelia alismoides. The sequence goes on from JAZKJV010008709.1 coordinate 241,706, forward strand.
TTAATTTACATGTTGAGCCAGACTTGACATACCAAGAGACACCTGTGCAAATACTTGAAAGGGATATCAAGAAGTTGAGAAACAAAGATGTGCCTCTAGTTAAAGTATTGTGGCGGAACCAAGAGTTTGAAGAAGCCACATGGGAACCTGAGGCAGAAATGAGAGAGAAATACCCGTACTTGTTTGAATGATAACACTATGTATTATGTCTATGTTCATTATAAATGAAAGGACGTTCATTCTCTTTAAGGTTGTTATGGTTTCAATCCTCTTTAAGGTTGTTATGCCTACATTTCTAGTCTCGAGGAAGAGACTTTCTTTAAGGTTGTTATAATTGTATAGCCTTGAACTTGGCATATCTCGGATCCTATATAATAGGATCAGGCTCGTCAAGAGAAAACCAACGAAATTTGTTTCGTGTGAATCGGACTTTGTTTCGAATTGTTATGATCTTCGGAAGAAAGAGAAGTAAGGAAGGCTAAGATGTCATTAACCTATAATGACTGTCATTAAGACTAATTAAACATGATTAATGAACTAATGACCTTGAAAACCGCTAATAATCATTAGCAAACACTAATCAATAGTTAGCAAAAGATAAGCATAAGCCGCGAAAGTTAAATCGCGATTAGTGAAAGTTAATCACGATTAGTGTTAATTAAGCGTCATTAGCGAATCTAGAATCCTCTAGAATGTTCTAACTTAAGCCCCAAGTTTGGGATAAGTTTTGGCTAAAACCATAGGCCAAAACGATGGGCAGCTAAACCATGGTTAAGGTCTAAACCATGGTTTTCTAACCATGGTTAGTGGTTTTCGGGAGCCTATAAATAGACCCCCTATCCATTCATTCTCTACGACTTCCGCTACCACCACCACCCCAAGGGCTAGGGTCGAGAGGTTGGGAGGAGGAGTGGGAGGCGAGGGAGGAGCACTAGCAAAGCGCTGCCGGGAGAACGAGGAGGAGAAAGGTATGATCCTCTCTTAGTTTGTTTCGTAAGCTAGGCTTTCAATTCATCTTCTTGTTCTTCCAAGTTTTATTCTTGATTCATCTTTCTTTCCGATTCGTTTTCCTGTTGTGGTTCGAGGAGAAATCTGTGTAACACCCTACTTAGGTATGGGCGTCTATGCACGTCAGTTACCCTGTGATTTATCACACGTTCACTCATCTAAGATACGTGGTGTCTACCGATTCTCCATCGTTTATGTTTCTATTCTTTCTATTATGCTTTTATAATTATTTTGATGGAGAAATATGTGTAATACCCTAGTTAGGTGTGGGCGGCTATGCACGTCAGTGACCCTGTGATTCGTCACACGTTCACTCACCTAAGATGCGTGGTGTCTGTCGATTCTTCATCTCTTGTTGTTTGAGTATATTCTTTCAGTTTCGTTGTTATTTTCCTCAAAATTGATTTTATAGAGGAAACTCTTTTCGTAGTTATTTTGAAATATGTCCCGATATAAGGAGAAATTCTGCCAAAATTTTCCGAGAAATATGTCCCGATATAAGGGGAAACTCTGCCGAAATTTTCCGAGAAATATGTCCCGATATAAGGGAAAACTCTGCCGAAATTTTAAGAGAAAATATGTTCTTGGTGTTCTTCGTGTTTTTCGTGTTCTTTGTGTTCTTCGCATTTTTCGTTCGTTGTTCGCGTTCTTGACACGTTCTTAGCGTTTTGATACGAAAATCAAATTCGATTTCCAGGAGCCTTAAAATAGCCTTTCTAAAAACAAAACACGATAAAGCCTTGCATACACGAGAGAGAGCTCGATTAGGTAATGAAATCCTTCCTTTTGCTGTTGGGTTTTCAAACGAGATTATTGAAATTCTTGATTTTATGTTTTGTGCTATAAAGAACCCTAATTTTGGTTGTTTTTGAAAAGTCTGAACAGTTGCTTTGTGATTCCCACTAAAATATGGTTTAAGCATCAAATCGATGCGGTGACTTTGAAAGTGAGGGTTTGGGAGTTAAAATAGGCATAAATACGAGTATATATGCATATGAATAATATATATGTGTGTCTATACTAATTATTACTGATTATGCAAATCGAAGACTTAACAAAAGAATTACATCATGGGAATTGATGTGGTTTGAGCAGGATCCTGAAAAGGATTGTGTGTGTCACGTTAAGGATGTCTGGGAGTAGAACTACAGGTCAGGCATGCAACCTGTAGGTTTGTTGGAAGGAACCCGTATTGGCGTTTCCCTACCTAGGTAGTACACGGTTGCCCTGTTATGATAAGTACGCACGAAATGAATGTTTTGCAACGTGTGGTACCGGGAGCCAATATCTTCGGGTTGAACGATGGAAGATGTGGTCGAGCCATGTGGAGGCACGGGTGGTTCAGTAGCGGCTGGGTCACGATAATATGTATTTAAAGCCGCTAGGTTATATGATTGAATATTAGCATGAGGTTTAAGCAACCGAGCCCTCGAGGACGGTGTGCTCATTTATTTTTCCAGACTGAGGATTGAGACCCTGTTTAATAAAAGAAAATTGTCAGGGTAGTATTGGAGGATTGGTTGAGGCGACGTGCGGCGACATAAGCTTACCAAGATCAACGCAATCTTCAATCTCGAAGTGTCCACAGCCTCGGAGTCCTTATAGTGGTGAGGTAATTCCCCTGGACTAATCGCTGACGTGGAACAGAAAGGAATAGGACTTAAATTAACAAGAAGGAATGAAACCTTTTGTGATAACAAGTTTTGCAAAATTACACAATTTGTTTGCTTTTCTCTTCTTCGTTACTTAGCATTCGCTAATTTTTATCCTATGATTTGTGGAAAACCCAACAGGTGTCGGTGAGCCATCGCAAGGACTTTAAAAATTCATCCGACTTACATACTAGACATCCAGCCAGCCACAGTAGCTTTACTTTTTAAGGTAGCTACTAATCTTTTGTATATTTTCCTTTCAAGCTGATGTACATGTAAATGGTTATAGTTGGATAGTGTATCAACTGAACTTTATTTTGTGAATGGAAAAGTGTTGAAATACTTTCTTCTGAGTATTTTTATTTGTAGTCTGTTTCTTAATGTTAGTTGTGATTACTGAATAAATTATTGTTGAGTAACCAGATCCGGATATGGGAGGATCCGATGGCCTGGGAATCGGGGTTGCGACAGATTGGTATCAGAGCCCGATTATTCCATTAATTTATTTACTAATTATTAAGTATGAGCGGTATTCAGTAACTAAGGTTGTATTAAGATCCTTTGATCTTAATAATTGACTGCAATACCATTCACAAGTCATTGTCCCTTATGTACATCATGAAAAGACATATAGGATCTGACCTTTGACCTTGACTGATCCCAGGATCATGGCAGACCAAGATGTGTCAAGGTAATTAGCAGCTATGATGGCAATGCTCCAAGAGATGGGGCAAAGGCAGCAAGCGTTGGAGGAGAGACTCAATGCACAAGATGAGAAACCCAAGGCATCTAAGCCTGCGGATGCTAGGATTGAAGGTTCTGTCCATCTTTCTGAGAAAGAATCAAGTTACCATCCTTCAATTGAGTCTGCTCCTACCTCGGCTGAAGGAGGAATGGAGAAGGCCCTTCTTAGACACCAAACATTACTAGATAATTACCGAAAGGGAAGGATTCCTCGATTGAAAGGCATAGAGACACCTGCTGAGGCAGAACTATGGCTTGATGACGTCAACAGGATGTTGAGAATAATACACGCACTAGCAGATACTTGGGTGCACTTTGCTGATTACTCCTTAGCAGACTATGCAAGACGATGGTGGAGAGCCATTTCTAAGAAATTAGCAGATGTGTTCCATGGGATGTTTTTGAAGAGAGGTTCCGAGCCCACTTCTGTCCCTCCCATTGGGAAGAACTAAAGAGTAAGGAGTTAGCTTCTTTGACCCAAGGATCCAAGAATGTACGAGATTATCATATTCACTTTACAGAGCTACTACGTTACTCCCCAGCTTTAGAAGCTTCACCACAAGAGTGTCTTACCAAATTTGTTAGCGGTCTTCAGGGAGATTTGAGAGAGAAGCTTGCAGGTTTTAGAGCCACCACTATAGATGAAGTCATGGACATCACCTCTCGTATTAAGATGGAGAGGGATGAAAACCTCCAAAGAAGAAGCTTTCATTTTACTAGTGGACCATCCAAACGTAAGGAGAATTATAATCGAAGAGACAATCGTTATCATCCAGTCGGTTCCAATATAAGCTCACCACAGACCTTGGGCCAGGAATTATCAGGAAGAGGGGGTTTCTCTAGACCTCCACTATACCCCCGTAACTCAGCATCAGGAATTAGTACCTCTGTGATTGGGTCTTCAGCTTAGACAGGAACACGTGCATGTTATCATTGTCATCAAGAAGGTCACATTAGGATAGACTGTCCACAGTTGAGAGGTTCAGGGTTTAAATCAACTCCGATTAACAGTATAACATCCACCCCGAGCAATGAAGCAACACGCGGAGGAAGATATGGTAGAGTTCGTGGCTCGCAAGGAGCATCTCCTACACAACAGCCACCATAAAACGTTGTGGGTTCTAGCTTGCCTATTCCTAATGGTCAGCTCAATGCAATTACTGAAGAACAAGCCTACAATTCAGGCACAATCGTACGAGGTACCGTTACTATTCATGGCTTTTCAGTACATGCCTTATTTGATTCGGGTTCTTCACATTCATTTATTGCTCGACGGTTAGTACCCACTTTGGGTAAGATACCAGTAGAAGTACAGCAGTCCTATCTGATCAAGGGACCAAGAGGATAAGTATTTATAATCCGAGAAATCCTGGTGCATAGTAGTAATAGCGAGACATCAGTTACCTGTTTCACTACTACTAATAGAAATGAAGGACATTGATCTTATCCTAGGGATGGATTGGCTAAAAAGGCATCATGCATGTCTTGACTGTTTTCAGAAGACAATAACATTTCACCTTCCTAACTCGATAGAGTTCCAGTTCATTGGAAAGACATCCAATGATAATATAGAATATATCTCGACATTGAAGGTACAACAGTTGTTAGAGAAAGGTTGCCAAGGTTATTTTGCTTATGTAACCACTACATCAGGGTCAGACCGAATGATGGAAGATATACCTATAGTGTGCGAGTTTCCTGATGTATTTCCAGAGGAACTACATGGATTACCATCTGAGCGAGAGATTGAATTTGAAATCTCTCTCATACCTGATACTCATCCTATCTCTATCCCTCCGTATAGGATGGCACCAGATGTGTTACGAGAGTTAAAGGTACAATTGCAAGAAATGTTAGATAAAGGATTCATTCGTCCTAGTACTTCACCATGGGGTGCACCTGTCTTATTTGTTAGGAAAAAGGATGGGTCAATGCGGTTGTGCATTGACTATAGACAACTAAACAAGAGGACAATAAAGAATAAGTATCCACTGCCAAGAATAGATGATCTCTTTGATCAGTTACAAGGTTCAACTGTGTATTCCAAGATTGATTTAAGATCTGGATACCATCAGTTGAAAATTAAAGACATGGATATTCCCACAACAGCTTTTCGAACTAGATACGGGCATTATGAATTCTTAGTTATGCTTTTTGGACTAGCAAATGCCCCACAACCTTCATGGATCTCATGAATAGAGTATTCAAAGAGTTCTTAGATCACTTTGTAGTAGTCTTTATTGATGATGTGCTTATTTACTTCAAGGATAAGTATCTACATGAACACCATCTCAGACAGTCACTTGAAACTCTAAGGAAGAACAAATTGTATGCTAAATATAGCAAATGTGATTTCTGGCTATCTGAAGTATCTTTCTTAGGCCTTGTTATTTCTGGGGAAAGTATATCAGTTGATCCTACAAAGGTTAGTGCAGTGATGAGTTGGGAACGCCCAAAGACTGTCACAGAAATACGATCTTTTCTGGGTTTAGTTGGATATTATAGAAGATTCATGAAGGACTTTTCACGAATAGCATTGCCAATGACTAGACTAACTCAGAAGGAGGTCCCATTCTTATGGTTTGATACATGTGAAGCTAGTTTTCAGACACTGAAAGAATGCCAAATGTCTGCACCAATCCTTACTCTACCCTCTGGGAGTGAAGGGTTCACAGTGTACACTGATGCGTCTAAAGAAGGACTTGGGGCAGTTCTTATGCAACATGGTAAGGTAGTTGCGTATGCATCACGACAGCTCAGGACACATGAAAAGAACTACCCAACACATGACCTTGAATTAGCTGTTGTAGTTTTTGCTTTAAATATATGGAGACATTACCTCTATGGTATTAGTTTTGAAATCTTCACTGATCATAAAAGCTTGAAATATCTATTTGATCAGAAGGAACTCAATATAAGACAGAGACGGTGGCTAGAGTTGTTGAAAGACTATGATTGCACTATCTCCTACCACCCTGGTAAGGGGAACGTCGTAGCAGATGCCCTTGCTAATCTTCTAATCTTTTGAAACGGTTGATGACGTTTTCTGTGTAAAATCATTGAACACTGAAAATGTTGTCATTTCACGCGCACTAGATCGCCCATAAGAGAAGGTATGCTTGAGAAATATCATCCTAGGAGTTACCGCCTACCACCCTAATGGAATCCCAAAAGGCCGGTGAATCATCGACATTAAGCCATTGAACCCTAGCCTCGCCCCAAATTTGTAGTGAAGTACGACATTTGAAGAATTGGATTTCTAAATCCTCGTCTTCCTCATTGCATCTTGCGCAAACACAATCTCCCGTATGAAGGATACTATCCCTCCTTTTTTTGACATAGCATGACCATGCCTTACTAGCCAAAGAAAGAACTTGATCTTTTGTTGTATTTTTGATTTCCATATAAGGGTGAAATCCTGCTCTTGCTCCGTCCGACTTTTCACTTGTCCCTGCTCCAAAAAAATGTATGCCTTTTCGACGCTAAAGCCCCCAAAAATCCATGTAAAATGGTCTTTACCACCAACCGGTCCATCGACCTCCTCAAGATGTTTGCTTACCTCCAAGTATTCACATAGTCGTTGATCCGAAAAAGGCACCATGAAGAAAGGGTTCCACACCCCTTATCCGCAATGGTACATAATCTGCCCGCAGAAAGTTGGAATAATCGCGGAAAACGATCCTTCAAAAGTTCTAAATTCTCTCATTCATCAATCCAAAATTAAAAAAATTTTCCATTTCCCACCACAGGTTGCAAAACTCTCTCAACTTTGGCAAAGTGTCTCTCATACCCAACCAAAGTGAGGAAGGGTAATTAACATGTGGTAAATAAAACGTCCCGTCAATGGAATAGAGCTTCCTTAATAATCTGGATATGAGGTCCTCCTCGGGTCCCCACAATCTAATGATCCACTTAGAGATCAAAGCTTCATTCATGTTCTGAATTCTCACCATGCCAAGGCCTCCGTCCTTCTTTCTCCTTGTGACTATTTCCCATCCCAAGTGGTGTATTCTTCCTTTTTGTTCCTGTGTATGTAACATCCGGTTCCCAATTAAATTCGACCCCGACCCAATTAGGGCCCGATTAACCCAATAAAGTTATCTGACAACAGTAGAGAACCTAAATCGATCAATTGATCATGAATCAAAAGTCGTTTGGGCAAAATCGACCAAAAATTGGTCGCATCGTAATGCGTGTCCGAAAAAGCCGTGACGTAGATTCAAAACCGAAAAACAAACCAAGACCGCCATAAAATCCGATTCAATGAAATAAGACCAACGGAATTGACCGTTCGTAAATCGGATGTCATTTGGTATTTTTAATCATGAAATTTAACCCCAAACCAAAACCGTATCTCAAAAATCTCGGACATCCGAACTCCATCAAAAGTATATCAATATTATACTCATATTGATTACCATTCCGAAACGATTAAATCGAGATAGTACTATCAAAATTCGACACTCGAGGCTCAAAAAATGGTCAACTTTATATTTGTTAAGTAAAGAAAGTTTAATATATATATGTTAATTAAATAAATTATTACACAATCAGTCTGCTCGGTTATGAATATAATTTAAGAATTTAAAAATTTCCAGCTACAACCGTAGCATACTGTTTAAAAAAAACTACTACAGCCACCTAATCTAAAATCTATCCACTTGGAACTCAAATAGTTCCACTTGGCCATACTTAAGACATTCTCATCCTCTATATATAGACACCCAAACTAAAAAACCTTTGGATGTCTCATTTCCTCCCATTCTCCCCAGACGTTGGAAGCAATTTCTACATTTATCTTGGTTGGAGCTGCTTCTTGTTCTTGGAACAGCAGGACTGCTCCTCTCTTCAACCAAACCCTGCCATTAGATCCAAGAAGTTGCCAATCTCAGCATCTGGAAGACCTTCTCCTGTTGAGCTGCTGCAAGTCATTGAAGCCTTTGAGCTGCTCCAAATCTCCAATTTTAACATGCAAGTAGATCTTCATTAAAGATCTAATTAGGTACAATTCCCCACCCCTTCTTTTGCAATACATGAATAAATTAAACTCTCATTTATGACCTCCTTGTATACATATTTTTCTTTCACATTTTTCAGATTTCCTTCCTTTTCTATAGAATTTAAACCATATAATTAACCATTTTTGGTATTATTTGGCATGATGAAGATTCCTGGAATAGCATATATGGATTTCTGTTCTATTATTTAGTATACACTTATCAAAGGTGTCCAACTCTCCCTTCTTAAATAAGGATCAGTTGGTGTGTTCTTGTCTTTTTCAGCCAATCTGATTTGTTACAAAGATCTCATCATTTGCATGCAGGTCAATTTCAATTATCTCACTTGTTATCATAATCACATGATCTTTTCCCATTAAATAATCTAGTTTTACTTGGAGATTTTGAATTCATCGAGATTCTGTGAAGATATATTTTAGTTTGGAATGTTTGAAGTTGGGAGAAGTATGGTAATCTAAGAAATTAATAGATAATTGTGTTCGATGGATTCAGAATTTGTTAAAAAAAATTGCCTTTCAGTCCATAAATTAGTCTGACTGTATTTAGGGAAACACTGTATGATTATATTTTTAAATTATTTTGCCTTTGTCCACCAATAAGATGCTCTTTATAGCTCGTTCTCTTGTTCTACTTTTATCAATCGGGTGTGTTAATTAACTTCACAGTTCAAAATTTTTGTTCACAACTCTATATTCTTCTAAGATATGCCTACAGTTTTTTTAGTTCTTAATTATATTAAGTTATAAACCCAGCCATTATCATCTCGGTTTTTTCCATCATAGTTCTTTGTAAAATATCGATCCATATCCTCTATCACAGTGCATGAATACAATGTGAGTATCCAACACCAATTAAATTCTATATTTTTGTGGTCATGGATCTAGGATTAGTAAGACGATTTTGATTATGTTTTAAGTTGAATGGGAAAATTAACAATAAATGTTTATGAAGTGTTCATTTCGAGACTACATTTTGAAAACGCATTATGAAATCTCTAATTCTTAGTCTTATATCGTTGAAATTGCAGAGAACTATATGAGTATAATGGAATTATTTAACTTTGTTTTATCAAATACCTTAATAGGCGGTTGAGGGTTTTTACACCAAAATTTCGACTAAAATGTAGGAGGTATATTATCTTATGCATATTAGGACTCAGACCTGCTATCATGTGACAATTGAATAAAATCAACCTTCTATATACTCGTTACCTTTGCCTCCTTGTTGGTTGTGTTGGGAAAATAATAGAACTTGTTTATTCCATTCGTCCTAGGCTCTCTTATATAGTAGAGTATCCTATGGGTAAAGTACATAAAGAGTCCAACGGAAAATAGAAATATAAGAAAAGTATAGAAGTGAATATTATCTCTCTACACTCCCCCTCAAGGTGGAGCATAGATGTCAATCATGCTCAGCTTAGATGAACACTTCTGGAACGACCCTTGAAGTAGCGCCTTGGTGAAAATGTCTGTCGTTTGATCCTCTGAGCTAACATGGGATGTAGCAATAAACCCCTTTTGAATCATGTCACGTATAAAGTGACAATCAACCTCAGTATGTTTGGTCTATTCATGAAATGCTGGATTATTTGCAATGAATAGAGCTGCCTGATTGTCACATTCCAAAGCCATAGAAAGCGAGACTTCTATACATAGATCTGCAAGCACAGCCTTTATCCACATCATTTCTGTACTGACCTGAGCCATAGCCCTATATTCAGATTCAGCACTAGACCTTGCTACAACCGTTTGCTTTTTGCTTCTCCATGAGACTAGAGAGTCTCCAACATATACTGCAAACCCAGTGGTGGAGTTCCTATCCTTGGGACATCCTGCATAATCTGCATCTGCACAAGCTGATATAGTAACCTCCTTGCCTTTCTTAAACAGCAGACCAGCACCTGGAGATGATTTAAGATACCAGAGTATCATATGTATTGCATCCATATGTACCTGACGTGGTAGCTCCATGAACTGGCTCACTCGACTCATAACGAAGGAGATATCAGGTTTGGTAATAGTAACATAGAGAAGTTTTCCCAACAGTTCTCTGTATCTTCTCTTGTCCACCTCATCAGTATCAGCATCATATAATTTCATATTGGGATCCATAGGTGTAGTGGCAGGTCGGCAACCAAGCATTCTTGTTTTACTCAGCAGGTCCGTGACATATTTCCTCTGAGTCATTTCCAACCCATGAGGATTTCTGGCAAACTCTAGTCCCAGAAAATATCTAAGAACCCCAAGGTCCTTGGTGACGAATTCACGTCCCAGCATTTCTATTGCTCCCTGGATTCCCTGTTCATCATCACCTGTAATCAGAATATCGTCTACATACACCATAATAGCAATGATACCTCTAGGTGTCTTCTGCACAAACAAGGAATGATCAGCATTAGAACGTATGTACCCGTGCTTCTCAAACAGGTAAGAGAGCTTCTGGAACCAAGCTCTGGGGCTCTTCTTAAGGCCATATATAGCCTTATGAAGTCTGCACACCGTTGGACACTCCCCCTCAACAGCTAAATCAGGTGGCTGTTGCATGTAGACTTCCTCCTATAAGTCACCGTATAGAAATGCATTCTTCACATCTAACTGGTAGAGCGGCCAATTACGAGTAATTGCAACAGAGAGGAGGATCCGCAGAGTGGAGTGACGAGCAACCGGTGAGAATGTATCCAGATAATCCACCCCATAAGTCTGTGTGAAGCCACGAGCAACAAGGTAAGCCTTGTATCTGTCAATATTGTCATCTGCCTTCTGCTTAATTATTAAGCCCCACTTGCAACTAATTGGATATACATCAGGAGGTGCGGGAACAAGACTCCGTGTGCCTCGTGACTGAAGAGTGGTCATTTCTTCTTCCATGGCCAAGCGCCATCGACTATCTTTCAGTGCATCTTGATAATTTACCACTGCTGACAATGCAATAATAAAGTCCCTGAAATCACTAGTGAGACGATCAAATGACACAAAAGATGCTATAGGATGTGATGCACAGCTCTGCTTCTGTTTTCGTAGAGCAATAGGTACATGTAAATCATGTATCTCCTCAACTGGCCTCTGTAAATCGTCCTGCTCAGAAAACTCATCAGATCCATCATTAGAAATATTTTCAGAACATACCTCAGGTGAGCTGGATGACGGACGGTGACCATGAGCAAAAGTAGGCATGTGGGTATAGTGGAATGGTAGTGGCGAGACAGGCACCGTGACAGGAGGTGGTGGTGGAGATGGTGGTGACGGTTGTGATAGTGGTGGTGGTGGCATATACATGGCATCAGTAGTAGTGCTAGAGGGGCTCAGCTGATCACCTGTAGATGAGAAGTACATGACGCATTCAAAAAAGGTAACGTCTGCACTGACTAAATACCGCCTTCGTAATGAATCATAACACTTGTACCCCTTATGCGTTTTGAAGTACCCAACAAATACACACTTGACAACCCTAGGAGAGAGCTTGTCAATCCTGGGAGATAGCTGGTGAACGAAGGCGACCGAGCCAAACACACGAGGAGTAAGGGAGAACAACTCTTTGTCAGGAAAAATAAGAGATACTGGAATCTTCTCACCTAAGACAGAGGACGGCATTCGATTTATAAGATAGCATGCCGTAAGAACATCATCCCCCAGAAAGAATGAGGAGCAATACTCTGTATGAGAAGTGACCTGGTGATATCAAGTAAGTGACGGTGTTTTCTCTCAGCAACCCCATTCTGTTGGGAAGTATAGGCATAAGATGTTTGGTGGATAATCCCTTGAGATGAAAAATAATTGGATAAGGAATGAGTACAAAGTTCCAGAGCGTTATCACTTCTCACAATTTTAACAGACGCAGAGAAAACATTGCGAACTTCATTAATGAAATTGATTAAAATATTTCCCGCTTCAGATTTATTCTTTAACAGAAATACCCATGGCACACGAGAAAAATCATCAACAATAACAATATAAAACATGTATCCCTGATGATCAGGAACACGACTAGGACCCTAGATATCAAAATGGAATAACTCAAACTTGGAGGTACTGCTCCGACACTGACGACAGGAAACGTAGACCTGTGATGTTTTCCCAACTGACAAGCCTCACATTGAATGGACATATGAGGTGGAACATGAGGTAACACACAACGAAGCTTCTGAAGCAGTAGGTGTCCAAAGCGCAGATGCCACAGTAATGGACATGCAGATCCATCAGGTAGAGATGAGGTTCCAACATAAGGAGTCGGACTAAGGCGATAGAGGCCTCCTTGCTCATAGCCACGCCCAATCACGTTGCCCGTGAGGATGTCCTGAAAACAAGAGAGGATGGATCAAAAATTGCTCGACAATGTAAATCCTTTGTAAGTTGGCTAATAGACAACAAATCCATCGAAAATTAGGTGCATGTAACACGTTCTTGAGATGCATGCATCAAATGGTGTCAATATAATCTCCCCTTGACCAGTGATTGGGGAATGTGTCCCATTAGCAATGACCACTGTACAGCCTGGAGAAACCTGTCTGTATCCTATGATTAGACCTTGATCACCACACAGATGATGTGTGGCACCAGAGTCCATAATCCACTCTAAAGTATCAAATCCGCTACTGCTAGTGAGTGCATAGATGCTACCTGATGTACTGGAGGAAGCAGATGCAGATGCGGCAACGTCGGCATGACTCTCAGAAGTAGATGCTGATGTTACGGGATCGGATGGAGGAATGATGCCCCTTAGATGGGCAACAAGATCATCGAAGCGTTGATCCATAGATGATGCAGCTGGTGGCTTGATCTGTTCAGCGACTCGTGCAAAAGCTGGAAAACCATGCTTAGAATAGCATGTGTCCTCGGTATGCCCAGAACGATGGCAATAGGTACATGACGGTCGAGTGCGGCCTCCTCTACCGCGAGGTCCACGGCCACGAAACTGGTGATGATGTCCTCGACCTCGATTTGCTGCCATGGCTGAGGTTGTTGGATTCGTACCAGACGAGGGAACAGTGATGCGACTCAGCCCATGAAATGCCTCCCCATAGGAGGAATAGTAGAGTCCGCCGGGATTTGGGAACGTGCTGCCTCGTACTCTGGATCAAGGGCAGCGAGAAAAACACCTATAATAGTGGCATTCCGGTAGGTCTTTTGTTTCTTTGGAGTGGCAGTCATAGGCATGAAGCTATAAAGCTTCTCAAACGTCCCTCGTAGAGATGTGTACAGAGAGTGCAGAGGCCGTTCATTCTGCTTGATAGTGAATATGTCATGCTGGAGTTGTAGAATTCTCGTCTCATTCTTTGCCTGAGAATATGTAGCTGACATAATATCCCATATTGCTTTGGCTATGGGTTGATGAAGAATATCATTGACAATCTCAATTGCCAGAGTTCCAGATAGCCAAACCTTGGCATAGGCATCATCTGCCTCCCATGAGGCATTGACCCCAGTCTTCTCAGCAGGCTCTTCTTCAGTAAGAATGTGTTTCTTACCAGTTGATTTCATCATACTCATGAACTGCCTTGCCCACAATACATAATTTGAACCATCAATCTTCACAATCGGCGCTGGACCCCTGAAGGCGCCTATAGATGGGATATCTGCCTTGCTTTCTGACATAGTAATAACGGAAGACTGGGGTAGTAGACTGAAGATATGATCATCTACACAGACATTAACGGGTTTAGTTGCGTGTGTAGACTCAAGCAACCAAACCCATTACTTTGGAGGAGCACGCTTCTTGACTAAGGGTTTTGTGTGCACATAAGTCAAAACCTTTGGAAGGTCACTTGAAGGATGTACACACGAAGATCACACGCACAGATCTTGCGCGTATGGAACGCGTAGGAGACGAGCAGGGAACGTGCAGGATCACCTTGCGCAAAGGTCACAATGCGCACAAGGATCCTACGCAACACGTACATCCCACCGTGGGCAGTTGCACCGTGGTGCTCAGCCGCACTGTGCGCAGCCGCACCATGGTACGCATCCCACTGTAATGCTCAGCCGCACCGCGCACAAGCACGTGGAGGCGAAGTCGAGGCAGAGGCGATCTGAGATCAGGGGCGGAGGCACGGATTGGGGATCCGAGATCGGGTGCGGATCGGGGGCGTACCGAGGCGTAAGGGCTTGAAGGTGGGGCTAGGGTTAGGGTTTGGCTCGAGATTTCTGGTCTAGGACCGTCGCTCTGATACCATGTTGGGAAAATAATAGAACTTGTTTATTCCATCCGCCCTAGGCTCTCTTATATAGTAGAGTAGCCTATGGGTAAAGTACATAAAGAGTCCAACGGAAAATAGAACTATAATAAAAGTATATAAGTGAATATTATCTCTCTACAGGTTGTAATAAGCAACTATGACATCTTCCAAGAGAGGTTCTTCTGTCGGGAAATCGATATTATTGTCTTATATTTTGAAGACAAACAAGATGATCTTATATATATCTCCTTATTCATATATAACTAATGGATGTTGACCTAGACAAATGGGTTGATGAGAATTAGTAATGTTAGATATTGTGCCGATCATGGTGACCTTTACACATGATCGTGTGATGGTACGGTGACCCTCAACTGGGCAGGAGATTGGAAGTCCAGTTCGGGGAGCAGCCGCTTAGTGCGCGGGTCTAGGATCCCAGTCCTTTTTCGATTTTTACATGAGCTCGCAATGTTTTTACGCCTCGTTGGGATCCCGACTTTTGACCAGTTCCATTGACCCTTTGTTTTAGGATACCCATGCGGGGGATCCTCGATTTCAGTTTTTCATACGAGCTCGTTTGACCGTACTAGCTGGACCAGTTTTCTAGAGCGACTTTTCTGGAGAGTCTCTCTCACCCGTCTCTGGGGCATAGTTTTGGAGTAGACCTTTCCCTCTATTGGACCGCACTTCCAATTAGAGGGAGAAACAGAAGAGCCCTTTTGTAGGCTACCTCACCGCTTGAGTTTTGTTTACTTTCGCCAGCAGACTTGGCAATTCTACATCTAAATCATCCATCTCTACATCTAATTCATCTAGAGTTACAGTTGAGGGTTGGAAGAGTTACAATCAAAGTTGAGTTGGTTAAATGTGACAAAAAATGGATTTGAAATCCCCATAAGTTAGTGGACGTGTTGGGAACTTAGTTCGGATGCATTATCCAATACTGCATGCCTATGGAGGCACCCCAACCCTAAGGCACTCCCCATGTCTTAGAGACATAGTGTGAGGTCACACACTGACCAAGACTACAAACTATCCACTAGACTTGAGAATTAAATAAACCAATAAACCTTTCCAATCTTACCCTTCCCATCGTCACAAACCTATAAACATGATATCTAAATAATGGAGAATATATATATTCATACACACACTTACGAGCAATCAATTACAATATATAAATATTTTATATGGAAAATGTTGGAATAAAGGGTAAACATGGGGAGATACATACAAGCAACTTGGAAATTTTTTTACATTGCAAGTAGAATAAATTTTAGATGTTTATGCCTTTCTACTTATTTCTTTTGTATCTAGATTAAATGCCCATTTATTTTATAATATAAATCATGAGTGTAGCAGCAACTGTTGATGTCTCTTCTTCCTAACATGTTTTGGCAGGCAAAGGGCATGTTGCACAATAGTAGGTTGATGTCTTCTGGGGATCGTGTATACAGACGGTATAATGTCTTTTGTTTCAATTTTTGGTTCAACTTATGATGTAATATGCTTTCTTTCTCTTCAGTCATATATTTTGGGATCTACATGTACATTGTAATACATTCTTTTGTTACATGTAATGTTATATGGAAATGAATGAATATTGGTGGAACTTCTTCTTCTTGTCTATGTGGTTTATTCATTGAATGTGAATGTCATAGCAGAAACGCGCGAAATTTTCCCACATTTTCAATAGCTTGTGCGATCTCTAGCGAATATAATGCCGCGAAAGTGTTGTTAACGGGTACCCGGATCCGAGGGTATTAACACCACCCGACCACAGAAATCTACTCATTAGCCTTTCCAATTGATCACATCTCCCTTTTGGCAGTTTTCTAGACGAACAAAAAAACAATGGTAGCACCGCTAGTACATGCTTAAGTAGTATCACCATCCCTCCTTTGGAAATAATCCTAGCCTTCCACCCTGCCAATTTCTTTTCCACTCTCTCAAACATCGTGCGTCATTCTGACTTTCGAAGCCGATCAATCACCAGCGGCAGGCCAAGATGTGTAATTGGTAACTCCCTTCTCCTACACCCCAATACTTCCCTCATTCTTGTAGCTTCTTCCTGGCCTAAACTGAATCGCACAAAAATAGATTTATCCCTATTAATCTGAAACCCCGAAATGTCACTGAATATCTCTAAAATATTTGTAGTCTGTCTAGCTTGTTGCACATCATCCTGTAGAAATAGAATTGTATCGTTTTTGTATTGTAATATTGGAATAGATATATCTTCCTTTTGGAATCATGAGCAAAGCCCTTCCTTCTACGCCAACTTCATCATAATTGCTAGAGTATCAACTGCAATGGCAAATAAAAGAGGGGCTAAGAAGCAGCCCTGTTTAATGCCACGTTGCTGTTGAAAATAACCACCCTCGGGACGCCCCAAAGTTTATAAAGTTGGTATGCGGTATTCGTTCGGTCAGGCGATCTGAAGTGAGTAAGCGGATATGGGGAAGTATATGCGGATTATGTGGTTTGTATTATTTTAATTTAAAATGATTAAAGTAATAAATTGAATTCAAATATTAGAGATTTATGTTTCGAAAAAATAACAATAGATGAAATATATGCATAGACTTTTTAGTACGACATGATTTCAAAGAAAGCTTTTTAAAAAATGACCATTTTAGATAAAAGAGTGAATCATAAAAAAATAAAAGTGAAATTTGTTGGCATACTTATTCTAGGAATGAAAATATAAGAAAAAAATATTTGAGATATAACAATAATAAATCATAGAAACATTTGTTATGTTTCTATATGAATTAACTAAATGAAAAATTAGATTGTGAATCAATATATTTCAATTGATTAAATAACCAGATTCCCTTTTATCTGGCATTAACGATATAGCAGCTAGCTAGGGGGTTTAACATAATTTTCTATTACAAAATTTCTTAACAATTGAGAAAATTATTGACTAAAGAAAGCAAACAACTCATAGATATATTTTTCACAAAAGAAGATGTATTTGATTCTAAACTAAATATATTGAATATAAGCTAAACAAATGCATGAAATGACATTCAAGAAATTAAATAAAAATCTTCTATTTAAATAAAAAATGAAATTATTTTTTACAAACAACAATATAAAAATCTTTTCTAATAAACAATTAATAACATTTATTTTAAATAAAAAATGAAAAATTATTTCTTACAAACAACATAAATTTTTTTTCTAATAAACAATGAGTAACATTTATTTTTTACTTCAGTAGCAGTAGCTACTAGTTCTAGCAAATAAAAGATGAAGCATGTATGAAAGGGCTCTATACAAAAGGCGGTCGCGTATGCGACCACATATATGGTTTACTCGGCCCATACTCGCCCAAACCACATATGGACCCAATACTGGATATGCGGTTCGGTCTAGTGCTCGACTACGCATATGCGGCCGCATATGCCGCCTTTCTGAACATTGGGATGCCCATTCACCAAAATGGCGAAGGAAGCCGTTGTAATGCATCTCTTCATCCAAAAGACCCAAAAATTCAGAAATCCTCTTCTTTTAAGCGATGCCCATAGGAAATGCCAGTCCAAGCAATCATAAGCCTTCGAGAAAACTACCTTCCACAAAGTTCCCCTGCTTCGGTTTCGTTGCCACTCATGTATGATATCAGATGTTGTAACCCATCCATCCCCCATAAGCCTTCCAGGAATGAACGATGTTTGCTCCGGAGAGATAATGTCGTCAAGGACCACTCGCAACCTATTCGCCAGAATTTTCACAATGATGAGGTAGATGTTATTCGATAGTACAATTGGTCCGAAGTCTTCTATCTACGTAGGGTTATCCCTCTTCAGCAAGAGAAAAATGAGCCCCACGTTCATTCTTTGAAATCATCGGTTATCGTTTCTAAATTCTTACAGCACTTCCAAAACATCCTCCTTGATGACCTACCAAAATTCTTTATAGAAAGCTATTGAAAAGTCGTCCGATCCTGGAGAAGCATCAACATTTAAGGAAAAAACTGCTTGTTTGATCTCCTGTTCTGTGAAAACCGCCTCAAGCGCCAGTGCCTGCGGTGTCGAAATGCAACAAACCCTGTTCCCTATCCATCCCCATCCCTTTCTAATAAACCTTTTGTTGTTACCAACAAACCATCTCCTTAGCACTCTTCCCAATTCTTTTTCTCCTCTTATTTCTTCCGCTCTGATATTGAGTTGATGTATAAGATTGCGCTTTCTTCTGTTGCTTGCCATCACATGGAAGTACTTTGTGTTTTCATCCCCCTCCCTAAGCCACCTTTTGCTTGGAGCGTTGTCTCCATTCCGCCTCAGGTTTTGTATCCTCGATCTTGATGGCATTAAGATGTATATTCCTCTGTTCCATTTCTTCCATTGACAATTCATGTGAGTCCTCCACTCTGTCAAGTTGAACCACCTCATCTTGCACTAGGTTATGCGTAGCCCTTCTTACTACATGGTTTTGACTATTAAAATTTCGAAGATGTCTACGAAGAGATAAAAGCTTGGTCTCAAAATGCATCGCCGTCGAACCCGGGTCTCAAATCTGAAGATGTTTACGAAGGATGGCATATTATCCTGCAAGAAAGAAACAAGCAAAGGAACATCTGGTGGTGAAGATATTTGCATGCGTTTATAGACAATGGGTGGGGGTGGGAGATCTAGAGAGATATCTGAAGCAGATTGATTGAAGAAAATGGTCTGCTCAAAAAAGGTTACATCTGCAGAAATGTAATAGCGATGATCAGTTGGATCATAACACTTGTAGCCTTTTTCAGTACAAGAATAATCGATGAAAACACATTTGATTGCACGAGGAAAAAGTTTGTCTGTAGTGTAAAAATTATGAACAAAAGACGCACATCCAAAAATCCACAAGGGAAGAGGAAATGGTGACTCGGTTGGGTAAAGTAGAGAGAAGGGGTAGATTCATTTAGGTTTGGAGATGGAATTATGTTTATAAGGTAAACATCGGTGAGAACAACATCTCCCTAATAGTTTTGGGAACTTTCATATGAGTAGGAAGAGAATGGGCTATATTTAGGAGATGTCTAAGTTTCCTTTCTACTATCCTATTTTGTTGTGACATATATGGACAAGAGGTTTGATGTATGGTTCCATTGGAGGCAAACAAATCTGTTGGGTCATGTTGTGTGAATTCCAAGGCATTATCAAAACAGAAGATTTATATACCAAAGGAGAAGATATTCTTGATATAATGAAATAAACTTTTGACAATTTTATTAATCTCCTAACGCTTTTTTAGAAGATAGACCCAGGATAACTGATTATAATCATCAACAAAAATAGAAAAATACTTATATCTACTCATGGTACGGACCGAACAAGGTCCCCAAATATCACAATGGACTTAAGGAGAAAGGGACTTCACGACGAGGCTTAGTATGAGGGGGAACGACGCTCGGTGATGTTTCCCGAATTAACATGCCTCATACTCAAAAGGTTTGAGCATAGAGAGTTCGGGGAACATCAAAGAGATAGCTTTGGCAAACGGATGACTAAGATGATGTTGCCAGACAAGAGGATCAGTGGAGATTGATGAAGCACTAGCAAAACTAAAGTCAGAAGGGATGTCAAGATAATAAAAACCGTTCTTCTCATGTCCCCAACTAAAAATCTATCTTGTCCGAATGTTCTGAAAATAGCAGCAAAACTCATCAAATATAACTCGACAGTTAAGCTCAATGCACAGTTTATGAATAGATAATCGGCTAAGATGAAAGTCATGAGCGCAGTCAACGTCAGTAAGTCGGAGTTTGGAGGAAAACTCCCACAATAGTAATAGGTGAATGAGCACTATTGTCAACACGAACAATCTTCAAATGGAAGATGGTTGTGAGGAGGTCAGAAGACTACCTTCTCCCGTGAGATGAGTCGATGCACCCAAGTCAACAATCCATGCAGAAGAAGATGTAGTGGCAGAGCTGGCAATTGTACCTAATGTAGTGGCCAGACTAGCATTAGGAGCGGAAGCAGGAGTGCCACTAGCAGAGGTCTGTAACAGTTGGAGGCAAGCATACTCAGATGCATTTAAGGAAGTCTGACTGTCACTGGAAGACTGAACATTAGAGGTGTCTACAGTATCATAAATGCCATCATATGTTGGCATTGAGAGGCATGCCAAACTTCGCATAGTAGCATTCTGACGGATGATTCAAGCGTCCATAATGAGTGCATGCTGGATAGTGAGCGGTAGTAGGATCACGCCCGTGGTCGTGACCTGAGTCACGTCCTTGTTCAAACTCACAACCTCGGCCACGACCAAAATCACGGTCATCTCCCCCTTGGTAGGTCGAGCATACTCGAACAAAATGTTTATAATCTCAGTAGACATAGGGGAAGAAGGAGACTCAAGTTCCTATAGTCGTCCAAAGATAGTCTCAAGGGAGGGTAGAACTGTAGCAGTCAGAAACTGATCCTTCACCGACTTGTACCGTGGATGTAGTCCTAATAAGTGATACACTTGCCATTCTGCGCGTTCTCTTATCTGTTTGTCACAACAAGCCAGTTAGAAGATAAGAAGTTTCTCAAACAAGCTGTGAGGAATCGGTAGTACTCAACCAAGGATGTATCTCCTTGATTTGCAGATCAAATTCGTGTATAGATATCTTAGAGTTCGGACTTGGTTGTCTTTTGGGAGTACGTATTCTGAAGGCTCTCCAACATCGCCTTTGCAGTTTCCTTATAGAGAAGATTGGAGGCTATGTTCGGATCGACATTGATTGTTGGTCATCCAATAATCACCTGACAGTTGTCTACATACTAGGTATCATAGTCCTTTTTCGTCTCCTTAGGCGGATCTTTAGTAAGAACATAGTTCTCTCGTTGACCACCAATAAACTCCTTTAAGGATTGACACCATAGCACATACTTCTCCGAAACCATGAGTTTGATAAAGTGTCATGGACCATTACAGAAGAAGTCAGATGCAGAGGCTAAGGTCCTACAGACGTCATGGTGGCCACAAAGGTCAAGAAAAAGTGACCTAGATACTCATCATGTACACCTAATAGAGCATCCAATCAGAGGTTATGGGGCCGTACGGAGTAGGACAAAGGCCACATGAGGGAGGGGGTCGCACGTTGCAAGGATGTAGCAGAGATGGGATCACACATGGCAGGGTGCGGGGTCACATGGGGCTTCGGGGTAGCACAGGGTGGCAAGGGACCGTAGGGCTGCGAGGCGGTGAGGAGCCGCAGGGCGCGAGTTGGTCGGGCCCATACAAGCAGTGTTGGGGCCGTGAGGTGACCTAGGCCCGACTAGGCGACGTAAGGTGGTGCAACACGTTACCACGGGGCAGTACGTAGCCCCTAGGCAGCATGGGGCTGCTGGAACGATATGGAGCTGCAAGAGAGAGGGGGTGGTGCAGTTGTAGAGGAGATCGGGACCGGCGGTTGGAGAATGATGAGAGAATGAAATGCTTGTTTTATTCAAGGGGTCTCGGGATCCTTATATAGGAAAAAACCCTAGAGAACTAAAAGGACAAAATACACAAGTGCTTACGGCAGGGTTATAAGAATATTTGTTAAACCATGGAATATACTACTATGTATGATTGCTTTGTATTTTCAGACCCTAGCACACATCCGAAGTTGATGAGGAAGGTTGTGTAAGTCTACACATACAACCAATCCTCCATATACTTGTGTAGACTCATCTAGATTGGTATACTCCCCAGTCTCCTGTCTAGTTCTGTGTGGTATTTCACCTCATGGCCGAAAACAAGGGTGATATATTTTCTTAATTAGTCCCTTTCAAGGGACCGGCTTCTATTGTCAAGATGGATGGGACCAACTATGAATTGTGGTCCATGTAGTTTCTCACCCTAATATAAAGTATTAATAAGGAGCATATTCTGACCGATCCACAACCAAAGGATAACATTGTGGCAAATGCATCTTGGAAGCAGGATGACGCGTATACGTGAGTATAGCTCTCCAGGACACTCAAAACGTCTATTGCCAACAATATTATTAATCAATCCACTGCTAAGTCTATGTGGGACCATCTAGCTACTCTACATATGGACATGCCCAAAATGAGAGCAAAATTCTCAAGCTTCAGTTTGACATCTTTTTTACCAAGTGAAATGATCAACCACTCCATGCTCACTTTATGCCCATTACTGCTAGTATAGAGCAGCAACGGGCTTACAGAGATGCCAATATGACAGAAACATTTCTATCCACTCAACTCTGGGTATGACGTTATACGTACACAACTTCTCACAGGAGAAACTATTCACCGATGGAGGAAGCCTACAAAAGGCTAAGCAGGATTATCAGCTCTTCCTCTATTATGCCTCAGACCCCCTCTATAATGGGGGTTTCTTGTTGTAGAGGGGGTCTTTTACAGACTCGTGATCGTGGACCACGAGGTTGAGGACGCCAGCAAGGTCTCTGCACATATTGCTAGAGGTCAGGTCATTCAGAGGACATATGCTACAAGAAGCATGGTTATCCAGCATCTGCAAGATGATATACCATCTTCAAGTGCTCCCATCATTGCTGCTATGAATGTGCCTTAGGAGCTTTCAATAGCTCTTTGCAAGATAAAAAGGCAATGTACTTTCCACCCTATGTCTCGTTTCACTTCCACTGATGGTTTATCTTGTTGTGATAAGAGATATGCAGACACTCTCATGACCATTTTTGTTCCAGAGATCATCACAGTGCTTTACAGGATCATGGTTGGCGACAAGCCATGAATGAGTAAATGGATGCCCTTACATTTTGGGGAACGTGAGACCTTGTACATTGCCCCATGGGGGTTTGAACTGTGGCTCGCAGATGGGTCTTCATGCCCAAATAATCACCTGATGGGTCTATTGACATATTAAAAGCACGGCTTGTTGCCAAAGGATTTACTCAGTCTTATGGAGTTGACTACTTCAAGATTTCCCTCCAGTGGTAAGAATGGGCTCTATCCGTCTCAGTTGCTGCTAATAAGGGATGGCATATCTTTCAGCTCCATGTGAAGAATGCTTTCCTCTATGGAGATCTTGAGGAAGTTTACATGATGTAGCCTCCATGTTATGAAGTCGAGGGGGAGTGTGTATGCAGACTTCACAAGGTTGTCTATGGCATAAAGCAGAGTCATCGGGCATTGCTTGATAGACTTATTACTGAGATCAGCATTCTTCGTTTCCATAGGACAACATCGGATTACTCTGTTTTCGTTAGATGACGGTCTATATTCTTCGAGATTCGTGGTGCTTGTGATTGTTATACTTAATGTGTGAATATAAAGTTTTTTGGATGGACATTTTCTCAACGAATAACCCTTTTTCCTTTCAGAGAAAACCATGAAGAAAATATTGGTAAGGGATACATTGCGTAAGGGAGTTATCCAAGAAGAAATCATGATTTACTTGGTCTTATCCCACTGCTTGAAAGTAGAATAAAAAACTGTATGCACTTGGCTGAAAACTGTCTTCAGGTTCACCCACATGACTAAGTTGACGCAACATTTCCTTGAGATTTTGTAAATTGCATGCCCACTTGTGGCTTTCTTGAGCTATCTTCCTTTCTAATCTTAGAGGAGTTTGTCCAAATTTTGAATCTCAAGGGACTCCTCACGAAAGTATGGGAATTCGTTAAGAATGCTAATCAAATCTTGTACTACATAAAGTTAAAAACATTTTGAAAGCCTGCCAATAAGTCATTTACCTGGAATAAATGGAAACTTGCATGGCAGAACTGGTCGCAACATGCCCTTTTGGATTTTCCAATCTGCGGGATTTAAACTCACTGCTTCCACCTTTATGAGGACCTCATCTTTTTTTGCCGAAGGAACCGCCACATTACTGATGATTACAATATACACAGAGATAATATGATCAAATTATGTGATATACAACTTTAATGATTGATCTGTAAACTCCAAATTCACATAATCTATATTCCATACATACAACAGAGAAAATATCCATAATTGCACACAATCAATTAAAATCTCTACATAAATCAACTGATCAAAATTTTGTAATCAAGTAAAATGTTTTCAAAAATATCGATTACATATTTCATTCCTAATCATTCTTGTTAAGTCACCTAAATATAACTCAACTAATTATCTGCATGAACTAAGCAAATCATATGGAAGTGTACTGGGTATATATAGCAGTGAATATAACACATTGATTTGACTCTACAAAACCTCACTTTTTATTGGGAAGAAAAGGGGAGGGAGGATAGTATAAATTTCCCACTCATTATAGCATGTGCTCCCTCCCACGTACAACCCATTGCCTTCCCCATACATGGAGCCCCATGTCCATCCCTTCCCCCATGTACTTTCATTTAAATTTTGTCTTTACTTGCATGGGGGCTCTTATTGCATAACCGCACATGGTATAGATAAAAAGGGGTGCACTCCCTCACTCACGGATACCTCTCCCTATCTCACGCACTCTCTCTACCCCCCTCCATTTTCATGCCTCTCTCTCTCTCACTTTCATTGACACATACTCTCCCCTCCCATCCATTTTCATTCACGCACCCTTCTCCTCCCTCTCTTATTCTCTCATGCAGGCAAGAAGTGCAGCGGCAACACCACTCCCCTGGCGTGGGGAGTGTCCTCTTCTCCAGCCCACGGCTAGCCTGACCCACACCTCTACTATTTCTTCACTCAAGCTTCTCTCCCGCGACCTCGACGCACAGCAGCAGCCACCGCGCACAGCAGCACCGCGCACCGGCACCCCCGCACCTTACGCACATCCTTCTTTGCACCCAGCTACTGCCACCCTTGCGAGGGTGCAAGTCCACGCCTCCAGCCACTGTCCTGCGACCTCCTCACACGCGTTCAACCACCGGAGCCACCTTGTTGAAGTCCGCAGCTGTGCATCCAAGCCTGCACGTCACCGACGCACCACCGTTCTCCGCCACTTCAGCCCGCACCTCCCTATTCACGCATCTAGCAGCTCACGCACCCGTCTCCATCGTCGTTGACATCGTCTTCATTCCGTATCCAGATAGAGAAGCATTTCTTTCCCATCTTATTTGTCACTTGTATTTTTTCTATCTTAGTTAATTTGTTTAAGTTGAATTTGCAAGAACAACTTTTATTGTGTAAGCTATTCTCAACTCCATTTTTCTTGAAAATATATGCAATGCAAGTTTTATATTTCATCATTCTCTCTTGAAAGCTTCCAAGTAAATCTCATATTCCCATTAAATTGCGAATCAACCCCTACTTCCTTACTTAGTTGCACTCATACCATCATTTGCTTATTCTAAGTTCTAGGAAGTATTCTCACCGTAGATCGCATTCTGCTATAAGTTTTCTTTCATCACAATAGATTTAAAATTTGAATCAAGTTGTAAAGAAGAACAAAAAGAGCGAGTTTGCTTAGTCCCTACGGATACAAACCTCTACTTGCACTATATCTCATATTTTTCCAACATGCTTGTAGTTGTAATCTTATTTGTTTGATTGCGGTTTTGCGTGGAACAACGACGTGGTAAAACCAACTTTTTAAACCACATAAAATCGCATCAACATTTTGGCGCCGTTGCCAAGGACTAAGCAACGTTTGCAATTTTTCTTCTTCATTTTTTCTCATTTTCAATTATATAATCCGTGTATTTTTTTTGTTTTGCGGGTACTTAGGCTTCAAAAAAGAAAAAAAATACTTGTCTTTTCATGCATTTTGTTTTAGCAAACTTGTAATTTGATAAAAAAATTTGTTATCTTAATTTCCCCCTCCTTCTCGGAAAAGCTCGCCATCAGTAGGACAAAACATTACGGATTAGCACCAGAAGTGCAGGCACTGTGAGTCCCTCTTTCTCTTAGGCATTTTAGGTGTTTAAAATTTCTTGCATTTGTTTGTGCTCCGAACTTAAATTGAAAAAAATTAAAAATTACTTCTTCTTTGCATCATTTCTGTGGTCTTCTCCCTATGCTCACCTAAAAAGATCTCCAAAATGTGCTTTATCACGCTAAAAAGATAAGCTTGAAAGACCACCGTAGTGGCTCGAGCAGAAAGCGGGAAAAATTCTGATTGCTTGTTTTGATGCACGTGTATTACACAAAAATCACGAGCACATAGAACCCTTGGATAGAGACAAAAATTCCTGGTGCTACGTGGGATTGCAGAGAGAAATCGTAATTCCTCGACGCGTTGGGCACAGGTTCTTGTGGGAAGATCAGATCTAACGATCTGAGTACCGCACCCTGGATCCCCAGCCAGATTAGGACATCGATTTCTCACAATCTTCCACACCCACCTCATCTTTAAGGACTCTAATTTCTCTGAAAACTTTTGTTGAATCACTAAAGTAAAATCGAAAAGATAACCGCTTCCGCGACAATTTTTGTGTGAGTTGGTGAATCAACAAATTGTTTGGTGTATTGTGTTGTGTATGCTAGGTTGTAGATCTCTGAAAAATCCAGTGCAACAACCATTAGAGTACGACACGATTTGTAGAAGAAAAACCAACCCACCTCCTTCTACTGAGAATTCACCTGACCTTGGAAACATGGGAGAAGAAAGACCAAACCCTATGGGTCTCATCCTGCATCAACTGCAACTGCTGAGAGAAGAAAATGCCACAATCCTCCACACCATAGCACCTCTCATCCGACCACCGTCCATAAGCACACATTACAATCCGGCTGCAGAAGACTTAGTCCATTGGGTCCAAATCCCGCCTGAAGTAGGGGACTTTGAAATAAAACCCGCATCACTCTCCTTAATCCCAAAATACTATGGAAATGACTTTGAAGATCCCTTCCTCCACATCCAAGATTTCCAATCTGCTTGTGACACCATGAGTATCCCTGGGGTAGAAAAAGAATGCATCTACATGAAAGCCTTCACCCATTCACTCAAAGACAAAGCACTCCAATGGCTTCGAAATTATGGAACCCCACTCACCTCTTGGAACTCCTTAAGAGAGGCATTCATTAAGAAATATTTTCCAATAGGAAAGACAAATGCCCTGAGACAAGCCATATCGTCATTCACTCAGAAAAACATAGAGCCCATTCATGAAGCCTGGGAACGGTTTAAGGAACTTCAAAGGAAATGCCCACATCATGCCATCCCCAAATGGAAGTTAGTTCAGATATTTTATGGGGGCATAGATACATCATTTAAGAGAGTGATTGATGGCTCCTGCGATGGAAACTACATTAGCTGTGATGAACATTTCGTTTGGAATTTGTTTGAAAATATGGCTGACAATTCAGTGAATAGTTCCTCAATTGAACAATACAATGGGAACACAAGGACAATCAATATCATTGACCATGAGAGATTTAGCAATGAGAATCCTGACAAATGGGAAATCCTCTCAAAACAAATGAACCTCATGACTCAAGCCATAGAAAAATTGGCCATGAATAGTCCCACTAGCCATGAAGTTGACCACACCACATTCACCCATAATCAAGACATAAATCCTGAGACTGTGAATTGGGTGCAGAGAAATCAAGGAGGAGCATATTCAAATAACCACAACACATGGAGAGAACAATCAAATCCTAGGTGGAATGGACAAAACAACTATCATTTCCAGAATCACACCTAACCCAGACAACCAATAGCACATGTCGTAGCCCAACCCTCCATCACTGCGGTTAACTTCGATGCCTTGACTCAAGCAATACAGCAACTGGCTACAGTACAACAACAGACCACTGAAGCCCGACAAAAAGCCAATTCTGAGAATGCCTGATAGTTTGTCGAGATCAGATTATGTATCCCAGCCTTGTCACGTCAACCTCTATCCAATCACAACACCAACAAGGCTAGTTCATATGGAGTACTTCAAACTCCACCACCTGACGGATCTTTCACCTCACCACCTGGTTTCTAAAACCAGAATCAAGGATTTTTTACATCTCCTAGAACAAATCAAGGGATCCCACAACAAGCACCTAGAAATCAAGTAAATTTCAAAACTCCATCCCAACCAAACCAATCTGCAAATGCGGTCACTCTGAGAAATGGGAAAACTACTTCTGCCTTCACCAGACCACTAGAGGATCAAATTAAAATTGAGGAGGAGATTAATGATGAAGAGATACTAACTGAGACAACCATACCCCTTCCTACCTCCCCAACTGTAACTATCCCCTTTCCCGGAGCTCTTCATCGAAGAAAGACTCGATCTTCCACCATTGATCCAGAGCTAGAAAAACTATTCTCCGACATTGTCATTGAAATCCCGCTCTTAAAAGCCCTCGAACAAGTTCCAGCCTTCTCTCTATTTTTGAAGGAAAAATGTACACCAAACGGAAATTCAAGGGAAAAAGTAAAAAGGACAATGAAGATATTGAAAGACATGTGCTCCCTCAAGCAACAACCAATGCCATCTCCCAGTTCTTGCCCACCAAAAGAAAGATCCAGGAGTTCCTCTAGTTAGATGCACAATTGGCAAATTAACCTTCGATCACACCCTGCTAGATAATGGCGCTTCCATCAATCTTCTCCCGACTGCTATTCTGGAGCAATTTGACCTAGGAAAACTGAAACCCGTCTCAATGATTTTGCAAATGGTTGATCGATCTGTAAAGAGACCAAAAGGAATACTTGAGGATGTGATAGTTGATGTTCAAGGTCATAAATTTCTGGTCAACTTTGTTGTGATGGATATGGATCAAGCAAATATATTGAGTGAGACACCAATCATACTGGGACGACCATTTTTGGCCACTACTAAAGCTCATTTTGACTATGAGGATGGAAGAGTTGAATTTAAAATCAATGGCCATGTCATTCCTGTTGATCTGGTCACCCCTAATCCCACTGAATCTGAGACCGAAGACTGCGGTTGGATAGAAAGATGTGTTGTTTTCAACATTCAAAAAGACTTTGCCCCCATCCATCTCATTAAAGACCCCTTAGAGGTTAGTCTTAACACCTCTAGATCCACTTACAAAAACACTTCTCATGAAATTGCCACATACAATCTGAATCTTGCACTAGAGGCTCCACCATGCCCTCTCATAGGACACGAAATTGATGAGCTTGATAAGGCCTGGGACACATTAAAATCTGAACTCACTTGACCTCAACCATGATCATGCCCATGATGGAACCACCATTTGAAACTATTTCTGTAATAGACTCAGGAAACACTACACATCTGACTCCACCGACAACCACTGTTGAATTAAAATCACTACCCAAAGATCTAAAGTATGCTTTCTTGGATGATGCGCACACTCTACTAGTCATTATCAATGCCAACCTAAATCATATGCAAGAGAGCCAACTCATGGAAGTTTTGAAAAGGAATTCCCAAGCCATTGGATGAAAGATAACATATCTAAAAGGAATAAGCCCCACATTCTGCACTCATCACATATATCTGAAAAATGATAGTAAACCCTCTCGAGAAATGCAAAGACGGTTAAATCCCAATCTGCGAGAGGTTGTGAAGAATGGGATCTATAAATGGGCAAGTGCAGGTATCATTTACCCTATCTGATAGCCCCTGGGTCAGTCCTCTCCAAGTGGTTCCCAAGAAAGCTGGATTAACAATTTTCAAAAATGAGAAAGACGAGGACATACCCACCATAGTAGCCATATCTTGGAGAGTTTGTGTAGATTATAGGAAACTCAATAAGGCTACCCGAAAAGATCATTTCCCATTGCCATTCATTGACCAAATCATTGAGAAGCTAGCCGGAAAAGATTTTTTCTGCTTTCTGGATGGATATTTCGATTATAACCAAGTAGCCATAGCACCAGAGGATCAAGACAAAACCACTTTCACTTGTCCATTTGGAACATATGCCTTCTACCGCATGCCTTTCGGACTATGTAATGCCCTAGCAACATTTCAAAGATGCATGATGAGAATTTTCACTGATATGATCGACGATTTTATGGAGGTATTTATGGATGATTTCTCTATTTTTGGAGACTCTTTTTAGGAAACACTGTGATTTTTGGATAGAGTCCTCCAGAAATGCATTGAAGTAAACTTGATATTATCTTGTGAGAAATCGCATTTTATGGTAAAACGAAGGATTGTGTTAGGACATGTTGTGTCAAAGAAAGGGATGGAAGTGGATCCATCAAAAATTGAGACAATCACCCATTTAGGTCCACCGGTGAACATAAGCGGTGTAAGGTCCTTCCTAGGTCATGTCGGCTTTTACCGCCGCTTCATCAAGGACTTTTCGAAAATTTCCCGCCCTCTCACCAAATTATTGGAAAAAGATCAAGGCTTCACTTTCACTGAGGAAGCTTTTGAATCCTTCAAAACCCTGAAAATCATCACTGAAGCACCCATACTACAACCCCCTAATTGGAACTGTGAATTTGAGATCATGTGTGATGCGTCTGATTATGCTGTGGGGGCGGTATTGGGTCAAAGGAAGGATGGGAAACCTTATGCCATTCACTATGTCAGTAAAATTCTGGATGATGCTCAAAAGAACTACACTGTAACTGAGAAAGAACTTTTGGCTGTGGTATTTTCCTTAGAGAAATTTCTGTCTTACATCTTAGGATCCCACATCATAATCTACACAGACCACTCTGCTTTGAAATATCTCTTCACAAAGACCGATGCTAAGCCAAGACTCATTAGATGGGTATTACTGCTCCAAGAATTTGATTTAGAAATTCGAGATAAAGCTGGAGCAAAGAATGTCGTGGCCGATCACCTTTCAAGAATCCCTTCCTCAAACACAGACACAATCCCAATTTCTGATAATTTTCCAGACGAAAGTATCATGTCTGTTTCTCAACTCCCTTGGTATGCAGACATCGTCAATTACATCGTCACCTCCACATTCCCTGATAATTAGCCAAAACATAAGAAAGACAAAACCAAAGCCTAAGCCCGATACTATAACTGGGAAGACCCTTTGCTCTTCAAAGAGGGTATTGATTTGATATGGAGACGATGCATCCCTGAATCTGAAGTCAACGACGTCCTAAGTCACTGCCACACTTCTGGGTGGGGAGGACACCACTCAGGGAAGTGCACAGCCGCTAAAGTCTTACAATGCAGTTTCTACTGGCCCACACTCTTTAAAGATGCCCATCATTTTGCTCAATCTTGTGCTGCCTGTCAGACTAATGGAACAATGACCCGCCGCACCATGATTCCCCTCCAACCCATACATATAGTTGAGATAGACTTCATGGGACCTTTCACCACCTCACAAGGCTATCAACACATCCTACTCGTTGTTGACTATGTGTCCTGTTGGGTTGAAGCCATTCCCACTCACGCTGCTGATAGCGCCACTGTTGTTAAATTCCTGAACAATCTCTTCTCCTGATTTGAATTACCCAAGGTGGTCATTTGTGATGGTGGAACCCATTTTCTGAACGCTTCAGTCAAAAACTTACTTAAGAAAAATGGGGTCGAACACCGGGTCTCACAGACCAATGGAATGGTCGAGCTGTCAAACCGGGAGATCAAGACCATCCTCCAGAAAATTGTCCGCTCTGATCGTAAAGACTGGTCCCAACACTTACCTTTTGCTCTCTGGGCCTACCGCACCGCTTTCCGCACACCCTTAGGTATGAGCTCATATCGGTTAGTCTATGGAAAGCCGTGCCATCTACCCGTAGAGGTCCACCACAAGTCACTCTGGGCGATCAAGAAATGTCATTTGGATTATGATGAGGCTGGAAAGAAAAGTCTATTGGACTTATCTGAACTAGAAGAATTGAGATCACAAGCCTATGATAACAACCTGCTATACAAAGAGAAAATCAAGTTGTGGTACGATGCCAACATTTCGAGGAAAACATTCAAAGAAAATCAAAAAGTATGGCTATTTGATGAAAAACTGAAGTTATTTCCAGGAAAACTGAGATTAAAATGGAAAGGACCATACATTGTAACTCAAGTATTCGATAACGGCTCGATAGAAATTTATGACCCAAATACTAAAGCCACTTTCAGAGTCAATGGTCAAAGACTAAAACCCGTTGTTGAACCATCTGGTCCTATGCCTGTTTGCACAACATACCTTCTGCAGGAAAAATGAACCACCACATCGCCAAGCTGAGGCGTTAAATCATGCACTCTTGTGAACCTCTCCTCACAATCATCTTTTCATCTTACTGCTCGCATGTTTATTTTCACTGCATTGCATTAGATAAGTATGGGGGTACCTCTCTGCATTACATTCCAAAAAAGGAAAAAAAAGAAAAAAAACCCAAAAAATACATTTCACATCCCCTCTGATCCTCTTATACATTGTCTTCACCATGAGGACATAGTTTCTATTAAGTTTGGGGGGTGTGTCTGCATAGTTTTTCAAAATTGCACACTCTTTCAAAAAAATCTCTTTTTCAAAAATTCCCCTAAAAATATTTTCAAAAAGCAAGAAAACCACCAAAAATACATCCTTTCTAGTTTTATCCTATTTTGAGAAATCAGATCTTCACTGCATAAATCATAGACTGAGGTTGAGTTGACCCTAATCCACTTAACTTCATCAGAATTTCACTAGGCATGAGTTTTTAAGCCTTCTTCAGGTCCATATGGACTTTATTCTCTCAGTTCCACTAACTCTACCGGTGAATGGACTTCTGTATCTAACTAGATCACCTAAGAAACTAGTAGCACTCTTAAACTCTTCAGTGGATATTAAGCAACTGCACATTGCACTTAGCTTGATTGAGTTTATTTTACGAGATACAATTACAATCTAGTTGAGGTGAGGAGGAGTTGTCCTCTTGGTTGTGCCAATGCCTGAACCTTATCTATAGCTAATGAAGGAACTTGACGCAGGAGCAACATGATCTCTCTAGTCTAAGTATGTCAGCAAATAAGCCAGTATCGTGCCTCCAAAGTCAATAATAAGCCGATACTACCTTTTGATGCCAAACCCAAAACAAAAGCACCACAAAAAGGCATATCACAATACAAATGCCAAAAACCACCAATTATGCAAAGATGTGCGAAACAAAAGCAAGGAAAGAAGACCACCAAATAACCCTTCTCCACCAAAAAGCCGTGGTAGCAACCCAATGATGCTACCTAAATTTTTAAAAGAGGCCCAAAGAGGCCTAGGGTTATGCTCTGCAAAAGGAAAAGAATGAGAGCAACGGACCAAAGCGGTCTACGGAAAACCCCGAAAGTTAAGTCCCATTCTTCAAAGAATTATGACCTATTTTTATGCTGACATACTTGGGTGAAAAGAGAATATGCCTGAATTCAGGTGAGGACCGAGGCTATATGAGTAGGGAATCATTTGGTACCTTGATAGATTGTGTTATTAGCTCGTTTCTCTTGACTCACGAAAGCTAAAATATCACTAACATTGTTTATATCCATTCAAAGTCAAAGAGAATACTTGTATCTTAGGGATGAGCTGACCTGATCGACCTTCTGAAACCATGCCTGATTTTGTTGGAACTAAGAGGCTGTTGAAACTACAAAACTCGAGTCAAGTCGACAATTCGAACAAATCATTAATCCATGGGTCAACTCTACTGAAGTCCGTGTATTTGTGTGGTTCGGATCTGAAAACTCGAGACTTTGTTGGTATGTCTGTTGTAAACCCTCACCAGATCTATCTTGGCTATTCTCCTTGCCCTTCATTATTTCTTATTTTACTTTTGCTCGGGACTAGCAAAACTTAAGTATGGGGGTGTGATGATTACAATATACACAGAGATAATATGATCAAATTATGTGATATACAACTTTAATGATTGACCTGTAAACTCTAAATTCACATAATCTATATTTCTTACATAAGAAAATATCCATAATTACACACAATCAATTAAAATCTCTGCATAAATCAACTGATCATAATTTTGTAATCAAGTAAAATGTTTTCAAAATATAAATTACATATTTCATTCGTAATCATTCTTGCAAAATTTGAATCAAGTTTTAAAGAAGAACAAAAAGAGCGAGTTTGCTTAGTCCCTGCGGATACGAACCTCTACTTGCACTATATAACTCATATTTTTCCAACATGCTTGTAGTTGTAATCTTATTTGTTTGATTGCGGTTTTGCGTGGAACAACAACGACGTGGTAAAACCAACTTTTTAAACCACACAAAATTGCATCAACAATTACCATGCTGCAAAATAAAACCCATATTCAACAAATTC
Source organism: Ottelia alismoides (assembly GCA_037367405.1). Taxonomy (NCBI): domain Eukaryota; kingdom Viridiplantae; phylum Streptophyta; class Magnoliopsida; order Alismatales; family Hydrocharitaceae; genus Ottelia; species Ottelia alismoides. The sequence goes on from JAZKJV010008709.1 coordinate 276,351, forward strand.
ATATTGCTGCATATAAATAATGTTCATACTGATGCGGCGGTGAAACCTGCACCATAACCAGGTCAATTATGGTAAAACATAGTCCAATGAATGGTACATAAACTGCAATTTATTTCTCAAATATAAAATTTACGGAAATCCTTTCGAGTTCTTATTCTGGCATCATCAGTATTTAGAAAACTTAAATACGCACAACCTTGCACTCTTGATAAACTGCAGAACAAGCACTACAATGCAAAAATTTAAATGAAGATCCACCAAGTCCGTATATGTCCTCCCTAACGGAGGATTTCTTTAGTCACTGATGGAAATATAAAAAGTGCATTTGAGTTAGAAAATCTAGTGGTCCATCAACACGAAAAAACTGTGAATTACAGTGACTTGTTGGAATTGTGCCAATCCGGAAGTACTCGCCCAATATTTTCATAATGAGGATTGCTAGCAAAAAATCAGATTTGATTCATTATTATCACCCAAGATTCATTTTTTTATCATTGAATAGAGTATTCAACAAAATCGAACCCAGGTTCAAGCCATTTAACAATTATGAAAAACAAACAAGCATATCAGTAATCTACTAAACACAAGGATTTATGCGGAAACCTTTTCTAATAAAAAATAGTGAAGCCTTTTCTCACTTTAAGTAGGGCTGGCTATATGAATTCTTGCTCAAATCCATGTTGAAAGATCCAACTATTTTTTACGTTGGATGTCGGCTATCAAACGCAACCCCCACAAGGTGTGATTTGACACATTGCACTACCACCAGACCATTGGAGTAGGTCATCATGCTCCGAGGAGGTTGAGTTTATCTTTACTTTCTTAACTAGTGAAAAAATGGGAATGAGTTACATATATAGTCCCACGGGGTTATTTGGTCCTCACCTAAGATCCATTCATCCATAAAATAAAACAACTCAATATTCACCCTCAATTTAGGCAAGAGATGCCCAACTTGCGCATCTTCTCAATATTGGTCAGGAAAAGTTCTTTGATAAAGATATCTGCAACTTGTTCTTTGATTTTCATATATGACAACATAAATTCCTATATACCATTCCTCTCTTATGAAGTGGCGATGAATCTTAGCATGCTAGATTTTATCATGCAAGATAGGGTTATTAAACAAATCGATTGATATTTGCTCTTCTACATCACAAGATTGCCTCTTAGATATATGCAACTCCTGGTAGTGAATCTTCTAGTGTTAGTGTACCCTCGCCCAATATGCGTCTAGCCTTCTTATCAAGCTTCGTATTCTTGGTGAAGATAAAACCTTTCTCGAAGATCTTTTCTAAGTAGCATAGGATACACCTCCATAACTTTCAAATGCATATCCATAGTGAAGGATATAAGGAATCCTTAAAGCGCATCACGGAAGCGTGATGATCACATCTTATGTGATCGGAGCGACTAGTCGCACTAGTCACTTGGTGCAACATAATTTAAAATTTTTAAATCATATGATGACACCACATGATCCCAATAATATTTCTTGGATCGTTTCATCTAACCACAAAGTATTAGAAATACCTCTTGAAACGTGGTTGTGATCACTTGATCTCTAAAGTAAGAGATCCTCATGACTCAAGTCCGATCCACAAAGATGGCACTTGCGGGAGCGATGATGAGACACATGCTTCCCGTAATCCACGATGAAGATCCAAGCCTTGAATCTCCTGATTTCGTCCAACAAAATCCAATGTCTCCTTCTAGTGCAAGAAGCTCCAAAGAAGATGGAGATCCAAGAGCAATCGAAGCGACAACATGACGACGTAATAACGATTGCAGTTCTCTCAAGATCTTAAGGTGGACGACCACCCTTAGAGATAGAGAGATGGCGTGAGAATGAGAGTAGAGGAAGAGAGAGTAGGCATGTATTATCCAAGGGCTAGTGTTGCCCTTCTTATATATTAGTCTGGGAGTCCATGGATCACAATCCATGGGATACACAAAATCAATGGTTAGATTGATTTGTGTTTTTAATCAATGGCAATGACCATTGTTGTTTAAAACAACAACTTATTAATTTATATTAAATTAAATATATGTTGCATTATCATCAACATAATTTAATCCAATAAAATTAATTATCACAAGATAATAAAAAAAAGGATAATAATCCTCTCCTAAAAGGGGGGGGGCGTCACCCATGACCAATTCATGGGTGACGCCACCTCTTTCATTGGGGATTTTATCTTCCTTTTTTTATTATCTCATTATCTCTTAATTATTTGGAACAACATTTATTGCAAATATATTCACCAAATTAATTCAAAATTAATTAGTGAACATTTCAATCATGCCATTGAAAAATTTATGAATCATATTCACAACCCAAACAAAATTGTAAATTACATTTCCAATTAATTGCTTAATGTGAATTCAATTCTCACTAACAATCAATTAACAAATGTTATTTACAAAGGTGCTCTCTCTAATATATTATAAATCATTTTTGTAATATACATGGATATTGTGAATAGCATGGATAGTACTATCCACAATCTGCATTTCCTTGATAATTAAATCTCATTTAATTATCTTGGATATTCAATCTCATAATATGAATCTTATTCATATTATTCTTGATAATTATATCTCATTTAATTATCAACATCTTGTTGCTTGGATACATTATTCATCAAAGGAATTATTCTTGAACTCTTTCAAGAATAGTGTGCTTTCTCCGCAGATACTTGGAGATAAGGACATGGCGATTGTATTGTTCCACGTATAGTGACTTAGATGTTGAGATCTCATCTCAAATCCAGATCTCAAGGACCTCTCATAGATGCTTGATTAAATCAAGACCACAAATCTAGTCTTCTCATTGCATCTGAATCTCATTCAGATCAGTGTCCAACACTTGGACCAAGATCAGATTACTTCTCTACTGAGAGGAGCCACTAAAATCCAAACCTATTTCGTCACTCCCTCGGAATGGAAGCATCATGGTTATACAATCGTTTATGATCAAATCACCCTCAGGTATTCCTAACACAAGTACATCTTGCATACTGGAAGACCTATGATCAACCTGAAGATATAGATCAATTTTACACTGTCATCTTCAGGGTTTGGTTCACCAAGTTTCTCAATCTTGGTCATTGGGAATCGGTATCGATCATATGCTTTCCCAAAGCATATATCATACCTTCAAATTCTTGTCATGCTTCCAAAGCACGACGACCATGCATGGAATTTGACCGGTCCCAATATCTCATGAGTGAGCTCATGTCTTCTGATTCACAAGTGAACCTGTATGATCCCTTTGAGAGATCGTATTACTCATATGCCCTTACATGCACACCAGCTCACTGGTGTATAGACCTTGGTTAGGTCATCAACCTATTGGTCTGCCAAATGTACACACTCAGACATATAGTAACACATCTGTCTCTGGTCAGAGGATGTGTGCCTATGCTGTGACAACATTCAACATAGGACTTAGGTTAGCTCGACCTCGTTAAATCAACCATTTGACCTAACTAATATGACACCTCTGAGTCACTATTCCCATGCAGAGGACCTGCATCAAGAGGTCGGTCAGATATCAGCCTTTATGAGAAAGGATTGCCATCTCCTACTTAGGCTGGAGATCATCTCTTAATAATCATTTGACGGTGCTTGATGACTCCTCTATCTAACTCTTTAAATATTCATCCAAACACCAGCCTCTATGATTCAATTAATGAATCAACAACTATATGATCATCAAGACGGCCATGGTACATAACCCTAATTGTACAGAGGGACCTTATAGTGCATTTATTCATTTAATTTCAGAAAGGGAGTGAAACAATCAATAACTTTTATTGATAATATATATATATATATGTATATATATATATATTACAATAACATTTATTGTAAGAATGGTTCGCCTCGGGCTCACATGGCTAACACATAGGTGCATGTATAAAGTGACCCACCTCATTAACTACATGAGAAATGTCTTGTTTGGTCATGGCGAGGTAGATCAACTCCTTGACTCTTTGGGGTTGGCCCACAGGGTCTTCATCGAGTTGATTTCCATTCTTGATACTTCATGATTTCCTTTTATAAGTGTAGAGGCGGGTTTACAACGCAGATTTCCAGTTCCCTTCAATAGCTTAAGGATGTATTTTCTCTGGCAAATAACAAAGCCTTTATCAGTCCTTGCCATCTAAATGTCTAGAAAAGTTTTAGATGGCTGGGATTATTCAAGTCAATCTCCAAACAAGCTTCCCATTTAACAGTGTAATTTCATCTTCACCATTCCATGTGATGATCGTGTCATCCACGTAAACAAGAAGGAAAGTCACTCTATTTTTGCTTCTCTTGAAAAATTAGATATAGTTCGCATTGCTGTGTAGATGTCCCAATCAGATCATCACCGTTCTCAGCTTCTCAAAGCAATACCTACAAGACTTATGGAGCCCATATAATTCCTTACTCAACTTGTAACATTTCCCAATCTTCTAATAGCCATGTGCTATATGCATATACACTTTGTCTTGGAGATCTCTACTTAAGATTATATTTTTTATCTAGTGAAGCGTTTAGTCTGAAAGTTCAACTAAAGAGGGAATAACATGTACTGTATTCATTTTTGCCACATGAGCAAATGTCTCCATGTAGTCAATACATACACTTTACAATGAGTTTGCCCTTGTATCTCTACATGTCCATTTGGTTGTCACTTTACACTGTAATCGCACTTCAAATCAACGACATGGACGCCTTCATCAGCATTCACAATATCCCATGTGCGATTTTCTACAAGGACCTAAATCTTATCACGCGTATCCTTAATCCACCTAGAAATGAAATATGCAGAAAGTAATGAAATACGACATCTATAATTATTACTGAGTTCCGAATAACCAATATTTTTAAGGGAAAAAAGAATGAGCCCAAAAAAACACCTTGATAGTAATTAATAATTACAATAACATGATTGTATAGACTACACTACAAACAACGCCTTCACATGCTCAATTATATTTTCCATAAAATCTCTGATTTCAAAATAGCACACCATTACACCATGACATCTAAAATCCAAGGTTTAGAAATGTAGTATGCAATATTCGTCCGGTCATGCGGTCTAAAGAGAGTAAGCGGATATGCGAAGGAGTATACAAAGGTATATGTGGTTTATGCGGTTTATAATATTTTAATTTAAACTATTAAAAAATACAATAATAAAATGAGATTATGTAAAAAATTTGATGACCTAATGAAATCCAAAATAAAAAATTTCAAGTAAGATAATATAAACAATAAGATATATAAGCATGATATTATCAATTGATTGTTTTTTAGTGTATATTTTGAATATGTTGCACATATATACACATATAAATTTGGATTCAACATAAACACACGAATTCTATAAGAAAACCGTTAATGCATATATAGATCCTATAGAGAACAAAAGCTAAAGAATAATCATAGATATACAAAACATATACAAGACTCCTATAGAAGTTTGGAGAGTTTTAGAAGAGCGTGGTTTAACTTCGTTTACAAATTTATTCAATGTTATTTGGCAAAGCAAGAAAATACTTGTAGAATGGAGAAGCATTGTGGTGCCTCTTTTTAAGAACAAAGGAAACATTCAAAATTGTTCAAATTATAGAGGTATCGAGCCGATGAGTCACACTAAATTTGGGAACGTGTGACCGAATTAAGGTTGAGGCAAGTTTAAAGAAAACCAATTCGGATTCATGACACATCGCTCAACTATGGAAGCCATCCACTTGTTGAGGAGAACAATGGAGATTTACAGAGCTAAAAGGAAGAACCTCCATATGATTTTTATTGATTTAGAGAAGGCTTATAATTCTGTCTTATGGGAGATATTGTAGAGAGTTTTGGAGAAGAGACAAGTACGTGACCTATGTAGAGATATATGTTATGATATGCGGTTATGTTATTTTGTACTGTTTCTTATTTTTGTTCTTCTTATAAACTCTTTATGTAATTTATCCATAGGTGTCTCTCCTAGATAAGAAAGACTAGGGTTTGTGGAATAAACAATTTTCTCATTTCTTCCAACATGGTATCAGAGCAATGATCCTAGACCGGTGCTCGAATACCTAACCCTAATCCTAATCCCCACCCGCCGAACTCTCTCTCTCTCTTCTTCCGCCACCGGCACCGCCTCTCTTGCGCGCCGCATGTGCACCGTCTGCACGCCACCTATGCATCGCCATCACATCGCGTGCACGTCGACCTCTCCCGTATACCGACCCTCTTGTACGCTAGTGAACTAGCCTTCGCGCACCTAGCACAAGCGCACGAACGTGTCCAGCTAGGTACAACTATGCAGCTGTGAGCCTAGTGTGGTTGTGCCCCACCCCTCGTGCGATTGCACGCCTAGCACCGTGAGCCCCTGCGTCTTCACGTGGGCTATTGTGTGCACATCTTCATCGTTGTCTAGTCCTATTACATGCTGAGATTGGATGCATGAGTCTACACATGCAATTCAATCTCTTTACTTTGGTGTAGACACAATCCAGTCAAGTATTCATCCCTAGTCTTCTCAAGCCGATATGTCAGAGAACAAGGTAGATATTCCCTCCACAGTTGCCTTCAGAGGTCTAGCGCCCATAGTCAAGATGGATGGGCAAAATTATGAACTGTGGGCCATGCAGTTCATGAGTATGATGGAGTCTACCGGTAAGAAACACATTCTTATCGAGGAAGAGTCGGCAGAGAAGACTGGCGTTAACGCCTCATGGGAGGAAGATGATGCATATGCCAAAGTTTGGCTCTCAAGTACGTTGGCAATAGATATTGCCAATGATATACTCCATCAGTCCACAGCCAAAGCGACGTGGGATATTCTTATTGCAACATATTCACAAGTTAAGAATGAGACGAAGATTTTGCAGCTCCAACATGATATCTTCACCATCAAACAGAATGAACGGTCATTACACTCTTTATATACATCCCTATATGGGATGTTTGAGAAGTTGTATAGCTTTATGCCTCTTACGTCTACTCCTAAGCAGTAGAAGACCTATAGGAATGCCATTATGGTTGGTGTATTGCTAGCAGCACTTGATCAAGAATATGAGGTATCATGATCTCATATACTGATGGACTCTACTTTTCCTCCTATGAAGGAAGCTTTTCGCTGACTCAGTCGTATAATTGTTCCATATTCTACTAGAAATCAGACATCCTCAGCAATGGCAGCATTCCAAGGTCGCGGTGGTTCCTCTTTATTCTGTGGATGTGGACCTCAAGGAAGGGGAGGTCATGTTCACCAACCATGTACTTTCTGTCATCATCGTGGACATACTGAGGATACATGCTACTCCAAGCATGGATTCCCGGCTTCTGCACAAGTTGCTGAATAGATTGAGCCTCCAGTTGTTTCCTCTTTGGACTAATGCTTTAATGATCTTGTAGCTCGTTTAAGGGGTATTATACCTCCATCTGGTCCTGTGATGCCTTCACCAGTATCCGAGAGTCATCCAGATGTTCCAGCTTCATCCTCCTCTAGTATCTCAGGTAGTATTTATGCTCTCACTAGCAGTAGTTGATCTAATACTTTGGAGTGGATTATGGATTCTGGTGCTACACATAATCTGTGTGGAGATCGGGGTCAACTTTCAGCTTACAGGCAGGTTTCTCCAGGACGCATTGTGGTTATTGTAGATGGAACACACTCCCCAATTACTGGTCAGGGGGAGATTAGCTTGACACCTTCTATACATCTAAAGAATGTGTTGCATGCACATGATTTCTCTATGAATTTGTTGTTGATTATCCAGATTATGAAGGATTTACATTGTTGAACTATTTTTTATCTATCTTCTTTTATTTTTTAGGACATCCTTACGGGCAACGTGATTGGTCATGGCCGTGAGCAGGGGGGTCTCTATCACCTTGTTCGACCTCCATATGCTGGAATCTCCTCTCTATCTGCTGGACCTGTGTTCTCCATTTATGTGGCACTTGCGCTTTGGTCATCTCCCGCTTCAGAAGTTATGTTGTGTTCTTCCCCATATTTCACCTCACACGTCCTTGCAATGTGAGGCTTGTCAGTTGAGAAAGTATCATCGGTCTACCTTTCCCAATCATCAGAGTCGGAGTAGTAACTCCAACTTTAAGTTGTTTCATGTTGATATTTAGGGTCTGAGTCATGTCCCTGATCATGGTTTTATCTTGTGGGGCACGGGTTTTATCCTGTCATGGTTGATGATTTTTCTCATTTATCGTGGGTATTAAGCTGGAAATGTAATCAAAAATTTCATAAATGAAGTTCGTAATGTCTTTTCTACTCTTGTGAAAATTGTGAGGACTGATAATGCCTTGGAATTCTGTACCAACTCTCTCTAGTTATTTTTCAACCCTAGGAATAATCCATCAAACAACCTGTTCCTATACTTCCCAACAAAACGGGGTTGCAGAGAGAAAATATCGTCATTTGCTTGATGTCACTAGGACACTTCTCATACATAGTCGTGCTTCTCATTCCTTCTGGGGCGATGCCGTTCTTACGGCAAGCTATCTTATCAATCACATGCCATCATCAGTCTTGGGTGAGAAGATTCCTTTTTCTGTCGCTTTTCCTGAAAATGAATTGTTCTCATTTACCCCTAAAGTGTTTGGCTCGGTTGCCTTTGTCCACCAGCTATCTCCAGGTGTTGACAAGCTCTCTCCTAGAGCTGTCAAATGTGTTTTTGTCGAGTACTCCAGGATACAAAAAGGGTAGCGGTGTATGATCCGCTGCGCAGGAAATATTATGCTAGTGTTGATGTTACATTTTTTGACTCTATTATGTACTTCTCCCTTTCAGGTGATACGTTGATGTCGTCTGACACTGATGACTCCATATACATGCCTCCTCCACCAACACCACCTCCACCACCACCACCTCTGCCTACACTGTCTTCCCTTCCCACTACAGTTCATGTTCCACCATAGCCACATCACTATACCCGTCATCATGCATCTGCTCATGATTATCGCTCATCATCTAGCTCGCATGAGGTATGTTCTGAGAATATTATTTCTAATGATGGATCTAATGGTTTACCTGAGTAGGCTTTGTTACAGGGGACAGATGAGGAGGCTATCGATTTAGATCTACCTATTGCACTTCGAAAACAGAAGCGAAGTTGTGCGTCATGTCCTATAGCATATGTGGTTTCTTTTGATTTGCTGCATGGTGAATTCAGGAACTTCACTGTTTCCCTATCTGCTGTGGACATTCCACGGAATTACCAGGAGGCTTTGCAAGATGGTAGATGGCATTTATCTATGGAGGAAGAGATGGCGGCTCTTCAGTCGAGAGGTACCTGGAGTCTTGTTCCTACTCCTACGCGTGTCTACAATTGGCTGTAATGGGTGTTCACATTTAAGCAAAATGCAGATGGCAGCATCGATAGATAAAAGGCACGCCTAGTTGCACGAGGATTTACACAGATATATGGGGTGGATTATCTCGACACTTTTTCACCTGTTGCTCGTCATTCCACCTTACGGATTCTTCTATCTATTGTTGCTATTCGAGATTGACCACTATTCCAGTTAGATGTCAAGAATGCATTATTATATGGTGATCTTCAGGAGGAAGTCTACATGCAACATCCACTGGTTTTGCTGTTGAGGGGGAGTATTAACAGGTGTATAGACTTCATAAGGCAATCTACAGAGTCCTAGAGCTTGATTTCAAAAGCTTTCAGACCTATTTGAAAAACATGGTTACAAACGTTCCAATGCAGATCATTCCCTCTTTATATAGAAAAAATCTAGAGGTATGGTTGCAATTATGGCATATGTTATTAATATTCTCATTACAGGAGATGATGATATACATGGAATCAAGAGGGAAAAAGAAATGTTGGGTCGTGAGTTTGTCACTAAGGACCTTGGAGTCCTTAGATATTTTCTGGGACTGGAATTTGTCACTAATCAAAAAGACTCATGATGACTCAAAGGAAATATGTCACCGACTTACTGAGTGAAACAGGAATGCTTGGATGCCACTACACCTATGGATCCAAGCACGAAACTATATGATGATGATACTGACAAAGTGGATAGGAGGAGATAAAGAGAACTAGTTGGAAAACTTCTTTATGTTACCATCACTAGACCCGATATATCCTTTGCTGTTAGTCGGGTGAGCCAGTTCATGGAGCAACCACGTTAGGTACATATGGATGCTACACATATGATACTCAGGTATCTTAAATCATCTCCATGTGCAGGATTATTATTTAAGAAAGGCAAAGAGATCACTATCTCAGCATGCGTAGATGCAAATTATGCATGATGTCCTAAAGATAGGAAGTCTACCACTGGATTTGTTGTATATGTTGGGGATTCTCTCGTCTCATGGAGAAGCAAGTAGCAAACGGTTGGGCAAGATCCAGTGCAGAGTCTGAATATAGGGCGATGGCCCAAGTTAGTACAGAAATGATGTCGATTAAAGTTGTTCTCACGATCTATATATAGATGTGCCACTTCTTATGGCACTGGAATGTGACAATCAAGCTGGTATATTTATTGCAAATAATCCAGCATTTCATGAACAAACCAAGCACATTGAGGTTGATATTAAGGGTTATCAAACCAAGCACATTAAGGGTTTTATCTCCACATCTCATGTCAACTCGGGGGACCAGACCGCAGATATTTTCACCAAGGACCTACTGAGAGGACCATTCCAGAAGTGCTCGTCCGAGCTGAGCATGATCGACATTTATGCTCCATCTTGAGGGGGGTGTCGAGATATATGTTATGATATGCGATTATGTCATTTTGTACTGTTTCTTATTTTTGGTCTTCTTATGAACTTTTTATGTAATTTACCCATAGGCGTCTCTCCTGTATAAGAGAGCCTAGGTTTTGTGGAATAAACAATTCTCTTATTTCTTCCAATAACCTATACATTAACCTTATAAAAAGATATGTATGATAGGGCTTCTTCATCTTGTGCAAGGATACAGTCTGAAAAGACTGACTATTTTGACATCAACATTGGTCTGCATCAAGGTTCAACTTTGAGTCCATTCCTTTTTACTTTGATTATGGACGAGTTGACAAGTCACATTCAGGATGAGATACATTGGTGTATGTTATTCATTGATGATATTGTAGTGATTAATGAGACTAGAGATGGAGTAAATGACAAGCTTGGGGTTTGGAGACATGCATTGGAGACTAAAGAATTTTGTATAAGTAGGACTAAGACTGAATATATGGAGTGTACTTTTTATGGAAGCAATGATAAAGGAATCAGGGTTAAGTGGCGATGATAACATTTAGTAGAGATATTCTTTTACATACTTGGGATCTATTTTGCAACACGATGGGGAAATTGATGGAGATGTTACAAATATAATAAATGCAGGTTGGCTAAAGTGGAGAGGAGCCTCTAGTATCTAAGCCCGAGAATGATCCAATATAGATCTAAATGGAAGCAAAGAGTACATGTAGCCGACTCTACTTAATGTGGGAAAAGGCTTTGTTGTTGTCGTGTTGTTGTATACAAATCATACACCCAAAATTATACGTATATGGATCTCCAAGGGATAAAACTTGTTGACACAAAATATAAGGAAAAGTTGTATTTGCATATAAAATTTATTATAAGTACAAAAATGTAAAGTGCCAGACCTACAAACTCTTAAGGAGATATTTAAAATGAGATATTCACTCCCTGTATGAGATTAAATGAATGAAGGCACTCTAAGGTCCCTTGGTACAATTTGGGTTATATGCCATGGTCATCTTAGTGATTACACAACTATTCATTCAATTATTGAATCATAGAGGCTGGTGCTAGGATGAATATCTAAGGAGTTAGATTGAGGACTCATCAAGCACCATCAAATGGATTGTTAAGAGATGATCTCCATCCCGAGAAGGAGACGACAATCGTTCTCTATATGATGATATTTAACTGGCCTCTTGATGCAAGTCCTCTACATAGAAATAGAGATTTGGAGGTATCGGATAAGTTAGGTCAAAGAGTTGACTTAACGAGAATGAGACAACCGAGTCTTGTGTCGTATGTTGTCAACATATAGGCGTGCATCCTCTGACTGGAGACAAAAGGATCAATATATATGAGTATGTACATTTGGCAGACTGATAGGTTGATAGCCTAATCAAGGTCTATACACCGGTGATCTAGTGTGCATACGAGGGCATATGAGTAATACAATCTCTAAAAGGGATCATACATGTTCACTTATGAATCGAAAGACATGAACTCACTCATGAGGTATTGAGACTAATTAAATTCCATGCATGATCATCTTGCTTTGTAAGCATGACAATAATTTATAGTTATGATATATACTTTTGAAAAGTATATGATCGATACCAACTCCCAACGATTGAATGAGAAACTTAATGATAAAAACCCTGAAGAAGACAATGTAAAATTGATCTAAATCTTTGGGTTTTATTCTAGGTCGTCCAGTATGCATGATGTACATGTATTAGAAATACCCAAGGGTGATGTGATCATAAATGATTGTATAATCATGATGCTTCTATTTTGTTAGAGTGATGAAACATGTTTGGATTTTAGTGACTCCTCTCAGTAGAGAAGTAATCAAATCTTAGTCCAAATGTTGGACATTGATCTGCATGTGATTCAGATGCAATAAGAAGATTAGATCTACAACCTTGATTTAATCAAGCATCTATGAGAGGTCTCTGAGATCTAGATTTGAGATATGATCTCAATATCCAAATCATTATACGTAGAATATACAACAGCCTTGTCCTTATCTCCAATTATCCAAGGATAAAGCATATTATTCTTGAAAGAGTGCAATAATAATGCCACTAATAGAATGTGTATCCAAGCATTGAGAAATGGATAATAAAATGTGATTTAATTATCATGAATAATGTGAATATGATTCATATTATTTAGATGCATGAGAATGATGGTTCAAGATAATTAAATGTGATTTAATTATCATGGATATGAATAACATGGATAGTATTATCCATATTAATCACATATATTATAAATGTTGTTTATAAATACAAGAGAGAGCTATATGTAAATAATATTTACAATTTAAATGTTGATGTGAATTAGATTCACATTGGACAATTAATTGAAAATGTTACAATTTATTTTGGGTTGTGAATGCGATTCATATATTTCAATGGCATGAATGCATATTCACAAAATAACTATGAATTATCTATGTGAATAAAGTTTGTAACAAATGTTATTGTAAATTATGGAGAAAGTGATGGGATGCATAATCTCATGAAAAAGGGAGAAGGGAGTTGCCCTCCTCATGGGGATGGTGGATGGCCACCATAGCCCTACTTCAAGTAGGGTGGTCCACCCCCTTATTGGAAAGAGGTTTGCCTCCTTCCTATTTCTCCTATGATGATTGATTTAATTGAATTAATTTACATAATGATTATTAAATATAAATTAAATTAAATTAAATTTTGTTGTGTTTTTACAATAAAATCATGGTCATTGAAAGAAATACAAATCAATCTCAACCATTGGATTTGTGTTGTCCATGTATTGAGATCCATTGACTCTCATAATATAATAAATGAAGAGGCAACCTTATCTCTTTTTTTACAACATTGAATTTATAAGCCCTCTCTTTTCTCACCATACACACCCCTCTTTCTCTAAAGTGGTTGTCTACGTTGTGAGCTAGAGAGGATCGTTGTCATCGCTACGTCGTCATGCCACCGCTTTGACCGCTCATGGATCTTAGTTTTCCTCGATGCTTCCGGTACGCGAAGAAGACCTCAGATTTCATGTGATGAAATCAGGAGATCTTTCTCTTAGATTAACATCTTGGATTGCAAGAAGGACGTGTTTCATCAATGTGTTCGTAAGCGTATCCTCTGTAGGGTCGGACTTGAGACAAGATATCTCTTTGTTTAGATACTACAATCGCAACCACGCTTCAAGAGGGGTATGAGGAGGAATAATAAGGTGAAGATGATCGGATTATGTTCGAAAAGGAGTGACATGGATATGATGACCAAAATTCTGACATCTTGAAGAAGAATGGATGAATGTAAGAAAATGGAGGTAGAAAATGTGTAAGCACATAGGATAACACACACAGACAGACACAAAACAAACGCAAGAGTAAACCACAAATTCACCAACTCAACACATGAGGGCCATAAAGGTTCGATCGAATTATCTTGTCAGTTTTAGTTTGTGATAAATTCAAGTCTTGAAAGATTAACGAGTTGTTGGGTGCATGTACTTCTCTACAGTATGGCCTGATTCTTATGACTAGTTGGACCTACTTTCAGCCACTATGGGAGTAAGTATGGACCATATAAATATGGCTACTTGTTCCTAGAGGACAAAGCCTTCTAAGACATCCTCTAAACCTCCCACTCTGCTAAGGAAATCCGCACCAATTACCGACTACCTGTAGATCCTCACTGAGAAGTAGTTAATCACCTAAAACGAAAGATCCAGTAGTCTATAAGAAAATCCTAACTTGGCTCTATCCTAGTGTCGTCTCTCTCTCTCACTTGCAAGTAAATTATACAATGACAGGGTTGCTCTCTCGAAGACCAGGGTTAATTTTAGTCAATTTTTGGGTCAATTCTATTAGCAGTCCCAATTTTAGAGACTAATTGTCACTTTAATTAATTCACACAAGCATGATGTCTACCGTCCAGTACCAATTCCTTTATCTTAAGTTAGAAAAATTGAGAGAGAGAATAAAAAAAACCGATGCAATAGAGATAACGATGATGAGTGCTTGAGTAAGAAGACTTATAGTGCCTCCATCTCTCTACATGTGGGATGCAATACAGAATTAAAATTTTAAACTATATGAATTGCAAAGAAAATTGTTCCTAGACAGGCAGTTCTATTAGCGAGTGATGAACAAATTAATTTGGACTAATAGATCTACGGTCTAAGCGTGTAGCACTAAATGTGATGTGTGGTCCTAAATTCTTCAAGCACAAGAAATAAGATACATGCTATAAGAGCCACGAGTGCAGGTCCTACTCTACGTCAATTAACGACACGACCACAAAGGGTCTAATGTCCAATCTTGATACACACACGAGATTCCAAACGGAATCCGCTAGAAATCAAGCAATTATTACAAGTTATTTTTTTTCAAAAACTAAAATTCTCTCTTCAAAAATATTCTTGGCATCTCAACAACTGACTCGATCCACGAATCGTCGGCCTCCGATGCACTTCGAGATGCGTCGACTTCAAGAAAGCCACTTCAAGTCCACCGGACTCTCGCATAAAAAGATGGAATTTTATGTCAGAAAGTGACAGAAAGAGAAAAAAATAAGCAGAGAAATAATTAAAAAATGGAATATTACAAGTGGGTTCAAGGGTCAAACTACCCAAATGAATAGAAAACCTAAATATAATTTTCTAAAATGATCTTAAGCTGTTAGCTTCTCCGGCAACGACGTCATTTGACGGACCGTAAATCGCCCTATTTAATTTGTCGATTTGTGTTATAGTTGAGCAATCAGGATCGATAAAAAATAACCACATGAATTGATGAATCAATGAAGTAATTACTATGTTGTTTTATGTATTTTTAACCTGGGCAAGCCCCGGGATCGACTTGAGGAGGCAAAGGAACAACTTCGGATCAACTTAGATGAATTAGCTCACGGTTTTCCAAAAGTATATTTTTTTTGTATTTTTTATACAATAAAAATGCAATGCGATTGAACTAGGTTATTAAGGAAACATGTAATACAGCTAAATTAATTTTAATGCAAAATTAATCTAATTTAGCATAATTTATTTTTTTGGAAACCTAATCCAACGATGAATGCAAAATATATATTTTTTGAAATTTTCGGGGTTAAAATGCAATAATGAAAACTACAAAATTTTTAGGGGTTTTATGCAATTTTCCGTGCAAACAGAATGCAAAAATTACGAATTTTTTACTAGAAGTGAAATATGATGAAATAAAGCTATAAAAATTAGTTTTGGAATTTTCTATATGATTATTTTACTAAAAATAGAACAACTATGGGTATTTAATTTTTAATAAATCCACAAAATAAAATTATCAAGATAGCGATTTATCACAAAAAGACTTTTATATGAGAAATTCAAGACAATTGAAATTTTATAAAAATAATGTGCGTGGATTTATTTAGAAGTCAATTACATAAATTGCTAAATAATTTATTTTATGCATAAGACACATCCATTTTTGATGAAACTTGGGCGGTAATTAAAACACATTCATACGCACCATCTCTAAATTTTCACAATTTTTAGAGCAAGTGTTAATTAAACAGGAATTTCATAACATGAAATGGGTAAAATGACCAATTTATTTCCAAAAAATTTAATTAATTACCAAATATTCACAAAATTACCAATAAACATCCAACAGATAAAGAATTAAATGATCTTCAGCAAGCTAGTTTTGATTAAAAGAAATGATGCAATATTGGTATCCAAATTAAATCTTAAACAAAGGGGTGTCCATACAAGTACAGAACTAAGATAAAGAATTAAAATGCATATAGGGGTATGTTTGCAATTAACTAAACATGAAGAGAAAAACTACAATTTTCACAAAAAATAAAAAAAGCTGAGAAATCAACCTTTGTCCAAATCCACCCTTCCCATGCATGCTAAGGCAGGAGGGAGGCACACGGCGTGGCTGGTGGGCGGCAACGATCACTCGACAGAGGCGTACACAACTGCGGCATGGACATGGCCGCAGTTGTGGACGATAGTGGGGAGGGGAGCGGTGCGACAACTGCACATATGTGAAGCGCGACGATGTGCGGTCGTGCGGTGGAGGAGCACGACCTAGAATAGGTGGCAACACGTAGCGGGAGAGGGAGTAGCACGAGTGGATGCCTGCTGCGCTGGAGAGTGGGAGGTGTGTGGCGGTGAAGCACCGCTGCTGGAGGGTGGTTTGGGCAATAGAAAGAGCACGGTTGGATGATTAT
Source organism: Ottelia alismoides (assembly GCA_037367405.1). Classification (NCBI taxonomy): domain Eukaryota; kingdom Viridiplantae; phylum Streptophyta; class Magnoliopsida; order Alismatales; family Hydrocharitaceae; genus Ottelia; species Ottelia alismoides. The sequence continues at coordinate 293,295 of JAZKJV010008709.1, forward strand.
TGCACTGAAGGGCTAGAGGCGGAGGGTGCCGTGATAGCTTGCGGTTGGCTGCGATCGGTTGGGTGGTGAACGGTCGTGCAACGGGCGACTGGCAGCCCCTGGCCAGGGTGCTGGTGTCTGGTGTTGTGCATGACCGCTGGCGTGGAGGTGGCGTGTAGGGCACAGCAAGGGGACCAGGGCGCTCGCTGGAGAGAGGAAGGGGACAACGATCGTGCGAAGGTAACCACCAAGGCTTGTAGAGGAGGGTCTGTAATTCTTTTTTTTTTCTTTTTCATTTTTTGAATTATTAAACATGAAAAAAATAACAATAAAATGGTGGTGATGGAGTGTATTGTTATGATGAAATAAAATAACGAGGATGAATAACGGCGGTGAAAGATGATCATGAAAATGAATTGAGGGGATGATTGAATATGATTATAGAACAACACACAAGAAAATTGTTAGATAAATAAATTATCAAGGAGAAGGAGAGGGATACTTACCTGTGGTGGATTGTCGGATTTTTAGAGGAGCTATGATGCACTCTTATCGTCGCCTCGAGCAGTGTAGCGGATGCGCCGTGAAGCTGAGCGAGCTTCATTGGAAGCTCGCGACATGGCAACGGTGGTATCACGGATCTCACCTTTGAGGTTGTCGTCGCTCGACTTGTCTCCTACAACTATCACCTAAAGGTTAAAGGGGCTCGACCTCTCTTCTCTTGAAACGACGGATGATGAAAAATGAAGGGGATGAGGGAAATTAAAAGAGGAGGAAGATGAGAGGGAGGAAGTTGGAGGAGTGGTGGAAAAAGCGGAGAGAATGGAGAATTGGTGGTTTGGGTGAGAAGTTGGAGTAGATAAAAGTAAAAAAAGGGGGGATAAATAAAATAAGTAGGCTACTAAAATACTAAAGAGAAAATAAAAGTTAAAGTATAAAAAATATACATAAATAAAATAATTAAGTAAATAAATAATAAATAAAATAAAATAAAATACGAAAAATAAATAATTTAAAAATAAAAAGTAAAAAGGAGGTGATACGTGACGACTCCAGGAGCTTCCACATGTCTCTCCCAGAAAATTCAAAAATTAAATGTAAATAAAATAAAAAAGAAATAACAAAATGGGTCAAATCAAAAAGTGGTCACATGAAAATTGCTCGTCTTGGCGAGATATACAACTTTTGTGAAGGGCTCAAAATCAAAGGAAGTCATCTGTATAAAAAGTATTTTTGGGGGTACCTTATAGATATAAAATACCGTATTTTTATATTTTGCATTTTTTCATTTTTGAATAAGAGAAAAAAAATCAAAATAAGGTAGAGAAAATATGGAAGGAATATTTACAATTTAATATTTTTTTGGATTTTTAATAATTAATAAAATAAAAATGGAGGGTATTATGGTCAATATGTACAATATACAATAGGGGCCTAAAACCTAAGTTTCACACATGAATTCTGATTTTTATGAAATTGATTTTGTTTTGAAGGGATTTAATGTATATAACTTTAAAAGCGAGTAGACCTAAATCAACCGTTCTATGAGAGTGATATTCACATTTTAAGTTTCTTAGTTTCAAATTAGGGCTTGAGTTTTATTGGTCAATTTTACAAGTTAGTATTTTTTTTATTTTTTTTCCTTTTATTAATGTTAGTAATATATACAGAATAGAGTTAATTTTATTGGATTTGGAGTTAGTATAAAATATATACAAATAGGTGATTTTAGCTAATATAGGTGAATATGTACAAGTGAATTTGGCTTCTTAATTAATGCAAATATGAATGTTAAAATGCAGGTATTTTTTCTAAATGCATGAATGCAAATAATACACATTAAAAGGAAATATGCAGTAAATTACTAAGGAACAAAGCTCTATTTTCGACTTTTAGAGTGATGAATCACAGATTCATTAGTGCCTTGGTGGATGCAACATCTTTTGTTCCACCTACTTTTTTGGGGTCTTGGAAAAAGTTAGGCTAGTAGGCATTTTCTCATCCAAAGCACTGTTTCAATCCATCTCCAGTTTTTAGATATCATTATTTTCAAAATTAATGGGTTAGAGTATCAGTATTGGCAATCCCAAATAATGGTTCCTGAGCCACCCTCGACGAAGCAACCTGTATCGTCCTAACTTATACTCCAAGATTTTTCAACAGTCCATCTGAGTTAAGCCAATTGCTAAGTGCAAGGTTTCCAGTCAAGTAACTGTCTCAAGAGTCTTACGGATGATATGAAGGGTTCTATTTAAGCACATTGAATTGACTCATGAACATAGTCTTATGGAATCTAGAGAATTTTGTTAAGGTGACATGAAATGTCTCCACTTCCATTCCTAAATGGGTTCCTCTAAAATTAAGTGTATTAAGGTCTATTCCAAGATCCAATCTTCAGATTTATTTGAACTTGTTCAATTATTTTGATTATTCCAAAAAATGTGAATGCCATGTACAATGAAATATTATATTTTTCTGAAGCAATTATCTGATTTTGAACTTTTTATGGATTTTTGAAAAAGTTTTGCAAAATTTTATGCAATTTTTGAAAAAGGTTTTGAAATTATTTTTGGAATTTTTAATTTTGCAAAATTTTAGGGATTTTTCAAAATATTTTTTGAAAAGAAATAAGTACATATTTACAAGGGAATGCATTTTCTTATGTGCGTGGTTTAGGACTTAAAGATTTATAGGAGGTATTTACAAATATTTATAGGTTAGTGTTCTAGGTTTGTAGAATATTTCAATTGTGCACGTATTTCTCAAAATGAAAAGATTTTTGAAAACATTTTGAAAAATTTATTTTGCAAACTAATTTTGATTAATATATTTTTTGCAAAATTTTTAAAAAAATTGAAAATTATTTTGCAAAGATTTTTAAAGAAATATATAAAAATTTTTCAAACCATTTTTGCAATCAATTTTCAAAACATTTGCAAATAGATTTTGAAAACATTATATTTCTCTCAAAGAAAAGAAATTTTTACAAACACAATATTTTTATAAAGACTGAAAATGTTTTATAAAACTTTTTTCAAATATTTTGAATTTCAAAAATATTTTCAAACCAGTTTTTCAAACATTTTTGCTCGATTTATAATAGGTATATACACATAATTCCAATGATTTTTATGCAACTATTTTCTTTATTATCATTATTATTATATTTATTTAGATGGATTTTAGCCATACTTATTGAAAATACGAAAGTACGAGTTATAGATAATATATATACAGAGTATATATTGATCCCCCTATACTTAGATTTTGCTATGTCCTCATAGATCCAAGAGAAAAAGAAGACATAACTTGTACTTAAGTATAGATAAGTCTATACTATAATAACTTAATAAAGAATAAGACGTCAACCATCCCCCTATACTTAGGATCAATTAATCCTAAGTACAACAGATTGTATTCTACATGCAGGGATGGATGAGGATGGGAATGAATAAACGAATAATTGGTTTAACCTGTCTCCCCATATACTTAGGGTAAAATATCCCTAAGTATATAAAGATTATCGAAGTTGAGGAGACATGTGAGGGATCAAAGAATGAGTAACCCGAGGGCACTCATCCCCTATACTTAGGATGGAGCATCTCCTAAGTATAGCATAGATGAATTGGGTTTGAGCAAGACAGAAGAAAGAATTCGAAGAATGAAAATGAAAATAAGAAAAGAAGAAATGATTAACTACTCAAAAATATTTTTAATGACCTCGTCTACTTGTGCTGATGTTGCGGCTGTAAACTCTTCATCATAGACCACTCGTATTGAACAACCACGGACAGAAATGTATCATGTTCAAGATAAGGATTAAATAATTGTCCATTGATCACAAATGGTTGTGCATCAGCTGCTAACAGTCCATATATCATGATGCTTCCATTGTCATGCACATGTCTTACTATGAAAGGCTTGGTCCATTTGCTTTTCAACTTCCCTGGGAATAGCTTGAGCTTTTCATCAAATAACCAAACTTTTTGACCTAGTTCGAAAGTCTTGCGGTGGATGTGCTTGTCGCGCCACTTCTTAGCATTTTCCTTGTACATTAGGCTATTGTCATATGCAAACTCACAGAATTCTAGAAGTCAATTTAGATCCAACTTTCTATTATTTCCATCCTTCTTGGAATCCAAATTACAGACATTGATTGGCCATAAAGATTTGTGAATGATTTCTATGGGTAAATGGAAAGTCTCTCCGTACACCAGGCAGTAGGAAGCCATTCCTAACAATGACTTGTACATGCTTCTATTGGCCCAAAGTACTGAATCAAACAGCTATGACCAATTTCTTCCTATCAGGGTGCACAAGTTTTTGCAGAATTGTCTTTATCTCCATGTTTAAACATTTAGCCAGGCCATTGGACTGTGGGTGGTATGGAGAGGCGACACGATGTTCAATGCAGAATTCTTGAGCCATTTTCTTCACCTCTCTAGTGATGAAATGGTTCATAATAAACAAGCTACTCGTTTATATCTGCAACATACACATAGTCCTTCGAAGGCATGTTAACCCATATAGCAAACAAAAACTCGACAACAATCATTCAAAACATATCATTATCATCAACCACCAAGAAAATTTTGAGTTTCACTTTTACAACACTAAAATCGACTATTGTTACAGGTCATTCATCCTTGTCCTTCAGACGGACAAGACCAACATTGAGTCTTTTCTGATAAGCGTTACAGTGGGTTTTCATCCATCCAGACAGATCTGTCCTAGATTATGAAAGTTATGACCACTATGAAGCAGAATGATGGCAAAATTTCCATGAATGTGAGTGACATTTAACTGTTAAATTATTAATGCACTTCAAAGATTAAGAATTGTCCTTGTATTATTTGATCAAAACATAATGAACCGTCCTTGTATTATTTGATCGAAACACAATGAATTTGTCCTCCAAAGGGTATTTTGAATATTTTACCTCTCAGGGAATACAAATTTTGACACTGCAATTTACGAACTGGGTAACCACAAGAGGTAGTTACAATACTTTCAGGCGGAAGGATGATCGGAAATAAGGGAATTGCAAGAATCAAAGGTGTGGGAAGTGAAAGATGTGAGTGGAAGAGAGATACCCACCTTGAGACCGGAGGCGCCTTCACCGCACTTGTCATACCAAACAGCGCGCATGAGATCCACAACCATCGCAACGCTGATTAAGTCCCGCTTTCTTGACTTAAGGGGGATCCGTTTTTACTTTATTTGTGCAACTTTGGAGGTAGAGGTAAAACTATGTGCGGCCTTTGATGGAGAGAGGTGGAGGGAGCGAGTCAATCACGAAACAGATATATATAAACTAATGGCCACCCTCCTTGTTACGAGGAAACAAGAACTTAGTATTGAATAATGGGATTTTTACCCGACAGAATCTGTAATTTTTGTCAATTACCTCCACGATCATTGAAACAACCTAATTTCCTCCTCGACGACCTGTATGCTCCGTTTTACCCCAATTCCTATCGTCGATTTTAAATTTATTTGATTTAATTACCTGAATTAGTCTTGAGTAAATCTAACCAAAAGAATTCCAACGGTGGATATTCCACCATGAGATTCCCTCCGTCTGACTTGGGGGTAGTAGAGGCAGCCAGAAGGAGTAGGTCGCCGTCTCGATGTCCCTGGGTCCGAGCTCATTGACGATGCTGTCAACGTAGGTACAAATGAGGTAGAAGCCGTCCTGGGAGTGGGAATGGTTCCTGTTGATTAGGGCAAGCTGCGAGACGATGTCGAAGGCATCGACGGTACAAGTGTTGCAAATCATGCCGTAGAGGCTTGATTGGTAGGAGTTGTCGAGGTGGGCGGTGGCATTTCCGAGCTACCCGTTCCAGTCATGCAACATTCGGATCCCACCCAGGTGTCGTTGCGGGTGACGAAGTGTGACACCCCGTCCTCCCGAGGACCTTAGGTTACCCGTCAAACACGTCATTCGCCTACTTAATCAGCTTAGAATTAATCCGTTGTTACGAAAACCTGAGGGAATTTTTCGCTTTTTAAACATGACATTCACAAGATTTAAATCTGGCTAAGCAAGCAACCACAAGAAAACTAAAAGCGGATGTAGTAGTACACCAGAACTGAACAAAAAGGATATCCATTCATTTTCATTTCATTCATATAACATGCTGAAGTTCCACAACATTCAATATACATGTAAATATCCCAAAGATCAGGCTACAAAAGAGAACACAACTAACAACTGTCTAATGAACTCCAAAAGAATATACCTACTCTGAAAGTGTAGCACCAAAAAGAAACAACAGCAGCCCAAACTACATCGGCTACTCGGTCCTGGGCCCTTGCCTGCCACAAGTAGAAAGGGAACAAGCAAGTATCTGTCACAAGTTGTCGAGTACAAATTCTACGTAGTTCTATTAAGAAAAGTAGTAAGCACAGGCTAGAATAGCTAGAAATCCGTAAGGTAACTGTAGTGTACAAAAGAAGCTAGCAAGTAAAAGCGGATCAATTGCTTCTTTTAAATTATTTACTTGCTTCCTGAAGTCTAACAAAAAATACACTCGCTCACTACCACACCGTGTCTCCCTCGATCAATGGAACTAACCCAACCACAACTCAAGCCTAGAAGTAAGTCTGTGGTCTTGGTCCGGTTAGGACCTCGACATCCGGATAGGACTTCAAAGTCCAGGTTGAACCTCACACTATGACTCAGAGGTATGATGTACGCCTCAGGATTGGGGTGCCTCCGTAGGCATGTGGTGGTGTCTTGCATCCTAACTAAGTTCCCAACACTCCTTCTAGCTTGTTCTCTCAACTGTCATTGATCCTTGGTCGACACGTGTGACAGCTCGCTCACGAAGGTATATAAGAGGAACCGTACTCACAACTCTCTCAACACCCAACCCTCATTAGCCTCTACTAATGGAACTGTCGTCACTAGTCCCCTAGCAGAAAAAGGCACTCATCTCTTACCCCATCACGAGGTCACAGCCTGGCAGAAAGGTAAGTGAAATCCTCAATGTCTACTAACCATTACCCCATCACCAGGACACCAGCCTGGCGGAAAGGTAATTAAAGGGGTTATTAGTGTTCAATGGGGAATCTTTACTGGGTAATTGGTGATCTGTCACATGTTTATCGATTACCACCCCATCACCAAGACACAGCCTGGCGGAAAGGTAATAATCTCAACGGTGAGGAAACCCCCGAAGGGATTTGTCTGCTCTCACCAATCCCAGTGGAAGTGTGGTCCAAGGGAAAGGCAATGGTAGTACGACTACTACGCCACTAGAGGCAGGAAAGAGAAGAGGTAAGCCTGCCGGACCCGACTTCCTCTCTCGTTGCTCAACTCCCGGAGGAGAAGAGCTACGTAAAAACCAGACGAGCTCGTAATTAACAGCAGAGAGCCCCCAACCTAGGCTCTCAAAGAAAACCAACGGGTCAGCGGAAAGGTCTAGACAACTCGTGGGATCCCAAAGAAGCGTAAAAACCGAGCCGGCTCAAAGAAAACACGTGAAAAGGACTGGGATCCTAGACCCATGCACTCAATGTCCGCTACCCAAGCCTGAGCGACCTCATCTCCTGCTCAGGTGAGGGTCACTGGGCCCTCGCACAGTCGGAGTATGAATCTCCACGACTGGCCACATGTGACATCACCATTTCTTTTATTTTCATTTTTCACTCTCAGTGTCTATGATTCCTTTGACTTATTTTACATCTACAAGTTATCGGTCCTAAACCCGAACTTGTTCTTACAAGAACCTCAACCGATCGAAGGTCAGGGATACATACCTATTATTAGTATCTCTTTCATGTTTCACTGATGAACATCGTATCCTAGGATCTTTGACTACCAGATTTGTAACATCTTTCTTTCCTATTTTCCCCAAGATTCTCAACACATACAAGATCTAGCTACTTAAAGATTTTTACTTTAAGGCAACAGGAAATCGGTTCATAGATTGGAGGAGTTAAACTCCTTACCTTACTTAGAGTCAGATGATAAGTCTTACACAAGGGACACCAAGGAACTTGACCCAACTCACAGGTACTCATTAGTGTGCACGTGCGACATGACGTTCTGCCCTAATTGTGGGCTACTACATATATTACTGAATTCTTCTTAAGTCAATACCACAACCCACAATATGAGGCAATCATACCAAAAATGCAAGTTCCATAAAGTCTTATCTTCATGTGTGATCCCACATATAGATATATATGTATATATATGTATGTATCAGCCTATTGCTCACAAGAGGGACTCTACCTTTCCAAAAATCATCACACAACAGTAGAAAAATGTGTGTGCACTGTTATATGCACAACAACACACATAGCAATTTAAGGCATCCGATTCCTTTCAATTTTTCACCCAACTTCATGGGATTCACCTTTACCAATTTAAGCAACATATAATATTTAAAGTCCAACAATAAGGAGTTCATTAAGAGGGAATTACATAATCCAAACATGCATATATTCAGAATATAAGTTTTATGTGTACTGTATGAATATAGCAGAAGACACACTGCAGTTCAAGGCCCCAAAACCCTCTCAAGTTCTCATGCATACTCATGGCTTACAACACCACATGATCTACTATAAATTCATGGTTAAGGTATAGCAAAACCATGGCTATTATGCACTCAAAACCACAAACATTCAGCTAGGAATATGCATGCGTGTACATCAACTTATCACAGTGAACCATCAGTCCAAAACCATCAACTATTCAACTCAAAATCCATCTCCTCTAAGGAGTTGAGTTACTATATGATCACTCATATCATGTATGAGGAGAACTCGATGATTTAGCGTTTTAAAAACCATAAAAAGATGTATGCTAATGGATCTAACATGCATACACTGAAATTTGGCTAACAGTCCTTGGACAGCAGCTATCTTTCCCAAAATCACCACCAAAACTTAATCCAAAGGCATGGATCTCATGGGTTTTATAACACTCATTCATACAGCATCCAAACCACGAAGAATGGTTCTTAAGATCATCTCGAAAATCATGCATAACCCAATTACAAGGAAGATCACAGATTCTGAAATTTGTTGAACTGCAATATAGCAGCAGTTAAAACACTCCCAAATTATCTTCAAATCCACTTCTAAGCCATGTATTAAAGCCCAATAGGATGGAGACAAGATCAAACATCAAGGATACTCGAAATGACCCTTATATCATACAAAATCATGCATTAATCGCATGCAAATCACAAGAACATAGGTCTGAATTTCAGTTGCAGGTCCATGTGAACAGCAGCCAAAATCCCCAAAATCATCATACAAATCCGAAATTTGCACATGGATCTAAAGCCAAAATGATGGAGGATATAACAGCAATCAAATGCCCACAAAATAGCTCAAGAATGTCCCCCAAACCAGGCCAAAAAACTCGGATTTATCAAGCATGAACAGATCTGGAAATTTCCAAAACCATTCATCAAAAGCCACTCTAAAACCAAATCAAAGTCCAACAAGAATCACGATCAAAACCTTTGATATAGCAGCTCCCTGCTGAGGGCGTCTGCAACCACGTTTCCCTTACCAGGATAGTCAGAGATCGTGCAATCGTAGTCCTTCAGCAGCTCTAACCATCTGTGTTGTCTCATGTTCAGCTCCTACTGATCAAATATGTACTTCAAACTCTTGTGGTCTGTGAAGAGCTCAAAGTTAACCCCGTACAAATAGTGGCGCCAGGTCTTCAGAGCGAAGACCATTGCCGCCAACTCAAGGTCATGCGTGGGGTAATTCCGCTCATGCGGTCTCAACTGTCTCGATGCATAGGCAATCACATGCCCCCTTTGCATCAGCACTGCTCCCAAACCATCACCTGACACGTCTGTGTAAACCGTGTAGTCACGTGTACCTGACGGTAGAGCAAGAATCGGAGCTGTAGTAAGTCTCTCCTTCAGTGTCCTGAAGGCCTGCTCGCACGAACTATCCCAAACAAAAGGTACTCCCTTATGCGTCAAACGCGTCAAGGGGAGTACGATCCGCGAAAAGTTGCTGACAAAGCGTCTGTAATAGCCTACCAACCCAAGAAAACTACGGATCTGCGTCACTGTCTTAGGCTGCTCCCAAGACATCACTGCTTCTATTTTCACAGTGTCTACTGAGACACCTGCTCCTGAGATGACTTGTCCCAAGAATGAGACCTGAGGTAGCCAAAACTCACATTTACTCAACTTGGCATACAATCTATGCTCTCTCAGGGTACCAAGCACTGCTCTCACGTTGTTCTCATGGTCCCATTCATTCTTCGAATAAATCAGCACATCATCTACGAACACCACAACAAACTTGTCCAAGTAAGGACAGAATACTCTGTTCATCATGTCCATGAATACCGCAGGGGCATTCGTCAGTCCGAATGGCATCACTACAAACTCGTAGTGGCCATACCGTGTTCGAAAGGCTGTCTTCGGGATGTCTATCTCCCGAATCCTCAACTGATGGTAACCCGAGTGGAGGTCGATCTTCGAGAACACCGAAGATCCCTGTAGCTGATCAAATAGATCATCAATGCGTGGCAGAGGATAACGGTTCTTCACCGTCCTCTTGTTCAGCTGCCTGTAGTCAATGCATAACCGCATGGTTCCATCCTTCTTCCGAACAAAAAGTACAGGAGCGCCCCAAGGTGAAGTACTCGGCCTCACAAAGCCCAAGTCAAGCAACTCCTGTAGTTGCACCTTCATCTCTCTCAGCTCTGCGGGTGCCATGCGATACGGAGCCATAGATATCGGCTGCGTATCGGGAAGCAACGAGATCTCGAACTCGATCTCTCTAACTGGAGGTAGTCCTGGTAACTCCTCAGGAAACACGTCGGAATACTCTGACACAACTCTAATGTCCTGAGTCATCCGCTCTCTGTCTGTAACCTCCTGAACAAAGGCCAGAAAAGTGTCACATCCCTGATCAACCAGTCGTTGTGCTCTCAGCACTGAAATGTACTCCATTCTGGAGTCCTGCAATGTCCCCTCAAAAGTGAACTCTGTCAAGCCGGGGATCCTGAAGACAACAGTCTTCCTGTAACAGTCGACTAAGGCGTGATGTGTAGACAACTAATCCATGGCCCAAAATCATGTTGAACTCAACAAGCTGTAGTAGAAGGCAGTCCGCAGTCATTTCGTGACCACCTATGGACACTGGTAACCCTCTACCTATCTCTGAAATCACGAACAACTGTTCGCCTAGCCCTCGGATGTGAAATGGAGGATCTACATCCTCTACGACTCTACCCAATGTGGCTAGAAGCCTCACAGCAAGAAACTAATGGGTAGCACCAGAATCAAACAACACGTGAAAAGGATGGCTCGAAACTGAAACCATACCTTTCATGACCGTGGCTGCGGACCGTACGTGCTTAGCTGTAACTGCATCAATCTGTCCCTGACGTATAGATCCAGCACTGGATCCTGCTGCGCTCTGAGCTGGTCTCTGCTGACCTCTGTACTGGGAGCTCCTCCCGGTAGCTCTCGAACGTGGTGGAGGTAGAGGTGGTGGAGTCTGTAGCTGTGGGCACTGGGACCTGACATGTCCCATCTGCTGGCATTGGTAGCACCTGATCGCCTGCTCGACGTAGAAGATGGACCGGCACTCTCTGCGGGTCTCGCACTCTGTGATCCAAACCTCTGCGACCCAGATGGCCGCGCTGCCTCAAAACCTCTACTGGCCAGTGCTCCTCCCAAAGTAGCCGTGGGGGTCGAGCGAACACTGCCAGAAGAAACTGTCCCTGTTGGACGAAAGCGTCGTGCTGACCGCTGTGGTTGGAACTGCCGCCGAATAGGTCCAGACGACCTCAGTGGTACTGGTGGCGTTCTAAAAGTACTCCCAAAACATCTCTCGCGGACGCCCTCAATCCGCTCTACTGCGTCAGTCACCTCAGCGATGGTAGTCAGTCTCAGTCCTACCAACTTCTCTTGAACGTCCTCCCTCATGCCTCGAACAAACTTCTCCAGATTCTCATCTGGAAAAGCAGTTGCAGAAGATGTGTGGCGTGACAACTCTATGAAGCGTACAAAGTACTCTCGCGCTGTCATCCTGCCCTGTCTCAGCTCTGCAAACAACCTGCGCTGTGTCTCCTTCCACTTCCCTGAGAAGAAGTGGCCTCTGAAGTGGGTCTCAAAGTCTGTCCAAGTCGGTACACGCCCCATCTCGGACACAGTAGCCTCCCACCAGCGCTCTGCAAACCCTGTAAGTGAAATTCTGCAAAGGGGTAACCACGACTCTGGTGGTGCATGTATCATCCTGAACACCTTCGTCACCGTCTTGAGCCACTGCTTAGCCTCGTCAGACGTACCCGTGCCCTGGAACCTGGTACTCCAGCTCTCTAGTAGGATGTGAAGACGTCATGGTGTCACAGTGCAGTTTGAAGAACAAACCCTGTCACCTCTACTCCTGCTGCAGGCCCTTGGCCTACCTCAGCTCTGTCGGCTCCTGACTCCCTCAGAATATCTGCCTCGGAATGCTGGGGAATCTCCTCAGAGAACAGATGCTCGTCTCTAGCGGACTCATCCCTGGACGGGTGGTATGAGGAGTTAGACAACTCCTCCATCCTCAGCTCCATCCCAGTCTGTCGCTTTGCCAACTCAGTCTGCTGGGCAAGTATCTGATCCTGTGTCTGTCGCATATCAGCTAGTGCAGCTAGTACCTGTGCCATCTCTCCTGGCTGATCATGAGCTACTCGTGGTGCCATGCTAATCCTCCCTGTATCGGATCATAGCATAGTTAAGCACACTTTAGGAAATAATCAGTTGTACTATTTCTCCTCTTGGGATACTTATATAATTGAAATGTTCTGGTGACTTGTAGTTACATAAATCTTATGAATGTCAAAAATTTTCCCATTCGGCTTCATGAGAAATCAGAAGACTCTCGCTATTAAGTTATGTGAATGCGTGTATCGGGGTAACTCTGCTCTGATACCAACTTGTGACACCCCGTCCTCCCGAGGACCTTAGGTTACCCGTCAAACACGTCACTCGCCTACTTAATCAGCTTAGAGTTAATCCGTTGTTACGAAAACCAGAGGGAATTTTTCGCTTTTTAAACATGACATTCACAAGATTTAAATCTGGCTAAGCAAGCAACCACAAGAAAACTAAAAGCGGAAGTAGTAGTACACCAGAACTGAACAAATAGGATATCCATTCATTTTCATTTCATTCATATAACATGCTGAAGTTCCACAACATTCAATATACATGTAAATATCCCAAAGATCAGGCTACAAAAGAGAACACAACTAACAACTGTCTAATGAGCTCCAAAAGAATATACCTGCTCTGAAAGTGTAGCACCAAAAAGAAACAACAGCAGCCCAAACTACGCCGGCTACTCGGTCACTGGGCCCTTTCCTGCCACAAGTAGAAAGGGAACAAGCAAGTATCTGTCACAAAGTTGTCGCGTACAAATTCTACGCAATTCTATTAAGAAAAGTAGTAAGCACAGACTAGAACAGCTAGAAAACCGTAAGGTAACTGTAGTGTACAAAAGAAGCTAGCAAGTAAAAGTGGATTAATTGCTTCTTTTAAATTATTTACTTGCTTCCTGAAGTCTAACAAAAATACACTTGCTCACTACCACACCGTGTCTCCCTCGATCAATGGAACTAACCCAACCACAACTCAAGCCTAGAAGTAAGTCTGTGGTCTTGGTCCGGTTAGGACCTCGACATCCGAATAGGACTTCAAAGTCCAGGTTGAACATCACACTATGAATCTGAGGTATGATGTACGCCTCAGGGTTGGGGTGCCTCCGTAGGCATGCGGTGGTGTCTTGCATCCTAACTAAGTCCAAACACTCCTTCTAGCTTGTTCTCTCAACTTTCATTAATCCTTGGTTGACACGTGTGATAGCTCGCTCACGAAGGTGTATAAGAGGAACCGTACTCACAACTCTCTCAACACCCAACCCTCGTTAGCCTCTACTAACGGAACTGTCGTCACTAGTCCCCTAGCGGAAAAGTCACTCATCTCTTACCCCATCACGAGGTCACAGTCTGGCGAAAAGGTAAGTGAAATCCTCAGTGTCTACTAACCACTACCCCATCACCAGGACAACAGCCTGGCGGAAAGGTAATTAAAGGGGTTATTAGTTTTCAATGGGGAATCTTTACTGGGTAATAGGTGAACTGTCACATGTTTATCGATTACCACCCCATCACCAAGACACCAGCCTGGCGGAAAGGTAATAATCTCAGCGGTGAGGAAACTCCCGAAGGGATTCGTCTGCTCTCGCCAATCCCAGTGGAAGTGTGGTCCAAGGGAAAGGCAGTGGTAGTACGACTACTACGCCACTAGAGGCAGGAAAGAGAAGAGGTAAGCCTGCCGGACCCGACTTCCTCTCTCGTTGCTCAACTCCTGGAGGAGAAGAGCTACGTAAAAACCAGACGAGCTCGTAACTAACAGCAGAGAGCCCCCAACCTAGGCTCTCAAAGAAAAACCAACGGGTCAGCGGAAAGGTCTAGACAACTCGTGGATCCCAAAGAAGCGTAAAAACCGAGCCGTCTCGAAGAATTCACGTGAAAAGGACTGGGATCCTAGACCCATGCTCTCAATGTCCGCTATCCAAGCCTGAGCGACCTCATCTCCTGCTCAGGTGAGGGTCACCGCGCCCTCGCACAGTCGGAGTAAGAATCTCCACGACTGGCCACATGTGACATCACCATTTCTTTTATTTTCATTTTTCACTCTCAGTGTCTATGATTCCTTTGACTTATTTTACATCTACAAGTTATCGGTCCTAAACCCAAACTTGTTCTTACAAGAACCTCAACCGATCGAAGGTCAGGGATACATACCTATTATTAGTCTCTCTTTCATCTTTCACTGATGAACATCGTATCCTAGGATCTTTGACTACCATATTTGTAACATCTTTCTTTCCTATTTTCCCCAAGATTCACAACACATACAAGATCTAGCTACTTAAAAATTTTTACTTTAAGGCAACAGGAAATCAGTTCATAGATTGGAGGAGTTAAACTCCTTACCTTACTTAGAGTCAGATGATAAGTCTTACACAAGGGACATCAAGGAACTTGACCCAACTCACAGGTACTCATTAGTGTGCACGTGCGACATGACGTTCTGCCCTAATTGTGGGCTACTACAGATATTACTGAATTCTTCTTAAGTCAATACCACAGCCCACAATATGAGGCAATCATACCAAAAATGCAAGTTCCATAAAGTCTTATCTTCATGTGTGATCCCACATATAGATATATGTATATATATATATATATATATATATATATATATATGTATGTATGTATCAGCCTATAGCTCACAAGAAGGACTCTACCTTTCCAAAAATCATTACACAACAGTAGAAAAATGTGTGTGCACTGTTATATGCACAACAGCACACATAGCAATTTAAGGCATCCGATTCCTTTCAATTTCTCACCCCAACTTCATGGGATTCACCTTTACCAATTTAAGCAACATATAATCTTTAAAGTCCAACAATAAGGAGTTCATTAAGAGGGCATTACATAATCCAAACATGCATATATTCAGCATATAAGTTTTATGCATACTGTATGAATATAGCAGAAGGCACACAGTAGTTCAAGGCCCCAAAACCCTCTCAAGTTCTCATGCATACTCATGGCTTACAACAACACATTATCTACTATAAATTCATGGTTAAGGTATAGCAAAACCGTGGCTATTGTGCACTCAAAACCACAAACATTCAGCAAGGAATATGCATGCGTGTACAACAACTTATCACAGTGAACCATCAGTCCAAAACCATCAACTATTCAACTCAAAATCCATCTCCTCTAAGGAGTTGAGTTACTATATGATCACTCATATCATGTATGAGGAGAACTCGATGATTTGGCGTTTTAAAAACCACAAAAAGATGTATGTTATTGGATCTAACATGCATACACTGAAATTTGGCTAACAGTCCTTGGACAGCAGCTATCTTTCCCAAAATCACCACCAAAACTTAAGCCAAAGGCATGGATCTCATGGGTTTTATAACACTCATTCATACAGCATCCAAACCACGAAGAATGGTTCTTAAGATCATCTCAAAAATCATGCATAACCCAATTACAAGGAAGATCACAGATTCTGAAATTTGTTGAACTGCAATATAGCAGCAGTTAAAACACTCCCAAATTATCTTCAAATCCACTTGTAAGCCATCTATTAAAGTCCAATAGGATGGAGACAAGATAAAACATAAAGGATACTCGAATTGGCCCTTATATCATACAAAATCATGCATTAATCGCATGCAAATCACAAGAACACAGGTCTGAATTTTAGCTGCAGGTCCATGTGAACAGCAGCCAAAATCCTCAAAATCATCATACAAATCCGAAATTTGCACATGGATCTAAAGCCAAAATGATGGAGGATATAACAGCAATCAAATGCCCACAAAATAGCTCAAGAATGTCCCCCAAACCAGGCCAAAAAAACTCGGATTTATCAAGCATGAACAGATCTGGAAATTTCAAAACCATTCATCAAAAGCCACTCTAAAACCAAATCAAAGTCCAACAAGAATCACAATCAAAACCTTGATATAGCAGCTCAACACAAGGCTCATAGAATGGAGAAAATTCTATCTTAATGGCAGCAAAGAGGGGTAAGATTTGTACCTCAAAACCGAGCTTAAGAACAAGGTGAAGAACAGTCACTTGATCAGCCTTCAAAGCTTGATTTTTGATCCGAGCTGGGCCTTGGATTCAACATGTACTTGGTGGAGAAGAAGCTCCTTCCTCCCAACTTTAATTTGAGCCAAGAAACTCAAATTTGGTGGAGATTTGGGTGGTGGATCAAGGACAGAAGGTGGAGAAGAAGGAGTGGTCAGTTATGGCTTTTGGAGTGGGGAAGATAAAGAAGACGAAGTGGGATTACAGGGGGTGCCTATGGGGAGTTATTCCCTTGTGAAAAAATTGCAACATAACCCCACCCACTCCTCTTAATTGCAACCAAGGCCCACCCATGAATAGTAATCCATAAATGACTACCAATCCTTAGTCTTTAATCTTACTTAGCCGCAATTAACATCTCAAATTTAGCATAAGCTCACTAATGGTTCATCATCTTGGGTTTAATTAGTCATTAGAATTTAAGGATGTTACACGAAGCAATCCAGGAAAGGTAAGCATTGGGAGACGATGGTGGAGGGGTGACTCAAGTTCGTTTTGGCAGGAATTGTGCTAATGGGGCAGAGGATAAAGAAGCAATAGTAGGATCTCGAGGGGCAGAGCCATATGGATTTTGACGAAGATAGTGTTGATGGGGAAGAGGATTAAAGGGGTGGTGGTGGTTTTGCATGTGGGTTCTAAACGGGCGATGGTGTATGATTGAGTGGAAGGGTGGTTGTAGTGATTGAGTATAAGTGGAGGTTTCGTAGGTGGATCATGGATAGGCGACTCAGGTGAGTATGGAGGGTTGGAGGGGCGATGGTGGTGGCTTGGCTGGTGGGGACAATGATTGGAGATCTAGTAGCGACTGCGAAAGAGGACTCCTACGCACAAGGAGAACTCGTTGTGGAAAACATTCATCTTCTTGTGCTCGACCTCACCGGTCTTGCGAGTAAAGCCATCAGCCGTAGCTTTGATGAATCTGCGATTCGTTATCTTTATTCATTTATTTTAGCTTAAAAATCCCTTATAAAACACCTGCATATAACACTAACTCCATATTCTTACTAACTTGCATCTGTAAATATTGTACACTTCTTACTAATTTTAAGCTAAAATAAATAAATAAATAAAGGAAAAATAAAGGAAAAAAGAAGACTGTATACAGGCTGACCCGAACCCCGAGAGAAGGTTAATACTTGACCTGATCGACCAGGAATAAAGTAGGGGGAGATAAGGGTCCTTAAGCAGAAAATCAAAAAAAATATTGTGTGTGTGTTGTTGTAAATATTTCTCACTTATTGTGTGTATATCTGTATAAAACTAACAATAATTTATTTGTACCTTATTGACCTCAAATCAAATAACTTTCAAAATCAAAGTTGTAAATAAAAATGTGTACTAACTAATAAAAATGATTGCACAATTAAATCATGTAAAGAATAAAAGTAGCCACACTTGGAAAAAGCCACTAAGCATTAATTGAAAGATCAATTCCGACTCCACTGATCTCAAATCGAACCAATATCACTTCCATTGAATTCTAAATTAAATTATCTTAAAAATGGCTATGAGTTCATAATTTTTGGAGTTACGGTTGAAAAGTCGGTTTTCTGGGGTGGTTTGTGCAATTTTCACATGTAATTTGTGCATATTGTATTTATGTATATTTGTAAATATTTTTACTAATTATTTAAAATAAAATAAAAAAATAAAATTCGTAAAATAAAAAAGGCCAATTTCCTCATTTACCCTTGTATATAATGTTATATATGTATACAGTATATGTATATAGTTGTTATTTTTAACTAACCATCATAAAAATTAAAAAAATAATATTTTTTAATTCTAATAAATAAAGTGAAGAAAATTCAAAAAAATTAGTTAATTTTGTAAATAATTTTATCTCTCTTATATTTTATCTCATCTCTCATTTCATCTCTCTTATCTCTTCCACCAAAAAAAATTCAAAAATCTATTTCAATTTTTATCTCTCTTATCTTTTTATTCAAAAAAATCAAAAATTCAAATTTCATTCCATCTTTTCTATTTATATGGCTCCTTCTCCCTCATTTCAACTGGATCAATCTTTAGAGAGAGGAGCCCGATCTCCGAGAGAACAATTTCGTCGAGAAAGTTGCCTAGCCTCCAAGCCGTCCGGTGACAGTGAGTCGGCCTTGTCGAGGCGATCACGGTCCTTTTCCGCTCCTAAGGTGAGATCCGTATTATCTTCGTTTAATCATAGTGTAGTTCATCGCATTTTTTTCATCATCATTTTTATTTCTCTAGATCTAAAGAATTTTTTTCATTACGATTTTGACCCGTTCCGACTCGATTTTTCATCTCATCTTCTCGATCTCTCCGCCTTCAAATTCTACCGTCCACGATCTCTCAACTCTGGCCGCGTACGGTGGCCGGAGATCGGATTCGAATCCCTCATCTCCGTCGAATCTCCGTTTATTTTTTCCTTTTTGTAAATAAATAAAAAAGTTTTGTTTCTTTTTATTCTCTAACGTTTGTTTTGCAGGATCATATAAAAATAAAAAAATAAAAAAATCTTTATCCTTTTTTTCCTATTTTTCGGATTTACATAAAAAAATAAAAAGGTTTTTTTATTCACTGTTTACACAATAAACACAAAATAAAAAAAATAAAAATTATTTTTGAGGGCGGCTGGGCAGCGCCTCCCTTCAAGTGCGCGCGCCACCAACGGCGCCCCGGCCGGCCTCCCCCGCTCCAGTCCGCCGGTGCCTTCGACGCCATTTAGCAACCACCTGCCGAGGAACCGTAATCCGCCAAGGGCGAAAGCCCTCCGCTCTCCCGCAGCGCCGCAATGCGCCGCCCTCTACATTACCCCTCCGTCAAGGGCGGCAACCGCATCTCCCCTTCGCGTGCACGGTCGCCCACGTCCCTCCTCCTCCAGCGGATTTCGTCCCCGACCAACTTCCTGCGCGTAGCCTACCACGCGAGTCCGCAGCGCCGCAGCGCGCCGTATGTCGACCCGCGCACCCAGGCCACGCCACTCCTCATCTGCAGTGGTGCCTCACCATCAGCCCCCTCCGTCGTGAAGGCACGCCCGAGCTCCATCGACGTCGGTGTCCCATGGGCGGCGCCCCTATCTTAGGCTGCGACGCCCATCCCTCTTTTCCCTGGTGATTGCGTTGAAACGAATGAGTGTCGAGGAAGCCTTAGGGGTATTAAACAATTGGAGAAATTGCTCTTCAGCCTTCTTAAGTTTCAACAATTGCAAAAAGGCCCTAGGGCTTTACTTTATTGGGGGAAATTACAATCAAAGCCCCCTGGACATTTGCATAATCACAGAAACGTCCCCGCCTTCAAATCAGATCACATGGGACGCACATGACTATGGGTAATTTGTGAAACTCATTCTGATATTTATTTTTATTACAATTAAGTCCAAAACTT
This sequence comes from Ottelia alismoides, assembly GCA_037367405.1. Lineage (NCBI taxonomy): Eukaryota > Viridiplantae > Streptophyta > Magnoliopsida > Alismatales > Hydrocharitaceae > Ottelia > Ottelia alismoides. The sequence goes on from JAZKJV010008709.1 coordinate 313,312, forward strand.
TTGCTTATTTACATTTTGGTCCCTGAACTGCAGAACAATAATTTACTTGTTCTTTTCATTGAAATAAATGTTATTTGCGATCCAAAAATTTTGAGAAAATTGTGCTATACTCCTGATGTGTTATTCTTCCTAGCATAAAATTTTCATTTTATTTTGCCTTCATTTATTATTATTAAAAAATCAAAAATAGTGTATTTTTGTCTTCCTGAAATTCCAAAATTCATAAAAATTCAAATATTGTTCCGAAAATTCCAAAAAATTAAAGTAGTTGTATTTCTCTGTCTTTTAATTTCTGACCAATTTTCTCGCATTAATTATTTATAAAAACCAAAAAAATTTAAAAATATAAAAAATCTTCTAAAAATAATAAACAATTCTACAAAATCCAAAAATTGTGATTTTAGTTCCTGTTTATAGATAATTATTTCTAATTTGTTTTAAAAATAATTTCTAGGAGTTTTAGGTACTTAAAATATTTTTAAGTTGCAAATTACTCCAGGTTGTATACATTTTCATATTTTCTCACTGTTCGATTTTTAGAAAAATACAAAAACATCTGAAAATTACACAAAATTCTCAAAAACAATTCAAAACTTTTATAACCCAAAAATATTTTTTCTGGATTTTTTTGAGCATTTTTAACAAATTGAAAAATTACGAAAAGAGTTGGTGTGCGTATTTTTTGATCTTGTGAATATTGCTTCGTGTTATTTTTGAAAAATAAAAAAAATTTGCAAAATCAAAATCATTAAAAATTTGAAAATATTTGAAAATAAACAAAATTTAAAAATAAAAAAATCACAAAAACCAAGGATAGTTATTTGAGATTCATATTTTCTTTTAATTAGTTTCTGATTGATTGAATAACCCTCGGGAATTGTAGCCTCCTTGAGTTAGACCCTGTCCGCTATACAGGTTAATAAGTAGCAAAAATAAAAAAATTATTTTTTTGTTGGCACGGGATTTTGGAGAAAAACAACGACACAACCATTAGAGTTCCCATTAATTTTTCCAACCCCACGAATTCCGTCTCAACAAGCTTGATCTGGAGCCACCAACCATGGCTAAATTTTGAGCCATTAATCGCCCAGTCACATATTAGTTCATCTCTCCACCGCTGGTGGATTCCGTCTAAGCACTTCCCGGTCATCCACCACCTGTACAAGAAACCTGGAAAAGCGAGCAGCAGGGGAGCAGTCTTAGATATGGGCACAAGCACAAGGGGCTCTTTCTTCTTCATTACTATTCCAAAGCCCTCCTCGTCCTCCACACTCTCTACACCCAGCGGTAGCCGCCTCTCCAACGAGTGCAGTAAAGAACCCAAGAGGAACTTCACCATCCTCTCCCCCAGGACAATCCCAGCGCATATCCTCTTCCCTCCTCCGAACAGCAGGTAGTCGAAGCTCCTCCCTCTATAGTTCCACTTCCTCTTCTCCTCCAAGAACCTCTCCATCCTGAACTTGAGTGGCTCCTCCCACATACAAGGGTCCCACTGTATTGCCCACACATTGACGAAGACCGTCGCGCCAGCCGTATAGCCCTGCACACCGCATCTCCTACGCAGGGGAATGCGAGATGAGGACGGGAAGAACAACGTGGAGACGCAAGGTCTCCTTCACCACCGCGTCCAGGCACTTCAATTTGGGGACATGCGATTATTATGTAGTTCTGCAGCTCCCGCTCCTCGTTGTTCGACTCCATCTCACTCAGGCATACGGCGTAGGTCTCCGACGAGCTGTGTGCGGAGGTGGGGAGGAGGGGTGCGGGATAGAGGAGGGGTGGAGGGGAATGGGATGTGGGTAGCAGACTTGGAGGAGGAGGGTGAGGCACATGTCGAGGAGGGGGTGGGGGTTGGGTGTTAGAAAGGGAGATGAGGAAGAGGGTGAGGGGAGTGGGTAAATTTGATAAATAAAATAGGTATAATGTAAAAACATATAATGTTGTTTACTTTCAACGGTAAATAGATGAGGGTTAATTACAAGGTCTGTAAGATAAGGGTTAACAAGTTTATAGAGTTGGCATGGAATTAGGTTGATTCAAAGACCGTAAAGGTAATTTTAAAAGATTATAGAATCTGTCGGGTAAAAAAATCCTTGAATAAAAGTAGAATAATTGTATTAAAAATATAGGTTTTGTTGCACTCGTGTCCTTCCAGGTTCTACTCCTGTTTTTTTGCAATCACATTATACCCTTATATTCTAAGAAAATTTCCCGTTGTTCCCTTACGTTTGGACACATTTGCCACCATATTATACCAATGGAAGATTACTACTATGACTTTGTAATAATACAAGGGGATAAGTTTGATTGCGAAAAAGGTAGAGGCATGTCTTATGGAGAAAGCTTGGAAAGCTACAAGTGTAAAAACTCATTTAATATGTATATGTACTTTTTTGCGTAGGCAAGTTAGATGGATAATAGTAAAGAGTTTAAATACGTCAAGGAGGCTAAACATATATAAGTGGATAAAAGTTCATCAAAATGTAAAAAATAGGGGTATTACCCCGAACCCCCAACAGATCTAGGGGATAACAAGACAAGCCCAAACAAAAGCAACAACAATCTAGGGGCATGAGAGGTATGGTACTTGCAACACCATGATTAACCCTTCTTCTCGCTTCCACATCAGAGATGCAGGTTTATTCATCCGAGCTTACTTGAGAGACCTAGATAAAGGCAAGATCCGTTATTTTTAACAAACAACTGCATCATGCATATTAGATACTATAAACATGGTATCGGAAGAGCTGGGTTCATCCAACATCTACATATTTCTTGTCAGGTAAGGGCAAGTGAAGTTAGCACAATCAGAGCCCATATCAGATGCAAATCATCAATAGATCTTTAGTTGTAACTAAAAAGCTCATGAATGTGATGAGTCCAATATGGAGCTCGAGAGTCGGCCGTCACCAGGATATCTTTAACAAAGTTACAATCAAATACAAAGTGTTTGTCAGATTCAGCTACATCATGACAAAGAAAGCATATAAATGCTATTTCACAATCATATTTTTTTCTTTCTTTCAAGAAAGCCAAGTGAAAAAGCTTATTTGTTGTGGAACACACCGCCGCGAGAATATTTTAGGGAAATACCCATAATGTAGCCAAAGATAATATCTCTAAAGCAGTTATTGATCGGTAAAATATTTTATCTAAGACCAAATTAGTACTCTGGTTGGTTCCCATGTTGATGTTCATAAAGCATTAGGAAAACTCGTTCTCTTGTATTTGGGACATAAGGTAAAACCTTTCCCTTAGGAGCTTTAGCCCAATTATAGAAAGAGTTTATTGTTTTCAAGGCATCCTTGAAATCCATGGATTTATTATTTTCTAAATCAAAAGCCAAAAGGAATTAAATCTATAATTCCGAGAAATTAGCCAATTTAGTATGCCAAAAATGCCAGAGAGCATCATTTCCCAAGTCCATGGAAATTTTCAATCGAAGCACTTACACGGCTTTAAGGGAGGACTTGAGCAGTGAGACTATGCTAATGCAAAAGTCAATCCCTGAAGTATTCCATCTTTGCTTAATAATCATGACCCAAAGATGTTGGTTTGTTTAATAATCCACCATCCTCCAAAAGTCCTTGGCTAGCCATCACATTCCAAGGTATACGGTGATGTATATTGGAATTAATAGGGCCATTCGAAAGGAAAATTTTGTCAAATTTGTTTATGATATATCTGAGAATAAGCATTAAATCTCCATAATGGGTTAAGAAAGACATAATCACCGCATTCAATATAATGCATCTGGAAAAGATAGGAAAGTGGTTTTGCCCGAGGGATTCAATTCTCTTTATAGTCTTATCAAAGACTGTGGTCCAGATGTTTTTCTGTAAGGGTGTATTTGGTATGTGGGTTAACGTGCATTAAACTGGTCGGGGGTAATCTGTTTTTGTGTTTTGATGTTTGGATAGAGGGTTAAACTGGGGTGGGTTAGAAGTGGTTTGTTGTGATATGATTGTATTGATGTTTGAAAAAGTGAGTAGTTAAATGTGATTGTATTGAAGTTTGAAAAAGTGAGTAGAAGTGGAGTAGTTTATAATTTTTATATGATATGATGATATAATATATTATTTTTTGGAATATATAAAAGAGAAATGACTTATTTAATGTATTAAAAAAGAGAGGAAAAGTTGACTCCACATGAGAGATAAAAAGAGAGGTTTGTGGGGGTAAACCTCCCAAAGTGAGGTTAACCCCCAAGCCGAACGACACCTAAAGATTTAGTATGTAGGTCATGCCCCGAATAAGTGATTGGCCAATTCACCCAACCAATTCTAGATTTTATCTGGGATTTATTGGGGATGCAATTGCCTTTTATGCAGCGAGAAGTAAATTTTGTAATATTCACTTGAAGACTCGAGTCCTGAGAAGATCCTCGAAATCTAAAGATGTTTATTGTGCTCTCTTCATGGTTTTCTAAAAAAACCATCCACATAAATAATACTTAAAGCATTTACCGCATTAAGATAAGGCAAGGTTTTCGAAGCAATTTATGCATTTAGCAGGAAACAGTGAAGAACAAAAGTTTCAATGTTAAATAATAGAGGTGATGATGGATCACCTTGTCTCAAAACCCTAGTTGGTTAAAAAACTCAGAAGTCTTTATTGTTGAATCTGATCAAGAGCTTTGTCATAACAAAAAATGTACGAATCCACTTATAAAGTGAGGTTTAACCATAGGAGTGAATTGAGAAGGAAATTCTAGTCTTAAGAGTCGAAAACCTTTTCTGAAGACCACCTTGAAAATGATACCATCCTTATTTTGCCATTTTCGATCGGATATAATCTTACAATGCAATCCTTTCTGGTTTACCACAGAGAAAGGTTCACATGTTCTTCGTAAGGTGTCGGTCCAGTACACCTTTACAACGATAACAGGGGGCTTTGGAGATGATCTTCATCACACAATTAGTAAGTGTGATAGGACAAAAGTTTTTAACTCACAGTGCATTATCCACTTTTAATGATGGGGATCAACCCATAGTTAGAATGACATATATCATCGATACATACAAGAGAGCGAGCCTTATCAGCGAATAACTGGAATTAGTGAAAAAGGTCTGGTGCAGCATCTCCAATCTCGGTATAAGTTGATTAAAAAACCATTTGACATGTGGCTTTATCTCTTTTTAAATCAAAGACCCAATGCCAGATTTCATTCAAAGAGAAGTCGTCGTCATAGACCCTCTTAATCGAAGACATTTTTCATGATAATAAATCTATTGAGGCAAATGGTAAGATTAATCTTTGAGAAAATCTTGATAAAATAATCAATGGATTTTTACGCTCATAACCTGAGTAATTTCGTAATTACAATCATAACCCCGTATAATCGTGAATTACATGAGAAACCCTGGGTAATTTTTAACTCTTACATGACATAACCATGTGTTATGTTCCATTTAATATGTTTATTATAGTTAACAGTTTATGTTAGAAAAGTCAAAATTGCCCTTAATGTTCAACCTTATTTGCAAATCATGCCCTATATATCTCTTCCTTGGGTAAATCTAGAGCCGAGGATCTACTCCCAGGAATTTTACACATAAAAACTTAGTAATTGCTTTGTTTATTTCTTTATAGAATTCCTTAAAACAATAAAAGGATCGTCCATGAATAAAAACTCTGCAGGAGAGAGCCACACAACATGTTCTTCGAGCAAATACTGAAGCTCCCGAAGGTTGTCGGATACGTGTAATCTCCAGGCAGAGCGTAGAACCGCATCCTGGAGGGAGGGGGTGGCGAGCGGTGAGCCTAGAGTGGGAGGCGGCTAGCCTGGGGGGGGAGGCGGCTAGCCTGGAGCAAGAGGAGGGCCTGGAAGGGAGGCAGCTATCCTGGAGGGAGGGGGCGGCGGGCCTGGAGTGGGGTAGCGGCCTGGAGAGGGAGGCGGCTAGCCTGGAGGGTGGCGAGAGGCATGCTAATAGAAGGACATGCCTGGATTGAGTGGTGGGATGGAGGGGGGGGTGGCGACCCGAAGCGGGAGGCAGTCGTCCTGGAGGGCAGTGGGCAGTGAGATGGAGGGGGGTGGCGGCATGGAGCGAGAGGTAGATAGCATGGAGGGCGGTGAGAGGCGGGCCTAAAGCGGGAGGCTAGCCTTGAGGGGGTGGCAGGATGGAGCGGGGAGTGGCGGCTTGAACCAGGAATTCCACCTATAGAGTCGTTCCCATCAGAGGAGAACTTTTGGGAACCCACCCATCTTTGAGCGTCAAAATCATGTGCACAACAGTAGGCATAGGAGTTCTTGACGCGAGAACCCCACCATCGACTGCGTTTTGGCCCCGTTCACATCTCCATGATCTCGATCAGAGGTGATGGACTCATCTTCACGACATCCTTCGAAATCAGAGGCACATTCCAAACATTGTTCCAATCAAGTCCCTAGAGCCCTACAACATCGATTTGCAGAGCAGAAAGTACTTGAGTCGAAAGAGAAGGATTGGTCATCATCATAAGTATTTCATCAAAACGGAGCTTAATGCCACCACCTACAGAAAAAATCAAAGTACTTGAGTCGAAAGAGAAGGATTCGTCATCATCATATGTATTTCAACAAAACGGAGCTTAATGCCACCATCTACAGAGAAAATCCTAGTTCACGAGTAGGGCTTCTCCTTGCCATTATCTATTTCCATTTGAAGAGTCGAGGGACTCCACCATCAGTGTTTCGTTGCCACATCACCCGAGCAACCCAAGCATACACTACATTCTCCACCGAAGAGGGGTTTCCTCGGAGACTCATAGACGACGTCCGCCTCACGACTAACAAAGCTCAAAAGGTGGAGGGGCCAGTAGGACAACAACAGAGAGGGGGAAGGGGTATGGTGGTGTTTTTCCTTTTTTTATTTGTTTTAATAGCATCCATTGGATTTCACATAAGTTAGATTAACTATGGTCTAGTTAAGTCAACGTATTGAACAAACGGAAGGTTATGGATATTAAGATGGAACATTATTCATGGTTTTGGGCGTAATTTGTGATTATAAAGGGTTATGTACGTAAATATGAAACTGTTCGGGGTCATTGGTGTAAATATCCTAATAATCAAAGATAGATTTTCAATTAAGATGAGATTGTGGGTTAAATCTCTCCCATATAAAGGGCCGCAATTATATTCATTGCAGTATGAAAATGAAAGAATATAGAGTTCTTTTCACTTAACTTCTTCCATTCATGTTTGATTAGAAATAGGAGAGTTTGTTTGAGAATATCCCCATTGGTCTTCCACAATATGTGTTAACGTACGTCCGAGTATGTACATTTGTCAGACCATTAGGTTGATGACCTAATCAAAGTCTATACATTGACATGCTAGTGTACATATAAGTGCATGTGAGTAATACAATCTCTCAAAGAAAATCATATAAGTTCACCACTTAACCGAAAATATGAGCTTACTTAAGAGATATTCGTATAAACCAAATTCCATCGATGGTCATCTTGTTTTAGAAACAAGACATGATTTGTTGGTATGATATATACTTTTGAAAGTATGTGATTAGTACCAACTCCCAATGATCGAATGAGAAAATTAATGATAAAACTCTGAAGGAGACATTTAAAATGAGATCAAAATTTCAGGTTTATTAACGATCTTCCAGTATGCAGGATGTATGAGTATTAGGAATGTACTATAAGGTCCTTTAGTAGTACAATGTCATACCTACAAACTCTGAAGGAGATATTTAAAATGAGATATTCACTCCCTGTATGAGGTTAAATGAATGAAGGAATTATAAGGTCCCTTAGTACAATTTGGTTATATGCCATGGTCATCTTAATGATTACAGAACTATTGATTCAATTATTGAATCATATAGGCTGGTGCTTGGATGAATATCTAAGTAGTTAGATTGAGGACTCATCAAGCACCATCAAATGGATTGTTAAGAGATGATCTCCATCCTGAGAAGGAGACGACAATCCTTCTCTATAGGTTGATATTTAACTGACCTCTTGATGCAAGTCATCTGCATAGAAATAGAGATTCGGAGGTGTTGGATAAGCTAGGTCAAAGGGTTGACTTAACGAGAATGAGATAACCATGTCTCGTGTCGTATGTTGTCATGATATAGGCGTGCATCCTCTGATTGGAGACAAAAGCATAAATATATATGAGTATGTACATTTGGCAGACTGATAGATTGATGGCCTAATCAAGGTCTATACACCGACGAGCTAGTGTGCATATGAGGGCCTATGAGTAATACGATCTCTAAAAGGGATTATACATGTTCACTTATGAATCGAAAGACATGAACTCACTCATGAGGTATTGGGACTAATCAAATTCCATGCATGATCGTCTTGCTTTGTAAGCATGATATATACTTTTGAAAAGTATATGATCGATACCAACTCCCAATGATTGAATGAGAAACTTAATGATAAAAACCCTTAAGAAGACAGTGTAAAATTGATCTAATTCTTTGGGTTTTATTCTAGGTCGTCCAATATGCATGATGTACATGTATTAGAAATACCCAAGGGTGATGTGATCATAAATGATTGTATAACATGATGCTTCCATTTTGTGGGAGTGATGAAACTTGGTTGGATTTTAGCGACTCCTCTCAGTAGAGAAGTAATCAAATCTTAGTCCAAATATTGGACATTGATCTGAATGTGATTCAGATGCAATGAGAAGATTAGATCTACAAACTTGATTTAATCAAGCATCTATGAGAGGTCTTCGAGATATAGATTTGAGATATGATCTCAATATCCAAATCATTATACGTAGAACATACAATAACCTTGTCCTTATCTCTATCCACGGATAAAGCGTATTATTCCTGAAAGAGTGCAATAATAATCCCACTAATAGAATGTGTATCCAAGCATTTAGAAATGGATAATTAAATGTGATTTAATTATCATGTATAATGTGAATATGATTCATATTATTTAGATGCATGAGAATGATGGTCCAAGATAATTAAATGTGATTTTGTTATCATGGATATGAATAATGTGGATAGTATTATCCATATTAATCATACATATTATAAATGTTGTTTATAATATACAAGAGAGAGCAATATGTAAATAATATTACAATTTAAATGTTGATGTGAGTTGGATTCACATTGGACAATTAATTGGAAATGTTACAATTTATTTTGGGTTGTGAATGCGATTCGTATATTTAAATGGCATGAATGCATATTCGCAAAATAACTTTGAATTATCTATGTGAATAAATTTATAACAAATGTTATTGTAAATTATGGAGAAAGTGATGGGATGCATAATCTCATGAAAAAGGGAGAAGGGAGTTGCCCTCCCAATGGGGAGGGTGGACGACCACCATAGTCCTACTTCAAGTAGGGTGGTCTACACCCTTATTGGAAAGAGGTTTGCCTCCTTCCTATTTCTGCTATGATGATTGATATAATTGAAATATTTATATTAATGATTGTTCAATATATGTTAAATAAAATAAAATTAAATTAAATTTTGTTGTGTCTTTACAACAAAATCATGGCCATTGAAAGAAATACAAATCAATCTGAACCATTGGATTTGTGTTGTCCATGAATTGAGATCCATTGACTCTTAAAATATTATAAAAGAAGAGGCAACCCTATCTCTTTTTTTACAACATAGAATTTATATGCCCTCTCTCTCTCTCTCACCATACACACCCCTCTCTCTAAAGTGGCCGTCCACTTTGTGACCTAGAGAGGATCGTTGTCATCGCTACATCGTCATGCCGCCACTTCGACCGCTCATGGATCTTAGCCTTCCTTGATTATTCCAGTATGCGAAGAAGACCTAAGATTTCATGTGATGAAATCAGGAGATCTTTCTCTTAGATTAACATCTTGGATTGCAAGAAGGATGTGTTTCATCAATGTGCTCACAAGCGTATCCTCCATTGGGTCGGACTTGAGACAAGAGATCTCTTCGTTTAGATACTACAATTGGAACCACGCTTGAAGAGGGGTATGAGGAGGAATAATACGGTGAAGATGATCATATTATGGTCGAAAAGGAGTGATATGGATGCGATGACAAAAATTCTGACATCTTGAAGAAGAATGGTAATGCAAGCGAATTGAGATAGAAAATGTGTAAGTACATTGGATAACACCCACTGACAGACACAAAACAAACGCAAGAGTAAACCACAAATTCACCAACTCAACACATAAGGGAATAAATGTTCGGCTGAATTATTTTGTCAGTTTTAGTTGGTGATAAATTCAAGTCTTGAAAGATTAACGAGTTGTTGGGTGCATGTACTTCCCTACAGTCTGACCTGATTCTTATGAATAGTTGGACATACTTTCAGCAACTATGGGAGTAAGTATGGATCATATAAATATGGCTACCTGTTCCTTGAGGACAAAGCCTTATAAGGCATCCTCTAAACCTCCCACTCTGCTAAGGAAATCCACACCAATTACCGACTACCCGTAGATCCTCATTGAGAAGTAGTTAATCGCCTAAAAATAAAGAACCAGTAGTCTGTAAGAAAATCCTGACTTGGCTCTATCCTAGTGCCGTCTCTCTTTCACTTGCAAGTAAATCATACAATGACGGGGTTGCCCTCCCGAAGACCAGGATTAATTTTAGTCAATTTTTGGGTCAATTCTATTAGCAGTACAAAATTTAGAGATTAATTGTCACTATAATTAATTCACACAAGCAACCACGTCTGCCATCCAGTCCCAATTCCTTTATCTTAGGTTAGAAAAATCAAGAGAGAAAATAAAAAAACCGATGCAATAGAGATAACGATGATGAATGCTTGAGAAAGAAGACTTATAGTACCTCCATCTCTCTACATGTGGGATGCAATACAGAATTAATATTTTGCACTATATGAAATGCAAAAGGAAAATTGTTCCTAGACAGGTAATTCTATTAGCGAGTGATCAACAAATTAATTTGGACTAATAGATCTATGGTTTAAGTGTGTCTCGCTAAATGTAATGTGTGGTCCTAAATTCTACAAGCACAAGAAATAAGATAAATGCTATAAGAGCCACGAGTGCAGGTCCTACTCTACGTCAATTAACCACACGACCACAAAGGGTCTAATGCCCAATCTTGATATACGCACGAGATTCCAAACGGAATCCTCTAGAAATCAAGCAATTATTACAAGTTCATTTTTTTCAAAAAACTAAAATTCTCTCTTCAAAAATCTCCTTGGCATCTCAACAACTGACTCGATCCACGAATCTCGGCCTCCGATGCACTTCGAGATGCGTCGACTTCAAGAAAGCCACTTCAAGTCCACTGGGAACTCGTATAAAAAGATGGAATTTATGTCAGAAAGTGACAGAAAGAGAAAAAATAAGCAGATAAATAATTGATAAAATGGAATAATTACAAGTGGGTTTGAGGGTCAAACTACCCAAATGAATGGAAAACCTAAATATAATTTTCTAAAATGATCTTAAGCTGTTAGCCTCTCCGGCAACGACGTCATTTGACGGACCGTGAATCACCCTATTTAATTTGTCGATTTGTGCTATAGTCGATCAATCAAGATCGATAAAAAATAACCACATGGATTGATGAATCAATGAAGTAATAACTATGCGGTTTTATGTATTTTTAACCTGGGCAAGCCCCAAGATCAACTTAAGGAGGCAAAGGAACAACTTCAGATCAACTTAGATGAATTAGCTCACGATTTTCCAAGAGTATATTTTTTTGTATTTTTTATACAATAAAAATGCAATGCGGTTGAACTATGTTATTAAGGAAACATGCAACATCGCTAAATTAAATTTAATGCGAAATTAATCTAATTTAGCATAATTTATTTTTTCTGGAAACCTAATCAAACGGTGAATGCAATATATATATTTGTTTTTGAAATTTTTGAGCTTAAAATGCAATAATGAAAGCTACAAAATTGTTAGGGGGGTTTTATGCAATTTTCTGTGCAAAAAGAATGAAAAATTGAGAAATTTTTACTAGAAGTAAAATATGATGAAATAAATCTACAAAAAATAGTTTTGGAATTTTCTAACAATGTATGATTTTTTATGATTTTTTTTACTAAAAAACAGAATGACTATGGGTATTTAATTTTTAATAAATCCACAAAAAATTATCCAGATAACGATTTATCACAAAAAGATGTTTATATGAGAAATTCAAGACAATTTAAATTTCTCAAAAATAATGTGCGTGGATTTAATTAAAAGTCAATTACAAAAATCGCTAAATAATTTATTTTATGCATAAGACACATCCATTTTTGATGAAACATGGCAGTAATTAAAGCACATTCATACGCACCATCTCTAAATTTTCACAATTTTAAGAGCAAGTGTTAATTAAACAGGAATTTCATAAAATGAAATGGGTAAGGTAGGAGGGAGGTACACAGCGTGGCTGGTGGGCGACAACGGTCGCTCGACAGAGGCACACACGGCTGCGACGTGGACGCGACCGCGGTTGTGGACGGAAGTGGGGTGGGGCGCGATGCGACAACTGCACATATGTGAAGCGCATCGACGTACGATCGTACGGTGAAGGAGCACGACCTAGAGTAGGTGGCAACACGTAGCGGGAGTAGCACGAGTGGATGCTTGCTGCGCTGGAGAGTAGGAGGCGTGTGGCGGTGGAGCACCACTGCTGGAGGGTGGTTTGGGCAACAGTAAGAGCGTGGTTGGATGACTACTTCACTGAAGGGCTAGAGGAGGAGGGTGTCGCGACCGCTGGCAGTTGGCGCGGAGGGTTGCGACTAGTTGGGAGGCGAACGACCGTGCAACGGGCGACTGGGAGCCGTTGTCCAGGGGGATGGCGTCTAGTGTTGTGCATGACCACGGGGCGTGGAGGTGGCGTGTGGGGTACAGCAAGGGGACCAGGGGGCTCGCTGGAGAGAGTAAGGGGACAACGATCGTGCGAAGGTCACCACCGAGGCTTGTAGAGGAGGGCCTGCAATTCTTTTTTTGTTTTTTTCTTTTGCATTTTTTGAATTATTTTTGTAAACATGAAAAAGATTTAGCAATAAAATGGTGGTGATGGTGCTGATTGTTATGATGAAATAAAATAACGAGGATGAATAATGGCGGTGAATGATGATGATGAAAATGAATTGAGGGAATAATTGAATATGATTATAGAACAACACACAAGAAAATTGTTAGATAAATAAATTATCAAGGAGAAGGAGAGGGAAAGTGGTGGATCGTCGGATTTTTAGAGGAGCTATGCTGCACTCTTATCGTCGCCTCGAGCGGTGTGGCGGATGCACCGCGAAGCTGAGCGAGCTTCATTGGAAGCTCGTGACATGGCAACGGTGGTATCGCGGATCTCACCTTTGAGGTTGCCGTCGCTCGACTTGTCTCCTACAACTATCACTTGAAGGTTAAAGGGGCTCGACCTCTTTTCTCTCGAAACGACGGATGATGAAAAATGAAGGGGATGAGGGAAATTAAAAGAGGAGGAAGATGAGAGGGAGGAAGTTGGAGGAGTGGTGGAGAAAGTGGAGAGAATGGAGAGTTGGTGGCTTGGGTGAGAAGTTGGAGTAGAGAAAAGTAAAAAAAGGGGGGGATAAATAAAATAAGTAGGCTACTAAAATAATGAAGAGAAAATAAAAGTTAAAGTATAAAAAATATACATAAATAAAATAATTAAGTAAATAAATAATAAATAATAAATAAAATAAAATAAATTACGAAAATAAATAATTAAAAAAATAAAAAGTAAAAAGGAGGTGATACGTGGCGACTACAGGATTTTCCACGTATCGCTCCCAGAAAATTCAAAAATTAAATATAAATAAAATAAAAAAGAAATAACAAAAGGGGTCAAATCAAAAAGTGGTCACATGAAAATTGCTCGTCTTAGCGAGATCTACAACTTTTGTGAAGGGTTGAAAATCAAAGGAAGTCATCTGTATAAAAAGTATTTTTGGGGGTACCTTATAGATATAAAATACCGTATTTTTATATTTTGTATTTTTTTTCTTTTTGAATAAGAGGAAAAAAAATCAAAATAAGGTAGAGAAAATTTGGAAGGAATATTTACAATTTAATCTTATTTTGGATTTAATATTTAATAAAATAATAAGATAAAAATGGAGGGTATTATGGTCAATATGTACAATATACAATAGGGGCCCAAAACCCAAGTTTCACAAACGAATTCTGAATTTTATGAAATTAGTCTTGTTGTGAAGGTCTTTCAATGTATATAACTTTAAAAGTGAGTAGACCTAAATCAACCATTGTATGAGAGGGATATTCACATTTTAAGGTTCTTAGTTTCAAATTAGGACTTGAGTTTTATTGGTAAATTTTACAAGTTAGTATTTTTTGATTTTTTTCTTTTATTAGTGTTAGTAATATATACATAATAGAGTTAATTTTATTGGATTTCGAGTTAGTATAAAATATATACATATAGGTGATTTTAGTTAATATATAGGTGAATATGTAGAAGTGAATTTGGCTTCTTAATTATTGCAAATATGAATGCTAAAATGTAGGTATCATTTCTAAATGCATGAATGCAAATAATACACAATAAAAGGAAATATGCAACTAACTACTCAGGAATAAAGCTCTATTTTCGACTTTTAGAGTGATGAATCACAGATTCATTAGTGCCTTGGCAGATACAACATCTTTTGTTCCACCTACTTTTTTGCGGTCTTGGAAAAAGTTAAGCTAGTAGGCCTTTTCTCATCCAAAGCAGTGTTTCAATCCATCTCCAGTCTTTAGATATCATTATTATCAAAATTAACGGGTTAGAGTATCAGTATCAACAATCCCAAAGAATGGCTCCTGAGCCACCCTCGACGAAGCAACTTTGCATCATCCCAACTTATACTCCACGATTTTTCAACAGTCCATCTGAGTTAAGCCAAGTGCTAAGTGCGAGGTTTCCAGTCAAGTAATCTCAAGAGTCTTACGGATGATACGAAGGGTTCTATTTAGGCACATTGAATTGACTCATGAACATAGTCTTATGGAATCTAGAGAATTTTGTTAAGGTGACATGAAATGTCTCCACTTCTATTCCTCAATGGGTTCCTCTAAAATTAAATGTATTAAGGTCTATTCCAAGATCCAATCTTCAGACTTTATTTGAACTTCAATTATTTAAATTAGGATTTTTATCACTTGTGTCCCTCCGAGATATCGCAATATCAGTTATACCCCTATATTTTTGGTAATATCAGTTGTGCTCCCAACCTCTTGTTGTTTTATCAGTTGTGCCCCTTGGGTTAGTTGCCGTCCATCCACAGTGCAAACAGACGTTAACTTTGAGGACATAAGCAGAATTAATTTTAAAAAAAGGGTTCAATGGACATTTGACACCCTCTTCCTTATCCTCTTCTTCTTCCTCCTCTTCCCCCATCCTCTTCTTCCTCCTCCAACCTCCTCCTCCTCCCTCTTTGCCCAGAACTCCTCCCCCACCCCCGGCCTGCCTCTTCCTCCATCCCAGCTTCCCTCCACTCCATGCCGTGCGTACCCAATTCTGATATGCCCCTCTTCCCCCGTGCCTCCCCTGCCCCCCTGCCCCCACGCCCAGGTCGCTCCCCGCGTCTGGAGCGGGGACTTTGTTCTTCCCCAAATCGTTGCTCCAACGACTGGAAGAGAAGGCATCACAATTGACGATGGGGGAAAACAATCCTCGTCCCAGCCTCCCGCTCACAGCTTGGATCCGACATGGAAACATTGGATTTCATCTCCACATCCCCAATCTGAAGGCACTCCCCTGATGCTCCATCACGATGCTGCCAGATCTCGCATGTGCAGGAACAACACTAAGGAGCTTGGTCCAGTCATCTTTGACCTTGATCACATTCTTGGCGGGCAATCGACCAAATAAATCTGGCACCTTGACTTGCACATCCCTGATGGGATTAGGATCGAGAGACATGCACCGAGAATTTCGAGGGTGATCTGATTAACGGTGTTTCTTTTTGTTCTGCAACTTGAGAGGGGTAACGGCTACGGAAACAACAGAGGAGGAAAAAGAAGATATCCCCTTCTCGTAGATCTCATCATCGTATTCGCACCGATCAGATCTTGGAGGTTCAAATAATGTTTTATTTGATTGGAGAAAAGTGAGTGGAGATTACCTAATGCATAAGGTTTTGGACAACCTCCTCCCCCGCGCCTCCCCCTGCCCCCACCGCCCCACATTGCCAAATCGCCCCCGAGCCGCGCCCAGGTCACCCCCGCACCTCCTCTTCCCCGTGAAACTGGAGAGCTTTCAGTTTTTGTTAAATTAAGATAAATATTTGACTAATTGATTCATGAAAAATCATCAAAAAAATCAATAAAATTCACCGTTTGATTCGTAATGAGTGATATATCCGTGAAAATGCAAAAAAAAATTAGAGTTTCGATGGATGCATAAAGGTGTCATTAAGAGAGAGAAATTATGAAGTGAAAAAGAAGAAAACAAATGGAGGAGGAAGAAGATGAAGAAGTCTGGACAATAATACCCATCTTAACTGCACCAAGGTTTGAAAAAACCATGGTTAAGTCAACTCATTGACGATCAATATGATGGAAGGGCACAAGTGATAACGGTGAAAGAAGTGAGGGCATAATTGATATTACTAGAAAGATAGGGGCATAACTGAAATTGCGATATCTTAGAGGGGCACAAGTGATAAAAACCCTTTAAATTATTCCAAAAAGTGTGAATGCTATGTACAATGAAAGAATATATTTTCCTGAAGCAATTTTCTGATTTTGAACTTTTTATGGATTTTTGAAAAAGTTTTGCAAAATATTATGCAATTTTTTAAAAAGGTTTTGAAATTGTTTTTGGAATTTTTAATTTTGCAAAAATTTAGGGATTTTTCAAAATATTTTTTCGAAAAGAAATAAGTACATATATTTACATGGGAATGCATTTTCTTATTTGCAAGGTTTCGAATTTAAAAATTTATAGGAGCTATTTACAAATATTTATAGGTTAGTGTTCTAGGTTTGTAGAATGTTTGAATTGTGCACGTATTTCTCAAAATGAAAAGATTTTTGAAAACATTTTGAGTTTTTTTTTCAAACTAATTTTGATAAATATTTTTTACAAAATTTTTTAAAAAAAGAAAATTATTTTACAAAGATTTTTTAAAGAAATATATAAAAAATTTTCAAACCATTTTTGCAACCAATTTTCAAAATATTTGCAAATAGATTTTTAAAACATTATATTTCTCTCAAAGGAAAGAATTTTTACAAACATATTTTTACAAAGACTAAAAATGTTTTATAAAACTTCTTTCAAATATTTTGAATTTAAAAAATATTTTCATATCCTGATTGCTGAAGAACCATAAGCGCAACTACCCCACTCATGACTTGGAGTTGGCGGTCGTAGCGTTTGCATTGAAGATATTGCGTCACTATTTGTATGGGTGACATTTGAGATTTTCATAGATCACAAGAGCCTCAAATACATTTTTTATCAGAAGGAATTGAATATGAGGCAAAGGCGGTGGATGGAACTGCTAAAAGATTATGATTGTACCATCTCCTACCATCCTGGTAAGGGGAATGTGGTAGCAGACGCCTTGAGTAGGCGACCATACACTAAGGGTTCGATAGCCTAGTTGCAAACTTGGGATGTGCTCACTACACTTAATGAGTGGCATCCATTTGAGGGAACATCCGATGCAGTGACAGTGCCAACCAAGTATAGCAGCTTGTGGGACAGGATCATCGAAGGGCAACAGATAGATCAGAGGATCCAAGACTTGTACCACAGATGCTTGAAGGACGAATTCGACGGATTTGGGGTCCGTGAATCCATCGTATGGAAGGGGGACCGCGTGTGTGTCCCAGATGACAAGGAGCTAAGGAGAAAGATACTGGATGAGGCGCATAGCTCGAGACTTTCCATACATCCAGGTGACATTAAGATGTACAGGGACCTCTGCCAACACTTTTGGTAGGGAAGGCATGAAGAAGGACATAGCTGAATATGTTAGCAGATGTCTTACCTACTAGATGGTGAAGACAGAACACCAGAGGCCTCCTGGTTTACTGCAGCCTCTTCCCATTCCGGTGTGGAACTGGGAGAGCATCTCCATGGATTTCGTCACATCATTTCCATGCACCCCTAGAGGTCTTGATGCGATATGGGTCATCGTTGACCAATTAATCAAGTAAACCCATTTCATCCCGGTCAACATGACATATACACCAGTGCAACTAGTCAAGTTATATAATCAACAAGTCATCCGGTTGCATGGGATACCCAAGGAAGTAGTGTGAGACAGAGATTCCCGTTTCACATAACACTACTGGGGAGAGTTCATGAGAGCCTTGAGGACAGAGCTACATATGAGTTCAACCTACCATCCACATACAGATGGGCAGTCTAAGAGGACCATTAAGACTTTGGAGGATCTACTACGAGCATGTGCAATTGAGTGGAAGAAATCTTGTAAGGATCACCTCCCACTAGTTGAGTTTTCATACAGGCATGTCACCATTTGAGGCATTGTATGGGAGGCGATGAACCATTCCTCTGTGTTGGCAGCAGGTGGGTGACAACACTATGTTCACCCCACAAATCATTGAGGAGACATCCAGAGTAGTGGAGACTGCTAGGAGGAAATTGTTGACCGCGCAGAGCTGTCAGAAGAGCTAAGCCGACCGGCGACGTGGAGACCTCGAGTTTCAGGTATGTAGTCCTGCATTCATGACCAAATAGGCAATTATTAGTCCGGCCCGCATGACTAAGCATTTCTCATGATCACAGGTCGGGGACTTCGTGTTCTTACGTGTGTCCCCAATGAGGGACGTACAACATTTCAGTGCAAAGGGCAAGCTAGCACCGCATTTTGTGGGGGCCATTCGAGATTTTGGCCCGTGTTGGGAAGGTAGCCTCCAGGGTGGCCCTTCCCCCACACGTGTGTTACGTGTTGAATCTGTGGAAGTACATCCGAGATCCCCGACATGTGATCAACTACGAGGAATTGACGGTGGAGCCAAACCTCTCCTTCCCAGAAGCGTCGATGCAGATATTAGATCTCGCGGTTAAGAAGCTAAGGCGGAAGGAGATCCCGTTAGTAAAAATCCTATGGCGAAGTCAAGATGTCGAAGAGGCGACGTGGGAACCTGAGGCGGACATGAGGGAGAAATACCTTCAATTGTTCACAGGTGCGGAACTGAAACCGTAGTCGAGTTCTTTTGAGATTTTTACGGGTTTTGCTCTCTTTGAGAGTTTTATGGGTTCATTTCTCTGTGAGACTTGGGCACAATGGGATTCGGATATTAAATCGACTAGAATCATCCTAATTCTCGGGGACGAGACTTTTTTTGAGATTTTTATGATGTGAAAACCCCGAAAACCGAACAAGGACTAAAATGTAAAACCCATCTGGATCTGGGATTAATTGCAAATCTGCTTTTATTGCAGGGTGCAAAAAATTTATTTGAATAGTCCATTGCGTAGGCCACGTCGATAGCTTTCCAACGAGTCCAAGAATGCGAAAATCCGAGTTCGGGAGCATGAGTTACAGTCATTTTAGTGAGAGGGTGTCCAGGCCATGTGAGGATCCAGACCCGGATCCGAATCCGGGTTAAACCCAATAAAACCCAACCCATGTCACCCAAAACGCCCCCAAATCATCCTCCTTCGATCAGCAGCCTTCATTCCTCCATTTCTCCTCCCTCTCCCTCACCGGAGCATCGCCGGAGCACTTCGGATCGAAGATCCAAAGCCAAAATCGAGTAGAGAAGGTCCGGGTCACCCCATGTGCGGTTCCCATCGTGAACGAAGTGTCGATCGCATCGTGCTTCACCGACGGAGAAACCGAGGTTTGAGTGTTCTTGAGGTACGATACATCCGTCCTCTTGCTGCGGGTTACACACTAATTTTAAACCGATATACTTGTTGTCTGTTGTGTGATGGTGGGTCATAGTTCGATTTTGCTGAACTTCAAGTATCGGATAGTTAAATCTCAATTTCTGCACCTTGTAACTCATCATGAAACAATGGTATGGAAGACGAAAATAGATACACAAATGGAGTACTATTTCAGAGATGTAAACCTGGAAGAAAAAAAAGGATGCATCTTTGATTTCCTGTTTGATGACTTTCAGTTGTTGCTGGTCACATGGAACCCTTGTTGTCACCATTGGTTTTGCTTCAGCCTGATGCCATTCTTGTGCTTAGGTGTACAATCTTTTATTTTAGCAAGGTAGAAATCATACATATATCCTCTCCCAGTGTTCAGCTGTGGTCCATCATGACCAGAATGATGTATGCTAGCCATTCATCCATTATAGCACCAATAAAGCCCATGCTTTGAATGTGGGGGGTTTCCAGGGCTGTTGCACTTAGAAGAGCCATCAGCCTGTCCCATGTGCTATGAATTCTCATACAAAGTTTAATGAAAAAAATGGGGATAGGGAAATAAATCGAGCAGGAGGATAATTACTGTACAAAAGACCCGCACATGGAGGTTGGTTGGTAAAAAGGTTTCCTTCTCTACATTATGAAAATCATGGGGCTTTTGGTCGTTGAACTTTTAGTGACATGTTGGAATTTTTCTACTTGCAAATCATGTGTTTCAAACCATCTACTTGCATCTGCATTCCATTCTCTTAATTTTTCTCATGAAGTACGCAAATTTCTTAGAGGATGTCTGTAAGGCAGCTGCAGTTACAATATTTTTCATGGACTTGTTCTTAAATACAGTGTTGAAATTGCTAGCCACATGTCGCGAACAAAAATGCCAATGTGCAAATGGTGGCAGTAAGTCAACATCAACATCATTCATTGCATACTTTATACCTAGATGGCGATCTGAAATAATGCAAATTGGACCTGAATGCATCCCAACAACCTTGATACGCAATAGTGAAAGAAACCACTTCCAACTTGGCGCCGATTCTTTGTCCACAATGGTAAAGGCAAGTGGGACAATATGGTTGTCACCATTAATCCCACATGCAATCAGTAATTTTTGTGTATACTTTTCGTACAATTGTGTACCGTCTATTCTGATCAAAGGCCTACAATGCTTGAACGCTTCAATACATGGACCAAACGCCCAAAAACATTGCTGAAATCTACGACAATGTGGCTTCCTTGGATCAGGATGCTCCATATGCGTAATAGCAATTTCTGTCCCTGGAATGGCAGCTTTCAAAGCTTGCAAAAGATATGTCATGTCTGAATAGGATTTCTTCCATTCACCATAAATGATTGCAATTTCCTTCCTTCTCGCATCCTAAACCCTTTTCTTTGTAACCAAGTACTTGTATACCTTCTTGATATGGGTCCTCAGAGTTGAAAATGGAACAATTTGGTTGTCCTTCACAAAGTCGAGAACTTCTCGTGCCATGAAGTTGCAATCAAGTTGGGGATGATCTTGACCGATAGACGGATTGATGCATGAATGTGGTGAAGGATATGGAATTATCCTCAAGCGCATCACGGAAGCATGATCGTCGTATCGGATACGACGAAGAACGACTAGTCGTACTAGTTGTTCAGTGCAGCAGAATTTAAAAAATTTTAATCCGATGAAACCACATGATCCGAGAACCATTCTCAGATCGTTTCATCTATAACCACAACAAGTATAATGCAATACCTCTTGAAGCGTGGTTGATCAAGTCTCTAAAGAAAGAGACCTCCTGTCTCAAGTCCGATCGTCGGCGAGACCGCTTGCGAGCGCGGGGATGAACCGCGTTGTCCTCGCAATTCAAGAAGATGATCCAAGCATGGTTGCTCCTGATCTCGTCACACGAGATTGAATGTCTCCTTCGTGAGTGCAGCACTCCAAGAAGACGGAGAACCGAAGAACGTCGAAGCGGCGACGCGGTGGCGAAGGCGACGACGATTCTCTCCTCTAGGTTTTGGTGGTCGGCCACCAATTAGAGGGAGAGAGGGTTGACGTGTGTAGAGAAGAAAGAGAGAGAGAGAGAGCTCCAATATTGCCAGTTCTTAGAGAGCATAGTATGCCTCTCTATTTATAGGGTTTTGGGATCCATGTATCTCAATCCATGGGACACATAAAATCAATGGGTGAGATTTATTTGTGTCAATCCAATGGCCAAGATTGTTGTTGTCAAAAGCAACAAATTTAGGTCAAAATATATTTGACAAAATCAAATATAATTTAGTCCTAAATCATCCCAACAAATAAGGAGAAAATACACATGGAGATCAAATCTCCATGTGCAATCAAGAGGGGACGGCCACCCATTCCATACAGGAAATGGGTGCCGCCCACTTGCTTCCCAATGGAGAGCAATCTCATGGATTTCCATGAGATTGCATATCTCCACGGATTTCTCTCCTATTAATTTGCAACAAATTTTGTTGGATTTTATTCTTCAAAAATAATTCACAATTATCTTTAAGAATATTGCATTCTTGCCATGGAAAAATTGTGAATCATATTCACAACCCAAAACAACATATAATTCATATTGTTAATTAATTACACAATGTGTATCCAATACACATAATAATTAATCGACACATATAAATTATAATTAGCTCTCTCTAATACATTATAAATCACATTTATAATATATTATGAATAATTGGATATTTCTATCCACATTATTCTTATCCACATTAATTAAATCACATTTAATTAAATTGGATAATTTCTTCACACATCAAGATGATTAAATGACATTTGATCATCATTTCTTCATTGCTTAGATCTTATGGAATTATTCTCGAACCATTCAAGAATAATGCAATCTCTCCGCAGATACTTGGAGATAAGGACATGGCGATTGTATTGTTCCACGTATAGTGACATGGATATTGAGATCATATCTCAAATCCAGATCGCGAGCCTCTCACAGATGCTTGATTAAATCAAGTCCGTAAATCTAATCTTCTCATTGTATCTGAATCATATTCAGATCAATGTCCAACACTTAGACCAAGATCAGATCACTTCTCTACTGAGAGGAGTCACTAAAATCCAGACCCGTTTCATCACTTCCTAGGAATGGAAGCGTCATGGTTATACAACCGTTTATGATCAAATCACCCTCAGGTATTCCCAATACCTGTACATCCTGCATACTGGAAGACTCAGATTAAATCCGAAGTATCAGATCAACTTTATACTGTCTACTTCATTGTTTTATCAGTAAGTTTCTCGTTCGATCATTGGGAGTTGGTATCGATCATACACTTTCCAAAAGTGTATATCATACCTAGGTCTTGATCATATACTAAAAGTATATATCAAACCTACAAATTCAGTCAAGCTTCCAAAGCGAGACGACCATGCGCATGGAATTTGATTCATCCCAATATCTCATGAGTGAGCTCATGTCTTCCGGTTCAGTAACTGAACCTGTATGATCCCTTTGAGAGATCGTATTACTCGTATGCCCTTATATGCACACCAGCGCGCCGATGTATAGACCTTGATTAGGTCATCAACCTATTGGTCTGCCAAATATACACACTTAGACATATAGTAACACATCTGTCTCCGGTCAGAGGATGCGTGCCTATATCATGACAACATATGATATAGGACTTTGGTTATCTCGATCTCGTTAAGTCAACTCTTTGACCTAACTAATATGACACCTCCGAATCTCTATTCCTATGCAGAGGACCTGCATCAAGAGGTTGGTCAGATATCAGCCTAAAGAGATAAGGATTGCCATCTCCTACTCAGGCTGGAGATCATTTCTTAACAATCATTTGACGGTGCTTGATGAGTCCTCAATCTAACTCTTTAGATATTCATCCAAGCACCAGCCTCTATGATTCAATAGTTGAATCAACAGCTGTATGATTATTAAGATGGCCATGGTACATAACCCTAATTGTACTAAGGGACCTATTATACAAATTATTCATTCTTCATTTTAGATCAGGGAATGATATTTGCAATAACAATTATTGCATAATGGCTCGCCGTGGGCTTGCATTTCCAACAATCTCCCACTAGCCCAAAGAGCCATTAATGGGCTAATCATTTAAACCCACACTCATGTGACAATCATAGGCTATTTAGAAAATAGCTAGGTAAGCTGATCAGTCACTCTGTTCCCGCGAGACTACGCCAAGTCCTTTTACGGCACTTGCATATTCCCAGTAACAGTGCTCGCATCCAATGCGAATGTTGCATCTTATGCAACTAATACTCAATCTTGTTAGTTATAGTGTCCTTGACACTACAACTTAACAATTATCATAACCAGTATTTCCATAATCCTTATAAGAATATCCTTATTTCTGGAGATCTCTATCTCCTAAGGTATCTTTAGTTAAGACCTTTTAGATCACTATCTATAAAGTCTTAAACTTTTGAAGATAAGACTTTGAGTCTACTATCTCAAAAAATCTTGTCATCTATGAAAATTTTGTTATTACTGCAACCAAGTGTTTTATTTCCATAGTAGGACTAGTAACAGTTTACTACTCCCACTGCATGGCAGCCATCTGGCTTTTGTACACATCTAGCATACACCCGGCTTCTCAGAACTGATGCCCAAAGGCAAGTAGTTTTAGCATTCACTTCCTCAACTCTTTGAGGTGCTATCCCTTTAGATAGGTCAGTACCATATCTTAAGGGATGGAAGCCTTTCTTGGAATTTCTATGAATAGAATATGTCCAAGGTGTACTACAAATGTGTCAGTCCCATTATCCTCTTCTCTTTGCTTCTGAACAACTTCAGAACTAGGATCTAAGAAGTATCTTTGAAATCATATTTCGAGATATGGAATAGCCAGTCTATAAAACACTTATTATCATCCTTATATCATTCTAAATGATTAGGATATTATCTACATTTAGCACGATGAACATAAAGGCACTCCCACTAAGCTTCACATGGCTCATCCAGATTCTATCTGAAATCGTAACATTTATAATTTCATCAAATCTTATTATCCAACTTAAAGAAGCTTATTTGAGTCCATAGATGGATTCTTCAGCTTTCACATCTTGCTTTTCTCAACCATGAAGCCCTGGGGTTACTTCATGTGAATATCCTCAATGAGATATTCGTAGAGGAATGCAATATTGACTTACATCTCGAAGATGCAATAGTCAAGTTGTGTAGCTAAGGTTAGTAATATTCTGATGGTTTTAAGCATGGTCACCAAAGAGCAAGTCTCATTGCAAGCAATGTCTTCTCTTCCAGTGTGTAGCTCATGGCTACAAACCGTGCTTTGAAGGTCTCTACCTTCTCATCAGGTTCCCTTTCTCTTGAAGATCCATTTACACCTTTACAGGTCTTACCCATATAGGTGGATCCTCGAGGGTCCATATACAACACTTGTATATGAAGTCTACATTAGACTTTTATCGCTAACATCCATCTATCCATGCTATGATCTTCAGAAGCTTCATCACATGAAGTTCGATCATTGTCAGATTTCTCTAACACATGGAATCCATCCTCAAACTCATTTGAAGAGGTATTAGTGTTTCATCTTTAATTATCCTTTTAGTTTCCAATTTCAGGAGCCTCATTATCTTTTCAAGATTGAATGAGTTCCCACATTTCATTTTCATCTTGATTCTCAAGAGTCTCAACCTCTAAGAATCACATTCTCAGAGATGAGATATTTTAAGAATCTCAAGGTCATAAAGTAGGTATCCAATACCATTCTTTATTTTCCTAATGAAGCAGCACTCTCTAGTGCTAAATTCCAGCTTACTTGCATGGAATCTTATTAAGGATATATAATGTAGTCTCTACTACACATATACCTGGAAATTAAGAGGAATTATGCTAAAAATTCATCATTGATCAAATCATGTTACACATGATTCAATTGTATCTCCCTTTAACTCTATTGAGTTTAGGTTCATTAGGAGGAGTGAGATAGGAATGATATTCCTTTCTCCATAAGGTATATTATGAATTCATCTAATAGGTATTGATTACCTAGATTAGACCAAATTCATTTTCATCTTCCTTCAGGCTTTGGTTCCAAACCAAAATTATGAAATCTTTGAACATTTCAAAGGTTTCTTTAGGTGAAGAGAAGAAATCTCATATCATACATAATCATCGATAGATATCACATATCCATAATGTTTACTTATGATATAGATGATCCGTATACATCAATATGTATGAGATCCTGAATACCTTGACATCTTACACCATTCCCAAAGAAGGGTGTATTGGACATTTTACTTCGAATACAATATTCATAAGTATGTAAGTTTTGAAATTTTAGACATTCTAAAGTTTCATCTCTTACTAGTCTATTGATCAAATCGATAGACAAATGTCCAAGGCTCGATGCTAGATCATTGTCAAATGATCTTCATCCTCCTATTGATCTTATAAAGGTTTTAATTTCAGTATTTAGAAATATTAATGAACCATTCATTAATTTTCTAATTTAGTGGAGTCCACTAGATTTTAGATTACTTTCTGAAATATCTTCATCATAACTCTTTATTATAGGTCCATTCCAGAATTCATGTTTATTTCCAACATTTAGAAACAAACAAAGAGTGTATTCTTATATCTAGGTCATAGAGACATTCTCTAAGACTAGGGGCTCTCCCACTGAAATTGACAAGTCCATCAATCCAACAGAGATTGTTGCAACAATTGCATTAATGTCCATGTGGATAACTATAAACCTTAAGATCAAATTTTCTAGTCTTCTAAAGCATATGCAACCCATTGCAAATGCCATCAGAAGATTGAGATACAATTATTTGACTTTATCTTATTCAATAAGTAAGTCAATATCAATGATTTATGTAGATTATTCTGATGCTCTATCCGAGTCCTTTTCTAAGGATTCTAGACAGACTTGATAGTTATACCATCAACACATCAACTTATTGCAGTATTGGCATTCATCCAACTCTTTAGATGTCATATGGAAGTCATAGAACAGTCAACTCTTTGACTTTCCTTCTTTCTTGGGTCCAACCCATGCTTCCACTGCGCTCCCTTTATCTATGAGCAACCATTGCTCAGGACAGAGGATCTCTTATTTTAAATTCAAAAGAATTCAAAGTAAGAGTTTTTCAACATTTATACATGCTTCCTTAAATTCATACAATATGAATATTATGAAGCTTCATGAATAACTAGAGTATAAACAGTAGAATGATGACACTCATCATCTACATCCATTTAAACTCTTAAAACATTGGTTCAGGTAGGTATTCAAACATTTTGAATACATCATCTCTTATAGAGCTACCATTCTGCATGATGCAGAGAACCATGTTACTCATGATTAAATGTCAAGAGCACATATGCATGCCATAATATCTTCATTGATTTTATAAGGATTATTTGACAATTGCGATCATTATCGACATGATACTTCCAAAGTACATTCGATGAGATCAAGACTATAGAGACATACAAACCCTAGGGTTGTAGTCCTATTATCTATTTAATTGTCATTCCTCATTATTATGAGGAGACATGCACATTGCAACCACATACATTATGTGTTCAATTGCAAGTACAATATCTGGATCATTGAGTCCAATCCAAGATATTTCACTGGTTATTATTGAGTATATCATTGAGTGGGTTTTAATGAAGGAATATCTGAAATAAGAAATTTGCATAAATATATAAATATATATATTTTACTTTGATTTAGGATTTTTATATCAAAGTTGTCTTGCCTTGTCAACATTGAAAGTTCATTCCCTTAATCACTTTCAATGCAAGAGATATACTTACCATTATATCTCAACAAGATCTGGGATCTCCTTCCTTATCTTTGTTACATCCCAATAATATGAGAATCTGCAACTCGGATAAAAAGAAGCGGGAACACATTCCGCCTTGCAAGTCCAACTTGCATTTCCCAATTCGGTCTTTAACACCCGGGTCCACCACCCCTAAGGCGATGTTGACCCGTCGTTAATTGAACCAACCGTCAACAGGAATAGTACTCGCTATACGCAATCCAATATCGCCCCAATAATATGAGGATCCGATATTGGGATCACTACGTATACAGCCTTACTCTTTCGAGAAGCAAAGAGCCTGATCCAGATGCGCTTGCATACAGAAGCTGTCACTTCGGACAGGCGTCTCCTACATACAATCCCTGGCGACGGAACCCTTCGCCTTGACGGGAGACCATGGATGTCACTTATGTGATCCTCCACCTCATATTCAAATTTTAATTAATTATCGTGAATCACATTCACATAATTAATTCTTCCAAGGGAATTATTAACTCTAATAATATTAGAGTATTTCAATTGGACATAATCACCTTAATCATATTAAATTAATTATCAATCCAATTCAATCAATCAAACTTGATTATTTTACTTGAATACATATATGGTAATATCTCAAAATACGTATTAATTCGAATTTTAATAATTAGAAAAATACATCTTAATCCCTCGGACATTATCCCGGCCCTACCCGCTGTCATGGCCAGTACCGACGAGAGTGGGATGGACCACATACGTTGCAACCCGCAACCCCAATGCTCTCCGACTAGGCACCATATCCGCCTCGGGAAAGGATAATGCCAAATTGATTAATTTGTACTTGAGATGATCATTGGTTCTTCAACCGAAATTGTACCATATAGTAATAATGAAAACATTTTTGATTATAAGGAAATTTGCTAGACAAATTCCCAAATCCTATTCAAGCATCAAGTTTGAAAGATTGTGGTTTCCAATTATGATTTAGATCACATCTTAATCAATTATTGGTTAAGGCAATGTCATTTAAGGGAGTAATTATCATCAAATATTTCACAAATATTTATGCACAATTATTCTAGGAAACTAAACAATTTAATTTCACTAATTTATTAAATGACAGTCACTTCACAATCATCAAGTTTGATGATTGTGTTTCCAATTAAGATTTAGATCAAATCTAATCAATTAATTGGTTGAGGCCATGTCAATTATGTAAATAATAAACTTTCAATATTTCACAAATATTTTTCATGATTATTTCATTAAATTAACAATTAATTTCACTAATTGACAATCACTTGGTTCTAGATTAGGACTGTAATTTCAGCAGTGACCCCTACTTACTAAAATTAGCATATCTCAATCATATGAAATTCAAATTAGACAAAATCAATTTTTATAGATTGCTAATTTGATTTAGGACAGAACCCAAGTGGTGTTACACGCATTTCGAGGCAAGTCTAAACAGTAATTAATATTTTAATCACGTTCAGATCTACAGTTCCCGCAACAGTGCATACATGTTCATTAAAACAACCATATCTAGAGCATACGAAATCCGATTTACGTAAACTCAGATCCTATTGTTTCCTTATTTAATGGGGAACAAAATCCAAGTATAAAATTCGTGTTTAAACAATTTAAACAGTGCCGAATTTATTTACTAAACAGATCTGCGAAATCAAATGCGATAAAAACTTTCGCGACCTTAACGAACCCAAGTCGTCCTCGGTTTTTCGAATCATATTCAAAACCGTCGACCTAAGGCTCTGATACCACTTGAAGGATATGGAATTATCCTCAAGCGCATCACGGAAGCATGATCGTCGTATCGGATACGACGAAGAACGACTAGTCGTACTAGTTGTTCGGTGCAGCGGAATTTAAAAAATTTTAATCCGATGAAACCACTTGATCCGAGAACCATTCTCAGATCGTTTCATCTATAACCACAACAAGTATAATGCAATACCTCTTGAAGCGTGGTTGATCAAGTCTCTAAAGAAAGAGACCTCCTGTCTCAAGTCCGATCGTCGGCGAGACCGCTTGCGAGCGCGGGGATGAACCGCGTTGTCCTCGCAATCCAAGAAGATGATCCAAGCATGGTTGCTCCTGATCTCGTCACACGAGATCGAATGTCTCCTTCGTGAGTGCAGCACTCCAAGAAGACGGAGAACCGAAGAATGTCGAAGCGGCGACGCGGTGGCGAAGGCGACGACGATTCTCTCCTCTAGGTTTTGGTGGTCGGCCACCAATTAGAGGGAGAGAGGGCTGACGTGTGTAGAGAAGAGAGAGAGAGAGAGAGAGAGCTCCAATATTGCCAGTTCTTAGAGAGCATAGTATGCCTCTCTATTTATAGGGTTTTGGGATCCATGGATCTCAATCCATGGGACACATAAAATCAATGGGTGAGATTTATTTGTGTCAATCCAATGGCCAAGATTGTTGTTGTCAAAAGCAACAAATTTAGGTCAAAATATATTTGACAAAATCAAATATAATTTAGTCCTAAATCATCCCAACAAATAAGGAGAAAATACACATGGAGATCAAATCTCCATGTGCAATCAAGAGGGGACGGCCACCCATTCCATATAGGAAATGGGTGCCGCCCACTTGTTTCCCAATGGAGAGCAATCTCATGGGTTTCCATGAGATTGCATATCTCCATGGATTTCTCTCCTACTAATTTGCAACAAATTTTGTTGGATTTTATTCTTCAAAAATAATTCACAATTATCTTTAAGAATATTGCATTCTTGCCATGGAAAAATTGTGAATCATATTCACAACCCAAAACAACATATAATTCATATTGTTAATTAATTACACAATGTGTATCCAATACACATAATAATTAATCGACACATATAAATTATAATTAGCTCTCTCTAATACATTACAAATCACATTTATAATATATTATGAATAATTGGATATATCTATCCACATTATTCTTATCCACATTAATTAAATCACATTTAATTAAATTGGATAATTTCTTTACACATCAAGATGATTAAATCACATTTGATCATCATTTCTTCATTGCTTAGATCTTATGGAATTATTCTCGAACCATTCAAGAATAATGCAATCTCTCCGCAGATACTTGGAGATAAGGACAGGGCGATTGTATTGTTCCACGTATAGTGACATGGATATTGAGATCATATCTCAAATCCAGATCACGGGCCTCTCACAGATGCTTGATTAAATCAAGTCCGTAAATCTAATCTTCTCATTGTATCTGAATCATATTCAGATCAATGTCCAACACTTGGACCAAGATCAGATCACTTCTCTACTGAGAGTAGTCACTAAAATCCATACCCGTTTCATCACTCCCTAGGAATGGAAGCGTCATGGTTATACAACCGTTTATGATCATATCACCCTTAGGTATTCCCAATACCTGTACATCCTGCATACTGGAAGACTCAGATTAAACCCGAAGTATCGGATCAACTTTATACTGTCTACTTCATTGTTTTATCAGTAAGTTTCTCATTCGATCATTGGGAGTTGGTATCGATCATACACTTTCCAAAAATGTATATCATACCTAGGTCTTGATCATATACTAAAAGTATATATCAAACCTACAAATTCAGTCAAGCTTCCAAAGAGAGACGACCATGCGCATGGAATTTGATTCATCCCAATATCTCATGAGTGAGCTCATGTCTTCCGGTTCAGTAACTGAACCTGTATGATCCCTTTGAGAGATCGTATTACTCATATGCCCTTATATGCACACCAGCGCGCCGGTGTATAGACCTTGATTAGGTCATCAACCTATTGGTCTGCCAAATGTACACACTTAGACATATAGTAACACATCTGTCTCAGGTCAGAAGATGCGTGCCTATATCATGACAGCATATGATATAGGACTTTGGTTATCTCGATCTTGTTAAGTCAACTCTTTGACCTAACTAATCTGACACCTCCGAATCTCTATTCCTATGCAGAGGACCTGCATCAAGAGGTTGGTCAGATATCAGCCTAAAGAGATAAGGATTGCCATCTCCTACTCAGGCTGGAGATCATTTCTTAACAATCATTTTACGGTGCTTGATGAGTCCTCAATCTAACTCTTTAGATATTCATCCAAGCACCAGCCTCTATGATTCAATAGTTGAATCAACAGTTGTATGATTATTAAGATGGCCATGGTACATAACCCTAATTGTACTAAGGGACCTATTATACAAATTATTTGTTCTTCATTTCAGATCAGGGAATGATATTTGCAATAACAATTATTGCATAATGGCTCGCCGTGGGCTTGCATTTCCAACATGTGGATCGCCAGGCTTGGATATTACCCACATCCCATCGAATGTACGGTAATGACCACGAAAAAACCACTTGTATCCATTGGAATCCATCATGCACGAGATGGACCAAACCAATGTGATAGATTCTTTCATTATGAAGTTGTAATGTGAGAATATGTGGCACTTTTTCACACAAAATACAAGGTCATCTTTCGTTTTAAAAGTACGACCCTTTCGCAGTTCATCACCAATGCTGTCAATGGCACTTTTATTTCGAAAATTCTCTTCGCAATTTGCAAGGCCGTCACCGCCTAGGATATTGTAGAAGGGTATGGAAGAGATAATTTGAGAACCATTTGCTACATCATGCCCAACGTTGTCTTCAACTTCCTCAGTTTCATTCTCTATCTCATCAACAGTGACATGTGGAGGACAATCATTCAGAACACGATACACTTCCCTCATCAAAACCTTGCTAATATATATACTCTCATCATTATGTGCCATAATAGGTGGCTCGTTGCTAGATAGATATGCAATTGTGGGCGCACCGTGAGGTCCCAAGGCGTGTTGTTCGGTTCCAAATTCAATCAAAGAGGCATCTACTACCATCTCTACGGGAGCCGACTTTGCATATGTCTTTGCGTAAAGGAAAACAACTTGTACATCATCATCATCTACAATGGATGTCACCACTGAACCAGTTCCAGTGCGTTGTGATATCTTGACGTTGTGAGTGCTCCTATCCAACGAAAATTTCTCTTAAACCAAATCCAACAACTCTTCATAAGACATGGATGTTCTCAATCCCAGACCTCGCTTGACCATACTAGTAGAGTCTTCATTATGACTCTTCAACTCAAATAGGCAATATATGGAATCCATTGACCTCCTAGAAATTACATTCACATCGTCTTAGGTCATACAAAAACTAAAAGATGAAGGATAATAGAGCGCAAAAGAACAAAGAACCTTAGTTTCATAATGTTCAAATAACTTACTCTTGTTGTGCCCAAAACGGAGGTGGAAGCTGAAAGAGCTTCGGCAGCAGCGACAACAGAGAGGAAGCTTGGCAGAGGGAGCAGGGATGGCCGGCAGTGCGGGGAGGATGGCCGGTGGCGGAGGAGAGTCGCACGGTCGGGTTTGCAAACAGAGTGAATGGAGGGTTCTGTTTGCACAAGTAACCCTTCGTTCGCTCTCTGTATTTTATTTTTCGAACTACATGCCATATCGCAGACATTGTATGCGCTAATGGAGTGAAAGCGCAAACATTATATGCGATATAGAGAAACACACATAATACCTGTGATATCGTATAGCGCATACGGTCTATGCGATATATCTACAGTAAAGACAGAAAAAAATTGTAGGCTTATTAGAAGATTTTTTTTCTAACTACATTACTAAGGAATTTGCCTCAGTCCATAATATAGAGATCAATAAGAAAACAATACAGAAATAAGAAATATTTATACACTCCCCCTCAAGATGGAGCATAGATGTCGATCATGCTCAGTTTGGATGAACATTTCTGGAACGGTCCTCTGAGCAATGCCTTGGTGAAGATATGGGCAGTTTGATCTCCTAAACTGACATAAGTGGTGAAAATCAAGCCCTTCTGGATCATATCTCTTGTATAATGGCAGTCTACTTCAATATGCTTTATTCATTCATGAAATGCATGATTGTTTGCAATAAACATGGCTGCTTGGTTGTCATATTATAACTGCATATGAAGAGGTACATCTATATGTAAATATGCTAGCACTACTCGAACCTTCATCATTTCTATGCTTGCTTGTGCCATAGACATATATTCTGATTCAACACTTGACCTAGCAACAACACTTTATTTCTTACTCTTCCAAGAAACAAGAGAGCATCCAATGAACACAACAATACCCGACGTTGACTTCCTGTCTTTAGGACATCCTGCACAATCTGCATCTGCACATGCAAAAACAGACAGACTTGATCCTTTTCTGAATAACAGTCATGTACCTAGAGAAGACTTTAGGTACCTTAATATCATATATATATATATATATAGCATGTACCTATCTGGGTTGCTCTATAAACTGACTCACCCAGCTCACTGCAAAAGATATGTCAGGTCTAGTGATAGTAGCATACAAGATTTTTCCCATCAACTCTTTATATCTCCACTTGTCAACATCATTTGTATCATCATCATATAGTCTCATGATGAGATCCATAGGAGTGGTAAATGGTTGACACCTACTCATGCTTGTCTCAACTAATATATATGTAACGTACTTCCTTTGGGTCATCACAAGACCTTGCACATTCCTGGAAAATTCTAACCCTAAGAAGTATCTTAAGGTGCAAAGATCTTTGGAAAATTCTGTGAAGAATAAGGCAGTCATGTCTTGGGAGAAACCCAATGCAGTCACTCAGATTCGGAGCTTTCTTGGACTAACAAGCTATTACAGATGCGTCGTTAAGATTTTCTCGAGTTGTTCTTCCCTTGACATGATTGACAGAAGGGAGATCCTTTCATATGGGATGACTAATGCAAATAATTCTTCAGAACACTGAAGGAAAGATTGACTACTTCACCCATTCTTGCACTTCCTTCAAAAACTTAAGATTATGTTGTATATACAAATGCTTCAAGTGAAGGTTTAGGAGAGATTTTGAGACATCATGGACACGTGATTTCTTACGCATCACTTCAGTTGAGACCGCATGAGCAAAAATACCCCACTCATGACTTGAAATTGGCAGCAGTTGTCTTTGGCTTGAAGATCTGACGCCACTATCTCTATGTGATGAATTTCGAGATTGTCACAGATCACAAGAGTTTGAAGTACATTTTCGATCAGAAGGAGTTGAACATGAGACAATGCAGGCTGATTGATTTACTGAAGGATTTTGACTGCACGATCTTTTATCTTCCCGTTAAGGGAAATGTGGTGACATATGCGCTTAGGAGAAGACGTCATGCACATACGACAACTAGTTATACATGTGGGATGCACTCGTAGCTTTGATTAATTGGCATCCTCATGAAAGTGCGACCATACCTACCGTTGTGCCTCCACTATTCATCAGTCTTTGGGATCACATAATAGAACGACAGATGACATATCCTTGAATTCGAGACAGATACAAGCGTAATATCAAGGACGAAGGTGGTGATTTTGTGGTGACTAAGTCCAGTTTGTGGAAGGTTGGCCGGGTCATTGTACCCAACGATAAGCAGTTGCGCAGCGATGTTCTTAATAAGGCACATAGTTCACGAAAATCTATTCATCCTGGCAGCATGAAGATGTACCATGATATGCGCAAACATTCTGGTGGGGTGAGATGATGATTAGTAGATGATTGACATGTCAGATGGTCAAGGTTGAGTATAAGAGACCACCAGGGTTATTACAATTTCTCCTCATTCTCGAGTAGAAGTGGGAGAGTATTTCTATAGATTTTGTCAATGGACAGCCGAGGACACTAGGTAGCCATGATGTTATTTGTGTTATTGTTGATAGGTTGACCAAGATAGCCTATTTCATACTTGTCAGCATGACCTACATTCCATCTAGGTTGGCTAGATTGTATGTGCAGAACATTATCAAGCTTTATGGTATACCAAATGAGGTAGTGTCTAACAATACTTAGGGTTTACATCGCATTACTGGCATCAGTTCACTATAAACAAAGCTGAAGATAAATTCCGTATACCATCTGTAAATCGACGGAAAGAGCAAGCACATCATTCAAACACATGAGGATTTGTTATGTGCATGTAATCTAGAGTGAAAAGGGTCCTGGAAGGACCACCTGCCATTGGTAGAATTCTCGTACAACAACATCCATCATTTAACTATCGATATGATACCATTTTAAGCCCTATACATGCAGAGATGCCTCACACATCGTAGTTGGTGTAAGGTAAGTACACACGCTCTTTACTCCATAGATCTCTTGAAGAAAACTATGATAGTTGTTGATCTTGTAAGGCGAAAGCTTCTGACGATGCATAGTCGCAAGAAAAGCTATGCAGATAGTCAGAGAAGAGATTTGGAGTTTCAGGTAATCTGAATATCTTCTCTCAATCAATTCAAAATGTGACTTCTCAATATTCAGCTTAATCTTCATACTAACGAAAATTCTGGTAAACACAGGAAGGAAATTGGGTATTCCTATGAGTATCTCCCATGAAGGGAGTACATAGATTTGGTGTTCAGGGCAAATTAGCACCATGATATGTTGGACCATTGGAGATTATTGCTCGTATGGGGAAGGTGGCCTATCGAGTAGACATTCCTCCACACCTATTTGCCATACATGATGTCTTCTACATATTCAACTTGAGGAAGTATGTGCACGACCCTCGACACGCCATCAACTATGAGAACCTTGACGTGGAGCCAGACTTCACATATGAGGAGAGACTAGTGCAGATACTCAATAATACTGTGAAAAAGATTCGCAGCAAAGAGATTATCTTAGTCAAGGTGCTATGGCACCAATATGGTGTTAAAGAAGCGACATGGATACCAAAGTAGACATGCGGACAAGATACCTACAACTCTTTTCAAGTAATTGTCAAAACAAGTCATTTAATTATATACATGATGAAAAAACATAGATTGTTTTTCCCTTGAGGTTTTTATGGGTTCAAAACCCTTTGAGGTTTTCATGGCATGATGAAAACTAGACAAAACACATAGTGACCTCAACCTGAGTCTTGAGGACTAGGATCCCTTTGATGTTTTTATATTTGTAACATCCGGATCTAAATAAACCAAATTCAATCTGATTAAGAGACTGCAAGATCATTTAATATTCTATTAATATTGAATAAACAAATATCAATCTGTAAATTGTAGATCAAATCTCATTCGGTCGCAATTGACCAAAACTGTGGGGTTTTGACTTCACTACAGCAACATACTCTTTTAAAACAAGGGGAATATGATTGGGTGTTGAAAGTAAATGGGTTGGTTGGCTGACATCCAAAATTGTGGGGTTGAATACTACTTATTAAAGCTATTAAGGAACGAAATATATTTATATAGTTGACTTCTATCCAAGCAATAAATTAGGAACAATAACTGAGTAGACATTAAATGAGGTCAAAGTTACTCTGAACATGTTTGATATTGGTTTACAAGAATTATGTTGAATAAATGTTTTGAATCTGCACATAAGATGGCAGTTAGAAGTGGAAAATATTAGAGTCAAATCCATGATTAACCACTTAAAATTTTAGGTTTGTTGTGTGAATTAAATCTCTTATTTATATCAGTCCTTAATTATATATTTCATAAAAAGAGTGGGCAAAGTTCCAGGTGTTTTTACATTACCAGTTATCCTCATCAATGATCGTATACTATGTGAATGCGACTTATCACAATCACTGAGTGGACTGTTTAATATGACTTGTAAAGCCAATCATGTAAGATATAGAAGTATGACAATACAATCAATAAACCTAAAGGGTTAATAAGAACCGGTGACATAAATTTGAGTGCCGGTCATGGTGTCCTTTACACCTCACTGTGCAAGGATGCAGTGACCCTCAAACTAGGCGGAGGAAAGGAAGCCCAGTTAGGGCAGTGGCTGCTTAGTGCACGGGTCTAGGATCCCAGTCTTCTTCATGATTTTTACACGAGCTCGCAGTGTTTTTACACCTCGTTGGGATCCCGACTTCTGACCAGTTCCGCTGACCCTCTGTTTTAGGATACCCATATAGGGGATCCTCGGCTTTAGTTTTTCATGTGAGCTCATTTTTCCATACTAGTCGAGCCAGTTTCTAGAGAGACATTTCAGGAGAGTCTCTCCCACCCGTCTCTTGGGCGTAGATTTGGAGTAGACCTTTCCCTCTATTGGATCGAACTTCCAATAAGAGTGCAAGACGGAAGAGTCTCTTAAGAGGCTATCTTACTGCTTGAGTTTAGGTTACTTTCCGCCAACAGGCTTGGCGATGCTACATCTGAACCATCTAGGGTTACATTTAGAGGAGTTACGGTGAAACTCGGAATGAAGCATAATAGATCTTGTCAATGTGATGAAGTCAATAATAAGTTGTGTTGGCTATATTTGTTGAGAATTAAGTTAGTGGACGTGTTGGGAACTTAGTTAGGATGCATTATACAATATTGTATGCCTATGGAGGCATCCCAACCCTAAGGCACTTTTCACGCCTTAGAGTTATAGTGTGAGGTCACATATAGATCAAGACTACAAACTATCCACCAGACTCGAAAAATTGTAAATAATTTAGAACATATTGAATCTCATCAATTTTGTCATCAAGATCAACAAACATGAGATCTAAATGACAAAATAATAATATATAAGTATAGGCTATCAACTAGTATTTGAAATGTTATATTTCAAATGTTGGGTCAATGGGAAATCACGGGAAATACTTTCAGAGTAGCTTGAAAAACATTCTCAATACATGTAGTTGTAAAAAGTTAAATGCCATGCCTTTCTACTTCTTTTTTTGCAACCACTTTAAATACATGTCTATTTTATTAAATTTTTGGGCAGTACCAGCGCTCGCTGATGCCTCTTGTTCCTTGCATGTTTTGGCAAGCTAGGAGCCTGCACTGTAGTAGCTGGTTAATTTTTTGGCATCCATACATATACCAGACGGTACAGTTGCCTTTGTTCACTTCATATTGTAAATTTTTTTGGGATATATGTGTAACTGTCAGTCTCTCTTTTACATATTGTATAAAAATGTGGAAATTAATGAAATGCAATGTTGGTGGCACTTGTTGTTGATGGTTCTGTGGTTGTTGTATTAATTTGAATGTCATATACAAATAACAAACACGAAAAATTTCCTCTGATTTTGATATACTTAATCTGATGTTAGTGAATGATGTATTGCGAATGCGGCGTAAACAGGAGCCCGGATATGAGGGCATCACAGTTTGGTACCAGAGCTATGGTACCCCGATACGCACATTTGCAGTATTATAATTCCGATCGCATTAAGTTCTCGGATAATGATAGTCTCCGATTTGTCGCGAGTCTGAGAAGGGAAATATGACATTCAAATTCCATAACCACAAATGTCATAAATTTCATTAATTTTCATATTATATCCCAAGAAGAGAAAAAGCATATATGATAGTATCCGTGAACAATGATTTTTATGACTAAAAATAGTTCTCATACAGAGCCATGACGTCCAGAGCTGCACTGGACTTGACTATCGGTTTAGAGCGTATTATTACCGCTCTCACCGATCTCTTATAGCAACATGCTATATGAGAGGCCAACATGACCAAATTCTGGCACAATAAACTGAGATTGCAGACCGACAAACTGACATAGAGATGATAATTGAGGAGCTGTCAGATTTCACATACCATCCATCTCAGGATGGAACACGACAGGACCAGCACCAGTCTGTTGAGGTAGAGCAGACTCATTCTCACGATCCATATGAGGAGATATCAACACCTGGAGTTGAGGACGAAGACTATGATAGGGAGCAGGACCCTGCAGACTTCACAGATGATGATGCACAAGAGTAGTCTGCTATCCACAAACATCAGTCAGTTTTCACTTCCTACCAACGGGCCAATGTGCCCATGTTCGAGGGAAGATGGACATCAGATGTTGCTGAGCAGTGGCTCATGAGGGTCATGAAGGTGCTGAGAATGATTCACGCACCATGAGATACGTGGCTACCATTCATAGAGTATTCATTAACAAACTTTGCAGAGAGATGGTGGGATGTATTAGTTTCTGAGTTAGGCCGTGAGCTTACATGGGACGATTTTGAGATACGATTTAGGTCCCACGTCTTTTCTGCGAAGTGGAAGGACTCCCACCACTGAATTTTCACAGAGCTTCATCGGGGATGGATGACAACTAGAGATAACTTCGTTTGATACACAGAGCTGTCTCGACACACACCAGTAGATGCCGCATTTCCAAAGGAGAATCTAGAAAAGTTCATCAGAGGTGTGAAGGAAGAGGTGCAGGAGAAGTTGGTCGGATTGCATATCACTTCTATCTCCAAGGCTACTGACGCAGCAGTTTGCGAACATTAGAGAGATGCTTTGGGAGCTCATCTGGAGCGACGCCTAGACCGCCGTGATTATTTAGGCTGATACGTCGACCATTCTAGAAGTAGAGGTCAGCCAGGCGATTCCGTCCTACAAGTTCAGCATTTTCATGTGGTGCTCGCTCATCTCCATCGACTACCTTAGGAGGAACACTTGCCGGATGTGGCGCATATTTCGCTCGACCATTTAGGTCGCAACAAGTAGACAAATCCCCATTAGAACCGACTCGGAGCACAGACACGACCACTCCATCTACCCAGCTAGTCTGATGTTATTGTACAATGAGTGAGGACATTACCGACATTAGTGTCCTCAGATATCCGTGAGCCTCGCCCACAACCGCAGTCGTCACAACCACGTGCACAACATACAGGGAGTTCCCATGGCATAAACTCCAACTTCAGGAGGCAACAACAGAAACAAACACAGAGTGTTGCAGGTTCCAGAACCTGTTGGAGGAAATAAGAGACTTGTTTATTCCTGTAACCCTAGGCTCTCTTATATAGGGAGAGACCCATGGGTAAATTACATATAGTGGACATGGGAAAATAAAATAGACAAAAAGATACATAGAAAGAAGAAATATCTCAACACCCCCTCAAGATGGAGCATAGATGTCAATCATGCTCAGCTTGGACGTATACTTCTGGAATGGTCCCCTGAGTAAAGCCTTGGTAAAGATGTCCGTCGTTTGTTCTCCTGAACTAACATGAGACGTAGAAATCAGACCCTTGTGGATCATATCTCTAGTGTAATGACAATCTACCTCAATATGCTTTGTTCTCTCATTGAATGCGAGATTGTTGGCAATGAAGAGAGTAGCCTGATTGCCACATTGGAGATTCGTGGGGAGAGGCAACTCTATAGTCAAGTCAGCAAGGACCGATCTGACCCACATCATCTCTATACTAGCCTGTGCCATAGCCCTATATTCTGACTCAACACTCGATATGGTAACCACGGTCTGCTTTTTGCTTTTCCAGGAGACTAGTGAATCCCCTATGAACACAACAAATCCTGAGGTAGACTTTCTATCCTTCGAACATCTAGCATAATCTGCATCTGCATATGCTGTAGTAACTGAGAGAGACATGCCCATGCTGAACAAAAGTCCTAAGCCTGGTGAATTCTTCAGGTATCTCAGAATCATATAGATTGCATCCATATGTGTCTGTCTAGGTTGCTCCATGAACTGACTTACTTTGCTTACAGCGAAGGCTATGTCAGGCCTGGAAATGGTCACATATAGAAGCTTACCAACAAGTTCCATGTATCTCCTCTTGTCGACCTCTCCAGTGTCATCATCATATAGCTTCATGCTAGGGTCAATAGGAGTAGTGGCATGTCTACAATCTACCATGCATGTCTCTAAGAGGAGATCTGTAACATACTTTCTCTATGTCATCACCAGACCACGTTGGTTCCTGGCAAACTCTAGCCCAAGAAAGTAATGTAGATGTCCAAGATCCTT
This sequence comes from Ottelia alismoides, assembly GCA_037367405.1. Classification (NCBI taxonomy): domain Eukaryota; kingdom Viridiplantae; phylum Streptophyta; class Magnoliopsida; order Alismatales; family Hydrocharitaceae; genus Ottelia; species Ottelia alismoides. Next base: position 354,745 of record JAZKJV010008709.1, read on the forward strand.
GGTCACAAACTATTGACCTAAGAAGTTCTTGGCTCCCTGAATACCCTGTTCATCATCTCCTGTAACAATAATGTCATCAACGTATACAAGAATGACGATAGTACCTCTCAGTGTCTTCTGCACAAACAAGGAATGATCAGCAATCGATCGCACAAACCCCTAGTGCTCTATCAATCAGAGTGCTTCTGGAACCATACCCTTGGACTCTGCTTAAGGCCACAAATAGCCTTGTGTAGTCTGCAGACCTTCTGAGACTCCCCCTCAACAGCATACCCAAGTGGCTATTGCATGTAGACCTCTTCCTGAAGATCACCGTAAAGAAAGGCATTCTCTACATCAAGTTGATATAACAGCCAATCTCGCGACACAGCAACAGAAAGAAGAATGCGTAATGTAGAATGCCTTGCCACTGGTGAGAAAGTATCATGATAGTCCACCCCATAAGTCTGGGTGAACCCACGGGCCACAAGTCACGCCTTATAGCGATCTACATTGCTATCCTCACGATGTTACCCTGTGAATACCCATTTGCATCCCATGACCGATGCATCAACTAGAGAGGAAACAAGACTCCACGTACCACACGACTGTAGCGTTGCCATCTCCTCTTCCATAGCCAAAAGCCGGCGACTATCTTGAAGTGCCTCAGCATAATTTCCACAACAGATAAAGCCATTGCAAATTTCTGAAAATCCCCTGTTAGATGAAGGAAGGAGACCTGAGATGCCAATGGATAAGAAGCACAAGAGTGTTTCTGCTTTCTTACTGCAATAGGAATATCCAGATCAGATACGACATCCTCCATCAGCGTGTTATCTTCCTGTAATGACTCCTGCACCGATATAACTCCAGACCCATCGTTAGAAGCTATGTTATCAGAACAAACCTGGGGCTCCGTGAGGGCTGGGCAAAAAGCCATGAGCGGGCGCAGACCGACACATGTAGAAATTAGGATAAGATGGAACAAGGGGCATGTTGGACTGTATAGAAGGTGGCGGTGGAGGTGGTGGTGGTGGTGGTGATGGTGGTGGTGAAGGTACATCATACATGGGAGGATGTGGCATGTAGATCTCATTGTCCAAGTCTGATGAATATACCGATCACCTGTAGTGGAGAAGTACATTACATACTCAAAGAAGGTGACATCAGCACTGATATAGTATTTCATGTTCAAAGGATCATAGCATCGATATCCCTTCTGAGTCCTAGAGTAACCAACAAATACACATTTGACAGCTCTAGGAGCGAGCTTGTCAAGGCCAGGAGACAACTTGTGGACAAACGCAATAGATCCGAATACACGAGGAGTAAGGGAGAATGACTCCTTTTCAGGAAACACTATAGGGAATGGAGTCTTCTCACCTAGGACAGATGATGGCACGCGATTCACCAAATAGCATGCGGTGAGAACATCATCTCCCCAAAACGAATGTGGTGTACGACTCTGAATGAGAAGAGTCCTAGTAACATCGAGCAGATGGCGATGCTTCCTTTCAGCAATGCCATTTTGTTGAGAGGTGTAGGGACAAGAAGTTTGATGTATAATCCCTTTTGAAGAAAGAAAATGAGCCAATTCATGAGTACAGATATACAAAGCATTGTCAGTTCGTACAAACTTTACCGAGGCAGAGAAAACATTTTTCACTTCAACAATAAAGGTTTTGATCACATTCCCTGCTTCATATTTATTTTTCAAAAGAAATACCCATGACAAGCGAGAAAAGTCGTCCACAGCTACAAGATAAAATATGTGTCCCTGATGATCATGCACACGACTCGAACCCCATATATCAATATGAAATAACTCAAAAAGGGAGCTACTGCTCCGACTCTGACGACTAGGGAAGGCAGACCGATGATGCTTTCTCAACTGACACGCTTCACACTAAAAAGAAATACTGGGTGAGATCTGCGGCAAAATATGACACATCTTCTGAAGAGGGAGATGGCCAAACCGGAGATGTCATGTAAAAGGAGAGACCGATCCATACGAATGAGAAGATACGCCAGCATAGAGATTCTGAACCAGACGATAAAGGCCACCACGCTCACGGCCACACCAAATCACTTTGCCTATAAGGATGTCCTGAAAAACAAGAGACGATGGGTCAAAAATGGCTTTGCAGTGTAAATCCTTTGTAATCTGACTAATAGAAAGTAAATTCATAGAGAAAGCAGGAGCATGTAGCACATTCTGTAGATGCATCAAGCATCAAAATAATCTCCCCATGTCCTGTGATCGAGGAATGAGTTCTATCAGCTATCACAGTTGTTCTTCCTAGAGAAACCTGTATGTATGATGAAAGTTGATGTCTGTCTCTACAGAAATGATGCGTAGCACCGAAGTCCATAATCCATTCTGTTGCGTCAAACCCATGACAAGAAGAAAAAACATAAGTACCTGTGGTGCTGGCTGTAGCAGATGTACTGACAAAGGCAGAGGCAGACACATCCGAATGATCTGCCGAAGATGGTACTGCGGGAGGAGGTATAATATCTCTCAATCTGGCCACAAGGTGATCAAACCTCTGATCTAACGTGGAAGCAGCAAGGGACTCAATCTGTTATGCAACCCTAGCCGATGCAGGAAACCCATGCTTGGAATAGCATGTGTCTTCAGTATGCCCTTGGCGATGACAAAAGGTACATGTATGACAGGTGCGACCTCCTCTGCCACGAGGTCCACGTCTACGGAAGTTAGAATGACCTTCTCTTCCTCGAGAAGCTGCCATGGCTGAAGAAGTCTGACTAGAGGTAGCGGACGGAATAGTGATTCTGCTAAGCCTGCAAAATGCTTCCTCCATGGGGGTATCGTAGCATCTGCTAATATCTGAGAACGAGCTGCATCATATTCATGATCAAGGGCTGCAAGGAATACCCCAACCATGGTAGCATTCCTATATGTCTTCTGTTGCTCTGGAGTTGCCGTTAATGGCATGAAACTGTGGAGCTTCTCAAACATCCCACGTAAGGATGTATACAAAGAGTGCAGAGGACGTCCGTTCTGTTTCACAGTGAGTATGTCATGCTGAAGTTGGAGAATCTTCGTTTTGTTCCTCGCTTAAGAATAGGTTGCTGCGAGGATATCCCACATCGCCTTGACAGTGGGCTGATGTAATAGATCATTGGCGATCTCGATCGTCAATATACCAGAAAGCCACACCTTGGCATAGGCATCGTCTACCTCCCATGAGGCATTCACCCCGGTCTTCTCCACCGGCTCCTCATCGGTAAGAATATGCTTCTTACCATTTGACTTCATCAGGCTCATGAACTGCATAGCCTAGAGCTCATAATTCGTCCCGTCCATTTCTACAATAGGCGCTGGACCTCTGAATGCGCTTGTGGCGGGTACATCAACCTTGTTTTTAGACGGAAGAAGAATACTACGTGTTCTGTAAACGAAAGATTGTGTGGGTTTGTGTGCAAGTGTAGACTCGTGCACGCAAACTCATCAGCCAAACGAGGAAGCCAGTATGCAAGAAGCGCTAGATGCATGCTCACGCACGCGCCATAGGGACCGTCGCAAAACAGGAGTTGACGCGCGCGAGAAGAGGGTTCACGTGAGGCGGCGCCCTGGGGTGACGTGTGCACGAGAAGGGGGTTCGCGCGAGGAAGGGGGCAGTCGTGCGAGGCTAGAGCACGCGAGAGAAAGGGTGGTGTGCCCGAGAGGAGGGGCTGAAGGTAGAATTAGGGTTTTGGGAATCGAGAGCTCCAGTCTAGGACCGTCGCTCCGATACCATGTTGGAGGAAATAAGAGACTTGTTTATTTCTGTAACCCTAGGCTCTCTTATATAGGGAGAGACCCATGGGTAAATTACATATAGTGGACATGGGAAAATAAAATAAACAAAAAGATACATAGAAAGAAGAAATATCTCAACAGTACCGAACCAATTAGGCAGGATTAGCTACACACAATGACCGAGGAGCAAGCTCGTTCAACAGCTACTGAAGCGAAAGGTATGGTCTCAGTTTTGGGTTGATCTTTCAATTGTTTTGTTTGATTCTGGAGCGACACATTCCTTCCTTGCATGGATAATGCTAGCTTTATTAGGAAGAGTCGCAGAGACTCTATCTTCTCCATATCACATCCGTCGGCCAGGTGGTCAGTTGCTTATCATTTCTCTGATAGTCAGACACTTGCTAGTATTGATTGACGGTCACGAGATGATCACAGATTGTCTACTACTATAGCATTATGAGTTTGAGTTAATTCTAGGCATGGATTGGTTATCAGCTCGTCATGCTCTTGTTGATTACTTTAGGAAGACAATTATCTTCAGGATTCCATATTTGCTTGATTTCACTTTTGAGGGCATATTACAAGACTCTAAAATGGAGTACATTTCAGTATTGCGAGCTCAAAGATTAGTTGACAAGGGATGTGATTCTTACCTAGCATTTATTCAGGAGGTAGTTGATCATGAGTCGATAACACATGACATCAGATATGTATCAGAATATCTATATGTTTTTCCTGATGAGTTGCCAGGATTACCTCCAGAGAGAGATCGAGTTCAAGATCAGATTGCTACCAGATACACAACCGATCTTGACGACACATTACTGCATGACACTAGCTGAGTTGAGAGAACTGTTAGAGTATTTAGTGGTGCGCCCATTGAGTTGTAGCAGGGTAAATGGATCTTGGAGAAGATTCATTTACCCCATCTAGTGTTTAGTCCCACACCACCTAGCCGTGGGACTTGGAGGCCCTGTGAAGGCTATATAAGGAGCCCCAGGCCTCCTGTATCAGATGAGAAAGTCAATAGACAAACACGCCCCATTTGAAGGCTTCTCCTGTGGTTTCATCCCGCTCCTCATGGAGTAGGGTTCCACGTTAAAATCCCGTTGTTCTTCGTTGATGTTTATCTTTTCCATGTTTTTGCTTCCGCTTCATATTTCTTAACATGGTATTAGAGCGGGTTCGATTTTCGAGGCTTTGTTCTTTTTTTATGGTTCGAGATTTAATTATCAAGATGTTCGATTCATGAAGATTAATTTTTTTTTCAAATTTCTAGAGTTTGTTCAAGAAGTTCTAGGGTTTCTGTGAAATCCTAATCTTTATTCCATCCCAGAAGTAAGCGCGCATCTCCACGCAGCCGCTAGGGCATCTCCATTGTTAGTTCGTGAATATACAACACACATCCTCATCCAGATCCCTGGCGGCCCTTTCTTCCTCCAGCGTCATCTCCAACATCGCATAATCCTTCGTGTGCAAACCACACAAGGCGTGCTCCAGATCTCATCTCGCCTAAGGCTGCACCTCCATCCTAGGCGGCATCTCCCAGCGGCATCAAGTTGCATTATAGCCTTCCTACTTCATCAATAGCGGCGTAAAACACCATCACCGCCCTAGCTCCAGTTCCTGTCAGCATCCCTCGCGCACATGTCGCGCACCTGTGCCCTATCTTCAGTCCTCGCGAGGTCGCATACCTCTTCAGACTCCCAGGCCCTCCTCCAGACTCCCAGGGGTCGCACGATCTTCAGGCGCTCCATGGCAGATGCTCCCCTCCGATGTTGGCGATGCATATCCAGGTCGTAAGTCTCGTGCGCATGGTCTCCAGCGTGCGAGCTCCAGAAACACCTGCTGCTTCTAGAGGCAACTCCAACACTCGATCAACTCAAGGCGTTATGGCTGGCGATGCATGTCTTAGACATGCAGGCGACTCCAGCCCTTCTACTCCAACACTCGATCAACTCAAGGCGTTATGGCTGGCGATGCATGTCTTAGACATGCAGGCGACTCCAACCCTTCTAGTGTGCGATCCAGTCCCTCCTCAAGCGTGTAGAGCATCGCACGCAGACCCCTGCGATCTCCCCCTTCTAAAAAGGCGATGTCGGCACCAGGCGATAGGCGCGCTCTCACCCCCTGTCCTCTCATGCGCATTCGCGCATCCCCTCTATGGTGAAGACCAGAGGGCTCTTCAGGTGATGCTGACCAGTCCTCTTCGCTCCAGGCGATACCGCAGCTACTTGGCGGCGTATCCAGTCGTGCAGGCGACACCCAACATCCAGGTGGCACCCCATCTCGCCGCTTTTCCTACGCGCGGTCCTCCAGCCCTTGCGCCTCTCCAGGAGGTGCGGAACCTCCAGGCGGCGCGCCCTCTCCTCCTGAAGTCTCTGCAGCGGCGGCGGTATACAGGGAAAATCCCCAAGGGGCGGCATGCGTTGAAGAGGGGGGTTCCTTCGTGGGAACCCTAAGGGCTGCTCGTTTTTTATTTAAAAAAAACATGTATATGTTATACGTGAAAGCCCAAGTGGGCTGATATTAAAGAAAAAGGGAGAGGGGGGATGGTTGGGCCCAAGTGGGCTAGGTTGTTTTTTAATAAAAAAGGGCAGAGGATGATTATGTTAAAATAATAAAAAAAGGTGCGTACAAAAGAGAGAGAGAGAGAGAGAGAGAGAGAGAAGTCGTACGTAATCCAAAAAAAGGAAATTTGAGAGAAAAAGCCAAAAAAAGTATTGAAACGGCTTTAAAGGAAAAAATGTTAAAAAATGCGATGGCTTAAAAAAATGAAAAAAAAAGATGAAGAAAAGCCGCAAGAACATTTGTGAGAATATTCTTGTTTTTCCCATTTTTATTGTCTTCCCCCAACATAGTCAATGTTGATATTCTGACTAGTATGGAAGAAAGGGGGAGTATATGTAGAGTTTTTTGGCATCATATATCACTCTGATGATTCAGATTCCAGCTCCGGTTCAAAGATAGTTCAGATTCCAGTCCAGATGCCTGTTTAGATTTTTCCAGACTCTACAGTAGATTTCAGACTCAATGTCAGATGTTTTTCCGAGTCTTCTTCAGTTTCAAATACGCACGAGTTTGCGGTCATTTTCCATGCGCAATTGTTCAGACTCGACAGATTAGTCAGAGTCCAAGATCGAGGCACTCCATGATGGAGGCCTATTTTTCGAGATCTCCAGAGAGAGACTCATGTTCATACATGCATATGTTTGCGGTCATTTCAGATGAGCATATGTTGTCATCATTTGTTCGTGGTCCCCACCATTATTCGTGTTTTGTCGGCAAGAGTTTTCATGTAAGTCATAGGGACTACAGAGTAGAGGACCATTCCCTATGCCATGTCAGCAAGGGTTTTCATGTGGTATCATAGGTATACTAGAGTAGTGCACCATTCTCTGAGCCAGATGGGAGAGACCCAGTTCTCCGGTGAGGAGACTTATTTCAGACTCCATTCTCCAGCGACCGTGGACTCCGATGAGGATTGCACATCCACGACGCCTTTTTAGTTAGGCCCTTTTCAGAGATGGAGCAATTGTCCACATTATTTTGGCGGGCCAGAGTACTTCGACGAGGAGACTCATTTCCAGTTGCAGTGTCTCTGACAGGCATAGTTCAGAGCACATGCTCTCCGACGAGGAGATTCAGCACACTCATACTCCAGCCCATTCGTCCTCCTCACCTGCACGACATGAGAAGCAACATCCTCGACTGCAGCAATGTGCGCATTGGGTTGATATTGTCCGTAGTATCCTGTAGCGTTGAGTTGAGTTTCTTTCTGTTTGTCCAAGCTGAGCATTGCATGCTCCAGCTTGAGGGGAAGTGTTAGAGTATTTGGTGGTGCGTCCATTGAGTTGTAGCAGGGTAAATGGATCCTGGAGAAGATCCATTTACCCCATCAGTGTTTAGTCCCACACTGCCTAGCCGTGGGACTTGGAGGCCCTGTGGAGGCTATATAAGGAGCCCCAGGCCTCCTATATCAGATGAGAAAGTCAATAGACAAACATGCCCCATTTGAGGGCTTCTTCCGTGGTTTCATCCCGCTCCTCATGGAGTAGGGTTCCACGTTAAAATCCCGCTGTTCTTCGTTGATGTTTATCTTTTCCATGTTTTTGCTTCCGCTTCATATTTCTTAACAAGAACTAAACGTACAGTTGCAGGAAATGTTTGACTTGGAATTTTTGAGGCCGAGAACTTCACCTTGGTATGCTCCAATTCTATTTGTCAGGAAGAAGGATGGATCCATGAGATTATGCATCGATTATTGGCAACTGAATAAGAGAACGGTGGAGAACAATTATCCATTGCCACGTATCGATGATTTGTTTGACCAGCTTTAGGGATCTTTAGTGTTCTCGAAGATCGACCTTCGATCCGGTTATCATCAGCTGAGGATTCGAGAGTCAACCATTCTGATGACTACTTTTAGGACTCGTTATGGGCACTACGAGTTTATGGTGATGCCGTTTGGGCTCACCAATGCACCTGCAACATTCATGGATATGATGAACATGATTTCCATCCATACTTGGACGGGTTTGTGGTAGTGTTCATTGATGATGTGCTTATATATTCTTGGAATGAATGGGATCATGAAAATGATCTATGGATTGTCCTGGACACATTGCGAGAGCACAAGCTATAAACCAAAAGGAGCGAGTGTGTGTTCTAGTTATCCTAGGTCACATTTCTTGAGCATGTCATTTCTGGAGCTGGTATCACAGTTGATCCTGCGAAGATTGAGTTAGTTATGTCTTGGGAGCAGCCCAAGACAATTACTCAGATTTGGAGGTTCCTTGGGCTATCGGGCTATTACAGATGCTTCGTTAGTGGATTTCACGCATTGTTCACCCTCAGACACGACTAACACAGAAGGGAGTTACATTCATTTAGGATGATTCATGTGAGCATGCCTTCAGGACACTGAAGGAGAGATTGACTACAACACCCATCCTTGCTCTTCCTTCAGGCACTCAGGACTATATTGTTTACACATATGCATCTAAAGAAGGTCTTGGAGCGGTATTGATGCAGAGAGGTCATGTGATTGCTTACGCATCACGACAGTTGAGATCACATGAGCAGAATTACCCTACCAATGACTTGGAGTTGGCGACAGTTGTCTTTGCCTTGAAGATCTGGTGTCACTATTTATTTGGGGTGAATTTTGAGTTTTTCACATACCACAAGAGCCTGAAGTATATCTTTGCTAAGAAGGGGCTAATTATGAGACAACGCGGGTGGCTTGAGCTACTAAAGGATTATGACTCCATGATCTCTTACCATCCCGTAAGGGAAATGTTGTAGCAGATGTGCTTAGCAGGGGAGCTCATGCAGGGGGGTACAACAAACTGGCTATACACATAGGATATGATCTAAAGTCCACATTCCTACATAAATACTTTCCTCAAGGACAGACAAACACGATGAGGAGCCAGATCTCCAATTTTACATAGCTACTGCACGAATCATTCCATGAGGCATGGGATCAATTCAAGAATCTTACTGATAGATGCATGCATCATGATATACCATTAGAGGTACTAGTTCAGAATTACTTCGGAGGACTCCAACCGGATGTACAAGACCTAGTAAGCGCCAAAAGTGGCAACAGCTATTTGGTAAGGATGTCAAGTCTATCTAGTTCATCTTTGAGGGATGCCAGAGAACTCATGAATTGTCGACTCTACTCGGGCATTCCAGAAGGCCCTGCATCCACCACATCATCGAGAGCATTAGAAGGTGGCGCATGCTTTAGAGTCTTAATCACAGTCCAACATGGGATTTATTAGTGAGAAGCTGACATTAGTTGACGTGATTCAAAAACAAGTTCAAGATCTGTAACCTCAGTAAGAGTTGAAGAAACCTGCATCACTTCCCCATCAGTTGAGCGATCTGACGAAGAAGGTGGCAGATTTATAGCTTCAATACCAGCAATCCCGCTCTTCTTCTACTTCTCAACCTGTTCTGAGATCTTTACCCACTCCTCCCATCCGTCAAATTAATTTTGTTTAGAGTGAGCCGGTGTAGTGATTGATTGGCATGAGGATCCGTTCAATGGCGATCCGAGCCAGATCACTAGCCTTGAAAATGCTGATATTGATTCTCAAGCTACTCTTGAGATGAATGGGATATGTCACTCTCTATTTCAACAATCGTCACACTTTACTCCTCAGAGTGTACACCAATAGCAACAGTAGTACAACCATCCGCAACATGGACGTTTGCATTTCCAGCACAGCCAACATTACATGCATTAGCGGTCTCACCAGCACACCTATGAAAGACAACATTCGTATCACTACCCTGCTTCGCATTCACAGCCTCACCATTAGCAGCACCATCAGTCTTTGTACACACCACAAAAATCTCCTCAACCGTACGCACCACAATACACTCCTAGGCAGGAGAGAATAGATAGTCAGGGTCACCACACAGAATTTGAGATATCTTCATAGGGCCTAGCACTGAATTAGATCATGGATATGTTGATCACGCTCCAAACTACATACAAGACTGAGATGGAGCAGGTTAACCATCGTCTGGATGAGTTAACCGCACCCAAGACCATTCTCCCCGCACTACCTCAAATGAATACGAACAACAAGAGGAGGCACCCAGATCAGGTAGATACCGTAATAGGTACGATCTCTTTTCATGAATTCTTATCTAGCTTCATTCATCTCAGGAGCGATAGATCACCACAGCACTTGATCGAGAGGAGGAGAGGGCACAGGATGAGGAGCGAGAGCCGATCCGTAATACACATCTTGATGCTGAGGAAGAGAACCACCATGATTATAAGGATCAGCATGATTTTCAGCCTAATGATCAAAGAGAGGGGAGCAATGTCAAGATAGTTGACATGGACATAGGCGAGTTAGACGATGATACCACGCAATACCATGTAGACACTCTCCAGCCCATTTGATCTAGCCCCCTCGTGCCTTCAAAGAAGATATTTCTTCTCATATTCGAAAGAGTTTTGTACATAATTTTGAAACTCTTGATGTACATGTTGATCCCGATTTGAATAAAACAAATTTTGTTGTTCCGGAGATTGTTCCTTTTCCCGATGCTTTGAATGAAAAAGGAAAGAAAAATTCCAAAAAGAATGATGTCACCCTAGAGATTGAAATATTATTGAAAGATCATATTTTCCTGAGGATTGCACTTCACGATGCCTTAAATAATTTTTTACGCTCATGAATCAGTTGAGGAACAAAGAACAACATGTAGGAAAAGAAAGCCACGAGTTGAGAAACATGTACTGACCAAGGCCACTTCGCGTGCAATTCAGAACAAGGAAACAAAGAAGAAAAAGGATTCTGGATCTCACTATGTCACATGTCCGACTGTAGATGCCACATTCAATCGCACTCTCTTAGATAATGGTTCCTTGATTAATTTGATTCCATCTTATTTGCTTGATAAGCTCAAGCTAGGTCCTCTTTACAAATCACGAGTGAAACTTCAGTTTGCATATCAATTTGTGAAGAGACCTAGGGGTGTACTGAGGGACATTATCATGACCGTTCAGGGCTTGAATTTCCAGCGCACTCTACTTACCTAGATATGGCATGTCCTACGCGGTTACACCTTGCTCCAATCATTCTCGGGAGACCCTTCTTGTAGACAACTAGAGAACTCTTTGATTATGATGTTGGGAGAGTATCATTCCGCACAGACAATGGAGAGATAAACATTGAGATCGCGAGAGGATGCATCAATCCTAGATCAGTATTGTCATTCACATTAGAGGACACCAGTCTTGCATATGATTGTTAGCACATAGATGAGATGCAGTCTTTTGATCTTGAGAACGTTTATTTTGATATCTACGACATCCTACACGAGGATAGGGTAGATCATATGGTACCTATTTCTTCATATGGCTGTTCACATACAGATAACGAGTCACATCTGATCCAGATGAGCATTTTGTTGGAGTAGACATCTCAAATGCCACAGATTGAGAGTACACATATTCCATCACAAGTGTCAATTGATTGCATTTCACAGATTATACATTCTTTCTATTCAACGTAGAGAGTCAAATGGTGTGATGCTTATACAATTAGACATCTTTTATAGTTGGACTCCAGAGACACGTATTTCAATAGAGAGACCTATTCTATGCACAAATATCACTTACATAGGCAATTCTACTCAGACAACCGGGGACCATTGTGTACATCAGATGATTCCGTACGAACCAGGTTGAAATGATCTACTTTGTACAGGATGCATGAATACTCTTCCACTTCATTTCATCTTGTATAAAGACCTGTGAAGTCTTTGGTTTTTGTGGAGTACATCACCTGTCTATTCTTTGTAGATCACCATCGTTCCCATTTTTTTGCTTGTCGTATATGCTTAGGATTCCAAATCCTACGTACAGGGGGGACTGATTGCCCGTTTATTTTCGCGTTTTGATTTTTGATCTTTTTAATTTTCTTTTGTATATCCTTTCCTTTACATGTATCACTGATCCCAAATATTTGGTTACATTCTTTTCTAAACTTAGGATGCCTTATCGTAAGTATAGGGGGACCGAGTGATTTTGTTGATTTCATTTTCTATATTCTTGATTTCATTGATTTCATTTTCTATATTCCATTTGTACATTCTTTTTCTCTTAGTCACCTTATTTTTGTCTTCTACTATACTTACGATGACCTGATCGTAAGTATATGGGCTAGACTGACTTCTATTCTTTTATTCTTTTTCAACCACTTTTTCCTAGCATGAGTTAGGTCCTCTGTTTTCTATTTTGACACTATGAGGACATAGCACAAGCTAAGTATGGGGGTGCGTATATATTTTATATATATTTTTGTCCATAACACGTACTTTTATGTATATTCTATATCTATAAAATCCATAAAAAGTGGGTAAGGGCTAATTTAAAATTTATTTAATTATTTATTATTTATAAAATCCTTGTAAATAAGTAAAATATACGTGAAATCCTTATTTAAAATCTTTAATTTAAAATATGTATTTAAAATATATATCTAGAATATGTATAATACTTATTTAAAATCTTATCTATTAAAATATGTGTAAAACTCATGTAATCTTTATAAAATCCTTTGTATATAAAATTTGTAAAATACATTAGTTATTTAATCCAAATAAAATATGGGTAAATTATTTTGTAAAATTGTTGTACATAAAAAATTGAAAAATCCATAAAAATGGAAAAAAAACCATAAATCCATAAAAATTTAAAAATATTTAAAATCCATAAAAATAAGTAAAATTTAGATAATATACTTTACAAAAACATGGTTGCACTTGCATTCGTATTTTTCAAAATAAGTTTGTTTTCTAGAACTAAAGATTGGTAATAGTCTAAAGTATGGAGCTTGATTATGGCCTTTAACTTTCATTGTAAGGGGATAGCTAGGAATTTGAATTTAGACTCTTCAGGTGATGAACTAAAGATTGGTAATAGTCTAAAGGATGGAGCTTGATTATGGCCTTTAACTTTCATTGTAAGGGGATAGCTAGGAATTTGAATTTAGACTCTTCAGGTGATTGACTTAAAATATTTGGGTTCCATAAGACCATGTTTGGGAAGTCAACTTGAAATTTCCTAAGTAGAGCACTTGGTGTCATCTGTTTAACTCTTCATCAGTGAACCAATGTTGGACACATGCACTTTACACTTAGCTCAACTTGCATAGGGCTACGAAGGGAAACCCATTTCGATGGTGTGTTTCTATCCTTTTCTAGCGTCATGGACGTCTAAAGATGGGAGAGATTGGGGTTCAGGTGAGGGAAGGATCTACTAGCACAAATTTTCCAAGCCCTCAAAAAATGGACAGAATGAAAAGATGCTATATTCATCGAGGCACAATAAGATTGATGCAGTGTAAGAAAATTACAAAGCCAATTAAAATAATAAGCCACTATATACAAATTTAACCATAATGATCCAAGCTTCTACTAAAAAGCCTGCATATATTAGTTGAGACTTAGCTACACTGGCTGGGCTTCACAAGGAGATGCGTCTATAGTGGTCACACTCCAGTTTTCTTCTCATTTTTCTACTTTCTCTCTCTATTAAATTCTGAACACTGCACGACCTGACGTTAAAAGGAATACCCCCCTCCTCAAGGAAAGAGTAGCTGGATGAGGAACTAATGGGAGTGTATTACTAGGATGGGAAGTTTCTTTGCTTCTTTAAGCGGGAAGAGCTAAAACAATTCACACACGGTACAAATTGAATTCAAGGATTCATAGAGTTATCAATATGGATGAGTGGATCTGAGCTGGCTATTTAGGTGAACTTAAACAAGGACTTGTGGAACTTGAGGGATGTTGAGACTAAAATCCTAATTCTAGTTAAGGCTCTGACAAAATGCTTGTTTTAGGCATGGTCGAGCTCTGTCCTTTGTTAGTTCTATTGAATTAGATCAGGAAAACAAAATAATTCTAACTTTCTTTCTTTTTCCCTTATTTTTCAAATAAGTGTTTGCTAAGGGACTAGCAAAGTTTGAGTATATGGGGTTGATGAATCCATTATTCATTAACATTCTTTCTGCATTTAGTCTTAAAACCAAGAACAAATACATGTAAATATTCATTAATTTCCATCTTTTAACAAAATCATTCTCATTAATAAAAATGCACTTTTTTGCATAAAACGATATAAATAAATAAAAGAATATAAAATAAAGAATATAAAATAAAGAAGATAAAAAGGCAGATTGTAGATATGTATATGTGTACAACGTGAATTATAAAACAAATTTAGCTGCAAGATATATTTATGACCTAACCCCCGAGACAAAGTCAGCATGAATCGGTCGGCAAACAAATAAGTAGGGGAGATAAGGGAATAAAACAATAAATAATAAATAATTTCTCACTCTATACATCCTTCACTATTTATCCAATAATTACCAAATCTTCATTGATTTTGAGCTAATTCATATGAATATATTTTTCTCCAAACTCTTTTCCTAAGTATTTCTAAAAATGTTTAGGAAATATAAAATAAGTTAAAAATAATATCTTGTATATATGCCAAGATATTCAACTTGTAAATTGACAATTTCAACTTACGAACATCATAACTTTATCATATGAACTCCAATTTCACTCTACTTACTTTTAAGGTTACTAAAATAATATTCTCTATATGATGGGGTGATTTCACTAAAATTGAAGTCCGTTTGCAAAAAGTTGGTTTTGGGATCTAATCACAGTTGAGTTTATGGGCTATTTATTTTATCTAAAACACATTATTTATTGCTCTAATGATTTTATAATTTTTAATTATTTTCATGATCTTGTATTTCAACTAATTTATTTTAGAATTATTATTATTATTTTCTTAAATAAATCAAAAACCCTAATTTATAGGTAAATTTGAACTACATAACTTATACCTGTATTTATAAATATATTTAAACTAATTTATTGAAAACCACAAAAAATTATAAAATACTCTATTTATTATTATAATATTAAAAAATATATAAATTATATACTATTTATATTTATTAAATTAAAAATCAATTATCAATTTACCAATTGGTATTTATGCCAATTTATTAATATAATAATTATATTTCATAAATTATTTATTATTTAAAAAAACTAGTTATACCATAATTTAGATAAATGATTTATTTATACTTTTCATTTTTTATCTACTTAAAATAACCTTATTTACTATTTAATATCTATTTAATAATCCATTTCTTGATAATGTCCAACCAGGCGTTGACACGCGTCAACACCTGTTGTCTTCTTCTTCAAGAACACATGTCAGTGTTCTGTTCTAACCACCAATCTTCAACAAATTCTCTCGCGCTCCTCCTAGCTCCTTCGTCCAATCTAATCCCTCCATCTTCACATCCTAACAACCATCATACACACCAACCATTGGATTCCACATATATTCTCTTTGATCGTCCTATAGAATGTCCTCAACCTTGCCATTTCATAATTAACTCCCCAACTTCCAACTCCTAGAAAAACAACATGGCCAACAACCCCACTTCCTAACCTTGCTCCGCCTCACTTCGGCCGTGACAGGGCTTGACGACCGCCACACGTGGAAGAAGGTCGGTCAGAGGAGAAGTTCAAAGGCCATCCTTGAATTTGCTCGTCGTCGCCACTGTGTGGAGCTCTGGGTAGACCGATCCATCGAGCGAAGACAACAAAGTCATATACCCTGCACTCTTAGGTATTTCATCCATTTTCACATTTTATTTTCTCGATCTATGTGCCCTACTTAAAGTTGTGATTGCATAATTAGACTCATCTAAGTACCTTCTTAATCGCTTCCCTCAAATTCACCCAAATCTCTTTCTTTCTCTCTTATAATTCCATTGTTACATTTCTTGGAAACACATTTTATAATATGAAAATCTTCATGTTTTTAGCGATTCTTTTGTGAGTAGAGCACCCAAATCATTTATTTGCAGGTCTTCTTCATAGATGAAGCATTAATCATTCAATTGGAGCATCATCATCGATGATTTATGCCAAATATTTCAAGTGTAGGGCTCTTACAATTTCAGTACATCATCACGCCTAGTAGCTTCCTTCATCTTTCTTTCGAGAGCACCTCTGCCATCCTTGAAGCCAGCTAACCCACAAGCGACCTCGAGGGGTGAAGGCATCATCCCTCTGGCCCTACAGGATGTTGGATCGAGCAGCAGATCGTCAAAGATAAATCAAAGAAGGGAGCAACTTCATCACACGTGTCAAAAGGGGAAGAACCTAGAAAGAATGCCAGGCGTACAAGCTGCTGACACGTGTCATGCACGGATGGTCTAGATCATGCCAAAGCTTCTAATCTGGACTGTTGAGCATGAAGGGATAGAAAATTTGCATCATAATCCTCCGGAAGCTCCAGAAATTCAAATGCTCTCCAAAGTTTCCGGTATTTGCATATAGGTTCCCAAGAAGGGACCTAAATGCAAAAAAATAGTTTTTCTTTCCTTTTAGCCCTTGAATAGGGACCTTATTAACAAACTTTTATATTTTTTCTTACACTTCTACCCTTTTACTGTACGACAATTTTTGACATCTTTTTAACATTATTTTTTCTCGAATTTTCTAGGGTAGTTACACAACTACCCTAGCAAAGTTTCTTGATAGTTTTCACGTATTTTCATCACGTGTTTTTCTTGTTTTGTTTTTCTAAAATTCGTATCTGATTCTTACTATTTTCTTGTCTTTTCAAGAAGATATAAAGATCATGATTTTTCTCTTTCTCTCAAAAGCGGTAATATAGGTATTCTGCCTCTTCGAATTTGACCCAGGGAAACTTACCTGGAAAAATAAATAGTTTAAGTACAAATATGAGAGAGAATTCATTTCCATCATTCTTGTTATCTCTCTCATGTTTTACCTGACGTTTTCTTTAATCAACTAGGGTTTTGGAACTCCAGCGATTTCTTCTACACCGTCGCATTAATTATCTCTCACCAAGATCCAAGTTACATTTATGTTTTCAAATAAATGTATATATGTACATTATAGGTATAGTATACCTATATATTTTATTACCTTATTTATTTAAATGTATTTTTATCTAGTTCTTTCTATTTGTGTTTTAATAAGATGCCAATAATATTTACAATTATTCAAAAATATAAAAAAAGTGAGCACACACCAAAATGCACAAAAACACATCGAAAGATAAAATGACAAAAATTAAAACCTACATAAAACACTTTAAAAGAAAATAATCACGAAAAGTAAATAACAATGAAATTAGAATTCGTTAACATTGATTAATTGTTATTTCTAAATCTAATCCAATAGCTCCTTGTGTTCGACCTTTATACACATGTCACTGTACATCTTTTATATATTATAAATTTACATTTAAATTACATCACAGTTGATTTCTTCATTCATATTGTGGGTTAGTTATTGATTATCACATTGATCGAGTAGCTGCTTTCGTGTGAGTGGTCAACGCGGTAATTGCCTGATCTGAAGTGTTGGACGTTGCATGCCCTCCAAGACTGGATGTTTGATGCCCCATTCTTTACTTTTCTACAAATGGTGCCATTGCCGGGGAGAAATGCAGTTTAGAATAGTTTATTTCTTGATTTATTTTCTCCCATTATTTGCCTTAGAATTGTTTCTCATGCATCTCTTGATTGAATTTAT
Organism: Ottelia alismoides; assembly: GCA_037367405.1. Lineage (NCBI taxonomy): Eukaryota > Viridiplantae > Streptophyta > Magnoliopsida > Alismatales > Hydrocharitaceae > Ottelia > Ottelia alismoides. The sequence continues at coordinate 372,638 of JAZKJV010008709.1, forward strand.
TGTGAGGGACCCAAGGAGAGGATTAGGTAGTCTTCTTAGGAGGACCGAAGCATCTGTAATACCCAAGAGTTGTCTACTCAAAACTAACCGACAAAAGAGAGATGCAAAAGAGACCAATAGAGATGAAAGCATTAGACTTATAATAGATTTTTATTTTTGTTAGACAGATATTAAATTTGGTTTGTAATAACTTGAGTTATATTCTAGACATTTTTTTGTCATTGATTCTTTCTACCTACTGTCTCCATATTTGTTTCTCATGTTTAGATCTTTCTGCCTTCTTTTATATTTATGTTTTTAATTTATTGAGCCCTTATATATTAGGAGTTTGTGTTCGATTAATCTAGGTCCAAATCAATAATAGAAGAATGTGCATAAAGTCTCTGAAAGTTTGACATAGATCAAACCAAAAAAGTTTTTCACACTAGTAGAAGCTCATGTTTAGGGAGATTTCATCGATTGCATTCATGTAGTGTAAATTTATGTTTTCTGTCCGGCATCCTGCATGGAGAGAGTTGGGAAGAAAGGTGAGCATTCTAAATGAGCATAAATTACACAAACACGATGACGAGCATTCTAGCATAGTGTTGACTTGCATTGCTTTTCCGACTTCTCCTTCATTGATCAACATCCTTGACCAAGTGATTGAAAGAGGTTGAAGAAGAAACCACTAAGGAGAGAGATGATTAATCAAACAAAATTTAACTCTAAAAAATATCATAGTTGTTCACCATTTATTTATCCAGGCAAGTTTTCCTGGGTGGAACACAAGAGGTAGAAAATCACACTCATGAAAATTCGAGTGAAGAAATACTTTATGATATTTTTCTCTCTCTTTATTTTTCTACTTTTAAGTTGAGAGAACTCTTTTTGGTTTTTCAAATTTTTAATCTTTTAATGTCTTTTTATTTTTCCGATTTTTGTTGGATTTTCAAAGTGATATTTGCAATCATTTTATCTATAATATAGTATACGAGAAAATTGAGTAATAGTGGCACTATATAGTAGAAAAATCGACTTGAGAAACGGGATCGAAAAAGAGAAGAAAAACAAAACAAAATGTATTAATGTTTGATAAATGAAACTCATGAAGAAATCATAGGAAAATAGAGCAAAAGAAAATGTAAAAAAATACGACCACGATATAAGGTTTAGAGCATGTCCATATGTATTTAAGGTCTAATGTACCAATTTAAAAAAACAACACAAAAATATATAGAGCTTCTGTCAAATAGGTCCCTACTCAGGGACTTATTATAAGAAAAGGTCTGGAGCTTTACATTTAGGTCCATTCATGTGGACCTAAATATAAATAACAAAAAGTCTGGAGGCAGGTCTAAATTATGGAAATTTGCAGGGGTATTAGACCTCACTGACATATATTGTCAATGCAGAGTAGTATGGAGGATAAGATTGGACTTGTAGGAGAAGCCACCAGGATAGATCGGGTGATCTACACCAGATTGAAAGTCACCGAAAATGAAGATAACCAGGGTTTTGTGGAGAGATAAAACATTGTTGTTGATGTAGAAAATCACTTCGAAACAAAACCCTAATTAATCAAACAAATATCGATAAAATAACCTTTTTACTATTTAATATCTATGTAATACTCCATTTCTTGATACTGGCCAACCAGGCGTTGACACACGTCAACACCTGTTGTCTTCTTCTTCAAGAACACATGTCGGTGTTCTGTTCTAACCATCAATCTTCAACAAATTCTCTCGCGCTCCTCCTAACTCCTTCGTCCAATCTAATCCCTTCATCTTCACATCCTAACAACCATCATAAACACCAACCATTGGATTCCACATATATTCTCTTTGATCGTCCTATAGAATGTCCTCAACCTTGCCATTTCATAATTAACTCCCCAACTTCCAACTCCTAGAAAACAACATGGCCAACAACCCCACTTCCTAACCTCGCTCCGCCTCACTTCGGCTGTGACAGGACTTGAGGACCGCCACACGTGGAAGAAGGTCGGTCAGAGGAGAAGTTCAAAGTCCATCCTTGAATTTGCTCGTCGTTGCCACCATGTGGAGCTCTGGGTAGACTGATCCATCGAGCGAAGACAACAAAGTCATATACCCTGCACTCTTAGGTATTTCATCCATTTTCACATTTTATTTTCTCGATCTATGTGCCCTACTTAAAGTTGTGAATGCGTAATTAGACTCATCTAAGTACCTTCTTAATCGCTTCCCTCAAATTCACCCAAATCTCTTTCCTTCTCTCTTATAATTCCATTGTTACATTTCTTGGAAACACATTTTATAATATGAAAATCTTCATGTTTTTAGCCGATTCTTTTGTGAATAGAGCACCCAAATCATTTATTTGCAGGTCTTCTTCATAGATGAAGCATCAATCATTCAATTGGAGCATCATCATCGATGATTTATGCCAAATATTTCAAGTGCAGGGATCTTACAATTTCAATACATCATCACGCCCAGTAGCCTCCTTCATCTTTCTTTCGAGAGCACCTCCGCCATCCTTGAAGCCAACTCACCCACAAGAGACCTCGAGGGGTGAAGGCATCACCCCTCTGGCCCTACAGGATGTTGGATCGAGCAGCAGATTGTCAAAGATAAATCAGAGAAGGGAGCAACTTCATCACACGCGTCAAAAGGGGAAGAACCTAGAAAGAATGCCAGGCGTACAAGCTGCTGACACGTGCCATGCACGGATGGTCTAGATCATGCCAAAGCTTCTAATCTGGACCGTTGAGCATGAATGGATAGAAAATTTGCATCATAATCCTCCGAAAGCTCCATAAATTCAAATGCTCTACAAAGTTTTTGGTATTTGCATATAGGTTCCCAAGAAGGGACCTAAATGCAAAAAAATAGTTTTTTCTTTCCTTTTAGCCCTTGAATAGGGACCTTATTAACAAACTTTTATATTTTTTCTTACACTTCTACCCTTTTACTTTACGACAATTTTTGACATCTTTTTAACATTGTTTTTTCTCGAATTTTCTAGGGTAGTTACACAACTACCCTAGCAAAGTTTCTTGATAGTTTTTAGGTATTTTCATCGCGTGTTTTTCTTGTTTTGTTTTTCTAAAATTTGTATCTGATTCTTACTATTTTCTTGTCTTTTCAAGAAGATATAAAGATCATGATTTTTCTCTTTCTCTCAAAAGCGGTAATATAGGTATTCTGCCTCTTCGAGTTTGACCAAGGGAAACTTACTTGGAAAAATAAATAGTTTAAGTACAAAATATGAGAGAAAATTCATTTCCTTCATTCTTGTTATCTCTCTCCTGTTTTACCTGACGTTTTCTTTAATCAACTAGGGTTTTGGAACTCCAGCAATTTCTTCTACACCGGCACATTAATTATCTCTCGCCAAGATCCAAGTGACATTTATGTATTCAAATAAATGTATATATGTACATTATAGGTATAGTATACCTATATATTTTATTACCTTATTTATTTAAATGTATTTTTATCTATTTCTTTCTATTTGTGTTTTAATAAGATGCCAATAATATTTACAATCATTCAAAAATATAAAAAAAGTGAGCACACCAAAATGCACAAAAACACATCGAAAGATAAAATGACAAAAACTAAAACATGCATAAAACACTTTAAAAGAGAATAATCACGAAAAGTAAATAACAATGAAATTAGAATTCGTTAACATTGATTAATTGTAATTTCTAAATCTAATCCAATAGCTCCTTGTGTTCGACCTTTATACAAATCTCACTGTACATCTTTTATAGATTATAAATTTACATTTAAATTACATCACAGTTGATTTCTTCATTCATATTGGGGTTAGTTATTGATTATCACATTGATCGAGTAGCTGCTTTCGTGTGAGTGATCACAATAACTAATCACTTTTTCAAACATCAATACAATCATATCACAACAAACCCACTTTTAATTCACCCCCAGTTTAACCCTCTATCCAAACATCAAAATACAAAAACGGATTACCCCCGACCAGTTTAACACACGTTAACCCACATACCAAACACACCCTTACAGAAAAACATCTGGACCACAGTCTTTGACAAGACTACAAAGAGAATTGAATCCCTCAGGAAAAACCACTTTCCTATCTTTTCCAGATGCATTATATTGAATGCGGTGATTATGTCTTTCTTAACACATTATGGAGATTTAATGCTTATTCTCAGATATGTCATTAACAAATTTGACAAAATTTTCCTTTCGAATGGCCCTGTTAATTCCAATATACATCACCTTATACCTTGGAATGCGATTGCTAGACCCAAGGACTTTTGGAGGATGGTGGATATGAAACAAACCAACCTCTTTGGGTCATGATTATTAAACAAAGATGGAATACTTCAAGGATTGACTTTTGCATTAACAGAGTCGAACTTATCAGGTCTTCCCTTAAAGTCGTCTAAGTGCTTCGATTGAAATTTTCCAGGGACTTGAGAAATGATGCTCTCTGGCATTTGTGGCATATTAAATTGGCTCATTTCTCGGAATTATAGATTTAATTCCGTTTGGCTTTTGATTTAGCAAATAATAAATCTATGGCTTTCAAGGATGCCTTGAAAACAATAAACTCTTTCTATAATTGGGCTAAAGCTCCTAAGGGCAAGGTTTTACCTTATGTCCCAATACAAGAGAACGAGTTTTCCTAATGCTTTATGAACATTAACATGGGAACCAACCAGAGTACTAATTCTGTCTTAGATAAAATATTTTACTGATCAATAACAGCTTTAGAGATATTATCTTTGGCGACATTATGGGTATTTCCCATAAAATCTTCTCGTGTCGGTGTGTTCCACAAAAAATAAGCTTTTTCACTTGGCTTTCTTGAGAGAAAGGAAAAAATATGGTTGTGAACTAACATTTATATGCTTTATTTGTCATGATGTGGAATCTGACAAACACTTTTTATTTGATTGTAACTTTGTTAAAGATATCCTAGTGACGGCCGACTCTCGAGCTCCATATTGGAATTGTCACATTCATGAGCTTTTTAATTACAGCTAAAGATCTATTGATGATTTGCATCTGATATGGGCTCTGATTGTGCTAACTTCACTTGCTACCGGACAAGAAATATGTAGATGTTGGATGAACCCAATTCTTCCGATGCCGTGTTTAGATTATCTAATTTGCTTGAAGCAGTTGTTTGTTAAAAATAATGGATCGTGACTTTATCTAGGTATCTCAAGTAAGCTCGGATGAATGAACCTGCATCTCCGATGTGGAAGCGAGAAGAATGGTTAATCATGGTGCTGCAAGTATCATACCTCTCGTGCCCCTAGATTGCCGTTCCTTTTGTTTGGGCTTGTCTTGTTATCCCCTAGATCTGTTGGGGGTTCGGGGTAATACCCCTATTTTTTTTTTGATGAACTTTTCTCCGCTTATATATGTTTAGCCCCCTTGACGTATTTAAACTCTTTACTGTTATCCATCTAACTTGCCTACGCAAAAAAGGACATATACATATTAAATGAGTTTTTACACTTGTAGCTTTTCAAGCTTCCTCTATAAGACATGCCTCTACCTTTTTCGCAATCGAACTTATCCCCTTGTATTCTTACAAAGTCATAGTAGTACCCTTCCATTGGTATAATATGGTGGCAAATGTGTCCAAACGTAAGGGAACAACGGGAAATTTTCTTAGAATATAAGGGTATAATGTGAGTGATTGCAAAAAAAACAGGAGTAGAACCTGGAAGGACATAAGTGCAACAAAGCCTATAACTTTAATACAATTATTCTAGTTTTTATTCAAGGAATTTTTACCCGACAGATCCTATAATCTTTTCAAATTACCTCTACGATCTTTGAAACAACCTAATTCCTCCCCCCAACTCTGTAAACTTGCTAACTCTTATGCTACAGACTCCGTAATTAACCCTCATCTATTTACTATTAAAAGTAACCAACGTTATATGTTTTCACATTATACCTATTTTATTTATCAAATTTGCCCGCTCCCCTCACCCTCTTCCTCATCTCCCTTCCAACACCCAACCCCCACCCGCCTCCTCGACATGTGCCGGCCTCACCCTCCTCCTCCAGGTCTGCTACCCCCATCCCATTCCCCTCCACCCTCCTCCACCCCGCTCCCCTCCTCACCCGCCTCCGCCCACAGCTCGTCAGAGACCTATGTCGTATGCCTGAGTGAGATGGAGTCGAGCAATGAGGAGAGGGAGCTGCAGAACTACAGAAATATCGCATGTCCCCAAATTGAAGTGCCTAGACGCGGTTGTGAAGGAGACCTTACGTCTCCATGTTGTTCTGCCCGTCCTCATCTCGCATTCACCCGCGCAGGAGATGTCGTGTGCAAGACTATACGGCTGGGGCGACGGTCTTCGTCAACGTGTGGGAAATACAGCAGGACCCTTCTATGTGGGAGGAGCCACTCGAGTTCAGGCTGGAGAGGTTCCTGGAGGAGAAGAGCAAGTGGGACTGTAGCGGGAGGAGCTTTGACTACCTGTTGTTTGGAGGAGGCAAGAGGATATGTGCTGGGATTGGCCTGGGGGAGAGGATGGTGAAGCTCCTCGTGGGTTCTTACTGCACTCGTTGGAAAGGCGGCTACCGCAGGATGTGGAGAGTGTGGAGGTCAAGGAGGGCTTTGGAATAGTAATGAAGAAGAAAGAGCCCCTTGTGGTTGTGCCCATATCTAAGACTGCTCCCCTACCGCTCGCTTTTCCAGGTTTCTTGTGCAGGCGGTGGATGACCGGGAAGTGCTTAGACGGAATCCACCAGCAGTGGAAAGATGAACTAATATGTGAATGGGCGATCAATGGCTCAAAATTAAGCCATGGTTGGTGGCTCCAGATCAAGCTGTGGTTGGTGGCTTTACCCGCAAGATTGGTGAGGTCGAGCACAAGAAGATGCATGTTTTCCACCGCGAGTTCTCCTTGTGCGGTAGGAGTCCTCTTTCGCAATCGCTATAGATCTCCAATCATTGCCCCCACCAGCCAAGCCACCACCATCACCCCTCCAACTCTCCATAACCCACCGGTCTCACCCATCCAAGATCCACCTACGAAACCTCTACTTATACTCAATCACCACAACCACCCTTACACTCAATCATACGCCATCGCCTGTTTAGAACCCACCTGCAAAACCCACCACCACCCCTTTAATCCTCTGCCCCATCAACACGATCTTCGTCAAAATCCATCTGGCTCTGCACCTCGAGATCCTACTATTGCTTCTTTATCCTCTGCCCCATTAGCACAGTTCCCGCCAAAATGCACCTGAGTCACCCCTCCACCCTCGTCTCCCAATGCTTACCTTTCCAGGATCGCTTCGTCACCCACAACGACACCTGGGTGGGATCCGAATGTTGCATGACTGGAACAGGTAGCTCGGAAATACCACCGCCCACCTCGACAACTCCTACCGGTCAAGCCTCTCCAGCATGATTTGCAACACCTGTACCGCTGATGCCTTCGACATCGTCTCACGGCTTGCCCTAATTGACGGGAACCATTCCCACTCCCAGGATGGCTTCTACCTCATTTGTACCTACGTTGACGGCATTGTCAATGAGCTCAGACCCAGGGACCTCGAGACGGTGACCTACTCCTTCTGGCTGCCTCTACTACCCCCAAGTCAAACGGAGGGAATCTCTTGGTGCAATATCCGCCGTTGGATTTCTTTTGGTTAGATTTACTCAAGACTAATTCAGGTATTTAACTCAAATAAAGTTAAAATGGATGACAGGATTTTTGGGTAAAATAGAGCATACGGGTCGTCGAGGAGGAAATTAGGTTGTTTCAAAGATCGTGGAGGTAATTGACAAAAAATATAGATTCTGTCAGGTAAAAATCCCTTTATTCAATACTAAGTTATTGTTTCTTCATAACATGGAGGGTGACCATTAGTTTATATCTATTTATTTCGTGATTGACTCGCTCCCTCTACCTCTCTCCATCAAAGGTCGTGCATAGTTTCACCTCTACCTCCAAAGTCGCACAAAGAAAGTAAAAAACTGCTCCCCCTGAAGTCAAGCAAGCGGGACTTAATCAGTGTTGTGATGGCTATGGATCTCATGCACGCTGTTTGGTATGACAAGTGCGGTGAAGGCGCCTCCGGTCTCAAGGTGGGTATCTCTCTTCCACTCACATCTTTCACTTCCCACGCCTTTGATTCTTGCAACTCCCTTATTCCCAATCATCCTTCTGCCTGAAAGTATTGTAATTACCTCTTGTGGTTCCCAAGTTCGTAAATTGTAGTGTCAAATTTTGTGTTCCCCGAGAGGTAAATTGTTCAAAAAAAAACCTTTGGAGGACAAATTCATTACGTTTTGATCAAATAATACAAGGACAATTCATTACGTTTTGATCAAATAATACAAGGACAATTCTTAATCTTTGAAGTGGCATTAATAAATTGACAGTTAAATGTCACTCATATTCATGGAAATTTTGCCATAATTCTGCTTCATTGTGGTCATAACTTTTGTAATCTAGGGAAAATATGTCTGGATGGATGAAAACCCACTGTAACGCTTATTGGAAAAGACTCAATGTTGGTCTTGTCCATCTGAAGACAAGGATGAATGACCTGTAACAATAGTCGATTTTAATGTTGTAAAAGTGAAACTCAAAATCTTCTTGGTGGTTGATGATGAGGATATGTTTTGAATGATTGTTGTCGAGTTTTTTTCTATACGGGTTAACATGCCTTCGAAGGAATGTGTGTATATTGCAGAAATAAATGAGTAGCTTGTTTATTATGAGCCATTTCATCAATAGAGAGGTTAAGATGATGGCTCAGGAATTCTGTATTGAACATCGTGTCACCTCTCCATACCACCCACGGTCCAATGGCCTGGCTAAATGTTTAAACATGGAGATAAAGACAATTCTGCATAAACTTGTGCACCCTGATAGGAAAAATTGGTCATAGCTGTTTGATTCAGTACTTTGGGCCAATAAAACCACGTACAATTCACTGTTAGGAATGTCTTCCTACTGCATGGTGTACAGAGAGAATTTCCATTTACCCATAGAGCTCATTCACAAATCTTTATGGCCAATCAATGTCTATAATTTGGATTCCAAGAAGGTTAGAAATAATGTAAAGTTGGATCTAAATTGACTTTTAGAATTCTTTGAGTATGCATACGACAATAGCCTAATGTACAAGGAGAATGCTAAGAAGTAGCACGACAAGCACATCCACCGTAAGACTTTCGAACCATGTCAGAAAGTTTGGTTTTTTGATGAAAAGCTCAAGCTATTCCCAGGGAAGTTAAAAAGCAAATGGACCAAGCCTTTCATAGTAAGACATGTACATGACAATGGAATCATCATGATATATGGACTGTCAGCTGATGCACAACCATTTGTGATCAATGGACAATTATTTAATCCTTATCTTGAACATGATACATTTCTGTCAGTGGTTGTTCGGTACGGGTGGTCTATGATGAAGAGTTTACAGCCGCAACATCAGCACAAGCAGACGAGGTCATTAAAAATATTTTTGAGTAGTTAATCATTTCTCCTTTTCTTATTCTTATTTTCATTTTCATTCTTTGAATTCTTTCTTCCGTGTTGCTCTAACCCAACTCCTTTAATTTGAGTTAAGATGCAAAAGTTAGGTTTTGGATCCCTATTGTACTATATACCTGAATAAAATATTCATTTTATTTATCTTTTATATTTTTCATAATTTTATATTTTTAAATTTTGTAAAAATTATTTATAATATATGTCTATATTTAAAATACAAAAAAACATTAAAAATAAACTAAAACAAATAAGTTTATAAAGTATATAGATGAATTACCTATACTTATACCTATATAATAAATACATCTATTTCTTTAAGTGTACAAATGAATTCAAAAAATACAATAAAAATATATTTGTATACATATAAATACGTTATGAATATATAAATTAAGTATATAAATTAATAAAATGTAAAATACAACATAAAAACAAAATACATGTATATAGATAAATTTAGCTATAACTATACATGTAAATAATAACTCATAATAAAAAACCTCATAAAAATATATAAAAATGAGGATAAAATACTACAAAAAAATAATAAATATTTTTAATTTTATAACCAAAAATTAATAAATTCATTTCCTATTTAATATTCATTTTCAAGACATTTTTGCCTTGCATTCTTCTGGTTGGTCCACGTGGACCAACCAGATTCACCCTTTTTTTGATCCAGGTCAATTGTACTACCCTCCTCTCTGACTTCTGTCAGATCCTCGAGCATCCCACTTCCTCGATTTTTCTAGGATGCCCTGATTACCAACTCACCTCGAGCTTTTCTTCGATCCTATTCCTATCACGATCGTCCTTCATGCACCATCATTAGATCCCATTGATCTCCATCGAGCCACGAACTAACCTTGATCGAAGTCGATCCTAAATCGTGTCTATAAATAAAAACTTTCTCCTCCAAACTTGACTCCGATCCCTCTTCGAGCCCCAAATCCTTTGGCCTGTGTGTGTTTGAGTTCTCAATGACAGAGCGAGCATCCCCCATGTGTCAGGTGGTGCAAGGAGGAGAGGAGGAGGTCCAAGGTGTTGCTCTGGTGAGGCCTTTGCTCCTCTGTCCCTAGGCATGAGATGCACCCCTTTAATCTATTTTTAGGAGATTCAACCTTAGTTTTTTGATTCCTACATTTTATTTTGTCCTTAAATCAGTAGTCTAGCAAGGAATCAAAGATCTTCGATCGCTGGAGCTCTTTGCTTCGGATGTATTTCACCTAGTTTTTGATAGTTTCCAACCTGCCTTTCATGCCCCTCCATTCCTTTATGCATTCTCCACTCCATCGACCCATTAGATCGCCTTGATCCTTCCTGGATTGAGGCCTTGGAGCTCCGTCCACCACCTCTATCGGAGCACCTCCTCATTGTTTGATTTATCTACAGCGAGAGAGCAACTCGCACACTAGGATAAAGCCACGCTATAACTCTCTTCAGACTAACGGTCTTATGATTAGTTGTTTTCCATTGAGGACTTCACCAGGTAGTCAGTAATCGATCCGGGACCTCCTTAGTAGAGTGGGTAGATCGGGTAGCCGGTAAACGGTCTGTAACCCATATTTGGCTGGGAAAAACTAGTTGTGAGATTGGGACAGTCTCCTGTGAGCATTGGGTTCCTAACAGCTTGCTTAATCGCTCTGATAGATTGATTTATCACCTAAAATAAAATTCGACAAGATAATTGACTGAACCTTCACGGTCTTCACATTGAGTTGAGTTGGTGAATTGGGGGTTTGTATTGTGTTTGATTGCTAGTGCTAGAGATCCTTCCATGCAATTTTCTCCTTCCACTCATTTTCTCTCTTGCACTGACCTTCGTGCTCTCGCATCCTGCCTATTAATTTCGAAGATGTCGAACCGAAGTATTTCTCATTTGGACTTTGCAAACTCATTCGACACTCTGATCCGTTCACCTTCTATTCGGGGAGACTCACATCCCGAACATGGCTCTTTCTACACTTCACCTTTTACAACATCCAGTAACCCAATTTGATATTAGCTATAATCTCGAACTAATATCTGAAAATCCATTATTTTTGAGTACTAATCGAATGTCATGTACATTTTTAGAGTCAGACATTAGATACTTGATGCCACCAAAGGGAAAGGGAACCATGTTGGAACAGAACGAGATCAACAACACCATGTTAGCCTCCATTCAGTCGATTCAAGCCCGATTATAGAACATGCTAACTTTTAGACTGCATTGAAAGATATGATTCTTGAGCCGTGATAGAAAAGACAAGATAGAGGAGAGGAGAATAATAAAAACCCTGGAGGTGGGAATGGGGGAGAAGACCTTGAGATCGAACCTGTGGATAAGCTTACATTAAAGGATGCTTATAATCCAGGGGCAGGACAAACAAATTCTTGGATTCAAATCCCTGCGATTCATGGGCATTTTGAGCTTAAGCCCACTATTTTGCCTCTTCTCCAATATTCCATGAAAATATTAATGAAGAACCTTATGTACACCTTCAGCAAATCGATCGCATTTGTGGAACAATACATCACCCAAATATCCCATTAGAGGTAGTGAATATGACAAACCTTCCTATTCGATATGATTGACAAAGCTTTGTATTGGATAAATCACTTGGGAAAGGTTGTTACTACTTGGAAAGAGTTGAGGTCCGCATTTCTGAACAAATATTACCCACTTTGACGACTCAACCAAATGTGTTCTTTGATTGCAAACTTTTCCCAAATGCTCCTTGAGCCTATTCATGAGGTGTGGGAAGGATTTAAAGATTTGACGTAGAAGTGTCCCCATCATGATATTCCAAAGATAAGCCTTGTGCAAAATTTCTTTAGATGTTTAAGCACAGAGAACCAAAATCTAATAGATGTCACTTGTGGGGGGAGCCACTTCAACAATGACGAGGACTTACTTTATCAAATTTTTGAGGAGATGGCGGAAAGCTCGACAGCTCTTTCTTCTTCATGTGCTTTTCAAAAGCACCCCATCACCTCCCCTTCATTACCCCACAAGGCTGTCAATATGACAGCATCACACGAAGTGGATAGGATGGACAACTTTGATTTGACCATAATTGGAAATAACCTATTCAAAGTGGACATAATTGAGAAACGGTCCAAGGATCTTGAGAAGCTTCAAATGATCAAACAAAGGAAGAAGAACCTAGATAAGTTGGATGAGATAACAAATCATATGGAGCTTCTTATGAGTACTATCAGTGCAGTCCAAAGTACGAGTGCGGCAGTTGATACCTCTACTAGGGAGCAGACTTCTTCCACCCAATAGAGTAGCGGAGGACCATCCACGGTTCAGCATGTCTACTATGTACAGACCCCTGATCAGGTTCAACAGCATTCACAACAGATAATTATGTAACAAGAAGTAACCTACATTCCTGAGCAACAATCTTTACCTCCACTTGTCATTCAGGAGGAGAACTGCATTTGGTTCGACCATGAGCGAAACCAACCCCGTCCGTCAGGGCAAGGCCAATTGGGTTCATAGCAGGGTCAAAGACCTGCCCACTAGTTTCAGGGAGGCAGACAGCAGCAGTACCAGCACCAGCAGTTCCAGCCTCACCATCAGTCTCCATCACAGTTCCAAAACTGGAGACATGGCCAGCGTCAGTAGCAGTCTGTATATTTTCCTCATCCTAACCTATAGCAGATTGCATATTATGAACAATATCCATATCCTCCTCCTCCTCAACATAATCTGTATGATTACCAACAGCCTCTGCACTATCACTCTCAGCAACATCTTGTCATTGAGCAACCTGAGGCTCCTTCAACAAACCCATCACTGGACCAACTTGCACTGCTCATGAAGAACATGAACGAACTGACTCAGCGGATCGACGACCTGACCAATACTAAGACATCGATTCCATCTCATGTCGAAGCCAACCCCAAAAACTTCAGATGCAAGGAGCAAGTAGCCAATAGCCCACCCACACCTGAGATATGTATGTCCCTCGATTATACATGTTTATCTAATGCCATTTCTCTCGAGAGTGGTAGGATATTGCAGCCGCCTACGCACCAGTTAGGGTTGGGAGATCAAACCATTGAGAGAGCATCATCTTCCACACCAACAGTCGAGAGGCCTAGTGTAGCAGCACCCAAGTCTGGAGTTCCATTGCCTTCACCACCACCTTCACATCCAACAGTCAGATGTAGATCACTATCAGAAAGAGAGAATGTACCAGTCATTGATTCTTCCTCTTCATCAGCAATAGCATCTCGTTCTATTTTAGATTATGTTTTCCCTTCTCCTATTTTGGACAACACTGTACAGATAGATTCCGGTTGTCCTGTTGTACATGAGGATTCCAATTTGAATAATGGTATTGAGAGGTTGGTAGGGAAAGAGTTCTTTTGTTTCTTGGATTGGTACTCGAGATATAAGCATGTTGCTATCGTTCCTGTGGACAAAGAGAAAACTACTTTCACTTATCTGTCTGGCACCTAACCTTTAGAAGGATGCTCTTTGGATTGTGTAATACCTCCGCTACATTTCAAAGGTGTACGTTGGTCGTTTTTACCGATATATTGGGTAGTTTCCTTAAGATCTTCATGGACGATTTCTCAGTCTATGGAGATAGTTTTGACACATGTCTTGCTCATTTAGACCAAGTTCTTCAACATTGTTCTAAGGTAAATCTAATGCTCTCATGGGAGAAGAGTCAATTTATGTTGACTAATGGGATTGTATTGGGACATGTCATCTTTGAACATGGTATGGAGGTTGACCCGGCTAAGATTGATGTGATTTCCAAGTTAGAGACACCGTAGAATTTGAAGCAATTAAGGTCATTTCTGTGACACGTAGGATTCTATAGGCGATTCATAGAAAACTTCAGCAAGATCGCCGGACCTTTGACTGAGCTTCTGTGCAAGAAGAGTGGGTTTGTTGTCGATGGGAAGTCCTTCTTGCATTCAATCAGATGATAGATATGGTTACTAGGGCTCCTTTCTTATAGCCACCTCATTGGTCTCTTCCTTTCGAGATCATGACGGATGCCTCAAATTTCGCAGTTAGAGCTATTTTAAGATAGAGACGGGATGGGATAACATTTGTTATACACTATGTTAGCAAGACTCTGGATAAAGCACAAGAAATTATACAATTACAGAGAAGGAGATGTTAGCAGTTGTGTTTGAGCTAGAGGAGTTCAGATCTTACCTCCTCGATTCTCACATTATTGTATACACGGATCACACTGCCATATGATACTTACGGACAAAGAAGGATGCCAAACCACACCCTATCAGATGGATCATTCTTCTTCAGGAATTTGATTTAGTGATTCGAGATAAACCTGGAGTGAAAAATGTTGTAGCAAATCACCTTTCTCATATCACAGATGCAAAGACCTCTGAGCAGAGTATGATCCCTATTTCCAAAACCTTTCCAGATGAGACCATTTTGTCTGTGAACTCAGTCCCATGGTATGTTGATATTGTGAACTATCTTGTCTCCAAGAAAGTTCCACAAGATTGGCCAAAGTAGTAGACAGATTTCTGTTAGAGATTCATTATTACCAATGGGAGGATCCTTACCTATTTCACGAGGGTACGGATTGTATCTAGAGAAGGTGCATTCCTCAGGAGGAACACACCAGTGTACTTGAGCATTGTCATAAATTAGAATTAGGTGGGCAATATTCGGGGAAGCGTACGACAACAAAGGTTTTACAAAGTGGCCTATGGCGGCCCACATTGTTTAAGTATGCTACAGACTATGTTCGAGGTTGTACTAACTGTCAGAAAATGGGAGGAACCTTGGTTCCAAAGATACCATGCCCCTAAGATACATATAGATTTCATATGTTTTTGATACTTGGGGCATATACCTCATGGACCCATATTCTGTCAGTCGGAGATTTCAGTACATCCTGCTCGTAATGGATTATGTTAGTCAATGGGTGGAGACTATCCCCACCCGGGCCACTGATAATCGTACAATACGTTCCTTTTTCAAGGATCACATTATTGTGTGGTTTAGGATTCTCAAAATACTGATTTCAGATAGGGGAAGCCATTTTATTAATAGAGAAGTAAAGAAGCTTGTGAAGGAGTATGCCATTGAGCACAGAGTTGCATCTCCTTACCACCCCCAGACTAATGGCTTGATAGAAAATTCAAATAGGGAGATCAAGATGATATTACAAAAACTTAAGCATCCAAGTAGGAAGAACTGGCCTCAGATGCTTGATTTAGTTCTGTGGGCTTATCAGACAGCTTACAAGTCTCCTTTGGGTATGTCTCCCTACAGATTGGTGTATGGAAAGCCTTTCCACCTTTCAGTGGAATTAATTCACAAATCTTTATAGGAACTCCATGTATGCAATCTTGATTATGAGAAGGTGGGAAAGAATAAGAAGTTGGATTTGAATAGATTATTGGAATTCCGAGACTTTGCATATGATAACTCACTCATGTATAAGGAGAAAGTAAAGCATTGGCATGATAAACACATTCGAAGAAAGACTTTCTCCCCTGATCATAAACTTTGGTTATTTGATGCTAAGTTGAAGTAGTTTCTAAGAAAATTGAAAAGCAAATGGTCAGGATCGTTCATTGTGAGAGTTGTATGTGACAATGGGAGTATTGTCATATCTGGGTTGTCATCTGACGCATAACCACTTGGTGTGAATAGACAGTTGCTGAAGGCATATCTAGCATGATACATTCATGTCTATCATTGATTTTATATCTATGGTTTCAGACGATGATCCCTTTTATTCTATCTTCTGCATGTGATACATGAGCTAACTACCTCTTGTATATCCTTTCGTTTCATTCTTTCTTCTTCCATTTTATCATTCACCCCTTTTCCGTGGGTATATATGTTATACTTAGGATGTGCTTTATCCTAAGTATAGGGGGTGAATGATTTGTGTTGTACATATCATCTCTTCTTTTTGTTTTTCTTCTGATCTCATCGGTTTTTCCTTTTTGTACAGTTTCTATACTTAGGATTACTTTATCCCAAGTATAGGGGGATCATCGATTTCTATTCTTTTCATCTTTTCTTTGAGTCGTTGTATCATAGGAGTCTTTTCACTTTTATATACTTAGCATGAGTTATGTCTTCCTTTGCCACTCTCGAATCACTATGAGGACATAGTTCAAAACATTTGAAAAACCTGTGTCAAATAAAGTTTGAGGAATACATACATCTCACCAAAATTCACGATATATAGTTATAAAATTGACCACACACCCTTGTAGATTCTTAAAATCCACTTCTTGTACATATAAGATGCATCCCCGTGTAAATATGTGTACCTAGTTTATAGCCAAAATCTTTTGTTTTCAAAAATCCCAAAAACATTTGCAAAATTAAAATTCAAAAACATTTGAAAAAACTTTTTGAAAAATCTAAAAAATTGCATATGCATCATCTTTTCAGAAATCCATAAAAAGTTCAAAATCTTTGAAAATTGCATCACAAAAATATTTTCTGCATTCTGCATAGCATGAGCATTTTTCGGATTGAGTTTGATAGTTGAACGAGTCTAAGTAAAATCCGAATATTAGAGCTTGGTTGGACCTTAAATCTACCTAATTAACAGGAACCTTATAGGAACTGGGATTGAGGTAATTCAGGCCTAGTTGACTTAATTATTTGAGGATCACGAGACTTGGTTCAATGGATTCTTGACTGCCTAAGTAGAGTATTTCAGAGCACACGCACGACTCTTGTTGATAACGACCTAACTTGGACACCTGCACCTTTCACTTGGCTCAACTCAGTTGGAGTGGTGAGGAAGTTGGATTTGCCGGTATGAGACACACACATGTGGAAACACTTGTCCTCCTCTAGGGAGGGAAGTGCACCCCAACCCGTCCAGTGATGATGAGTTTCGAGGATAGGATATCATGGGTTGCAATAAAGCTTCAAAAGAGGGATAGTCTACTGGCTCAAGAGGAAAAACTCCCTATGTAAATGTTGTTGTATATAGTATTCAAAAAAATGCAAAAAGGAAAAATTCAAAAAAAGTGGACATGCTTGTACAAAAATAAAAATGCCTGCCGGAGTGTACATATGTGTAAAGTCAAATAAGCAAGCTTGAGATTCAAAGTCAAATCATGTGAGCCTGCAGCTGGATGACTTGAATACACTGGTCTTGCATCCTAGGATAGGTAGCTACACTGGTTACCGTCCATTCTTCTCTTCACCCCCTCCTCTGGAGCCGGTTGCCACTTGAACTTAGAAGGGAATACCCTGCTCCTTGAGGAATGAGTTGTTGGATTGGGGAATCATTAAGTTGTCATATTGGAGAAGTCAATCTCTTTGTCATTTCAGTTGGGGTGAGCCACCATCACTTACATTGTACGAGTCAGATTCATAGTCGTAAGGGTTTGCGTATGAGATGAAATATTTCTGACCTGGCTATTGAGGAGACTTGAGCAGAGTTTTGGGATTCTCGAAGGTTGTTGGATTTCAAATCCGGTTCTCATTAAGGTTCCGCCCGCACTAATATTCCAAAGGTTCGACTTAATCTCCAAACTTTGATTTTGTGAAGGCAAGTTTGATTATTAAATTCAATCCACATTTCTTCTTTTTCTTTTCTTTGTTTTTCTTTTCTACACTTATTGCATAAGTGTTTGCTAGGGACTAGCAAAGGCAAGTATAAGGGGATGATGAATATACGTTTCATCATCTTTATTCTATCATTTTGGCCTTAAAAACCCTAGTAAATGCGTGTAAATAGGCTTAATTTAGGCATTTTATCATCCATGCATTATTGTGTAAATATTGTATAAAAGGTGGTTTTTAAAGCCAAAATTATATAATAAATAAAAAAAAGAAAAGGAATAAAATATTGTAAATATTTTATGACCCGAAACCCCGAGACCTAAGCATCTCGATGACTAGGTCGACAAGGAATAAAGTAGGGGGAGATAAGGGCCAAAATACAATAAAAATACCTTTTATTTAATTCATTCTTTATTAATTTTGGGACCTATTTTTGGATCCACTTTTTATACATCAAATAAAGAGACTTTGAACATGAAAGTTGTAGATAATTAAATAAAGAAAAATACAAAATTGATTTCATTAAAAAATAATATACAGATAAAAAGATATGATCTAAATAAGATTCCAAAATCCCAAATTCCCATACATGTATCTCGCAAATAAAAACTCGAAATGTACCAAACTCACTTTAATTGTATATAACATTAAATAATCTATTTAATGAAGTGGTTTCGTATTTTTCGGAGTTACAGTTTGAAAGTTAAGTTTTGGACCCTACTTGTATACTTGTACAGATTAAAATATTCATGTTATTATTTATTCATTATTTTTATAATTTTTTTTATTTTTATACTTTTATAAATATTATTTATAATATATATATATATTAAAACTGGAATGAAAACATAAAGAAAATATAAAATAAAATACTTGTAAATAATATACATAGGTATAATACCTGTATATATACTTGTAGAATTCACACTTTCATTTTATTTAGTGTACTAAACACTTCAGAAAAACAAAATAAAAATATATTTAAGTGTATAAAAATACTCTATAAATTTATAAAATAATAAATAAAAATAAATAAATTAAACACACAAAATAAAAATAAATTAATAAAATACATAGATATATATATATATACCTATATAGCCTATAAATGGTAACTTGTAATTTTATACCTTATAAAAATAATTAAAAATCACTATAAAATACTTTATAAAATAATAAACATTTTTCATTTAATAACCAAAAATCAATAAAGTCATTTGTTATTTTTATTCGATTTTTAAATTATTTGTCCAACGATTTTTCTGGTTGGTCCACGTGGACCAACCAGATTCAGCCGTTGGTTGACCTCGGTCAACTCTCTGACCGAGGTCTTCCAGTGCATCAGACTTGGTTTTTGTCCGCTTTGGCGGATTTTTCTAGGTCGAGGCGACCCTCTATTCACGAATCTTCCTTCTTGACTTTTGTTCGCCTTCGATCGAGGAATCAGGCCCAGATGAAATATCAGGTTTTGGATCACTGCTCATCCTCGTGCGCCTCGATCTTTGGGTTCTGTCAGCCACTTCTTCAAAAAACCCCTACCTCCATTTTGATTTTGATCCCTCTTCCTCCATTTTCGCCCGTAAACCCCTAGCCCATTGCACTCCTGGTGACAGCAGGAAGCGATTTGAGCTTGGGCTTGTGCCATTTGGTGTCGAATTGAGGTCAATCCAGCCCCTCGCCGGAGCTCCGCCCGAAGTTGCCATCTTCGCCCCCGGTGAGTCTTCCTCCTTTCTTTTTGCATTTTCTTGTAGCTTATCTGTAGGGTAGCGTAGCTTTGTGACAGTTTAGCTTCTCGTTTCGTTTCTCACCGTGAATCCATCTTCGAATCCACGGCGGAGCTCAGCTCCGCCTCCGCTTCCCGACCACCTTGTTGCTCGAATCAACTGCCTATCATCACCATATTCTTCCTCATCGCTCTATCGCCCAGTTCCCCCCTTTCATCCACCTCAATCTTGCTCAGATCGAGCTATTAGAGCTTCGCTCTCCGCCTTACGTCGGAGCTCATCGTCCAACCCCATCTGAGAGCACTCCGAGCTCCACCTTTTTGCCATGCTTCTAACCCTGCAGGAAAGAGCGCAAGAGGAGGCTCGAAGGAGCCTCGACAACTAGGGGAAGCACCACCCAGGTCTCCGCCACCGTTTGCCCTCACCTCGTTGTCCCAGCAGCTGCTGACACCATCGTTCGACGCTGAAGGGCCCCAGGATCATTTTGCCCTCGATCCTAGGGCCGGAGAGGTCGTGTGTCGGCCAGAATCAATCGTCAAAGCTCGCCGGGGAGTGTGTTCTTCGTGGACCTCTCTCCTCCATTTGATCAGGGGCGCCGTCCAGAACGCACAGGAGCAGTCAGATCATCAGGAATCTCCACCGTCGGATCCCTTCGTGGGGATCTAATCTTGGACGTCCGTGCGAAGCATCATCGGGTCACCAGATCAGGACACGTGGATAAGTGGATCGTCATCAACCATCCGATCGCGCGCAACGAGTGGTATTTTGCATCCAACCCCCGCGCTTTTTGTATTTATGTATTAGTCCTAAAACTTCCAATTGCTGATTAAAATATTTTGTAATATTTGTAATCAAGCCCCTGAACTTTAATATTTTGCACTTTAGTCCCTATCCATGTCACCTCACGTGACTGGGACATGTGATTTAGGATATTTTGCACTGAGGACCTTGATCGTTTTTGTATTTGCATTTATACCCCTGTGCGTAGGTATTATAATATATCTTTGGGTTATTTGCACTCTTGTCCTGCCGGTTTTTGTTATTTGCAATTATACCCCTGTGAATAGTAGAACTCGTGCTTGCGCGTGATTTTTTGGTAAAATTGCAACCAGACCCTTGGCTTTCTGTGTATTTGCATATATGCCCTTGTTAGTAGTGTAGTTTCTTGTCATTTCTAGTATTTATTTCACGCATCATTTTAACCTGAAAAATCACCAAAAAATTATCATAGGCTCCTGTTTGCTTGCTCATTCACGCCATATTTTTGTATTGCATTTTATTGCACTTTCATAATTATTAAAAATAAAAAATATGCATTTTCAGCATTGTTTGCATTAGAAAATCCATAAAAATTATAAAAACGTTTTGAAAAATTCCAAAAAAAATGTTTTTTTCTTGTCTTATCATATTTTAGTGTCAGTCCAAAAATCATTAAAAATTTCAAAACAAAAACCTTAAAAATTAGAAAACTCCTAAAAATATCATAAAAATCTAAAAGATTCTAGAAAATCATAAAAATATAAACTCAGATTTTGTAGTTTCCTTAGTTTATTGCCTTTATTTTAAAATTAATCTGAAGAATTTTGGATACTATTTGCTAATTTTTATCCTCATTTTAGTCTCGGCCAGTAGGTTAGTTCACTGTTTACTTGTAATTTCACTTTTAAAAACACCAAAAACATTCACAAAAATCTCTAAAAATCACAAAAACATTATAAAAGTATAGAAAGACCAAAAACATTTTATTTCCTGATTTTTGAGCATTTTTCCCTATTTTTATAAATACTCTATCCCTCTCTTCCTTATATTGTATATATATATATATTCTACTATATAAAAAGAAAATATAAAAATATAAAATATAAAAAGAAAATATAAAATCATAAAATTAAAATCAAAATACAAAAATACAAAATTAAATAAAAAATATAAAATCAAAAACCCATAAAAAATCCATATTGACTAAGTAGTTCATTAGACATAGGCCTTGACTTCTTGTCTACTCACTCTATACCCTTGTTTCCTGTGTTCGACCCCTACTTACTTGCCATTATACGTTTTTAGTAGGGTAAAATAAATTTTATTCCTTGCTCTTGATTGCTTGATTAATTGTGTGGGTTAATTGTTGACGAAAGTGAAGGCTTGAGTAGTCGCCCCAGCGACAGTGAGTCTGATTTGTCAGACCACTATTTAGCGGCTCTCGTATTTTCGTTTTTCACTACCCTGACACAATTTCTACCTCAGTTTTACATACGCAAGTCATCTACTCGCCTCTCTACTCTTATACCTTCCCTGTCATCCAGCACGCCCTAGGTATGCGATGAACACATTGTTTCTATTGATGAAAACGATGTTATGCTTGATCTACAAGATATTACACAGGAGGTACTTGTACCAAAGAACAAAGAGGCCAATGACCTCGATGTACCTATTGCCTTGAGGAAGCTACGTCACAACTGTGCTACGTATCCTCTAGTTGTGCATGTCTCCTTGGATCATCTTTCAAATGAGTACAAGAGGTGTGTTATTTGTTGTTAATATTCCATGAACATATCAAGAGGCCATACAGGATAGCAGTTGGTGACTTTCCATATAGGAGGAGATGGTTGCTTTGTAGTCTCGTGGTACCTGGATTGTTGTTCTACCCCTTCAGGTGCATCTGTTGTGGGATACAAATGGATCTTTACGGTGAAGCAGCTGGAAGATGGCAGTCTGGATCGTTACGAGGCAATGCTTATAGCACGTAGATTCACCCAGACTTATGGGGTTGACTATCAGGATACCTTCTCTCCAGTGGCCAGATACTCGACATTGTTTGTTCTCCTGTTAGTTGCTATGTTTACGGGACTGGCCTCCAGCTTGATGTGAAGAATGTGTTTCTATATGGAGATCTATAGGAGGAGGTTTATATGCAGTAGGCATCAGGGTTTGCTATTAAAGGGGGATCTTAGATTGTGTATAGGCTCTACAAGGCAATTTACAAACTAACGCAGAGTCCGAGAGCTTGGTACCGGAAGCTTTCAGAGTTGATAGAGCATCAAGGGTTTGCTCGATCCACTACAGATCACTCACTTTTATTCAGAGGATACATAGGTTTTATTGCTATTCTTGTCTATGTTGACGATGTTATTGCCACGGGTGATGATGAGTAGGGCATTCAGGCGGCAAATGAGTTCTTAGGTCAACAGTTTGTGACCAAGGACCTTGGCAATCTCTGATACTTCCTTGGATTGGAGTTTTCCAGGAACGAACGTGGTCTTGCGATGACCCATAGGAAGTTTGTTAATGAGCTTCTACTAGAAACATGTATTAGAGGGTGCAAGCTTACTACTACTCCTATGGACCTAAGTATGAGATTATATGATGATGACATTGAGGAGATAGATATGAGGAGATACATGGAGCTGGTTGGGAAGCTCCTATATGCTACCATCACCATGCCAGATATATCCTTGGTTGTGAACAAGGTGAGCTAGTTCATGGAGAGACCATGAAGATTCATATGGATGTTGTCTATATGATTTTGAGATATCCGAAGTCTTCACCAGGTATTGTTCTTATATTCAACAGTGGCACTTCCATTGAGACGACAACGTGTGCAGATGCAAATTATGCAAGATGGCCTAGGGACAGAAGTCTACTTCTGATTTTGCTATTTTTGTTGGCAGCTCACTCATGTCATAGAAAAGTAAGAAGCAAACAGTGGTTGCTAGATCTAGTGCAGAGTCCGAGTACGTGGCCATGGCTCAAGGAAGCAAAGAGATGATGTGGATTATATCGGTTTTGACTGATCTTGCAGTTGATGTACCTCTTCCTATGCAGCTTCTATGTGACAATCAGGCATCATTTTTTATTGCATATAATCTTTTATTCCATGAATGTACAAAGCATATAGAAGTGGAATGCCACTATACCAAAGACATGATCCAGAAGGGTCTCATATCCATCTCTCATGTTTCTACCGAAGATCAAACCGTTGATATATTCACCAAAACTATTACTAGTGGCCCTTTCCAAAAACGTTGTTCCAAGCTGAGCATGATAAACATATATGCTCTAGCTTGAGCGGGAGTGTTGAGTTTATTATACATCTTTGGTGTTATTTTTCTTTCTTTTCCTTTATATACCTCTCATGCAATTTACCCAAGGGTTTTTTCTTATATAAGATAGCCCTGGGTCTCATGAATATCAAGTCATATTATTTTTCCTCCAACAATTAAGCTATCACTTTTTTATTAATTATAATTCATGTTTGATAGATCTTGGTAATATGGATGGTGAGTCCCAGTTCTAATATTTATCTTTCTCTAATCTTTAAGGCTTAGTGGATAGTTTGTGATTTTGGTCTGATTGTGACCTCACACTATGACTCTAAGGCGTGAAGCCTTAGGGTTGGGGGGCCTTCGTAGGCATGCAATGGAATGTAATGCATCATAAATAAGTTCCCAAGACGTTCACTAGTACCATCTAGCAAACATAATTTCCTGTATTAACCGTATAAGATTTCCGTTATTTCCCATCCTATTTCAAATTCTTTAATTTGTTAAATGCTTAGTATGGTTGAGGTGATCCAGATTTCTTTTCGATGTTTATGAGTCATGTGGGTGGATCTTAATAAGTATAGATGATGTGTCTTGTATTCTGGTTCTTTTCTTATTAAAATATCAAGCTCAGTGGATAGTTTGTAGACTGGGTGAGACTTCACACACTGACTCTAAGGCGTTAAAGAAGCCTTAGGGTTGGTATGCCTATGCAGGCATGTGGAGGGGTAAAATGCATCCTAACTAAGTTCCCAACACATCCACTAGCTTCTTTGTCAATCGTGGTAGTATCTCTTAGTATGATAAGAATGATTTTCATAATATGATCTTTCCTCTTCGCCAGGACCTACTGTGAAATAGTAACTAGCTCAACTGAAACCAAGCTCAACTGTAACCCACTGCAAAAATAGTAACCAAACTCAAGCAGTGAGGAAGCCTCCAAAGAGACCTTTCCGTCTCACCTACCTAGTGGAAGTGTGGACCAGAGGAGGGCCAGGCCTACTCCAAAACTACTCCCTTGAGATGGGGGAGAGACTTTTCGAAACAAGTCACACCAGAAAAACCGACCCGACCGGTGCAAGCAAACAAGCTCGAAAAATCAAAGCTGAGGGTCCTCCAGTATAAGCACCCTAAAGAATATAGGGTTAGTGGACTGGTCAAAAAGAAACCTATGGATCCTATAGAGGAGTAAAACTGCGAGTGCTCGTGAAAAACTGAGAAAAGACTGGGATCCGAGACTCGCGTACTAAGCGGACGCTGCCCTAACTGGACTTCCTATCTCCCACCCAACTGAAGGTCACCGTACCCTCGTACAATCAGGTGTAATCAATCATTGTTGAATCACCATCACTGACTTGATTCCTTGTCCTTTCTCAATCTTTTCTGTGGTTGATTTTATATATCTAGATTTATTGTCAATAATTCAGTCAATAGTGATCGATAATCAATAGAATATACCCAAAGGATTAATTCATGAAGATGATCGGTCTTTGTGGTTGTAATTTATCATTTCTAAAATTTTGAGATTATCAGATATTCGTGGATCTAGATCTAAATTTGATTCGATGTAGAAATTGCACTTTTCTTATTTAACTCATAATTTAGTAGTATGATTATTGATTGAAAAGTTATAAGTTTCTTGTATGAAAATACCACAATGTTCTCTTTTTTCAAATCATGAGATGAAGAGTTACTCATTAGATTTTGGATTTAAGTTCTTATCAATACAATTTTCCAACTCTTTTCTTCTTTAACTCATAAGATTTAGAGCTACTTATTAGATGTAAATTTTATCTCAATTTTTATGCTAATTCATCCCTAAATCTCTTAAATTTAATCATAAAATCAACGGTTAATTAATGATTTATAATTTTATTTTAAATGCATGTTAATCACTCTAAACCTATACGTATAAGCCATGAAAACAATGGCTAATAATGATCAAATCTTTAGTCATATTCATGCCAATTTCACTTACTGCAACTAAATATTTTGAGTATGGAGAAGGGGCAAATGGTGGCAACTAAGTGAAAGCACATGTTTTTTTACATTTTGGAGTCTACAGAAATCTGATACACAGGCGTACAGATGAAAGATAAAGGGGTTTAGTTTATCTTTCATTGATAGTTTATATTTAGAAGATTTTTGTTAGTCAACATGATCACAAGTCATTTTAGTACAACTACTAACTTCTACAGGAGCTTCTCACATAGTTAAGTTAAAACCATCAGAACATTCCCAAATTGTACCATATTTAAGTCTAGAGTTTCAGTCCCTAGTTGATTACTATAATTACATCTGAGCTTCAAGCAACTTAGGTTAAAAATATCTTAGATTCTCCCTGGAGCATTTTGCAGTCTCCTTGTGGTGACTTTAAAGTTGATCACACAAAATAACCTATTCATTAGGAAGATGCAATCTTCTCTACTGAAGGAGATTCATAGCCTGAAAAGTGAACATTTCTAATGTGTTCTAAGAAAAAAATAGTGATGGGGTAAGAGAAATTTCAAGAGTATGAGACTTAATCTTAAATTAGATTTAGGGTGAGGGAATTACCAACAAATCATTAATGAGATATCAACTTCAAATATCATGGATATTATTGCATGCAATGCAGGAAACATCCAACATTAACATATTCACTTGATTATATATGGATATCATGAAAAAATATAGATTTCAAACTACAGAAAATATGTAGAATGACATAGATGGCAGAAAGAGGAGGTCTTAGAATGTACCTTAGATCCTCCAAGATTGGAGGATCGATTTGCATGCTGGAGGGAACTCCGTAGGAGATTGATTGCAATAGTTTTTTGCTGCACATGAAGTAACTCCAGCTTCTTTGAAGCAGCAGTAGGCCTCTGTGATGCCCATAGATCCGGGCACCTGTTTACGCCGCTTTCGCAATACAACATTCACTAACATCGCTCTAAGTATATGAAAATCAGAGGAAATCTTTTGTGTCTGCTATTTGTATATGACATTCAAATTAATATAACAACCACAGAACCATCAATAACAAGTGCCATCAACATTGCATTTCATTAATTTCCACATTTGTATACAACATGTACAAAAGAGACTGACAGTTATACATATATCCCAAAACATATAGAGAAGAGAAAGGAAAACATTTACATTATGAACTGAAAAAAATACAACAAAGGTAACTGTACCCTCTGGTATATGTACGGATGCCAGAAAACATCAACCAATTAGTGCAGTGCAGGCTCCTTACTTTCCCAAATATGCAAAGAACAAGAGGCATCAGGGAGCGTTGGTACTTCCTAAAAATTTATTAAAATAGACAGATATTTAATGTGGTTGAAAAAGAAACAAGTAGAAAGGCATAACATTTAACTTTTAACAACTACCTGCATTGAGAATGTTTTTAAGCTACTCTAAAAGTATTTCCCGTGATTTCCCATTGATCCAACATTTTCAAATATAACATTTAAAATAGTATTTGATAGCATATATTTATATATTATTCTTTTGTCATTTAGATCTCATATTTGTTGGTCTTGATAATGGGATTGATGAGATTCAATCTGGTTCTATATTATTTCTAATTTTTCGAGTCTGGTGGATAGTCTGTGGTCTTGATCTGTATGTGACCTCATACTATGACTCTAAGTCGTGTAGAGTACCTTAGGGTTGGGGTGCCTAGATGTATTATCCATTATGCTTCATTCTGAGTTTCACTGTAACTCCTCCAAATGTAACCCTCGCCATGCATGTTGGCGGAAAGTAACCAAAACTCAAACGGTGAGGTAGCCTCCTAAGAGGGTCTTTCATCTTACACTCTTATTGGAAGTATGTTCCAATAGAAGGAAAGGTCTACTCCAAAAATACACCAAGGATACGGGTGAGAGAGACTCTCCGGAAAAGTCACTCTAGAAACTAGCCCGATTAGTACGGAAAAACGAGCTCGTACAAAAAACTAAAAACGAGGATCCCCTGCATCGATATCCTAAAACAGAGGGTCCATGGAAGTGGCAGAAGTCAGGATCCCAATAAGGCGTAAAAACTCTACGAGCTCGCGTAAAACCGTGAAAAAGACTGGGATCCTAGACTCTGCACTAAGCGACCGCTGTCCTAACTGGGCTTCCTTTCCTCCACCCAGTTGAGGGTCACCGCGCCCTCGCACCGTCAGGTATAAGGGACACCGTGACCGACACTCAAATTGATGTCATCGGTTCTTATTAACCCTTTAGGTTTATTGATTGTATTGTCATACTTCCATATCTTACATGATTAGCTTTACAAGCCATATTGAACAATCCACTCAATCATTGCTATAAGTTGTACTTACATAGTACATGATCATTGACGAGGATGACTGGTAATGTAAAAACACCTGGAACTTTGCGCATTCTTTTTTATGAAATATAGAATTAAGGATTGATCTAAATATGAGATTTAACTCACACAATAAACCCAAATTTTTAAGTGGTTAAGCATGGATTTGACTACTAATATTGTTCACTATTGTCATCTTTTGTGCAGATTCAAAACATTTATTCAACATAATTCTTATAAACCAATATCAAACATGTTTGGATCTCATTAAATGTCTACTCAGGTATTGCTCCTAATTTATTGCTTCCATAGATCTCAACTATATAAATATACTTTGATCCTTAATAGCTTTAACAAGTAGTATTCAACCACACAATTTTGGATGTCAGCCAACCAACCCATTTACTTTCAACACCCAATCATATTCCCCTTGTTTTAAAAGAGTATGTTGTTGTAGTGAAGTCACAAACACTAAAGTCTCACCCAACAAGCCACAGTCCACATAACACTTCATTTACACAATACTTATAACATGAAATGATCTCACGCAATTCTTTATGAATTTCATAGGAAGAGGAATATGCAGGAATGCATAAAACGTACCTACACTGGTGGAGTTATGGTTATTATTATTATTTTAAAAAAATCTTAACCCTTTTTAAATTCAATTATCCTTAATATAGCATGATTTAAAATTAAATCATTATCAGATTTAATATAAATTTTCAGAATAAAACTCTGAAAATCCACCAATTTTTTAACAGAATCATATAAACCCCGTCATGAAATCAATATCTTTCATACTTTTCTCCAAAAGTAATAATCTATCTAAAACAATAAATCATGCTTATGAGTTCATGATTTAAGATAACTTTAGCCTTGGTGTCGGTGGCTTTATTCCCAACCAATTTCTTAGTTTACCCTTCTCAAAGGAAGGTACTAATATTCATCCTTAAGATAACAACATATCATGCATGAAAACACAATTCTATTAATAAAACAAGCAGACACTTTTTTCAAAAAAACCAAATTTAACAAGTACATAATACCTATATGTCAACTTTTAATGATTTCATACAATTATAACTAAAACACCTAGTATCTGTTGTTATACAAAAATTTAAGTTTTATGGACAAAAGCATATGATAGCAAAACAGAAGTGGACCAATTGTATATGATGATGGAAGCATAACTTAAGAGAGCAGCAAAAAGGAGGGATAATTGGTCATGCAATGGTAGAAAAGAAGAGTAGAGAGGAATGTACATGTATGCAACAAGTCTGTGGAGAAGAGAAGCAGCAGAAATTTGGGCCCCTCAAGGGTTTTCCAGTAGCATGAAACTCCAACTAGTAGCAGATGGTTGTTGTCCTTGCTGCAGCAGTAGCATCAACTGTAGAGAGGCTTCTTCTTCTTGATGGAGAGCAAGGCAGGAACCCAAGAAACAAGAGCAGCTGCCCCAACTATTGTGGAGAGCAACACAACAGTGAGGCCTCTCCTTCTTGGTGGAAATTGAGAGAGGAAAATAGAGAATAATGAAGAGGCTTTGTGATATATATATATATATATATATATATATATATATATATATATATATATATATATATATGAGGTGAGGGAATCAAGGAGGTGTTGTCAAATGGAAAGTCTTTTTTTGCCAAACGGGGGGGGCGTGTATAGAAGAGCCAAATGGCAAGAGAAAGGGCAACAGATTCGTTGTTTACAGCTCTGGTGTTCTTAAATTTTTTTGATTTACTTTTTAATATTTTTTTACTTTTATTTGAGATATAAATGTCACCCGTATTCGTGCTTCGAATGTCAGATTTTGACGCGCAATATCTCGTTTGATCATCTCTGAATGACGATCAAAATGACCGATCTGGTTTGCATGCCCGAAATTTTCGAGATACGATTTTGGTTTATTATTAAATTTGACGATTTTAAAATACTAAATGATCTCCGATTGACGAATGGTCGATTCTTTTGGTCTTGTTTCATCATATCGGATTTAATGGCAGTCTCGGTTTGTTTCGTAGTTTCTGAATTCGTGTCGCAGCTTTTTCCAGATATGCATTACAATGCGATCGATTTTTGGTCGATTTTTCCCACAACTTTTGATTCGTGATCAATTGATCGATTTAAGTTATTTAATACTGCCCTACAAATTTATTAAGTTAAACGGATTCTAATCGAGCCAGATTTTGGTTGAATTGAATCTGGATGTTACAAATATAAAACCTCAAAGGGAATCTCGTCCTCGAGACTCAAGTTAAGGTCAATATATGTCTTGTTTGGACTCTATGTGGCCATAAAAACCTCAAAGGAAGACAAGACATATCCTTTTAACATGTATATAATTTATATGAGCTTGTTTTAATGAGTACATGAGAAGAGTTGCGGGTATCGTTCCCGCATGTCGGCTTCAGTCTCCCACGTCTCCTCCTTGATGACGTGTCAGTGCCACAACACCTTGACCAATGGAATCTCTTTGCTATGAAGTTTCTTCACAGCACTGTCAAGTATATGTACTGGCCTCTCCTCATATGTCAAATCTAGCTCCACGTCAAGATTTTTGTAACTGATGATGTGTGGAAGGCCGCACACATGCTTCCTCAGATTGGATACATGAAAAATCTCATAAATACGCAAAAGATGTGGAGGAAGGGCTACTCGATAGGACACCTTCCCCACTCTATCAAGGATCTCGAACGGTTTTTATATTGTGGTGCCAACTTGTCACGAACGCCAAATCTCTGCATTCCCTTCATGGGAGATATACGGAGAAATACCCAATCTCCCACGTATAATTTACAGGAATATCATTTATATGTGAGATTAAGTTGAATATAGGTAATTCATAATTGAATGGATGAAAAGAAAGAATTGGATTACTTGAAACTTTAAGTCTCTTCTTCGACGGTCTGCATAGTTTTTCTGGCGGCTTTGTGTCGTCAGAAGCTTCTGCCTCACAAGATCAACAACTCTCACAGTCTCCTCTAAGATAACCACAGAATATAGAGCATGATCACCTACCTCACGCCAACTGAGAGGTGTGAGGCATCTCTGCCCATATAGGGCTTCGAATGGTGCCATGCTAATACTGGAATGATAGCCGTTATCGTACGTGAACTCCACCAAAGGCAGATGGTCCTTCTAGGACTCTTTCCACTCCAAAGAGCATGCGTGTAGTAAAACTCAAGTGTCTGAATGGTGCGCCAAATCTGTCCATCTTCCTGTGAATGATAAGAAAAACTAATCTTCAGCTCTATTTGTAGTGCTGACATGAACCGGTGCTAGTAATGCAATGTAAACCTTGAGTCTCTATCAGACACCACCTCACGTGGAATCACGTAGATATCATCCCGCCCCAAATGACTCATCTGAAGGATATGGTATTATCCTCAAGCGCATCATGGAAGCATGATCGTCGTACTGAATACGACGCAGAACGACTAGTCGTACTAGTTGTTCTATGCCACGGAATTTAAAATTTTTTTATGCGATGAAACCACATGATCCAAGAACAATTCTCGGATCGTTTCATCTAGAACCACAACAAGTATAAAGGAATATCTCTTGAAGCGTGGTTGATCTAGACTCTAAGAAAAGAGACCTCCTGTCTCAAGTCCGATCGTCGGAGAAGACGCATGCGAGTGCAGGGATGAACCGCGTGATCCTCGCAATCCAACAAGAAGATCCAGGCACGGTGAACTCCTGATCTCGTCGTACGAGATCAAACATCCTCTTCGTGAGTGCAACACTCCAAGAAGATGGAGAACCAAAGAACATCGAAGCGGTGGCGTGACGGCGAAGGCGACGACGATTCTCTCCTCCAGGGTTGGTGACGGCCACCAAGAGAGAGAGAGAGAGAGAGAGTTGGCGTGTGAGAAGAAATGAGAGAGAGTTGGCTCCAAATTTGCATAGCCTTAGAGAGCATGGCATGCCTCTCTATTTATAGGATTTTAGGATCCATGGATATCAATCCATGGGACATATAAAATCAATGGATGAGATTGATTTATATTCAATCCAATTGCCAAGATTGTTGTTGGTAAATAACCAAAAAATTATGATTTAATTTAGATCAAAATATATTTGACAATATCAAATATAAATCAATCCTAAATTACATCAACCAAATAAGGAGAGAATATACATGGAGATTACATCTCCCATGTATATCAAGGTGGACGGCCACCCATTCCAAGTAAGACTTGGTGGCCGTCCACTTTATTCCTTATGGAGGCAATCTCACGAGATTTCATGAGATTGCATATCTCCATGGAAATCTCCATTATTATTTCCAACAACTTTTGTTGTGATTTATTCTTCAAAAATAATTCATAATTAATTTTGAGAATATTGCAATCTTGTCATTAAAAAATCGTGAATCACATTCACAACCCAAAACAAAATATAATTTACATTTTCAATTACTTATACAATGTGTATCCAATACACATTAATAATTAATCAACAAATGTAAATTATAATTAGCTCTCTCTAATACATTATAAATCACATTTATAATATATTATGAATAATTGGATATTGCTATCCACATTATTCTTATCCACAATACTTAAATCACATTTAATTACATCGGATAATTTCCACACACACATCAAGATGATTAAATCACATATAATCATCAATTCTTCAATGCTTAGATTTATGGAATTATTCTTGAACCCTTTCAAGAATAATGCAATTTCTCCGCAGATACTTGGAGATAAGGACAGGACGATTGTATCGTTCCACGTATAGTGACTTGGATGTTGAGATCACATCTCAAATCCTGATCTCATGGACCTCCCACAGATGCTTGATCAAATTAAGACCATAAACCTAATCTTCTCATTACATTTGAATCTCGTTCAGATCAATGCCCAAGGACTAAGATTAGGTCACTTCTCTATTGAGAGGAGTCACTAAATTCCAAACATGTTTCATCACTCCCTCGGAATGGAAGCGTCATGGTTATACAATCGTTTATGATCACATCACCCTCAGGTATTCCCAATACCTGTACATCCTGCATACTGGAAGACCTATGATCATCCTGAAGATATAGATCACTTTTACACTGTCATCTTCAGGGTTTGATCATTAAGTTTCTCAATCTTGGTCATTGGGAATTGGTATTGATCATATGCTTTCCCAAAGCATATATCTTACCTTAAAATTCATGTCATGCTTCCGAAGCATGACTACCATGCATGGAATTTGATCAGTCCCAATACCTCATGAGTGAGCTCATGTATCCCGGTTCATAAGTGAACCTGTATGATCCCTTTGAGAGATTGTATTACTCATATGTCCTTACATGTACACCAACTCGTCGGTATATAGACCTTGGCTAGGTCATCAACCTATTGGTCTACCAAATGTACACACTTAGACATATAACAACACATATGTCTCTAGTCAGAGGATGCATGCCTATGCTGTGACAGCATTCAACATAGGTCTTTGGTTATCTCGATCTCGTTAAGTCAACTCATTGACTCAGCTAATTTGACACCTCCAAATCACTATTCCCATGCAGAGGACCTACATCAAGAGGTCGGTCAGATATCAGCCATATGAGAAAAGGATTGCCATCTCCTGCTCAGGCTGGAGATCATCACTTAACAATCATTTGTTGATGCTTGATGAGTCCTCTATCTAACTCCTTAGATATTCATCCAAGCATCAACCTCTATGATTCAATCAATGAATCAATAGCTGTATGATCATCAAGCTGGCCATGGAACATAACCCTTTTTGTATAGAGGGACCTTATAGTGCATTCATTCATTCAATCTCAGAAAGGGAGTGAAAAATAATCAATAACTTTTATTCATAAATCATTTATTACAATAACATTTATTGTAGGAATGGTTCATCCTGGGCTCACATTGCTAACATCATCCATTAGAGTGCCTTATTTGCTAAGGCGAAGGGGAAGGCCTTGAGGCGAACAACCTCCTATATAACTCCTAGATTGATAGTAGTACCGTAAATCATCTCAAATTGTTGTAAAAGAGTAAACAACTCCTCCGTAGCATTCCTATAGAACTTGGGAAGCAAAGATATGAAGGATGATCTCAGCTCGTATGACCCTTGGTTTGGTGGTAACCGAATCCAACGATGTCACATCATAGCTCCTGGGTCATACTCATCTCGTAATGTTGCGAGAACCACGACATGCGATGGTGGGTTCCCAGATCCTACTCTCAGTGCAGTTGTCCCAACTCTCATATCATTCTGGGCTCCATACCGATCTCTGATCTGTAGGTTCATTTGTTGATGTGTATCTAGAATCCCATTTGTAATGTATGAGGCTGAATCTGGTCTTTCATGGGTGTGTCTCTCTCTAGTCGATCGGTCCTTAACAGGTCTGTCCTCAACTAGTCCCTTCCATCTAGCCATATTCCTCAAATCCTCTGGGAAGGAAAAAGTCTCATAAGAGATCAGTGAAAAATATGTAGGAGAAATAGACGAAAGTTTAATGCGCGGGTCTACCTCAATAGATGGGATGGGAAGGGAGGGAGTCTGGTTCTGACTCTCCTCGTGATTAGATGGGATCAACTCGGTAAGAGGGTCATCCCGAGTTTGTGAAGATGTATGACAGACAGTGGATCGTCAAAAGCCTACGAAGTCTGAGCGTGAAATCCGTCTAGTTGCCATCTTCGATGTTAAGAGGATATCAGGAGAGATCACGATGTCAAGTCAAAGAAGATGAGTGCAAAAGCATATAAGACGTGGTATAATGCACACCTCTCAAACATACAGAATGCAACCCCAATTTTGCCAACACAACTCAGGGATCATCGTAAAAGTTCTATCATTTATCTTTTCGATTTTAGTGTTATTTGGCAAATATGTCTTATCATAGATTATCGTGAGTTGATATGTGCCCGAAATTTCCCCTAAATATTGTCCCGAGTCCTTACAAGAAATTACTTATTCTCTGCCAATATGGGAGTAAGTATGGAATGTTTCCGGTTGCTCATAATACTTGAATACCATGTTATTGTGGTGTCCTACCCCTACTCTGCTAAGGAAACCTAGACCATTTCCGACTACTCGAGAGTCCCCACTAAAGAACAACGATTAAATGTATGGACTAGGTAGTATTTTGAAAGAGATTCGGATTCTAGCTCTACCTTATGTATCGTCCCTCACTCGCAAATCTGGAGTGTACCTGCAATCTATGCACTGGGGTTTGCTCTCCCAAAATAAATGAATCCTTACGTTTGACTTTAGATCAAATAAGATTAGTAGTCCTGATTTTATTTTTTGTTATCTCTTTTTTTCTATTTTCAAAACACATCTAACGATTTTTTTTCTTTTTATTTTCCTAAATAAGCATGCTCCTAGGTTGCAAATCATATAATTAGTTACGAAGGTGCAAGTAGATATAAAACATGAGAAATCCCAAACAAGCACCTAGACTCGAAAAAGTTGTGGAAAACCATTGATAAACACGATGCAAGAAAACCGTAGTGGGTGCCCTCTTCCCCTAGTGCATGAAACTCAATGAAACATGCCCCAGGAAAGAGAGGGAGGAAGGTACAAGTCAGGATTCCCTTACGGGACAAGTTATGGCTAAAGTATATATAAAATATATACGACACTCCTTATCCTTGCTCTAACTATGCCCTCATAGTGATTAGAGAGTTGCAAATGAAGACATAACTCGTGCTATGTAAAAAAAGTGAAAAGACTCCTATTCTACAACAACTCAAAGAATACAAAATGAATATAAGTCGGTAATACCCCCTATACTTAAGATCAAATAATCCTAAGTATAAAAGACTATACAAATGGGGAGAATTGAGGAGGGGAATGTACGGACTCAACGACTTGTCTTGCCCCCCTATACTTAGGGAAGAATATCCCTAAGTATAGAATATCAACAAGTTGGTGACAATCGATGGATGAAAACAATAAAAACACGAAAGAGATTATATGAATAACATCACTCCCCCAATACTTAGGGTAGAGTATCATTAAGTAAAAGCAACAACAGGAGCGATGAAGAAGGTGAAAATGAACAATACGAATCATTCACCCCCCATTCTTAAGATAAAGTACATCCTTAATATAGCATACACACACACACACGAAAGGGGTGAATGTTAAAATAAAAGAATAAAGAATGAAATGAAAGGATATACAAGAACATGGACGTACAAAGGATCAAGAAGGTAGAAAGCGAACCTTCTTACGGGATTGCTGAGGCAGTGATCTAACAAGGTGTATGTCAATATCGGGGTTGTTAGATGATGCAAACCCATCAGGGTCGTCCTAGTGAATATCCTCAGCAATCATAAGGTAAGAAGGCACAGATGGATCAGTGGAAGACGTGTGGCTAGGCCTGGCTTGTAAAGTCTGACAAATATCAAAGTGAAAAGGCTAGAACTCATCATCAGAAGAAGTAACATCAAGTCCAGCCAGGTGAGTCTCAACTAGATCATCATCCTCATCAGAAGGCTCGAATTCATTTATAAAAGCAATCAAATCAAATTCAACCTTATCAGTCTCATCTAAATCGAGGTGAAATGGAACAGACTCATTGGTAAAAGTAGTCAAATCATGTTCGTCTTGTCTAGTCTCAAAGTCTTCCTTCCGCTCTAGGGTGTCTATTGTGCAAATCCCGTAGATGTCATCAATGCATCACCACATACCATTATGGGGTAATCCAAGGTCTACGCTTTTTGAGTCTTCCTCCTTGAATAGGAATTCTTGAGTCTCGGTATCATCCAACATGCAACAAAAATTTCTCATAGTAACATAATGTTCAAAGTCCTTTGGGTTGTCTAACACAGGCATGTTGTCATGGGATGCAGGTCGCTGGTCATTAATGGGTGTAGTGATTAACACATCTTTCCCTACATCAGAATGAAAAGTGAGTCTCTCCTGGTCCACAATCAATAATAACTCTAGCAAAGGTGAGGAAAGGCCATCCCAGGATGATTGGAGGGTGCTCTACATGGGTGGAGGTCTCCATGTCAATACGACATAGTCAGAAGTAAAGTTCAAGCTTTGAATAAGAATTACAACATTTTCTATAATACCCTTCGGCCTCCTGATAGATCCATCAGCAAATTGAACTATCATCCTGCTTTTCTTGGGAGGCCCATGATGAAGAGACTGTAAGGTAGAGAAGGGTATTATATTGATTGAAGCACCGTCGTGAAGGAGAGTGTTGTACACGAATAGTTAGAGATGGTGCAACTCACAAGAGGTGTGGCAGTGTTCCCTTTCTTAGAATATGGATGGTGAAAGATGGCATGGGAAGTGGTCATGATCAAGATGTGATGCTCCGATCTTCTCCCCTACTTTCTCTTCTTGTGTTGAAGAGTAGATAAATGTGTTATGGTCTGGTGAAGTGGGTCTTTAACGATCTCATGAATAGCGGCCACTACTCCGGGTTAAATAAACATTTTTTGAATTTTTGGATCTCCTCCGTACAAGGGAGGAGATTAGAATCATCATCTACACAAGGATTGCTAAGAGCAGTCTATACAATGGCATCCTCAGGGTCAAAGGTGGGACATGATGTGAATATGTCTCTTGAATGAATCAACAATGTGTCTCAAATTCTTTTTGGATTTTTGAAATTTTCCCATTCATTTGTATTTTGGGCAATTCCAAGCTCTCATGAATATCCTCTAGTAAATCCATATCATC
Source organism: Ottelia alismoides (assembly GCA_037367405.1). Lineage (NCBI taxonomy): Eukaryota > Viridiplantae > Streptophyta > Magnoliopsida > Alismatales > Hydrocharitaceae > Ottelia > Ottelia alismoides. The sequence goes on from JAZKJV010008709.1 coordinate 410,420, forward strand.
GAATAGTGGAGCAAAATTTTGGCTCTTATTCAACTAGTAAGATCTCCAATCTTCTCATTCATGAACTCCATTAATCATGCCATGTACTCAAGTATAGGGTCCATGAGAGGTGACTCCAACAGATTAGTCTATGGTGGATATGAAGGTGGAGGTGGGTAAAAATATGAGGAGCAAAATCCTCTTAGAAAAATGGAGGTAAACCGAATGGAGGGTACGAGGGATCCGTGAAGGTCGGATAAAAATCACTCCAGTCGACCATTCCCCCAAAGAAGTATTTTTCAATATTTGTACTTATCTCCAAAACTAAAATAAAAATGAAATAAAATTGATAAAACATGATTTAAATCAAAAATAAAATCAAAACTCTATTATACATTATCCATACTTGTAAATATTGTACACAATACCTATTTATTTAAAACCTTTTGTAAAAAAAACAAAAAATTTATCAAACTCTTTCTATTATGTTATAAATAAATAAAGTATAAAATAAAATTCATTTTTGTGGAAATAATGAAATAAAAAATACATGTGTATATTATAAAGGTATATTGTACTTGTGTATATTACACTACACTGTATATAACACATCTATATATTTATAAAAATAACTAAAAATCATAGAAAATATTTTGTAAATAATAAATAATTTTCATGTTATTCATATTTTATTTAAAAATCATTTACTATTTTTTATTTAATATTATTTCATTTTGTAAATTCCTAAAAACCTATTGGTCCACCTCATAACATTGACCGCAATCAACCTTCTCCTCCAACTGGGTTAGGCCCGATTATCGCACCCAACTCCGACTTCCATCTACCTTGCGATTCAGATCCATGATTCCTCATTGATCTGAGATTTTCGTGGATCCCTAATTTGGTTTGAATCTCCTTAGGGTTTCACGCAACCCCCCTCGATCGTTCTTGACCCTAGGGCATCCCTATACAATCTCTTCTCTGCCACCCTCACTCGGAAGCTAGTCCCTTATGCCACTATTCCTCCTATAACACCTCTAGAATAGTGGCAGGGTTCCACAGCTCCCCTTTGGGATATCTATTGGATGTTGGGTGGCACGTAGCTCATCGCGTGGTCGGAGCTCCACTACAATAAGCCTCTTAGGTATTCCAACACCTGATTGAGGCCAGGACTTCACCTCTACCTAGACCTTGCTTCATCATTCATGCTAGACCCGTCAGGTACCCCTCAGTTCCTCCTATTTCCATTATTCACTCTGATTTTGATCATCAACCATCCACTATTTTCTCGACTTTGACCACTGTAGTCAGAGCTTCGTGATCACATCTACCGGCACCGATCTCCACCTCATCTTACCATCATCCTTCGCTTACAGTTTAACCAACTATATCTCGCTCATCAGAGCAATATTATGATAGATGCCCATCCTTCGTTTCACCGAACGCTGACCTCCATTCCTCCGCCACTTTCCTTCTTTTATCTTTGTAGTAATCGGATCAGAGCCACACAACCAAGTCGTAGTATCCTATGGGCATCAACACCTACAGACATCGGTGCCTCCTCGAGCACATCTGCCCATCTGCCACATCATCTGAGCTACCATTCGATGTGGAGCACTGTCATAAAGGTGCTAGAACTTCCTGCGAGTTGATTAATAACATGGATCGCTAGACCTTCTCGATCGGAGCTCGCTAAGATTCATGTTCTTCCAGCATTTGCTAGAGTTGTCGGATTCATAAGAGCACCCCAAACTTGATCCAAATCGTACGTGCATACTCGAAAACCTAACCATCTAATCACGCTCAGGTATGATCTGACTGCACATCATCGCCTTTCTCCAGACCGTCCGATTTGCATCCTAAAGGTCATCAGAGATGTACGCCATCGTAAGGACTAGAGCAATTGGATACAACCAGGTGGCGCCCCCGCCTGCAGGGTATATTATACTTTTACCCTATCGTTTCTTTTATTTCATAGTAGTCAAATAAAAGTAGTTGTAGTTAAAAACATTTGTAGTAAGACCCCCATAGTTTTTATTATTTGCATTTTATTCCACTTGAGTTGTAGTCGCATGCACCAACAAGCACTTTTTGGGATTTTTGCGATATTTTTACTGAACTTATTGTTATTTGTGGAATGAAATTTATGTTTTGGAAATTGCAAATATAGCCCTATGAATCTGACTCGTGTTGCACATGACTTTCATAGTAAATTGCATATATGGCCCCAATACTTTTCATGGTTGTTATCTATTAGGTCTTGAGACTTAAAGTAATTGCAAATTGGCCCCTGCAAACTATTTGTAATTACTTATCTTTAATCAATTACAATAAATAACAAATTAACTTCAAAAAATTACCTAAAAATTTATTGTAATCCATGATTGCATGTTTTATTTATGGTATTTTTTACTTGTTGATTTTCTTGCATTTACAATTAATAAAAATTCCAATACAATAGGAAAAGTTCCAGTTTCCCTTATAAAATTAATGAGAAATGGAAAAATTATCTAAAAATTGAAAAAATATTATTGATGTGTATTAACTTGTCTAGTTTCTATACAATATTTTCTTAAAATACTTATTAAAAACCCCAAAAATATTCATATTACTGGAAATCTTAAAAAAATCATATAAAAAACCGTAAAAATACATTGTTTGGTCTCTGCTTGGAGCTTAATAATTCCTCTTTTTGAGATAATTGGCTTCTAGGATTTATGAGATTATTTAATATTTTTAAAAACCCATAAACAACTTTTGATTTTCTATTTGCATTATTTCCAGTTTTTCTTCATTTTGAAAATCCTAAAAAAATCTCTAAAAAATTACAAAAGCAGTAAAAAGTCATCAAAACACAAAAATGCTTTTACTTGATTTTTCTGGACATTTTGACTATTTTTTATAAAAAAATATTTTTGTGTGTGTCTTTGTTCAATGTGTTATTTTCCTTTGCTTTTAAAAATTAAAACTTCACAAACTTAAAAATCACCGAAAACGATAAAGCCCCCTTGGATTTCTGAAATCACTACTTAGTACATAATTGTGCTCCTTGTATTCGACTCTGGTTGCTATACTAGTTTAATAAAGTAGCAAAGCCACTCATTTTCTTTGGTTTTCAATGACCACACCTAGTGATTATTATCATTTTATTTTATTAATTTAAACCAACAAAAGCGAATAAAAACAATCCCTACTATATATCCCCATAAACTAAGACGTAAATGTGCGTTACTCATCATTGAACAAATTGTGTCCATGATGGTCATGTTTCGTCTTTCAGCAGCACTATTAAAATGGGGAGTTTTAGGAAGAGTGGGAGCGTATATATTTCCTTTCGCTTTGACGTGTTCCTTAAATTCATATTAGAGGTATTGGTAATGTCGATAAGATCAAGTCTTTTTGATCTTCCTATCGATTTTGTTCTCAACCAAAGCCATGACCTCTTTGAACTTTGCAAAGAATTCATATTTATGATGTAATAGGAAGATAAAACCCGCATCACGAATGGTCATCAGTAAATGCCAAATAATATCGATGTCCATTTTGGATCGTTGTACTGAAGGGACCACATACATCAATACGTTTTAGGTCAAGAATACCTTCGCATCTTGTAAACTTGTTACGAAAAGGCACCCTAGTAGTAGGAAAAGTTTGGTCCTGTACAAAATGTAAGGGCCCATCTTTTATCAATCTATTGATCTAATCAATAGAAAATGTGCAAGCCTCTGATGCCAAATCATGTTATAAGTATTTCCATCCTCTCTGGTTCTTTTAGGATTTTATTAGTGGTTGTGGCATTCATGACGGATTCATCAATGCACAATTCATAGAGTCCACCAGAAGGTAGAACACCATCCACAATATATTTAAGATAATGACTTCGGATACGTTAATTATAAAATAGAAACGAATATCAATTTCTAAATAATTTCGATAAAGATATAAGGTTCCTTCTAACATCTAGAACATAAATACATTTTTAAGTACTTGGACTCTTCCACTATATAATGATAGTGTGCATGTCCCGAGGGTAACTGTTGCAACAATTGCATGAAATCCCATTTGGAAGTCTATCTCCCCTTCATCAAGATTCCTAGTTTCCTGAAATAGATGCAACATATTGCATACACGAATAGATGCACCAGAAGCGGTGATTGACTACCTTCTTGTACTATGAGAAGGTTGGTTTAAATGATAAAAGTAGAATTTATACATGCTTGGAATTTACCTTTACTTGCAGATTTAAGGTACTCTAGGCAGTTACAATTCCAGTGCCATAGCTTCTTGAAGTGATGACAGACATTAGTTTTCTTCGATGCCATCAGTGTGGAAGCATTAGAAGACGATCCAACACCTTGATTCTTCTTCTTCTTCTTTTGGGTTTTACCCTTCCGAGACTCTTGCTTCTGATCGTGTTTCCCTTTGACATGTGTAACCATTGCACTGCCATAGAGATTCTCTTTCTTCATTACATATTATACAAACTTTAAATAAGCCACGAGTTCAGCATTAGATAATCTCATTTTATTCATGTGGTACAATACTACATAATTGGTGAATGACTTGAGGAAAGATATCAGAATGAAGTTGGATTGCATGTTTGCATCCAACTCTACCTCAGGAATCTCCAGCTCCAAGAGAAACCAAACATTTTGATCACATGTTCTTGGATTGAAGTACCCACATGCTACTTGTTGAGCACATTGGATAAAGATCCCAGAGTATAACACTAAGCCAATGTATGATCTTCATTATATTTTTCATTGTACTTGGTTTATTTCAGTGAAGATGGGCTTGCATACTTGTCCTTATAGAGCACATAAGAAATAAGGTTATTTGTTTTCTATTTTATTTTAAATTTTTTATACATTGTTTTCCTCTTTTGTCGTTTACCTTATTTTGTCTATTCTAGTGGATCCGAGTTTGTTGACCTTAAGGATATTGTGAATCCTCAAGCGCATCACGGAAGCGTTTTGATCGTATCGAATACGATCGGAGCAACTAGTCGTACTAGATGCTAGATGCAGTGGAAATTAAAATTTTTAACATAACGATGAAACCACATGATCACGAGAACACTTCTCGGATCGTTTCATCAAACCACAAAGTATAAGGATTACCTCTTGAAGCGTGGTTGTGATCGCGAGATCCCAAAGTAGAGATCCTCCTATCTTAAGTCCGACCCACGGAGAATGCGCTTGCGGGCACGATGATGAGTCGCGTCCTTCCCGCAATCCTTGACGAAGATCCAAGCGTCGAAGGCGAAGCAAGATGCTCTCCTCTTCAATATTCAAAGTGGACGGCCACTTGGAAATTAAGAGAGAGATCACACACGAGAATTAGAGAGAGAGAGAGAAGTTGTCTTTCACAACTCTAGATGATGTACCTTGGAGAGGCTACCCTAGCCCTCCTTTTATACTAGTTTAGGATCCAATGGATCTCAATCCATGGGACACATGATCCAAGGGCTATGCTTGGTCCATGATAAATCAATGGCTAGAATTTGTTGTTCAATAACAACAATTTAAAATTAATTAATCAAGGGATAACATGATAAATGAGATGGAGTCAACCACCCTCCTAAAAAGGGGGGGGGGGCGTCACCCATGAACAATTCATGGGTGACGCCACCCATGATGGTGGTTGCTATCTCCATTTTATTTATTCTATTATTCCTTAATTAATTACAATAAATATTCACTAAATTAATTTCAAATTAATTTGTGAATATTTCACTCTTGCCATTGAATATAGTGTGAATCATATTCACAACCCAAACTAGTTAGTAAATTGCATTTCCAATTAATTAACAAATGTGAATCCAATTCACATTATTAATTAACAAATGCTATTTACATAAATTCTCTCTCTTATATATGTATATTATAAATCATATTTATAACATGCATATATCATGGATAGTGTTATCCACATTCTCTTAATCCTTGATAATTAAATCCAATTTAATTATCTTAGATAATCAATATGAATCATATTCATATTTAAGCTTGATAATTAAATCACATTTAATCATCAAGTCCTTGCTTGGATATTTCATCAAAAGAATTATTCTTGAACCCTTTCAAGAATAATGTGCTTTCTCCGCAGATACTTGGAGATAAGGACAGGGCGATTGTATTATTCCACGTATAGTGACTTGGATGTTGAGATCTCATCTCAAATCCAGATCTTACGGACCTCTCACAGATGCTTGATTAAATCAAGGCCGCAAATCCAATCTTCTCATTGAATCTGAATCCCATTCAGATCAATGTCCGATACTTGGACTAAGATCGGATTGCTTCTCTATTGAAAGGAGTCACTAAAATCCAGACCTGTTTCATCACTCCCTCGGAATGGAAGCGTCATGGATATACAATCGTTAATGATCACATCACCCTTCAGGTATTCCCAATACCTGTACATCCTGCATACTGGAAGACCCATGATCAACCCGAAGATCAAGATCATTTTATACTGTCTTCTTCAGGGTTTAATCATTAAGTTTCTCAATCTTGGTCATTGGGATTTGGTATCGATCATATGCTTTCCCAAAGCATATATCATACCTACAAATTCATGTCATGCTTCCAAAGCACGACGACCATGCATGGAATTTGATCGGTCCCAATACCTCATGAGTGAGCTCATGTCTTCCGGTTCACAAGTGAACCTGTATGATCCCTTTGAGAGATCATATTGCTCATATACCCTTATATGCACACCAGCTCGCCGGTGTATAGACCTTGGTTAGGTCATCAACCTATTGGTCTGCCAAATGTACATACTCAGATATATAGCAATATATCTGTCTCCGGTCAGAGGATGCGTGCCTATGCTGTGACAGCATTCAACATAGGACTTAAGTTATCTCGATCTCGTTAGGTCAACCCATTGACCTAACTAATCTGACACCTCCGAATCACTATTCCCATGTAGAGGACCTGCATCAAGAGGTCGGTCAGATATCAGCCTATGTGAGAAAGGATTGCCATCTCCTACTCAGGCTGGAGATCTCCACTTGACAATCATTTGACGGTGTTTGATGAGTCCTCCATCTAACTCCTTAGATATTCATCCAAACACCAGCCTCTATGATTCGTTTAATGAAACAACAGCTATATGATCATCAAGCTGGCCATGGTACATAACCCTAATTGTACAGAGGGACCTTATAGTGCATTCATTCATATAATTTCAGAAAGGGAGTGAAACATCAATAACTTTTATTGATAAACTTTAATATTACAATAACATTTATTGTAAGAATGGTTCGCCCAGGGCTCACAAGTCTAACACTCCCCACTCCAACGCCTTCTTGAATTTCTCGCTTGCCAATCTCTCTTACGCTTATTTTCCCAAGCCCATCACTCATTAATTTTTACCATCTTTTTCTTATAGTTTTAAACCTAACCAATTATCGGCCTCACCAGACATTGAATCCATCAATCTCGCATCAATCCACTCGCATTTCAAATTCCAAATGTCATCATACTCAAGCCTATAAATACCTCAAGATTTTTTTTGTTTGATCTATTTTTTAAGCAATTCCACAGTCGAGATTGGATATTAGAGTGTCATGTCATGACTTCCTCCATCGACTTTGAAGCTTCTCTATTTCAGCAGTAGATGGAGACAAAGACCACCATATTATTCATCCTTAGGTAACATATGTTAATTGTTCTCTGATTTCGTGTTTCAAAATTATGTGATTTTTATTGTTTTTCTTGATTTAATCATAGACTACCACTGCTTCGATCTGCAAGATCAGATCTCTCTTGTTACTTCTACGTACACTAGTCTCGACCTTCACATTCGCACGACCTTTCTCCATTGTCCTCCACATATGACCCCTTTAGATCACTCTAGATCTGAGGTTCGATCTCCATCCAGCCACTTTGGCAGAGATCCTCATCCCTTCAGCATATCTTATTAATTCTTCTTAATAAAGACTATTAGAGAATCTACTCCAAGCGTCAAGTCTTTTGCAGGGTCTAGAAGCTCATCTGGGAGCGAGAATCAACACCTGGATGTCCCCTTTAAGTTGTGCATTTTCTGAACTCCGTATTACATTCTTGCCATCACTGATAAATGAGGATCTACTTGATCGAGAGGGAAGCCCAATAGGAATGTGCAACCACTCCAGGAATCCGACTCGAGTGGAGATCAACCGAGTTTTGATCGATCAAAGCTCAAGTTCCTGTCATTTCTTCTGAGTTATTATAATGGCCTCCACATCCGATTGATCAAGTGCAAAATTCCCATATCAAATCAAGGCCTCTAGAAAGCCCCAATTCAACTCTCTTTATTTGATCTTCGAGATTAAATCAACACTGCCTGAGCAAGCTTTATCCATAGCCGTTGGATAAGATCGTCACTACATATTACCATCTAATAGGCCACGTGGAATGCTATAAAATTTATGATCCATCCCCTATTCGTTTTTATTTTCAAATAAGTACCTTTGGGACATGTGTCTATGTGCAGACATTTGAACAATTGCAATTATTTCCCTTTCCTTTATTTTTTGCATTTCAGTCCTGTTTATTTTTATAAACATTCATATTTTGGAAAAATTGCAATAAAATCATAGTTGTTTGTTATTTATTGTCCCTTAGAATTAAAATAATTGCATTTAAGCCCTTACAAGTGTGACTCAAGTATGCTGACACATGTATTTTTTGGTATTTTACATGTTGCGCCCCTGCATTTGCTTTATATGTTATTATATAGTCCATAATATAACCTTCATTGCATTCATGGCGCTATGAGCCTGCATTTCGTTGTGCTTGTTAAAATGAATAAAAAATAGCAAAAATTTAATTAAAAAATTTGTAAATTACCGTAAACTCTCGTAACTCATTCTATAATCATTAATTTTATTTTGCATTTTAATTATTTTCATTATTTTTAATAAATGAGAAATCATAATAATATTCCCAATATGCATTAGAAATTCGATATAAAAGTTTAAAAACTTTTCTTAAAATCCTCAAAAAAATCTTGTTTTCTTGTTTCGATTTATTTTATGTCCTAACAACATTTCATTTGCTAAGACTTCATAAAAACCGAAAATTGAAAACATTGAAAACATTAAAAAAATCTTTTTAAATCGTAGAAGACCTAAAAAATTTGCATAAATTCTTTCTGGAAAAATTGAAAAAACATTTTTATGTTTATGCATGTTTACGGAGTTTTAAATCTCAATTTCTTTTTTTAAATCCAAAATCATATGCAGCATTTTATGTTTCTAATTTTTTTATTTTTTTCATATATTTGAAAACCCAAAAAATTTAAAAATTATTTAAAATAAAAAACATTAGAAAAATAATGAAAACATGAAAATAATTTTATTTTAATTTTCTATCTATTTTTGCTACACATTAAAAATACAAAAAACCACTTTTTCTTACTTATATTGTTATTTATTTTATTTGTTTATTTCTTTTATTTTCAAATATTAGAAACAATTATAAAAACTAAAAATTAATAAAATTACAAAATTCGAAAACATAAAAAAATAAAAAAACACAAAAAATAAAAAGATAAAAATTCACAAAAACCAAGAGTAGTATGCATAGAACTTCCTCTTTTATTTTGTTGTTTTTCATAAAATTAAATACCCCTTGAGATTTTTATAGCCTCCTTGAGTTCGATCATGCATGTTATAGATGAAAATTAAATAGTAAAATTCTTTTTCTTATATTTCTTAATTTTATTTTGGCTTGAGAAATCAATAAAGTTTTTGTTGAGAGATTTTTGGGGTTGCAACGTCATTGCATTAAGTATCTTGATTAATCCCCCCAAATATCCTTCTAATCAAATGGCACAATTGTCAGGGAGGCACGATGAGCCTTGCTAGGTTTTCCTTTTAGCATGTTATTATTGGTTGTAGATACTTATTTGTTTTATTTTTATTTTTGTCTCCTTATTTTTGTCACATATCTCTTATTTATATTTTCTTCTTCTTGTTAAAATCTTGTGTCTCTTTTATTTCTTGTAAATTATTCATTTTATTATTATTTCCATATTCTCTATAGATATATTATGTGGATTGCATCTTGTTGAGGAGCGAGCACTCACTTTGAATTCCACGTGCCGTAAGGGAGCTTATACTATGCTTGCAGGATCCGATTTGTTGGATAGTAAAAGCTCCTCAAGAATTGGACTTAAGGATTCGTTTGAGATCCATTTCAATTTCTCTTTCCATTTTGCCTCTTATCCTCCTTTGTTTATATCTTGTTTGTTTATCTATATTGTCTATTTTAATTTCTTCTCATATTTTGATCATATTATCATTACTATGTTTCTTACATATTCTCGTATTTCCTCTTTCGTGTGAGGGCAAGATGAGCGAGGGAAGCATTCCTAGGAGTGCCAACACATCGGTGTGAAACGAAGGTGGCTCATTTCTTCACTGAGTTGTAGAAGAGTGTATGATGAGGAGTAGAAGATTTGGAAAGGAGCACATTTTTTGTTTTCTTTTTCAGCATTCAATTTTCACATTATTTTTGAAAAAATATAATAACTTATATTTGGCACTTGCCTCTTTTTCTATTTTCTAAAAGGACATTAAATATCTTGTGCGTGGGGCATATGTTTCACAAAGTGCTGGTGCACTTGGGAGACCTCACCAATTTTTGTTTTCATTGAATATCTTTTTATTTGTTTTCTTGCAGTTTTGTGTGCTTGAGCTCTTAGAAGTATGATTTATTATATTGCTTGATCTGAGTAATCCGATTAGGTCCAAATCCCTTAAAACAATATGTGTTCCTATATAATAGCTCATAGGATTGGAAATTAGTGAAATTAAATTAGTTCTTGCCCACTAATAGAAGTTACTGCTAGGTCTGTTCTCATACATCCTTTTAGTTTGTTTTAATTTTGTATTTTTTTATGCGCAGACAATTTTTCATGTAGAGTGCTAATGAAAGGTACACATATATTTCTTTGCATGCATCATTGATTTCATTGCACATCCGTTTTTCTAATATCCTTCCATGTTTTTATTCATATAAAACTAAAGGGAACTGGAAATTTGTTTGAAACTTTATTTGAAAAAAATCCAAAAAATGTAATAGTATAAAATTGGGAATGCTAAAAGAACTCGACCCAAAAATAAATGTATCAACAAATCATCATTGTTTTGGGGCGAGTAACCCGCTCATTATTTGCAGGTACTTTCCTCCAAACATAGTGGGTGAGGATGCAGTCATATGGATAGATTCCAAATTTCTGGACTTGTACCCTATTTTCATGTACACATCTCTGTGATGTATTGTTGAGATGCAAGTTGTTGGCTCAGATGTTAGAAATCGTTTTAGTTTGCTCATTCTCTATTCTCCCTTTGGGCTTGATATTGAACCCGACAGCCTTAGTAGATTGCTCCATTGATTTGGGGAGGATTGATAACAAACACTAGGTGATAGCGATAACTCACCCTGTGTGCCTGGTAGTAACTTCTTATAGATTCACTAAACTAAAACTGAAAATATGAAAGATTGAACTCTTACGGTCTCCACTTGAGTTCATTTGCTGAATATGAGGTTTGTATTACATTTGTTTGTTACAAAGATCCTTTCTTGCCCTTACGCCTTTTCTTCCTTTTTCTTCTTGTGTTGACCTTCATGTTCTCGTATCTTTCCTATTCACATCGAAGATGTTGGATTAGAGTATTTCAGGTTTGGACTCTGTGAGCTCATTTCACACTTCACTTTCGTCGTCTTCTATTCAGGAAGACACTTTTTGAATATCCCTCTTTCTCCACATCACCCATCTACTCATCCAATCTGTTGTTTGAGACTGACTCTGATATCTAACTATCATCTACAACTCCGCCATTTTTTAGGACTAATCTAGTGCCCATATATATTTTCAGAGGTAGAATCAGAGCACTTGATGCCACCGAAGGGTAAGGGATCCATGGTAAAATAGAGAGAGATCAACAATATGAAGTTATCTTCCATACATGCCATTCAGGCATAGTTGACTGAACAAGCTGACATACAAGTCGGTTTGGGAGACATGTGACGAGTCATAGAAAGCCCTTATTAATTTGCATGAATTATCATTCGCTAAAAATGTGTGTCGTTTCATTGTAGGCGGGCAATCGAGATTGGGCAAGAAATAACCACGAGAATATGTAATCATTTTTAAATTGTGTGGTTTAATGTTTATTTTACTTGGGCAAGTCCCAAGGTCGAACTCAAGAAGGCAAAGAAACAACTTAGAATTTTATCTTTCAAAGTTTGTGCATGATTTTCGAGGAGGTCTTTTTTTGTAATTTTTAATGCAATTTAAGATGCAAAATGCAACTTTGGCCAATTTTAGGGACTAAAATGTAAAGATCAATCAAACGATGTCCGAAAAATACGAAGCTTGTCCAAGTTTACAATTACGATGAAATGAATGCACTATAATATTTTGGAATTTTTGAATGCAAGATAAATACTCTATGAATTTATGAATGTAAAATATGTGAATTACAATATTTAATTATAATAAATATTAAACCTATTTATTTTCAAGGAATAAAATTATCCAAGATCTATCAATATGTGTAGAAAAATCCTAAACTTTGAAAATATGAAATTTAATACCTATCAAGAATCAAAGATCGAAATAGGAAAAATAATTTTTAAAAAGGGCAAACAATTCATGCAAATGCAAATCCTTTTGGGCATGATGTGAAATACAACTAAATCTACAATCACTTTTTTGATAATTTTCAGAGCAACGGTTAATCAATTATGAATTTCAAAGCAAAAAATGGGTAAATTATGCCATTTTCCACAAAACAATGAATTATTAATTATCACAAAAATGTCAAACTTATGCCAAGATGTAGAAAATTTGTGTAGAACAGAATACCTATTTTTGATAAATAAAATAATGCAAGGTAGAGGTTCTAAACAATGGGGAAACACATGGGTATTTCTGCAATTATAATAAATAAAAAGAAATAAAAATATGCAGAACAAGAACTAATTACCGGAAGTATAGGGGACAATAAAAACAACAAAGCCTTTTCCCATAATTAAGTAGGGTCGGCTACATGGATTCTTCGCCTCAATTCAGATCTATCTTGGGTCAATCCCGGGCTTATATCCATAAAACTAATATCCCTTCGTATAGTTTCTTTCCAACACTTCTTGGGCCATCCTCGCCCTCTCTTTACCAGCTCAACATGAAGTATAGGGGACTAGCACGTGACCTCTCGCTAAATGGACTTCTGTACAATATCAAAGAGCGCGAGGGAGGGGGCTTGCAAATTACGCAATGGTCATTTGCGTAGCACATAACCCTGGGAATGCTTGACGTGAATATACATGTCTTCAGGGGTGCCGATGCAAAATGTCCCCACCCGTCACGTGCCTCGCATGCGGCGAGGGTCACATGCACACCGCCCGATAATCATCTAAGAAGACAAATGAAAAAGAAATAAAATAAAATGAGTCGATAATGTACATAAAATAATAGGTCAAAATAGCTAAAATACAAAATGTACAAAAAGAGGTGCAAAACCCAACTTTCACATATGAGCTCCGATTCACTTGAAGTTGGTCTTGTTTTGAAGGTAATTGAATTTACATTAGTTCAGGAGTAAGTAGGATCAAAGTCCGGAAATCCTAGAATTAGGGTTTGAGTTTTTGGTACATTTATTTGGGTTAGTGATTTTTTGTATATTTATTTATGCTTGTTTCTGATATGTACACAGTGGAGGTGGTTTTGGGTTAATTGGAGTTTGAATGAATTAGTTAAAACTCGGGGAATTTAGGCTATTTACACGTCAATTTTGGCTAAGATTTTTGGCTTCTTATTTTGTGCGAAAATAAGTGATAAAATGCAATTCTTATCAAAAGATGCATGAATGATAATTATGCTAAATAAATGAAGAAATGAAAATGATTTTTAGGGATTTGAGCTTAATTCATAACTTTTAGAGTGATGAATATGAGATTCATCAACATGATCTCAGAGTTGAGGAATGAGAGACAAGATATGAGAGAGGAGGATGAGCAAGTGAGTGGAGGTGGAAATAGGGAAGGATGAGATACCCTCATTGAGCTTGTGACTAAGATTACACTTAAGGATGCCTATAATCCAAGGGAAGGACAAATGAATACATGGATTCAGATACATGTGATTCACGTGCATTTTGAGCTAAGGAACACTATTTTACCACTCCCCCCAAAATTCCATGGACACATCAATAAATAACCTTACGTACACCTCCAACAGTTAGACAACATATCTGGCACAATACACTACCCTAACATCATGTTAGAGGTATTTAAGATGACAACATTCTTCTTTAACATTATGGATAAGGCATTATATTAGATTAATCACTTATGAAGGGTTGTTACTTCTTGGGAAGAATTGAGGTCATCCTTCTTGAACAAGTATTATCCCCTAGAATGATTGATTCAAATGCGGTCCATGATTGTAAACTTCTCCCAAATGTCCCATGTGCCTATTCACGAGGCATGGGAAAGATTTAAGGATTTAACGGAGAAGTGCCCTCATCATGATATTCCAAAGACGAGCCTTATGCAAAATTTCTTTGGGGGTTTGAGCATTGAGAATCAGAAGTTAGTGGATACTACTTGTGGGGGGTCCCATTTCAACAAGGACAAGGATGTCCATTATTAGATTTTTGATGAGATGGCGGAGATCTCAACAGCTCTTTCTTTAGTACCCCACAAGAACGTCAATATGATGACATCATATTAAGTGGATAGGGTGGACAATTCATACCTGACCATTTTAGGACATCACCTATCCATTGTGGACATAATTGAGAAATGATCCAAGGAGCTTGAGAAGCTACATGTGATCGAACAGTGGACCAAGAACATGTAAAACTGATAACCATCTCTGACCAAGTAGTAAATAAATGTCGAAGTATAAACTGTTAAAGAGAGATATGATTAATCAAATAAAATTCAACTCTAATTAAAACAATGGTTGGAATTGTTCACTACTTATTTATCAACGTGAGTGTGACTGGGTAGAACACAAGGAGGCATAAAATCATTCTCAGGATTTTCGAGAAGAGAAATTATTTTTGTTATATTTTTGGTCCTTTTATTTTCTTCTTGAAAGCAAGAATACTATTTTTTAGTGATTAGATATTTTAATCTTTTTATTTGTTATTAATTTTCCATTTTTATTTATTCTTCATAAGGGATATTTTTCAAAATATTCAGCTACAATATAGTGTGCAGGAGATGGAGGGTATAAGTGATACTATCCAATATATAAAAGGCCTCGAGTAACATCCTCGAAAGAAGACACGAAAAAAATCAAAAAGGATCAAAGATCAAGAAAGAAGTTCAAAATAAAATGCAATGAAATTAATCAAATTTTGATACAAAATAAAATGTAAAAATTACTACGATGATTGAATAATATCTTTGGTCCACAAAGTGTCATAAGTCTATGTAGAAATAAAAAATACAAATAAAAGAAATGAGTTTTCATTCAATTAGGTCCCTTGTTAGATACCTAATTGTTAGAAATATTTTGGATATTTACATTTAGATCCCCACGAGGGGACCTAAATGTAAATAAGCAATACTTTTTGAGCAGGAAATGGAATTTGGAACAACAGAGGGATAGTGCACAATTTGTCTACCTCTTTATTGATGCACGACTAAGATTAGATTGCAAGTTTGAATCTAAACCACATGATTGTGCAACATGGCCAAAACTTACGCTTTGTGTGTTCTTGCGCATTCGTCCCCAAATCGTAGGCAGTGGTGGTGATTGTGCTTCCTCCCTGTGATCTACGATACTGGCTCTCCTCCAGTAGGGTGGTGCTCGGAGAAGACGGTGACGGTTTTCTGATGAGAGTTGACTAGGGTTTGAAAGTCTCGATGAAACTCTACTACTATTAACAGATCTATGGTGAATAGACTACTCTAGCCATGAGATGATAATGGTACACTCAAAAGGATGTATAACAACCTACAAACCTAAAATTAATTACTTGATTCCCATGAGAATCGGCTGAAAACTGGGTTTTTCAGAGGGGGTCTAAAAATGATCCTCACGGATTGCGAGGATGGAGTGTTGCTGAGGTGACCCAGAAAGAGGACCCATGACCAATCAACAAGTATCGACAACATATGATAAACAACGAATAATAGTGTGAAGAACATTAATTATATTATACAATCCTAAAGTGAATAGGAAATAAACACATAGAGGTTGAACCATGGAGAGAAGGTTAGGCAGCCTATGGTTAGTGCTCATCAATTTTTTATACACTTGGTTCTTGTTTATTTTTATATGGGTTTAAAAAATATTTATTTTTTTATTGTATTTTATTAGATATAATAAATCTATAAATATAAATAATAATCTATATAGATATATTGTAATATATAAATAAATATAGTGATATATATAGATAAATAGACAAAGATAACAATCAAATAAAAATAAGGACCTCTTTTTTAGGTTTTTTAAATTTTTAGGGTTTTAAATTTTGCATTTTTTGTTTTATTTAATTTTTAACAATAAAATAATCAATATATAAAATGTAATATATAATAATATATAATATAATATATATGTATATATGTACATAGCTATGTAGTATATAATGCATAATATAGATATAAAAAGATTAAAAATGTCGTACAATATTTTAAATTTTTATATTTTTCTAATGTACTAGTTATTTTTCTAGTAATTTTACATATTTTATGGATTTTTATAGAATAGAAAATGGCCAAATAGGGCCTTTTCAAATCCAACAAATGGATTTTCTGATTGAAGAATATTAAAGGACCTCAAAATATCCAAAATCATTTCAAATAGATAATATATATAAAAAATACAAAATTTACAAAACATAAATCAATGTTTTTGTATATTTAAAATAGGGAAAAGGGAGCCTACACCCATGTGTAGGTAACTTTCCTACACCCACCTCTTGTTCCCTAATTTGTTGATTTTTTAAATGGATCTTTAGGGGATTTACTTAGAATATTAAATAAAATATGTGTTTCAAATTTCATATAAAACAGACATTCCTAACAGCTCCACCGGAAGGGGCCGATTTCAGCAAATCTCATACCGTCAAAATTTAACTGTCATGATGGATAAGTTAGAACTCTCGAAATAAGTTGAAATTTGAATGACTATATGGTGATATAATGTGATCTAAATTCCCAAAGGAATTATCTCAAAAAAATAAAATTTTTTGAGGGAACAAGAGTTGGGTGTAGGAAAGTTACCTACACATGGGCGTAGGCTCCCTTTTCCCTTTAAAATAAACTGTGATTTTTATGACTTTTTGAGTGTTTTGCAATTTTTATATTTTTCTTTTATATTTTTATGTGATTTTTGGTTTACAGTGAAATTATAACATTATATAGATAATATTTTTTTTCAAATTTTAATGGTATTTAAGTATTTTTTTGTGATTTTTAAGGCTAAACAGGGAAATCAGGGTCAATGTTTGGATTTTAATAGATCATTAAATGCCTTGAAATCTAAATTTAAAATCAGAGCAATTAACTCATCCAAGGCATACAGAATAATTTTTGCAAAATAAAAATTGAATGGGGGTACCCAAGAAAATACAGTTACAGTTGCCTGACAGTGACCAATTTGCAATTAAAATGAAATATACTTCATTTAAGAACAACATTCCAAAGTCCATGGGCTTACATGAAATTTTCACGCAATATATTAAACTATACACACCTCGAAGGGGTGGAAATGCAAATATATAAAAGTTATAGGTCCTTTATACAAATTTCCCATAAAAATATACACGGCAAATATAAATTCAAGGACTAAATATAAATAAAGAAAATCGGATGGATATCCATGCAAAATGGCCAAACACAAGTAGTACCCCACGTGAGGTGAGCTGGCACGGATAGATAGGGAAATACACTAAACATTTGGGGCTTTATTGCAATTTATCCTACATATTTTACACTCCAAACGGCATATATTGTACTAAAGGCAAAATTTAAAAAGGGAGAAGGAGATCTGTAGAATTTACCCCTTATTGCGCATTGCCAATGGACAAGATTGGATAACTTAATTGCATTAGACGGCGATGGCTTGCTTCATTGCGTTTCCCGATCAACTGCTTGGATTAGAACTTGGTGCAACTGTTGATTCGACAACATCCACTACTCAGGAAGAATGAGGAAGTACAAGTCTTCCCCTAGCCTTCAATCGCCATTTCCTCGCTCCTCCTAGGGTATCTGGTGTTGTTATTTGGCTCTCCATGTCAAGGAGGTTCATCTGTAGCGACTGAGCTCCTCGAGAGGATTCATGACCCATCGACGAGGTCCTGGCACATCGTGGAAGCTGGAGTAACTAGAACATCTCCTGCAGGTTCAAAATTAACCTGAGAAGGGTCCTTAGAAGCTGGGACCTGCATGGCAACACTGCTGGGCATGATGCAATAGATCTTGGGCCGATTCGAAGTCAAAATGCATTGATATGAAGTGGAGCGGAGTGGTTCTGGTGATAGGTAGCAGAGGAACCTCGCTTCTCATATTCATGTTGGATCTGGTTGTTCTGAATGGTCATTCAAATGAAGAAGACGTTGGGAAATGAAATGGGACGAACGTTGGAGGCAGATACAGTCAAAGGGACAAGGAAAGTTGCCAGAGCCCCAGCAGTTCCGGCGAACGATCTTATTAGAACTATTATTAATCAACGCATTATAACCTAAACTATTTATAGGAACGAAAAATGATAAGCAAATCTACATAGGAATTGAAATGGCGTAGCTCTTATACATGTTGTTGGGAAGGGAGCAAGATGGTTAGAGAACCACTGTGGATCGTCGCCGCTTCCTCGCTTGGCCCTCTCCATGCTCAGGGAAGGACTCCTCTGTCATAAGACCTTCGACACACACACAAGGGCAGAATATGGAGCTTTAAAGGGGATCAAAATTGAGCAAGGAGGTAGAGGGACTTATTTATTGATAAGGCTGGGGATCCTTATTGACCAGTGAATTAGGAAGAATAAGGACTATAAACATGGGATGGAAGGAGATGGCACGTATTAGGGATAATCAAAGAAGAGTCTGGTGAAACATCTTCTCGGATCTGAGTGATTAAAAGATTGGGAAAACAAGGAGAAGGCATGTGTCCTCTCGTCTGATGGAGGTAGATGACCTGGGTCGAAGAGTGGGTCTTGATTCTTATTTGTCCATGTTGGCCAACTAAAAAATTCCAATGGGAAATTATTAGAAAATCAATATTAAATTGATAATGCAACAAATAATTTTAGATTATAAAATAAAAATTGTTTGTTATTTTTTTAGTATTTTATTTCTATTCTTATTTATTTTTATGATGTTATTTGTTACAAGTTATTATTTAGGAATTTATTTATAGCTAAATTTACATACGTTCGGTATATTTTATTTTTTATTTTGAATTTTTATTTTATGATTCTATTTTATTTTTATATACCAATAAATTATTTTATACGCCTAAATATACTTTTTTATATTTTTTGATATTATTTTTTACTTAAATGAATAGAGTTATGTATTATATAGGTATAAGTGTAGGTATTTCATCTATGTATTTATATATGCGGTTTTATTTTTGTATCTTCTTTATGGTTTTATTCTATTCTAAATATTTACATATATTATATAATATTTAAAAATTAGAAAATTTAAATTTATACAAATAATAAAAGATAAATATACTGAATATTTTATTTGGGTATACTATACAATAGGGCTCCAAAACCCAACTTTCACACCTTAACTTCAAATTAAGTGAAACCTCCTTCATTAAATAGCTAATAAAATGTTATATAGAATTAAAGTGATTCTGATGCACTTTGTGTTTTTATTTAGGAGATATGGGTATGGGAAGTTGAGATTTTGGATTCTTATTTTGAGTAGACAATGTACATTATGCATTATTTCTGTGTCAACTCATTTTTCTATGTATTATTATCTACAAATTCCATGTATAAATTTATTGATTTGATGAGTAAATAATCAAGAATAAAATAGGTCTAAAAAATTCTTTATTGCTAAAGAAAAAAATGGAATTTTTATTGTCTTGTTGGCCCTTATCTCCCCCTACTTTGATTCATGTCAACCAAATCAATTTTTGACTTGATCTCGGGATTTATGGTCATAAATTACCTTTGATATTTTATTTCTTTATTTTTTATACTTATTTTTTGCTTCAAAAATGTAATTTTTACAATAATAGTACAATAACTAATGGATGCTAATTTTTACAAAATATTGATATTTGCATGTATGTAACTAGGGTTTAAAGGAAAAAATGGGTAAAGGTGATGAACTGGGAATTCATCACCCCCTATACTTGCCTTTACTGGTCCCTAGCAAACAATTATGCAATGTGTGCAAAAAAATGAGGAAAAAAATAACTTGGAATATTTGTCGACTTTTAAACTAGTCTTTAAAAAAGTCAAAGTTTGGAGCTCAAAGCAGACCTTTGAATTAATGGTGTGTTCAGAACCACGTGGAAGTTTGGAAATGTGACATAACAACCCTTGGATTCCATACTCCTATCATCCAGCCCAATTCATAGCTATGTCAGAACCGTCCTCTCAGTCACAAATTCCTGCTACCTTAAAATGATAGAACCATCTGTATGAATTTATTGTGCTCTTCCCAAACAAAACTGTTGAACTATAAAGGCATCTACTCTTATGGTAACTTGTCCTCACGGAGACAGATATTTCTTTCTAAGGTCAGGTGCTCCCGGTCTTTACATCTGAATGGGGGAGAAGTTAGAAGAATAACAAAAGAAGTGGGAATGGACTAGTGTAGTCTTCATTCCCTTGTGAAGTCGGTTATTGTAACAGATTCTTCACCAAGAAGCATGACTTTTTTGAAGCTCGAATTTTTATGGAATTTTCGGTATAGTCTTATTTGGATATTTTCTTTTACTTTGTACATCTTTTGCATTCTTATTTGTGGCCCAGATAGCATCTTTTTTTCCACCCATTATTTTGAGGTCTAGGAAAAGTTGCACCGTTAGACCATTCCTCATCCCCATCATTATCTCAATCTGTCTCTAGTATTTAGATATCATTGTTACAAAAGAAGAGGGTTAGAGTACTGGTGTTAGCAATCTCAAAGAATGGTTCCCGAGCCACCCTTGACGACTCAACCTTGCATCATCCCGACATAGACCCTGAGATTTTTCAAAAATCCATATGAGTTGAGCTAAGTGCTAGGTGCGAGATTTCTAGTCAAGTCATTGTTTCAAGATTCCTACGAGTGATATAAAGGGTTCTATTTAAGCACACTGCATTTGCTTATGAACATAGTATTATGGAACTTAAAATATTAAGTCGAGGTGACTAGAAACATCTCCACTTCCAGTGGGTTCCTATGAAATTAGGTGTATTAAGGTCTATTCCAAGCTCCAATATCTAGACTTTTTGTTTGACTTATTCAATTGTTAATATTATTCCAAAAAAATGTGAATGCTATGTACAATGCAAGACAAATATCTTTGTGATGTCATTTTCTAGTTTTGATCTTTTTGTGGATTTTTGAAAATTTTTGCAAATGTTTTCGGAATTTTTTGATTTTAAGATATTTAGGGATTTTTTCAAGAACAAAAGGTTTTTGGAATAAATGTTATATACAACTATTTACACGGGAGTGCATCTATTATTTACAAGAATTAAGGTTTAAAGGATTTAGAGAAGAGTTAGTGGCTATTATAGACATAGTAATACAGTTGCTGAAAAATATTTATTTATTAAGATGATGTATATATTCCTCTAGGTATTTGAAAATGATTTTTCAACCAATTTTGAAAACTATAGTTCAACATAATTTTTGCAAATAATTTTTACAAATATTTACAAACATTTGAAAATCATTTTGCAAAGATTTTCCAAACATTATATATAGATTTTTCAAAATATTTTTGCAACTATTTTTCAAATATTTGCAAATAGATTTCCAAGCCATTTTATTTCACACAAGGAAAAGAAGTTTTTACAAACCAAACATTTTTACAAGATTGAAAACATTTTACAAAATATTTTCTAAAAAATTCAAAGAAATCAAATATATTTTAAAGCTGTTTTTCAAACATTTTGCAAAACATTTTTACCTTATCTATTAATTAGTATATCCAAAAAGTATTTAAGGAATAATATACATCTTTTTATTAGTTGATTTAAGACTTGGATATATAAAATGTTTTAGCCATATTTATTGTGAAAATATAAAAGTACGAGTTATGGCTAAAGTATATACAATGAATATATGACCCCTTATACTTAGCTTGAGCTATGTACTCATAGATCAGAGGGCAAAAGAGAAGACACAACTAGTACCGAGTTTAGAAAAGCCTATACTACAACGACTAAAGAATAATTAATGAAAGAATGAGAAGTCCACTGACTCCCCTATACTTAGGATCAATTAATCCTAAGTATAGCAGACTGTATCTACATGCAGGGAGGGTCGAGGATGGGAATGAACAATGTCAACAATCCATCTTGTCTCCTCCTATACTTAGGGAAGGATATCCCTAACTATAGACAGGAATATCAACAAGAGATGAGACATGTGGTGAGACAAAAAAATAACATTTGAGGTCACACATCCCCCCACACTTAGGATGAAGCATATCCTAAGAATAGAGGAAATTACTAAGAAAATCAAAGAAGAAAAAAATATTACAATAAAAAAGATGAAAAGAAGAAAGGAGAGACAAAAATTAAAGAAAGAGTTTTTGAATAACATTATCTAAATCTTTTGATGCTGCTGATGTTGTGGATGCTTCTTCTTTGCATATTACTTGGCCTGAGTCGACAACGAAGAAACTTTCATGCTCAAGATATGTCTTCAGTAACTGATTGTTGATGACGAACGACTCTACGTCAGGCGATGAAAATGATATTACAATGCTTCCATTGTCACAAACTTCTTGTACTCTGAATTGGTCTATCAATTTACTCTTTAATTTTCTCGGGAATGTCTTCAACTTTGCATCAAATAGCCACAACACTTTTTGTCCAATCTCGAAGGTCTTTCGTCTGATGTGTTTGTCATGACATTGTTTAACATTCTACTTGTACATCAATGTGTTATCATATACATGGTCTTGGAATTCCAGGAGCTTGTTCAGACCCTCTTCTTTTCGGACCACCTTTTCTTGAGTATAGGTTGTAGATATTGATTCCCTGTAATGATTTCTGGACCAGCTCCACAGGCAGATGGGATGTCTTTCCATACAGAAGACGGTAGGGCAACATGCCCAAGGGCAACTTGTAAATGGTTTTGCTAGCCCAACGAAGGGAGTTCAAGAGTTGGGACCAATTCTTTATTTCTGACGTCACCAGCTTTTGCATGACGGTCGTAATTTCTCTGTTTGATAATTCTGCCATGCCATTAATCTAGGATTGATAAGGAGACATGACTCGGTGCTCGATGTCATACTTCTTCGTTAATTTCTTGACCTCTTTGTTAACGAATTGACTACCCCCTTGTGATATCAATATATTTGGACTCTTGAATCATGATATGATGTTCTCTCATAGAAACCGACAAACTGTATGGCTAGCTGTAGCTCTAGCGAGGATAGCTTCCATGCAGCGACTAACATAGGTAAGAAGGATGTGCTCGTATTCCTGATATTCTTGAAGGGTCCCATGAAATCGATGCCCCAAGAATCAAATACATTTGAAATTTGAATGAACCTTAAAGGCATGGAATCTTTAGCTGTAAGGATGCCTCCCAATCTCTAATAGTCTATGCAGTGCTTCGCAAATGTTGCAACATCCTTGAATAGTTTCGACCACCAGATGCCACACTGTAGTACTTTTGCTGTCGTCTTATCTCTAGATTGGTGTCCACCAAATTCGAGTGAATGATAATGCTCGAGCACACTATGATGCTCCTCTTGAGGAATGCACCGATGCCAAATGCAATATGCCCTTCCCTGAATATAAGTGGGTCTTCCCATTGGTAGAAATGGATGGTGGACAAGAATGTGTCCTTCTTAATCTTCGTCCAATCTTGTGGAACTTCATCGGAGATGTGGTAGTTCACAATATTTGCATACCAAGGGAGTAAATCCACAACCAAACTTGACTCATCAAGAAAGGTGTCTGTGATTGGTGCACAGGTTATGAATCTGCATTTTATCATCTTTATTCATTTATTTTAGCCTAAAATACCTTATAAAACACCTAATACTAACTCCATATTCTTACTAACTTGCACTGTGTGCAAATATTGTATATTTGTATATTATTTTAACCTAAACTAAATAAATAAATAAATAAAGGAAAAATAAAGAAAAATAGAAGATTGTATATATGTAAAAGATACATGCTGACCCGAACCCTAAGAGAAGGTCAAGACTTGACTTGATCGACCAGTAATAAAGTACGAGAAGATAGGATCCTCAATCAGAAAATCCAAAAAATGTGTTGTAAATTTGTCTATACTTACACTATTTTATTTGTACATAAGTTGACCGCAAATTAAATAAATTTCAAAACAAAATTTGTAAATAAAAATGTTTTCTAAGTAATAAAATTGTTTGCAAAATTAAGTCACGTACAAAATAAAAGTAGCCACATCTAGAAAAAACCATAAAGTGATAATTGAAAGACCAATTCCGACTCCATATGAATTCAGATTGAACCAAGCTCACTTCCATTATATTCTAACTAAAATTATCTTAAAATGTTGTGGTTTCATAATTTTTTGAGTTACGATTTGAAAGTCGGATTTCTGGGGTGGTTTTGCAAATTGACCATGTATTTACAATATTTATTAATTTTATTTTTTGTACATATTATAATTTTAATAATTGTGATTATTAGTAAATAAAAAACTTTTAATTAGAAAAATCTTTTATAAAATCATTTCCTTATTTCTACATGTGTATAATGTATTATGTATGTATTATATGTATATAACCTTTTCCTTAAATACCTAACACAAAAAATAAAATAATTCACATTTATTATAAAATAATAAAGTGGCAAAATCTATATATCTATTTATTTATATAAATCATATACCATATGTTTATAATATATTTAACTTCTTTATTAAGCTACAATTAAGGTAGCTCTTTAATTTTTGACAATTATTATTATTATTATTGTAATAACAAAAATCATTTATTTATTTATTTAATTTATTATGTTAATACCACCACTAACTTTCTTCCGTATTTTTTTCATTCAAAATTTGAAATTTAAATGTATAATCTTTCTATTGAATTGGTTCCTCCTCCCACATTTCTCCTTGATCAATCTTTTGGAGAGGAGCCTACTTTTTTCGAGAGCAATCTTGGTGTAGAAGGGTGTCCAGCTTCAGAGACATCCGGTGACAGTAAGGTGACATTCGTCGAGGTAATTATGGCAATCATAGTGTGATCCATTTTACTTTACCGCATATTTCATTTAGAGTAATCGTAGCTTAGTTTTTATTTCCAATCTCGTTGTAGATATAGACCCGTATTTTTCATCACCAATTTATATTTGATCACAATTCGAATCTAATTTCATTTCATCTCTCGAATCTATCTTGTTCATGTTCTACCATACATAATCTCTCACCTTCGCTAGAACCTCGCCCACTAATTAGTTTGATTTTCGGACTGAGCCACATGCTCGAGACGGTTTTTCAGATCATTTTGTTGCAGGAATAAATTAAAAAATTAAATATATATATATATATATTTATTTATTATGTAGGTTTACAATAAAAAAACAAAAAAATGTCTAACATTTGTTTTGCAGGATAAAATAAAAAATAACGAAAAAATTCAAAAAATGAAAATGTATATACGATTTTTTTAACATCTTCTACAGGTCAAAACAAAAAAATAAAAATAATATAAAGAGTCGTAGGCACTGTCCTCCGCTGCTGCAGGCGGCTCCCATCGCTCCTCCGTCGCGCATCTCTAGCCTTCGTCCTCCTCTGATGAGCGCCATGCCCCGCACAACTCACCTTCTCATCATATCCTACGCGTGCGTCTCTAGATCCCCCTTCTTCATCAACCGTTGCTAACGTCTATCTCCTCTATCTCTCGAAGATCACCGTACAACTGACCTTCATTGACAACCACCTTCACCATAGCAGAAGTCGCCTGTGTACCCACACGAGAAGCCCCTCCGTGCGAAGCCCGAAGCATCGCTGTCCACCTGCGCACAGGAGTCCTCCGCAGGAATCGGCCGCCTGGAGAGACGGCATACGATCCAGCGGACGTCCATCATGCATATCCTCCACTTGCACAATCACGAGGCCAACCGATCACCAGAACGATGCCAAGTCGAGACCATCGCCTCTCATCGGTCGCCTTGATAGAAAAGGCCGAAGAGGGCTGGCGCCCATTGGTTTGAGATCGAGAACAAGAAGAGGAACCCTAGGCATAAAAAAATGGAAAAGTTTCAATAAAGGCCCTTGACATTTCGCATATTACAAAGAGGCCCATGCCAGCCTTAACGGATGTGTTTTTAGTGGATAAATTGTAACTTCTCCCTGCATATTTATTTCTAATATCTTTTCTGCTAAAACTTTAAATATTTACTTTTCAATCCCTTAATTTCCAGACTATTTATTGGCATGTATTTTATATTGAAATAAATATTTTTATTGCTCTAAAAAATTTACAAAAAAATTGCGTGGTCTCATGTTGTGTGTCTTGTTATAGTGTAATTTTTTTTTGCATTTTATTATCATTTATTATTATTAAAATAATTTAAAAAAGTTTTAGTTTTCTTGTTTGAACTTTGGAAAATCCTACAAATTCGAATATTGCTTGAAAAATTCCAAAAAGATAGATTAGTTTTATTTTGGTGCATTTTATTTACTGTCTATTTTTCATGCATTAACTATTTATAAAACTAAAAAAATTACAAAATACTAATATCTTAAAACAATCATAAAAATTATAGGAAAATAAAAAAAATTGTGATTTAAGTTCATGTTCGTAGATAAATTCCACTAGATTTTAAGAAAAATAAATTTCGCATTTTTTTACATATTTTTAAATTGCGAAGTAATCTTGAGTGTTCGTTATCTGCATTTTCTATTGTTTTTATTCATTTTCAAAATAAAAAAATAAAAATATCTAAATAAATTTCAAAATAATAAAAAATCATAAAACCAAAAAAGGATTTAATTTAGACATTTTTGAGCATTTTTGTCATATTTGAAAAATCAAAAAAGAAAAAAAAAGCATTTCATTTGTGCACGAATTCGTAATTTTGAAAATTAAAAAAAATGCAAAAATCAACATCATTAAAATTTTGAAAATCAAAAAATAAAAAATAGAAAAAAAATAGAAAGACGAAAAAATTCACAAAAAATAAGATAGTTTGCAATTGAGATTCATTTTTCCTTAATTAGTTTTTTGTCGATTATTTGAATAACCCTCATGAATTATAGGCTCCTTGGGTTTGATCCTATTAGCTATACAAGTAAATAAGTAGCAAATATTTCTCTTGTTGCTCATTATTTTTCTGTAATTATTTTATCTTGAGAAGAAAAAATAATAATAAATAAATTTCTTTGTTTGAGCTGTGATTTTGGGTAGAGCAATGACAATTCTATATCAATAATTATCAATCCTCAAATATCTAGCTCAACAAAATGGCATCGTTGTCAGGGAGGCACGATAAGGGTAGTTAGATTCGTCTTGTGACCTGTTATTCTTAGTTCTATATTTTTGTCTACATTTCCTTATTCTTTGCTAATATTTCTGTGAACATATTGTGGATTGCAAATAGTTGGAGAGTGAGCACTGAATTTTGAATTCTGCATGTCATGAGGGAGCTCATACAACGCTTGCAGGATCCGATTTGTCGGACACCGAGAGCTCCTCAAGAACAAACTTAGGGATTTATTTGAGATATTTTCACTTGTTCTTCACTTTTTGCCTTATATCCATTTGTGTGTTTACTTGTCCGTATTCACTGTATTTATTTTATTTTTTCCTACTCATATTTTATAATTATGTTTCTTACATATTCTTTATTTCCATTTTTCTTGCGAGGGCTCGTGGAGCAAAGGAGGCAATCCCAGGAGAGCCGAAGCACCCAAGCGAAGTGGAGGTGGCTTGATTCATCTCAAAGCAGTAGGAGAGTGTGAGAGGAGGAGAAGAAGATTAAAAAAAGTTTTTGCGTAGACTTTCCTTTCTTTATTTCTATAATTTGAACTCTTTTAAAAGGACACTATATACCTTGTTTGCGGGGTCTATTTTGCTAAGTGTCGGTGCACTTGGGTGATCTCACTGGTTTTTTCTCATTGCTTTATTTTTAATTATTTCTCACGAATTTTGTGAGCTACCTATTGATTGCTTCAATTAATTTTCTTGAGCTAAGTAATTAATTAGGTCCAAACACCTTAAAAAGGAATTTATTTATCTATAAAATAGGGTGTAATTGGACTTAGTCAAATTTAATTGGTTCTTGCCTATTAATAGAAGCTACTGTTAGGATGATTCACTTGAATCATATATGTTAGTTACTTTCTGTATTTAAATTTACACATATCACCTTGCATCTAGAGTACTGGCGACAAGGTACACATCTTTAACTCCTACATGCATCTTAGTTTTTAATAGCGCACCGGCATTTCCAATCTCCTTCCATGTTTTGACTTAAGTTAAAAAGGAAGTTGGACACTCGGTAGGCGATTCATTGAAAATATTCAAACGAAGTGACAACTGCCTAAAATTCAGGACTACTAAAGAAAACTTGACCCTGAAATAAACACAAGGAAAACTCATTGTTTTGGGGAGAGTACCCCCCTCATTATTTTATTTATCTGTAGCGAGAGAGCAACCCACACACTAGGATAAAGCCAAGATCGAACATTCTTCAGACGATTGGTCTTGTGATTAGTTGTTCTCTAATGAGGACTTCACCGGATAGCCGATAATCGATCGGGACTTCCTTAGAAGAGTGGGGAAACCGGGTAGCCAGTAAATGGTTCCCACCCATACTGGCTCGGAAAAACTAGATGTGAGATTGGGATAGTCTCCTGGGAGCACTGGGTCCCCAACAGCTCGCTTTAACCACTCTGATAGATTGTATTCTCACCAAACACTAAAAATTGACAAGATAATTGACCGAACCTTCACGGCCTTCACATTGCGTTGAGTTGGTGAACTGGGCTTTGTATTGTGTTTGATTGCTAGTGATAGAGATCCTTCCGTGTAATTTGTGGCTTCACTGATTTTCACTCTTGCATTGACCTTCATGCTCTTGCATCCTGCCTATTGATTTCAAAGATGTCGGACCAGATTATTTCTCATTTGCACTTTGAGAACTCATTCGACACTTTGATCCGTTCACCTTATATTTGGGGAGACTCACTTCCTGAATATTCCACATTCTCCACACCATTCTTTACATCATCCATCAAACCACTATTTGAGATTGACTCCAATCTCGATCTAGTATCTAAGACTCCATCATTTTCGAGGACTAATCGAGTGTCATGCATATTTTCAGAGTTCAGACACTGGACACTTGATGCCACCAAAGGGAAAGGGAACCATGTCGGA
Source organism: Ottelia alismoides (assembly GCA_037367405.1). Lineage (NCBI taxonomy): Eukaryota > Viridiplantae > Streptophyta > Magnoliopsida > Alismatales > Hydrocharitaceae > Ottelia > Ottelia alismoides. Next base: position 439,942 of record JAZKJV010008709.1, read on the forward strand.
GCAGAACGAGATCAACAGTACCATGTTAGCCTCTACCTAGTCTATTGAAGCACAGTTAACAGAGCAGACTGACTTTAAGACAACATTGAGAGATATGATTCTTGAAGTGATACATGAAGAACAAGATAAGAGAGAGGAGGATAATGGAAACCCTGAAGGTGGGAATGGAGGAGAAGACCCTGTGATAGAACTTGTGGCTAAGCTTACATTAAAGGATGCCTATAATCCAGGGGAAGTATAGACAAATTCTTGTATACACATCCATGCGATTCATGAACATTTTGAGGTTAAGCCCAATATTTTGCCTCTTCTCCCAATATTCCATGGAGATATTAATGAAGAACCTTATGTACACCACCTGCAGTTCGATCACATTCGTGGAACAATACACTACCCAAATGTGCCATTAGAGGTAGTGAAGATGATTGCTTTCCTGTTCAGTCGGATGGATAAGGCTCTGTATTGGTTAAAACACTTGGGAAAGGTTGTCACTACTTGGGAAGAGTTGAGGTCTGCATTTCTAAACAAATATTACCCACTCGAATGACTCAACCAAATGCGATCCTTGATTGCTAACTTCTCCCAGATGTCCCATGAGCCTATTCAAGAGGCGTGGGAAAGATTTAAAGATTTGACGAAGAAGTGCCCCCATCATGATATTCCAAAGATATGCCTTGTGCAAAATTTCTTCGGGGGTTTAAGAATAGAGAATCAGAAGCAGGTAGATGCCGCTTATGGGGCGAGCTACTTCAACAAGGACGAGGATGTCCTTTATCAAAATTTAAGGATATGAGAGTTCAGCAGCTCTTTTTCTTTACGTGCTTTTCAGAAGCACCGCGTCACCTCCCCTGTAGGACCCACAAGGCTATCAATATGACGACATTACATGAAGTGGATAGGGTGGATAGCTCTGACTTGGCCATCATTGGAAACCCTATCCAAAGTAGACATCATTGAGAAACCGTCCAAGGAGCTTGAGAAGCTTCAATTGATCGAACAGAGGATGAAGAACCTTGATAAGCTGGATGAGATAACAAAGCAACTAGAGCTTCTTATAAATATGATCAAGGTAGTCCATTGTTCTAGTGCAGCAACCGATACCTCTAATAGGGAGCACACTTCTTCCACACAACAGAGTATTGGAGGACCATCGATAGTTCAGCATGTCTACTATGTGCAGACTTCTGATCAGGTCCAACAACACTCACATTAGATAGTTTTGTATCAACAAGAACTAGCCTACATTATTGAGCAACAATCTCTACCTGCACATGTCATTCAGGAGGTGAAAGGCATCTGGTTCGACTATGAGCGAAATCGGTCCCGTCTATTAGGGCAAGGCTAGTTGGGTTCATAACATGGTCAGAGACCCGCCCACCAGTTTCAAGGAGGCAGATAACAACAATACCAACACCAGCAATTCCAGCCTCACTATCAGTCTCCACTACAGTTCCAAAATAAGAGACAAGGCCAACCACAAGAGCAGTCTATAGATTTTCCTCATCCTATCAGCAGCAGACTGCTTATTATGGACAATATCCTCCTCTTCCTCCTCATTATCAGAATCCGTATGGTTAATAACAACCTCCACACTATCATACTCATCGACAACCAGTCATTGAGCAACCTAAGGCCCATTCAATTAAACCAACATTGGACCAATTTGCACTGCTCAAGAAGAACATGAACGAACTAACTCAATGGATTGAAGACCTGACCACCACCAAGACACTGATTCCAGCACATGTCGAAGCCAACCCCAACAACTTCAGACGCAAGGAGCAGGTAGAAAATAGCCGACCCACCCGCGAGATAGGCATGTCCCTTTATTTTTCATGTTTATCTAGCGTCATTCATCTCAAGAATAGTAGGAGATTGAATCCGCCTATGCACCAGTTTGGGTTGGGAGATCGAACCACTGAGAGAGCATCATTTTCCACATCATCTCCTTCACCAGCAGTCGAGAGGCCTAGTGTAGCAACACCACAATCTAGAGATTCACCTCCTTTACCACCACCTTCACTAGACAGATGGAGATCACCATAAGTAAGGGAGAATATACTTGTAGCGGATTCTTCCACTTCACCAGAAGAAGCATCCCGTTCTGTTTTGAATTTTGTTTTTCCTTCATCTAAATTAGATAGAAGTATACGTACTGATTCTGGTTGTCCTGTTCTACATGAAGATTCCAATTTAAATAATGAAATGAACGTTTGAATATCTTCTCTAATTTTGTGCCATTTCCTTCGGCTCTTAAATATAAAAAAATCCAAAAATTAAAAACAACCCTATCTGATCTTGGAGTGGTTGAGATCTTACAGAACATCTTTTTTAAAGATGTCGCTCTGTAAGGTCATGGAATACATGCCTGCAGTGAAAAAGGAGATGAAATATGCATGTACACAAAAGCTTCAACCAAGGCAGATTGATAAAGGAAACAGAGAAACACATCTTGACGATGTCCACAGTTCATGCCTCCTAAAGATAAAGACAAGGGGGCACCTCACATCCGTTTTCCATATCTTTAATAAGTATTTTGATCGTAGTCTTCTTGATAGCAGTTCCTCACTCTCACGCCTTCCTCTTCGCTAACTGAATTTCGGTTTGGGCCTCTTAAAAACAACCAAGATGATCCTTCAGTTTAATGATAGATCGATTAAGAGGCCAAGAAGTATTTTAGAAGCTGTTATTGTAATGTTGCATGAATTGAAATTTCCTATTGATTTCATTATCAAGGATATGGACACACCTGTACTATTACTCCATATCGCGATCGTACTAGGTCAACCGTTCCTTCAAACAGCCAAAGCAACAATTGATTATGGTACCGAGGAGATCATCTTTCACTCTCGCAGTGACAAGGTGAAAATTGAGATAATTTCTGATCCTAAACCATCACCGCAACCAGAAACAGATGAGACAGAGAAAGTTACATCAGAGCCAGAGGACTGTAATTTTCTTGCTGAATTTAAGATATAGATCTTTACACTGATTCATAGATCCCCATGAGTTCCTTTCTCAAAGAACTCTATGGAAAGTACAGTCTACATGAGTTCCCTTGATTGTCCAATTGAGATAGTTGCTCATGGACATTTTGCGTTGATTTCTGAGGATCAATCTGAGATTTTAGAGGAACCTTTTGATATTCCTTTTATACACTTTTCTGAGATTATTGATGATATACCCTCCTTCTGAGAGTTCTGAGGTATAGATATCTGAGCCATTTGTTGAATTTCTCGAGTTATGAACAAATTAGAGACATCTCTCTGAGATCATTGCTCAGATATCTGAGTTGTTAATTGATAAGAATGCTAAACATCCTAATCCCTCATTTCTGAGCAGAGATCATTCATTGCAGATCTATAAGAGACTTTACTTGCTGAGTCATTAGTAGCCAAAGTGGACAGCGCACAGAGTGCATATCATATACTGTCCACTAGTATAGTAGCAGAGGTTATTGTAGAGCCGATTCAGATACCACATGAGCTCAATTTTACCGTCAACATTGAAATATGTATTCTGTGCAGGCCCTCCTCCCCAAATGTTTCCGGTCATCCTCAGCTTACAGTTGACCGTTGAACAAGAATCTCGTATACTAGAGGTTCGTGAGAGAAACCGTAAGGCTGTATGATGGAATATCTCGGATCTCTGTGGGATTAATCCAGCTTTGTGCTCGCATCATATCTACCTAGAGGATGATTCTAAACCCTCTCCTGAATGCCTGCGTGTCTAAATCCAAATCTAAGGAATGTTGTCATGAAGGAGATCAAAAAATGGTGTGATGCTGGCTTTATATATACCGTTTTGGATTCCAAGTGGGTCAGCCCTTTACATGTGGTTTCAAAGAAATTTGGGATTACTAACGTAAAGAATGACTGTGGTGAGGAGATTCCGACCCGGTACCTACTTCTTGGCGTGTTTGTGTAGATTATCGGCACATGAACTCAACTACAAAGAAGGATCACTTTTTGCTGCCCTTTATTGATCAGATTATTGAGAGGTTGGCGGGGAAAGAGTTCTTTTCCTTATTGGATGGGTAGTGGGATACAACCAAGTTGCTATCGCTCCTGAGGATCTATAGGAAACTACATTCACTTGTTCGTTTGGTACCTATGCCTTTATACAGATGCCCTTTGGATTATGTAACACCCTCGCAACATTCCGAAGTTGTATGTTGTTCGTTTTTGCTGACATGGTGGGTAGTTTCCTTGAGGTATTCATTGCCAATTTCTTGATCTACTGGGATAGTTTTGACACATGTATTACTCATTTAAACTGAGTTCTTTAACGTTGCTATGAAGTAAACTTAGTCCTCTCGTGGGAGAAGAGTCACTTTATGGTGACTGATGGGATTGTATTAGGCCATGTCATCTCTAAACATGGTTTGGAGGTTGAATCAGCTAATATTATGTGATTTCCAAGTTAGAGCCACCGTAGAATTTGAAGTAGTTGAGGTCATTTCTGGGACACGGAGGATTCTATAGGAGATTCATAAAGGACTTTAGCAAGATCGCTAAACCTTTGACTGAGCTTCTGTGTAAGGAGAGTAAGTTTGTTGTCGATGATAAATTACTCCTTGCATTCAATCAGATGAAATAAATGGTTATTACTGCTCCTGTCTTACAATCACCTGATTTGTCTCTTCCTTTAAAGATCATGACGGACACTTCAGATTTCGCAGTTCGAGCTCTTTTAGGACAAAGAAGGGATGGGATACCATTTGCTATACACTATGCTATCAAAACTCTGTATGAAGCACATCAAAATTCTATAGTTACAAGAAGGAGATGTTAGCAGTTGTGTTTGGGCTAGAGAAGTTCAGATCCTCATCCTATGCTAAAATTGGCCCTCCAAGGGTCTTTGGCATGATAAACACATAGAAGAAGACTCCTGGTCTTGAGGCAAATCGACTCGACCCTAGTTGAAGTTGAATTGCCAAAGGGGTTAGTAAATGGAGGAGAGATGGCATACAATGGAGGTGAAGCTCCAATTTGCTGATCTAGAGAGGATCATGTTTCAAGTCGAAGAAAAGATGGAGCATGCGAAAGGGAATGATTTGGGCATGAAATGGTGAGGCGAAACAGGCAGGGGAATTGCGAAACATGGATGGAGCAGGGAGCACCAACGATCTTTGATTTTGAGATTTAAGCAAAACTAAGGATCTATGGATTGAATAAAAGGTGAGAACATAAAACCTAACGCAAAATCTACCTATAAATGTAGGAAAAATATACAACTCTTATTTAGGGACTAGGGAGCAGAGGCATTGTCGAAGCTCTACCTTGCGTCACCTACTTTCCTCCTTTCACCGATCCAGAACATTAGGGTAACACCTACCATAACGAGGTGACTCTCTTGACCGAGGTTAAATGGATTTAGGGTTAGAAAAGGGACCAAAATGGAGAAAGAAGGAGGATGTTTTATTTACAAGCATGGGGACCAAACCTTATTGACCGGGGATTTGTGAAGAATCAAGATGATCTACACAATATTTATGGTGGTTGCATGTATAAGGAATGATCGAGGGTCGATTTTTGTGAAGAATCATGCCGATGGGAGTTGTTGATCATCAAGTAAAAAGGGAGGGAAATAGGGAAAAGGCATCTCTGACGAAATAAAGATGCTAAAGGGGCAGTTGTCCGGAGGTCAACAGTCAGAAGCACCTGGCTGGTCCACATGGACCAACTAGGAAAAAGATTATAAAAAATTATTTATAAATTCAATAATAATTGATAAATGAATAAATTAAACTTTTAGTATAAAACAAAAAATGTATACTATTTTTTGTAGTACTTAATTATGATTTTTATTTACTTTTATAAATTTAATTATTATAGGCTATTACTTACAAGTATTCTTTTATGTGTATTTACCAATATATAACATATTTTATTTTTATTTCGAATTTTAAATTTTATATTATAATATTTTCTATTTATTATTTATATGCTTATAAATTATTTAGATGTAGACAAGAATATTTTTATTGGATTTATCTGATGTTATTTGTATATTTAAAAAAAGATGTATTTCTTACATAGGTATAAGTATAGGTAGTTCAACTATATATTTTGTAATCTTATTTTATTTTAATGAGTATTTTTTGATTTATTTTATTCTAACTATGTAAATATATTTTCAAAATTATTTATAAATTGGAAAAATATATAAAATAATGAAGAACATAAAGTATCAATAAAATGAGAATTTTATTAAGGTATATTATATAATAGGGGTCCAAAACCTTACTATTGCATCTTAACTCCAAATTAAATAAAAACACCTTCATTAAGTAGCTAATTTAAAGTTATATACAATTAAAGGTGATTTTGATGCAATTTGAGTTTTCATGGAGAAGTTAGGGTCTGTGAAGTCCCCTAGCGAGGCTCGGATCTTCTTAAGGGTGCCAGTCGATGCGGATGCTTCCGAACACATCAGGAGTCCTCCAACAATGGAGATGGTGGCTTAAACATGGAGAAATATGCGATCGAAGGGAGGATAGATTAATATTCTTCATGGTTACTCCTTTGCCCCTTTGCGTCGTCGTATCTCAAGCGTGCCACAGATCTTATCTGGGTCGTTGATAGAAGGTGAACCAATGCATCGTCCCAACCGCACGATGGAGTTGAGTGTGCCTACATGGTGCACTGTTGGCCGGTCATCCGTGTGCCTTAGGGGGTAAACTTAACTCAACCTACACGCCTTTGTACATTTCCAATATAGTCCTATAAATATAGTATGCCGTGTAAATAAATGTGTAAATTTTACGTGTGGGCCCATGAGTTTATAGCATATTCGAAATAGGTCCATGCCAAGTCATCTCACATGGAGCAACACACGAGGTGACATTTTACGTATAAGCCCAACCCTCATAGATTTTTGTAATTCTAATTTAATTTATAAAATTTGAATTACAGTTGTACATTTTTTGGATATTTACATAGGACACTCTGTATTTATTTTATTTGCAAAGATGCCCCTACTAGTTTTTTTATCATGTTGCTCTAACTTTTATAAATATCATTTATGCTCCAAAATCTAGTAAAAATAGAAGAATTTACTCGGATGCATGTTCATTCACACCTTACATTTTACTTTGCATTTTATGAACATTGTGTATTTATTAAAAATCAAATGGAGCCATTTTTATCCCTGTATAAATTGAAAATGCTAAAATGTAACAAAACACCTTAAAAATCCCAAAAATGTAATATTCTTATTATTACCTATATTAAGTCCAGAACAAAACTCCTTAAAAATAAAAAAATCAATAAAATTGAAAAAAATCCTAAATATTATAAAAAATATAAAAATTCAACAAAAAATACAAAAATATTTGTTTTTATTCTGGAATTTAATTTGTAGAGTATATTATCTATTAAAAATAATTTTAAGGATATGCATTTTTAACACCTTAAAAACATTCAGTTTATTTAATTCATCCCTATTTTGGTATGTTTTTTACCACAAAAATACATAAAAATGAACAAAAATATCAGAAGAATCACAAAAATAGTAGAAAAATATGGCGAACGCAAAAAGATTTGATTCTATAATTTTTGGTTATTTTTTGTTCTTTTTATAATCATAATACCCTATATTATTTTATATATTATATATCTTTATATAAATTCTATATTTTTATTAAATATTATACATACCTTTTAAATATTTTTAAAACCTTTAAAATATGAAAAAGCATGTACCTCAACATATTTATTTGATTTTTGAATATTTGATATATATATATGAAATACTTTATTTCATATATACATTATCATATGCATGTATATACTCCTATACATATCTACCTATATAAATGCTTTAAAATATTAGAAGTAAAAAGAAATTAAAAATTAGGAAAGTAAAAATGAAATAATATTAAAAATTAAAAAAACGAAAATAAAAAATATGAAACTCTAAAACACACACAAAAGATCAAGACGACAATATTGTACATAATACCCTTGATTAGAAATTGACATTAGGCTACAATTGTTTGCACTTTGTGGTTCAACCTCTACATGGTTACATGATATACATCTTCGTTGTAGTGTATAATGCATTGTGCTCCACATTCTTGTCATTTAGTGATTCGTTATATGTTGTTTGTACTTGTTGTCTAAATATGATATTTCTTGCGGGTCGCCTCAATGACACTCCATCTTCGCTCTTCGCTTCTCAGTGAGGATATTTTTAAACCCGCTTGAAAAACCACATTCAACATTGGTCAACTGCAAATTGTGGATGGCCGAAAACATCCGGGGTGGACTGCAAGGATGTCATACTTCAACATTGAAGGTAAAGCCTTATGCTCAGGTAGAGTATGAATCTACTTTGTGATAACCTCGACAATTGCACTAGTGAAAGGTATCTGATCTGCATTGTGTGCACTATCCACTGTGGCCACTATAGGCTTAGCATGCAAAATCTTATAAAGGTCTACATAGAAAGATCTTTGCTCAGAAAGGAATAGCTCAACATGATGTTTAGAACTCTCAACAAATATCTCAAATGTCTTAGTAGGAGGTATCTCATCAATAATCTCAAAAAAAGAATGTATCTCAAGAATCTCAAAATGTAACTTCGAAAACATAGAATGATCCTTAGAATATGGCTCAAACTATCCATTAGCTGACAACTCAGAATGATCAACAAAGGAACTTAAGGTGACTTTGCTTTCAGAAGATCCTTCTGTGAAAGAAACACTTTGGTGTCCAAAAAATCAGTGAATAGATTTGTATCTCGAAACTCAATAAGAAATAACATCCCTCCTAATCTGTTGTAACTATCTCTCTCTCATCTACTACTTCTGGTGGCGGTGATGGCCTAGGATCGGGGATCTTCTCAATATTTATCTCATCACTGCTGGAGTGAAAGATGATCTCTCCAATACCATAATCAACTACAGCTTTGGTCATTTGAAAGAATGGCCGACTAAGTATGACCGAGGTATGGAGTAACGGTGTAGAGGTATCGATATCAATAACAACAAAATAAACTAGGAATATCATTCCTTGCACCATTACAATAATGTCCTCTAATATGCCTCTCAGACTCTTGATCGATCTATCAACAAATTGAAGGATCATCTTGGTGGATCTATGACGCCCCAACCCAAACTCAGTGAGTAACGAAGATAACATGAGATTAATGGAGAATCTGCTATCGAGAAGAGTACAATCAGATTATTAATTAAAGATGTGGCATTGGATGTGAGGTGCTCCCTTATCTTTCTTTTTGGGAGGGATATCTCTAATGGCATGCAATATGTCCATGGTTAAAATGTCCTTTTCTTTTTTGTTTTTGTCCGTTTACTTAGGTTGATGATTTTGAGTACGTGCTTTATTCATTCTTTTTTTGACTACATGCACGTACTCCATGGTCTTAAGGAGTGGTATCTCTAAAAAGATATTCTTAATGATCTCTAACACTCCAAGATCAGATAGTGTTATTTTTATTTTAGATTTTTCTATTTTGATTCAAAGCTGAAGGAAATGGAATAGAATCAGAAGGAAAAACATACTGCTTATTTCTCTTATTGAATTCATAAGAATTATATACAGTTGGAAAACCAGAATCACTATGTATAATGTTATCCAATACAAGAGCAGGTGAAATAAAAGGAAATATATGATGGGATGCTTGGTCTGCTAGTGTAGAAGAATACTCCACGATTTATGTGTTCTCCTTCATAGCTAACTCGATACTGCATCTTTCTTTATTCTCTTTTTGCTATTGTTTGAATACTGATGGAGATGATGGTGATGATTGTGAATAAGAAGCTAGCGGTGATATTCCAAGAACCGGCTCTGCTACACTAGATCGTTGCGTAACTGGTGGAGAAGATGATGAAGTCCGTGAAGCTCTCTCAGTGGCTCTCTAACAAGTCGCTAGACGCGATATTTAATTTGGTACGTTGTAGTACGTGTACTTAGCGAATCGGTCAGAACCGAGAGAAGATTCTTCGTGAAGAGTGTCTTAGCTTAATTTATATCCCGGGCAAGTCCGGGGTCGAACTCGGGGAGGCAAAGGAACAACTTCGGGTTTAATTTGAAAATTTAGATCTTGATTTCCAAATGCATTTTTTTAATATTTTTTAATGCAATAACAAATGCAAATGCAAATGCGGCTGAATTAATACACTAAGAAAGCATACAACTTAGCCAAATTAATTTGAATAGAAAATAAGTCCAATTTAGCCAAATTATATTTTTCCCTAGAATCCTAATCCAGTGATGAATGCAAGACACATTTTTTTGGATTTTTAGAAATTAAAATGCTACAATGAAAAATGCACACTTTTTATGGGTATTTTCGTAACTTTTCACACAAACAGTAAGCAAAAATTATGAAAAGTTTACTAGAATATAAACATGATGCAAGAAAGCTACAACAATATTTTTTGAATTTTTTGACAATATATGATTTTTTGTGTATTTTTTAGTAAAAAAAGCCACAGTGAGTAATTAGTTCCTAATTAATCCAAAATATCAAATTAATCAGAGTGCTAATTATTCCAAAAAGATATTTTCATAAAGAATCCAGGAGACTTGAAATTTTGCAAAAATGATGTATGTGGATTTAATTAAAAATCACATACTAAAATCACTCTATGATTTATTTTAGGTACAAGATAACTCCACTTTGGATGAAATTTGGACAGTAAGTTAAACACTCTTGAAGTCAACATATGTAATTTTTGTGGAATTTTTAGAGCAACCGTGAGTTAGATATCAATTTAAGATCACTGATTGGGTAAAATAGGCATATTTTCAGTTAAAATTTTTTAATTAATTACCCACAACTCACAAAAAAATATAAATAAATATTCAGATGGTAGAGACTAAGTTTCTCAACACAATGACATTTTTTTCTTGAATAAAATGGTGCTATATAGATGTCCAGATTAAGATGCGAACACATGGGTATCTGTACAATTTCAAAAATCAATATATACAAGAAAGTATGTACAGGGATCTGTTTATAATTATAGAAACTATACAAGAAATTTATGCAATTTTTACAATAACATATTAATAAAAAAATGACCTTACTTCTTCATAGGGAATGTGCGGCTATGCACGGGAGGAACCCAACGGGCGGAGTAGGCGGCGACGGCCTGGGGAACTCGCCGCCCGCACTTGGACGGCGGAGGGCGACGCGGGAAGCGATTGGCGGCGCCTCAACATATGGTGGACGTCGGTGGCGCGACGATGGAGAGGTGGCGCAGCGGTGGAGGTCAGAGGCGTTGGTGGCGCGGTCGCACATCGGCACACGGAGGAGGGCTGGGGGGGCGGAGCCACTGGCGTGCGGCAGTGCGTTTGGGGGCCGGGGGGCGGCTGTGGAGGCGGCGCCACCTTTCGTGGCTAGGAGCGGCTGCAGAGGGAGGTGGCGGCGGGCTGCAACCGCTGCCTCCTTCCGTGTATGTTTTTTTATTTTTTTTGAATTTTTTGCTACTCTAATTATTTTTTTTAGATTTTAATTTTCTAATTTTTTTTCTTAAACATGAATGCAGATATGTATGTAAAAAAATATTAAAGGGAATGGTGAAGATGATGTGGAACAAATATGGGTATATGGATGATGATGTGATGGACTAAAAAAATTGCTAAGATAAAAATAATGACAATAAGATGAAAATAAAATTACCTAGGATGGACGATCGCTTATGATGTGCTCACGAGGGCACAATCTTCGCTCGAATTGCCGGCGAGCGATGAGCTCGAGCAACGCGCTAAGGCGGTTGCGATGTTGGCCAAAAAAACTAACGGAACTCACCGGAGAGAGGGCTGTCGTCGCTCGACTGCGGTTGCGTCGCTGTCACCGATTCAACTCTGGGAACTAGGCTCTCCTCACATAAAAATGGATCAACTGTAAATTGAGGAGGATGGGATGTATATAAAGAGGATGAAATGAGAGGTTATTAAAGTGGTGGGATGTTATATTATTAAGGAAGTTGAATGGGAGGTTTAAAAAATGATGGGGTTGAATGGAGGTTGGTGGTAGAATGGAGTTGAATGGTGGTTATTCTAGAGAATGTAAACTAAATAATAAAATAAATAGTGATATAAAGTAGGCTACTAAAATACAACAAAAATATAAACAAGGAAAAAATAGTGGGGAATTTACAAAGGAATACATACAACATGTACATTTTTTGTTTGCTTTTCTAATATGTATTTTTTTGTCTTTTTAATAAGAGATATTTATGACAGAAAAATGCAATAAAATACTACAATCAAAATACAACACAACCATGGTTTTTTTGTATTTTTACTGATTAGAAAAGATAAAATAAAAAATGAAGAATGAATGAATATATACATAATATACAATGCACATCTAGGTCCCAAAACTCAATTTTTGCAAATGAGCTCTGATTTTAATGAAACAACTTCCATTGGATAGATAATTTTATACCTTGAACTTTAAAAGCGAGTTTTGTGAATTTAGAGTTCATACGGAGCGGGAATTTGGCTTGGAAGTTGGTCTCTACCGCTTTTTCCTTTTCAGATCTAGGAGCATTTATTTGAGCTAAAATTTGTTTTATATTTTTGTATTTTTACATACACTATTATGAACAAGTTGGAGAAAGAATTAGAAAAAAAGGAGTTGAAATGAAATTATTAAAAATACATGAAGTTTTGGGCTATCTACATATGAGAAACTCCTTTTTTTTGCGGTTTTTTATTGTTAGTTTATTTTGTACAATCTAATAACACAATAATTAGTGTGTTTTATTTACAAGAGTTATTTTGTTAATTTATTGATTTTATGGACATTTTTCTGGGATTTTACTCGGAGATTTTGCTAAGATCAAGATATTGAGATAATGAATCATGGATTCATCACCCCATATACTTAAATTTTGCTAGTCCTCGTGCAAATTAAGAATGAATAAGTTGGATTAACCCCTGACTGTGCATGTGAATACAAGACTTGATCCGTTCAAGAACTCTCAGTTTTAGAGATCCTACGATTCTAAGCTGAGCCAAGCTCTAGCCAAAAGGTATCCAATTTCCCTAATTATCGGACTCTCTTTGTATACATATATAGTAGTGGATATGACTTTAAGTGTTGACCGCAGTTACAAGAGTAGAGTCACAACGTCACCCAAGGTTCCAGTCCAAGAGACTCTCCTAAGGACCCGATCCTCAACACTAGGGAATAAATCATTTCTTGCATCCAATCCACAGTCTCTTTAGTTGTCAGACTTGAAAATGTAGATGGAAGGCCAGTTGATGGAGGTCATAGGATTGTGTCATTTCTTCTCTCCCTCTCATTGGAACAAGGATCCTCTCAAGTGCCTTAATACGCAACGCATATTTTTGGTGTTGATCAGTGTGCCCGTCAAGAGAAGTTGGAGTCGTCTGCACTTCCTTTCCTGTGAGTACACCGGGGTATGCCTTTTTTGAGTACCTATCGTACCTTTTTTGGTGCAAGCCCAATTCCTGGTCCTAATAGCGGTGGTCCAAGTGGACACTTTGAAATGGTTGGGAGCGCTCGCCTTTGGTGGAAGCTCTTGTTGAAATTTGACTTTGTTTGGAATGAGAGCTTTTCTTTGACATTTCATTGCTTTGTAATATTTTTGGCTAGCTCCACTTCTTTTACCAAGAGTTGGTGCACACTGATCAATATTTTTTTATTTTTATCACACCCTGGCACATAGGTAAATGTCAAAAGATAATGACTAAGGCTGGTTAACTCAAAATCTCAAGACCTCATAAACCAAGTGTTCTTGAACTTCACTAGTCTTGTGTGAAAGTGAATTGTGTCAGGGATTAAACCAGCTTATTAGTTAGTTTTTTTAGAATTTTTTCAAAAACTTTTTTTTGAAAAACAAAGGAAAAGAAGAAAGTTTTTTTGAGAAAGTTTTGCTTGCTTTTTCTTCAAAAGTGTTGTTTTTTTGAAAAAGATAAGTAAATAAGAAATGACTTTTTTTGATTTTTTAAAGCAAATAAGGGACTTCTTTTACCCACCCCATAATTATTGTATAATATATACACAAATACCTGAAAGTACGAGTTATGGGTAAAGTATATATGTAATATATACATGCCCCCTATACTTAGCAAGTGCTATGTCCTCAGAGCACAAGAAGTGAGAAAAAAGAAATAGCTCGTGCTAAGCGTAGGTTGGCTAAAATAATAAATAGTATAGAAGTCGATCCGCCCCCTATACTTAGGTTCTGGTCAGCCTAAGTGTAGAAGAATAGCAAAAATGGGACGGACGAGGTCAAGAGGAGAAATGGATGAGTATATACACATGGAGGGCATCGGTTCCCCCTATACTTAGGCTCTGGTCAGCCTAAGTATAGGACAAGAGTAAGTGTGAGAACCGATGTGATCTGGAGAATGTACAAAGAAGGGAGAATGTACAAGAGCAATAAATCTTCTAAGATGTTGAATCTTGATGTTGCATCTTCATGACGAGTGATAGGATGTATCTGCTCTGTGCTCACTCTGCATGAAGTTGATGACCTCGACTTGGACTAACTGCTCTTTCGAATCAACAAAAATGCTTCAACAATTGTCCATTCACCACATGAGATTGTGCACCATCTGTGAGATCAGCTATCTCTATACTTTCATTCTCGTGCACTTTCTTAACAACAAAGGGACCCGTCCATTTAGATTTGAGTTTCCCATGGAACATCTTCAACCTGGCATTGAACAACCATACCTTTTGTCCAGGGACAAAGTCTTTGCACCTAATGTGTTGATCATGCCATCTCTTTACTTTATCCTTATAAATCAAACTGTTGTCATATGCCCTGTTTCGGATTTCCACAAGCTCGTCCAAGTTCAAGTCTCGACAAAGCTTCCCTAGGTGACAACTCCAATTAATCTTCTTAATTGCCCATTCAGATTTATGAATTAACACTACGGGGAAATGGCATGGCTTGCCATAGATCATTCTAAATGGTGAAGTACCCAATGGTGTCTTGTAGACTGTCCTACAGGCCCACAGAACTTGGTCCAAGAGCTGAGACCAGTTCTTCCTATCGGGACAAACCAATTTCTGCAAAATACTCTTCACCTCTTTGTACGAAACATCTGTCATGTCGTTGGTCTGTGGGTGGTAAGGACTAGTAACTCTATGCTCAAATCCATAGTCCTTAGCTAAAGATCTCATATCTCGGTTCACAAAATGGCTACCCCCATCAGATATCAAAACTTTTGGCACCCTGAACCTAGCAATGATATGGTCTCTCACAAACTTACAAACAGTCTTGCTGTCTGCGGTTCGGGTTGGGATAGCCTCCACCCACCTGGATAAATAATCAACTGCCAACAAAATGTACTCATGTCCTTGGCTATTGGGAAAGGGACCCATAAAATCTATGCCCCATGCATCAAAAATATCACAAATAATCATCGGTTGCATGGGCATCTCATCTCTCAGTCCAACTGTCCCTCCCATACTTTGATAGATCGGGCACGATCGTAGAAAATCAATAACATCTCTAAACAAGGTCGGCCAATACAATCCACATTGAAGTACTCTGTGAGCGGTTTTCTTTCCCGAATGGTGTCCTCCAGCCTCAAGTGAATGACAATATGTGAGGAAACTCTGGTATTCCTCCTGAGGAATACACCTTCTCCAAACACAATCCGATCCTTCGAAAAAAAGGAAAGGATCGTCCTAGTGGTATCTCCTCGAATCCGACTTCAGTCGATCAATGATGCTCCTAGTCCAACCATGGGGAACCTGCTTGGAGACAAGATAGTTCACCATGTTGGCATACCACGGGAGTGAGTCAATAACACAAATTTACTCATATGGGAAGATCTCTCTAATACGCTCATAATCAGGAGAATCCTTAAGTTCAATCCGAGAAAGGTGATCAATCACAACATTCTTCACTCCAGGTTTATTTTTTATCTCCAAATCAAATTCCTGGAGGATTAAAATCCACCTAAGAAGACGTGCCTTCGCGTCCTTCTTTTCCATTAAGTATCGAATGGCTGTGTGCTCTGTGTAAATTGTTACCTTAGAGCCCAAAATATATGATCTGAACTTCTCGAGGGCCCATACTACCGTGAGCATTTCCTTTTCAGTCACTGTATAATTTTTCTGTGTAGGATCTAATACTTTGCTCGTGTAATGGATCGCAAACGGAATCCCTTCTCGCGAAATCTGAAGCATCAGTCATGATCTCAAAGGGGAGAGACCAGTCAGGAGCTTGTAGGATAGGCGAGGCACAAATCTTCCTCTTCAAGAGCTCGAAGGCCTCCAGACACATGTGATCTACAACGAACTCAGTGTCTTTCCCTAAGAGCTCTGTCAGTGGGTGGACGATCTTTGAAAAATCCTAAATGAATCTTCTATAGAATCCAACATGCCCTAAGAATGACCGCACTGACTTAATGTTGGTAGGTGGATCGAGTTTCCGGATCACCTCCACCTTGGCAGGGTCAACCTCCATTCCCCTTTTGGAGATGACATGCCCCAACACGATACTCTCCGTCACCATAAAGTAACTTTTCTCCCAGGAGAGTACCAGATTTACATCTCTACACCTCGTGAGGACTTGGTCCAAGTGCGCTAAACATGTATCAAAAGAATCACCATTGACCAAGAAGTCATCCATGAACACTTCCAGGAAATTTCCCACCATCTCGATAAATATGGCTATCATGCCCCGCTGAAATGTGCCCGGGGTATTGCAAAGCCCAAATGGCACGCGCCAGAAAGCATAAGTACTGAATGGACATGTGAATGTGGTCTTTTCCTGGTCCTCAGGGGCTATGGCCACCTGGTTGTAGCCTGAGTACCCATCAAGAAAACAGAAGATCTCTTTCCCTGCAAGTCTCTCCAAGATCTGATAAATAAAAGGCAAGGGAAAGTGATCTTTCTTGGTGTCAGCATTCAGGCGCCTGTAGTCAACACAAACACGCCACGACGTAGGTACTCCTGTCGCGATCTCTACCCCCTCCTCGTTGGTGACCATCTGAATTCCCGACTTCTTCGGGACAACATGAAGTGGGGCCACCCACTTAGAGTCAGAAATAGGGTATATAAACCCTACTTTTAACCATTTCTCAATCTCTTTCTTCACCACTTCCTGTAGATTGGGGTTAAGTATCCTTTGGAACTCACGGGAAGGTCTCACATTATCCTCAGTAAAAATGTGGTGCGAGCAGGGAGCGATGTTGATCCCCACAAGATCCGACACTGTCCAACCTATTGCTTTGCGGTTCCTCTCTAAGACTTCTAACAACCTAGACTCCTGTTCTAAAGTCAAGATTGAGCTAATGATGACATGATATCTCTCTTTGGGTCCCACAAGAAAGGCAAACTTGAGTGTAGGAGGTAGTGATTTCAGTTCTGGAAATGTGGTATCATTAAGCAAATCTGGCTGAACTGAATCTGAACCTGGTTCCGTGCTTCATGAAGGTGGGCTAAGATGAGTAGTACTCGCCACCAAATCAGATGTATCGGGAGTCGGATCATCAAAAATATCCAAACAATCGGTAAAAGCCGTGTCCGACTCGTCATCTATGTCCCATGATTGTTCCGAAGAGGATGGAACTGACAGATCCAGATGGATCTCTATGTCATCATAGGAATAGGTAGATTCATCTCTAACAAGATCAGACAACACCTGGCAAACTGCATCATGCATTATGTCCTCTCCAGATGAAAGGGTCTCGCTCTGTCCTGAAGGAATCTGTCCCCGAATCCCAACGGTGCTAATCATTCTACAATCTGCCTCTGATGATGAGTACTCTGTGCTACTCTCTGAATCGGGTCACTGACACTTGATTTGATTCATCTCAAGGTTCACTTCTCCTCCTAGAGAACAGAACTTCATCATTCCTGTACCATAATCGAACGCTGCGCTTGCGGTCCTAAGGAAGGACCGCTCGAGAATGATCCGAGATTCTCTCCAATGATCGGGGATCTCCATGTCCAAGATTGTGAGGTCAACCTGATAGTTCTGCCCCTCAATTGAGATAACGACGTTCTTCACTTCTCTCTTAGGTCTCTTCACTGAATGATCAACAAATTGGAGTAAAGCTCTAGATTTGCGAAGTGGTCCCAACTCCAATTTCTGATATAGTTCTAAGGGAAGTAAGTTAATCGAAGAACCGTTATCCAAGAGTGTGCGTGTAAATGCAATGTCGCCAATACGACTCTCCACACAGTGAGCACCCATGTCTCTCTTTTTCCTTGGCAAAGTCTGATTCTTGAGACAATAGGTTGTGGCTACTGATAAGACATGTGTCTTCATATTTTGATTATCTTTCTTCCTGCTAACCCTTGTAGGTGTGCATCTCACCTTAAGGTATTTTTGGAATGCAGGATGGTTAGCCACATATTCATCAAATGGCACCTTTACAGTGATGTTCTCTTTACAAAACGTGCCATATCGGGGTCATCTTTCTGAATCTTTTTGATGCACTTTCCTACCGTAAGAGCACGAGGGAAAGGGATTGAAGCTAGGGAAACAGAGGATGAAGAGTCTGAATCACGAACTGAAAGATCATTCTTTGCATTAACAGAAACAGAGCTCTTCATACATGAATTTTTTTGATACAAGATGGGATCGAAATCAAATCTATATACTATAGGTTGTGGAATAGATGCTGGAGTGGTATCTGCCACAATCGGAGATGCGAGGTCCTCTGTAGACTCAAAAGAATATCCATGCTGACGATGCTGCATTCGTGCTCTCCTCCTCCTCTCGATTCTCTGAGTAGAAATCTTCGAATGGTGCTGATGGGGCTCCGAAATATGATGCCTCTCCTCCTCATCCTTTGAAGACTCCTCAGGTAGAGCTCCATAGATGCCCCTCCTCGTGTCCCTCACCCGATCAGGTACGGTCACGGTCCTTTCGCTCCTGAGTGACATGTGTTAGCCTCGTCACATGAAAGAATCTCATGTTCAGATCTAGGGGATGCTGAATAGTATACCTGACCAAAGTGCTGCTGAGAACTAGATCAGTTCAGGCTATTGGGGTTAGCCTGAACTTGGGCTGGAATAGAGGTAGAGGGTGCAGTCTGCTCGTCTCGCCATCTGGACAGACGGTTGACATCCACCCGTAAGTCATGAATTTCGTTCCTGTAGGAATGGAGCTCGTTGAGTATCTGTTGTTGTATATCCACAGGACTAGACGAAGAAGGAAGTGGATAAGATTGGGAAGAAGAATGAGAAGACTGGCCATGTTGGACAGAGTATTGCCTCTGCTGCTGCTGCTGCTGGGGTTGCGGGCCCTGCTGACCTGCCTGGTAATGGCCCTGTCAGCCATACTGTTGGTACTGCTGCCTCTGCTATTGGGGTGGCTGGAATTTAGGGCTCTGCTGTGAAGGAGGCAGTGCGGAGGTGAATGCGGTGTTGTGAAAGGTCGGGGGACGCTGGTAGGTCTGTCGGTCTCCCGTACTTCCCTGCCTAGCTGGGTCCTGAGTATACCATACTCCATTCACCTCCCAAACTGGTGGAGGCTCCTCCTGAACTGTCTCTGCTAATGGAGGTGGCTGCTGGAAAGAATGGGTGTAGGATTGGTCCTGCTCCCACGACTGGTGTTGCCCTGACACCAACTACTCCTGAATATGGTGAACTCGGTATACGGGAGCAGAGGGTGCAATCACGGTAGGTATCTTTATCTTAGACACCCTATCAGTCAACTCCTCCATTTGTTTTGGAATCTTGGAGACGCTCCGATCCAATTCATCAATTCTCCTGTCAATCCTCTCAATTGTCAGCAAGGAGTCCCATGCTAGGGATCACGTCCGGAGAGAGATCGACTACAACTGATTTCCCCCCTCCAGATGAGAGTGAACTGGGGGACAGTGTATAGGCCCTGCCGGACATCTGTGAGCGGCTAGTTTCAGCCATTTGCTTGAATACCCTCCAGACGGTATTCACTCCTCGTGATGTATAGCTGCCTCCACAAGCAGCGCTCACTAAACCCTGCATCTCAGGGTTGAGACCAGTAAAGAACGATTGGACCAAGATATTGTCATCTAGTCCATGACAGGGACACTTCTGCAGGATGTCCGAATCTTTCCCAAGCATCACAAAAAGCTTCATGGGGTAATTGGGAAAAACTCGTAATACGCGTCTTCATCATGTTAGTTCTACTCAACGGGTAGAACTTCTTCAGAAACAGGTCCTTGAACTGGGCATAAGTGGTGACGGTGATTCCAAGATTCTTCACCTAGTAATCGGCTTTTCCACCCAAGGCAAATGGAAGGGCTTTGAGCCTAATATAATCATGGCTAACATTATTATGTTTGAGGTTAGCACAGATGAGCTCAAAGTCCCTTAGGAATGCATATGGCTCCTCAGAAGCATTCCCATCAAAGTGTGGCAGCAGGTTCAGAAAATGCAGCTTCAATTCTAAATCAACAGTGGGTTCGGCCAGACTCAAGTAGTTCCGAATTTGATATTGTCCGGGGTTGTACGTCACATCCATTGGTGGTTCGACCCCAACATTTAACTGTCCTAACTGAGCTCTCAGTAATGCGTGTTGCTGCTCAGATGCAACTAATCTGACAAGTATCATTCTCATTGGGTCTTCATGGTTCTCTTCTTCATCGTCTCTCTTCTTTGGAGGCATTTTCCTTGAATCTTCTTTATGGCATGAATCAGCAATGTGTTCTTGATTAGAAGAGGATTTATGAATCAAGATATTCTCACCGAGGCGAAGGTCTTCCTCGGTGAGGTGGGAAGAGAGAAATGGAATGGTTTGAGAGTAACCATCCCGAGAGTGAGTGATCCTGGGCTCAAGAGGGTCATGAGTCCAGGTTGGTCCAAGTTGCGCATGGACCTGTGAAGATGTACTTCTTGGAGGGTTCAATGAGAGGTTCTCAAAGTCCGAATAAGTATCCCCCCAATTAGTCATCTTTGATGTCAAAAAGAACCGATTTAAACACGATATTCAATGAGGCACTAGTTCTATGTTGCACGTAAATGTGCAGAGTAAACTCATACAATACAAACACAATTTAAACCCTCAATTTCACCAACTCAACACGTGTGACCGTAAGAGTTCGAACGAATTATCTTGTCAATTTTAGTTGGTGATAAATACAATCTTGGAAAGATTAACGAGCTGTTAGGTGCTCGTATTTTCCTACAGACTGGCCCGATTCTTACGACTAGTTTGAACTACTTTCAGCCAGTATAGGAGTAAGTACAAGCCGAAGCCCGTTCCTTGAGGACTAAAACACCCTCTAAACCTCCCACTCTGCTAAGGAAGTCCGGACCGTATAAGTACGGCTACCCGTATTCCTCACTGAAAAGTAGCTAATCGCCTAAAAATAAAGAACCAGTAGTAAGAAATCATGGCTTGGCTCTATCCTAGGGTCGTCTCTCTCTCACTTGCAAGTAAAACAAACACTGAGGGCTTTATGCACCCGAGAACATGGGTTCTTTTTATTTCAGTTATTTTAATCGACCTACTCAATTCAGTCCCAATTTTAGAGCTAAATTATCACTTGAAATTTATATGAACAGACAAGCACGTCTACTGTTCAATCCCAATTTCATTTTGACCTTAAGTTGTAAAACAAGAGGGGAATAAAAAATCAGAATGCAAACGAGAAACTATGATGCATGCTTAGAAGAAGTTATACTTACAGTGAATCCCAGCACTCTCCATGCATTATGCAAAACTGAATTTGTAAATATTACACTAAGTGCATGCAGCTCGATAAAACCACACCTAAATAGTATACTATTAGCGGGGAAGAATTGATTTGATTTTGAGTTAAGTAGTACGTGCCTATGTGCGTCTCATTATGAATCTTATAAGATAAGTGAATCTTCTAAAATATGTGTGGCCTAAATTACAATGGGCACAAACAGATTTGATGCTAAACTACCGTGTGCCTAATCCTTAATTTTGCCACTCAAGTCGAGCCCCACCCTCACCGGAGAGTGAAACAGGTCTCGACACACCACAAATAATGTCCAAGTCTTTTTTACATGCACGAGCTCTCAAACAAGAGCCGCTATAAAGAAGCAAGCTACCTAAATAATTACAACAATAATTACAAAAATTCACAAAAATTTCTCTCGA
Source organism: Ottelia alismoides (assembly GCA_037367405.1). NCBI lineage: Eukaryota > Viridiplantae > Streptophyta > Magnoliopsida > Alismatales > Hydrocharitaceae > Ottelia > Ottelia alismoides. Next base: position 461,975 of record JAZKJV010008709.1, read on the forward strand.
AGATAAATGAATTCTCCTAGCACTTCAGCAGTCGGCGCGCGTTGTGTCCGTCGACCTCCGATGCACTCTAGGTCCACCGGGCCCTTGCAAGGAAAATGAGGTTTATATTAGAGAGATAAAAACAAAATATATACAAAAAATATGAAGAGAAATAATTGAAAGGAAATGGACTAAATACAAGGTGGCTCGGGGGTCAGACTACCCGAGTAAGTGAAATCTAAGTCCAAATTTTAAAATTAATCCCTAAGCCGTTTGCGTCCCCGGCAATGGCACCATCTGACGAGTCGCTAAATACGTGGGACGTTGTAGTACATGTACTTAGCGAATCGGTCAGAACCGAGAGAAGATTCTCCGTGAGGAGTGTCTCGGCTTAATTTATATCCCGGGAAAGTCCGGGGTCGAACTCAGGGAGGCAAAGGAACAACTTCGGGTTTAATTTGAAAATTTAGATCTTGATTTTCAAATGCGATTTTTTTATATTTTTTTAATACAATAACAAATGCAAATGCAAATGCGGCTGAATTAATATAATAAGAAAGCATACAACTTAGCCAAATTAATTTCAATAGAAAATAAGTTCAATTTAGCCAAATTATATTTTTTCCTAGAATTCTAATCCAGTAATGAATGCAAGATACGTTTTTTTGGAATTTTAGAAATTAAAATGCAACAATGAAAAATGCACACTTTTTATGGGTATTTTCGTAATTTTTCACACAAATAATAAGCAAAAATTATGAAAATTTTACTGGAACATAAACTGATGCAAGAAAGCTACAGTAATATTTTTGGAATTTTTTTACAATATATGAATTTTTTATGTATTTTTTAGTGAAAATAGAGAGACTGTGAGTAATTAATTCCTAATTAATCCATAATGTCAAAATAATTCGAGTGCGAATAATCCCAAAAACATATTTTCATATAGAATCCAAGAGATTTGAAATTTCGCAAAAATGATGTACGTGGATTTAATTAAAAATCCCATGCTAAAATCACTCTATGATTTTTTAGGCAAAAGATAACTCCACTTTGGATGAAATTTGGATAGTAAGTTAAACATCTTCAAGTCAGCATATACAATTTTTGTGGAATTTTTAGAGCAACCGTGAGTTAGATATCAACTAAAGATCACTGATTGGGTAAAATAGGAAGAATTTTAGTTAAACATTTTTAATTATTTACCCAAAACTCACGAAAATATAAATAAATGTTCAGATGATAGAGACTAAGTTGCTCAACAAAATGACATTTTTTCTTGAATAAAATGATGCTATACAGATGTCCAAATTAAGATGCGAACACAGGGGTATCTATGCAATTTCATTAATTAATATATAAAACAAAGTATGTGCAGGGACCTGTTTGTAATTATAGAAACTATACAAGAAATTTATGCAATTTTTACAATAAAATAATAATAAAAAAATGACCTTTCTACTTCAGAGGGAATGGGTGGCTATGCACGGGAGGAACCCAAAGGGGGGAGTCGGCGGAGGCGGCCCAGGGAACACGCCGCATGCGCGCGGGCGTCTTGGACGGCAGAGGGCGACGCGGGGAGTGGCTGGCGGCTGGCGACGCCTCAACGTGCGGTGGAGGCCGGTGGCGTGCACGGCGGAGAGGTGGCGTGTAGGTGGAGGTCGGAGGTGTCGGTGGCGCGGTCGCGCGCCGGCGCGCGGAGCCCCTGGCGCACGACGATGCGTTTGGGGGCCGGTGGGCGGCTGTGGAGGCGGTGCCGCCTTCCGTGGCTGGGAGCGGCTGTAGAGGGAGGTGGCGGCGGGATGCAGCCGCTGCCTCCTTCCATGTTTTTTTTTGAATTTTTTTGATGTTCGAATTAATTTTTTTAGATTTTATTTTTCTATTTTTTTCTTAAACATGAATGCATATATGTATGTAAAAAATAGTAAAAGGAATGATGAAGATGATGTGGAACAAATATGGGTATATGGATGATGATGTGGTGGACTAAAAAAATGCTAAGATAAATGACAACAAGATGAAAATAAAATTACCTAGGATGGACGGTCGCCTATGATGTGCTCACGAGGGCACGGTCTTCGCTTGAATCACCGGCGAGCAATGAGCTCGAGCAACATGCGAAGGCGGTTGCGATGTTGGCCAAAAGACCAACGTATCTCACCGGAGAGAGGTCTGTCGTCGCTCGATCGCGGTTGTGTCGCTGTCACCGATTCAACTCTGGGAACTAGGCTCTCCTCAGATAAAGATGGATCAAGTGCAAATTGAGGAGGATGGGATGTGTATAAAGAGGATGAAATGAGAGGTTATTAAAGTGGTGGGAGGTTATATTATTAATGGAGTTGAATGGGAGGTTTAAAAAATGGTGGGGTTGAATGGAGGTTGGTGGTAGAATGGAGTTGAATGGTGGTTATTGTAGAGAATGTAAAATAAATAACAAAATAAATAGTGATATAAAGTAGGCTACTAAAATACAACAAAAATATAAACAAGGAAAAAATAGTGGGGAATTTACAAAGGAATACATACAACATGTACATTTTTTTGTTTGCTTTTCTAATATGTATTTTTTGTCTTTTTAATAAGAGATATTTACAACAGAAAAATGCAATAAAATACTACAATCAAAATACAACACAACCAAGATTTTTTGTATTTTTAGTAATTAGGAAAGATAAAATAAAAAATGACGAAAGAATGAATATATACATAATATACAATGTACATCTAGGTCCCAAAACCCAACTTTTGCAAATGAGGTCCGATTTTAATGAAACCACTTCTGTTGGATAGATAATTTTGTAACTTGAACTTTAAAAGTGAATTTAGTAAATTTGGAGTTCATGCGGAGCGGAAATTTGGCTTGGAAGTTGGTCTTTACGACTTTTTCCTTTTGGGATCTAGGAGCATTTATTTGAGATAAAATTTGATTTTTATTTTTGTATTTTTAAAATACATTATTATGAACAAGTTGGAGAAAGAATTAGCCAAAAAGGAGTTGAAATGAAATTATTAAAATATATGAAGTTTTGGGCTATTTACATGTGAGAAACTCCTTTGTTTTTGCAGCTTTTTATTGTTAATTTATTTTGTACATCCTAATATACAATAATTAGTGCATTTTATTTACAAGAGTTATCTTGTTAATTTTTTGATTTTATGGACATTTTTCTGGGATTTTACTAGGAGATTTTGCTAAGATCAAGATATTGAGATGATGAATCATGGATTCATCACCCTCTCCAATCCCAATTGATGTGCGGGTGACAACAATCTCCTGCCACTCCTAAGATGAATGGCATAGGACAAACATGTAAAATTAATGGCCATACCTATCTCGGGTTTGGGTGGATCATGGGCTACATGTTCCTTGTGTCATAAATTGTTGGGATTGTCTTTGACCTAGGCTGGAATCATTGTCTTAGTGGCGGACAGGTCGTCAAGCCTCTAAGTTAGGCCATTCATATTATTCAACTATAGTACAAGATGATCTAGTGCATGATTGACTGAAGGCTCCTCGGGATTCTCAATGACTGGTTGTCACTGAGATGGGTAGTGTGGAGGTTGTTGGTATCCAGAATACTGCAGTTGATATTGAGGAGGAGGAGGATGCGAAAACTGTCTATAAGATACAAAGTATTCTTGATAACAAGTTTGATGAGAATAAGTAGACGACATGTCCTACTGTCCATGTCTCCAGTTCTGGAAGTTTGGTGGATATGAGAAATGAGGTTGTATTCGCTGGTGCTAGGGATGTGGTCTCCCTCTTAGAAAATGGTGAACTGGCCTCTAACCAGCCTGAGGACCCAACTAACCTTGTCTCGACGGATGGGGATGACTGTGCTCTTGGTCGAACCAAATGCCATTCAACTCCTGTATGAGTGGTGGAGGTGGAGACTGCTGCTCTAGAATCTAAGGATGCTCCTGTCGGTATAACATAATCTAATGTGACTACTATAGGACCCTATCCGGGATCTACACGTAGTAAACATATTGAACTGTAGATGTTCCTCTAATACTCTACTATGGTCAAGTGGAAGAAGTATCAGCTGCGACACTCGCTCTCTGACACACACTAATCGTATTGACGAGAAGCTTTAGATGCTTTGTAATATTATCGTACTTATTGATGAATCCATGATTCGTTAATATTCATTATACATTTTATCTTAAAACCCTTAACAAAAATACGTAAATATGAATTAAATTTCATATCTTATCAGAACCATACTCATGAATAAAAATGTCATTTTAGACATTAAAAACATGTAAATAAATAAAAGAATAAAAATAAAGAAAATAACAAGAAAGGCATGTTATAAATAAGTATATATATGTACAATATGACTTACAAATATAAATATAGCTGAAATAAATATTCATATATCCCAACCTCCGAGACCAAGTCTACATGGATTGGTCGACAGACAAATAAGAAGGGGAGATAAGGAAGAAAACCATGAAAAGAATTAATCATACATTCTATACACTATGAATTAATTAATAAATAAATACCAAAACTTCAAAGATTTTTTGTTAATTCAATTTAACATATTTTTCAAAATTCCTATTTATTTCTAAAAATGTATAGAAAAATATAAAATAAGTTAATATTACTCTGTATATGCCAAAAATCCAACTTTCAAATTATCAATTTCTCAACCTCTGAACACAATAAATTTCTCAAAAAAACTCTAATTTTACACTACTCAACTTTAAAGTTCATGAAATAATATTGTTTAATTAAGTAATTTCACTAAATTAAGAGTTCATTTGCAAAAAATCGATTTTGGGACCTAACGACAATTGAAATTTTAGGATATTTATTTTAAACACATTATTTGTACTAGTAAGGATTTTATAATTTTTATTATTTTTTGATCTTGTAGGTGATGTATAAACTATTTTAGATTTTTTAAAAACTATTTAAAATTTTAAATAAATAAAAAACCGTAACTTATAGATGAAAATGAAATGTAGACTATATACTTGTATTTATTAATATATCTAACTTAAATTATTAAAATTCAGAAAAATTCATATACATCGTATAGATTATTATATTAATAATAGAATATAAAAATGATGCGCTATTTATTAATTTCTTAAATTTAAAATTAAAAGCCTTTTTATTAAGTATTATATAAACCTATTTATTGATATAATATTAATATTCCATTAAATATTTATTATTTATTAAAATAAATATCCTATAAATTAGGTAATTAACTTATTTACATTTTTCATTATTCTTAATTAAAATAATTTCATTATTATTTTATGTCAAATTTATAAATATATTTGTTATCTGGCCAACTGGGTGCTGACACCTGTCAACATCTGGTTCATCTTCTCTAAGAATGTTCTCTTGGTGCTTGTTCTAATGACCCTTCTTATCTTGATTATTCCTGACATATTTAATCACTTTTATCCAATCCTAACCCTCCATCTCCAAGCACTAAAAACCCTAATACACGTCAGCCATTGATCAACCTCTACCTCCTTCTCATTTTTCATATTTAGTGATCATAACCTCTTAAGTTCACAACCAACTCTCCTAACTCAAGTCTTAATTGTCCAACGTCTGACTTTAATCACCTTGCTTCGCCTCACTCCGGCCATGACAGGGCTTGAGGAAAGCATGCGTGGAAGGTTGATCATCGGAGGAGGTTCCAAGATCTTTGTTTGGTCTTGCATCATCTCCTTCTGTTGCGTAGAGCACTGGGAACCACCACCTGTTGGGCAAAGATTTAGGTTCATAAAACCTCTTCCCAGATGAAGCCATTCATCCTTCTTTCGCATTTCTTCGATCTTTGCGACAGATTAGATCATTTGAACACTTCTTTAGAGGACTATAATCACCTATTGTAGATTCACATTTCAAATCCGGCACAATTTCGTCTCAATTTATCTAATTTTGCACCAGAAAATCTTTTTTCCCAGATGAATCCCAGTTCAACATCTTTATTCATTCAATTTTCCTTTAAACCATATCTTAATTGATGTAAATATCATCATTTTGTATAGATTAGCATCCATTATTTATTGTACAATTGTTGTAGAAATTACATTGTTCGAAGCCAAAATAAAAGAATAAAGAAATAAAAGGAAAAGAAATAAAATGCCAAATATATTTTACGACCCTTAACTCCGAGACCTAGTCAAAAATTGATTTGATCGATGAGGAATAAAGTAGGGAGGATAAGGGCCAAAATGACAAAAAACACTCTTTTATTCATCAATGATGCATGTTTGGGACCCAATTTATTTTTTACTATTTATTCCAAAATAAATAAATTTTCTACATGAAATTGTAGATAATAATATAAATAAAAAAATAAAATTTAGTTTACACATAAATAGTGCACAATGTACATTTTATACTCAAAATAAGATTCAAAAATGTCAACTTCCCAGACAATATCTCCTAAATAAAAATTTAAAATGCATCAAAATTACCTATAGTTGTGTATAACTTTTTATTAGCCATTTAATGAAGGTGGTTTCATTTAATTTGTAGTTAAGCTGTGAAAGTTAGGTTTTGGACCCTATTATATAATATACCGGAATAAATATTCATTTTATTTATTCTTTATTATTTTCATAATTTTATATTTTCACAATTCTGTAAATATTATTTATAAAATGTGTACATATTTATAATAGAATAAAACCATAAACAAAATACCAAAATAAATCGCCTCTATAAATACATAGATGAAATACCTATAGTTATACTTATATAATAAATACCATTATTTAATTAAGTATATAAATAACATCAAAAAATACAAAAAACATTTAGGTGTATAAAAATAACTTATAAATGTATAAATAAGAAAATAAAATAATAAAATTAAAAAGTTAAAACAATAATAAAATATACTGAAACATAGGTAAATGTAACTATAAATTAAATAATAACTTGTAATAAATAACATCATAAAATTATTAAAAATAGTAATTAAATACTACATTAAATAAAAAACATTTTTAAATTTTATATTATAAAATTAATTAATTCATTATCGATTTAATTTTGAATTTTCAAATAATTACCCATTAGAATTTTCTAATTGGTCAACACTTCAACATAGATCACCTACCCCCATTAGACGAGAGGACACTTGTATTCTCCCTTTTTTCTCGACTTCTAGTCACTAAAATCCAAGATGATCTTTCACCAAACCCTTCTTTTATCATTCCTAATCCACGCCATGCCCTTCATTCCCTTGTATGTAGTCCTTATTCTTCCCAATTCCTTGGTCAATAAGGATCCTCGGCTTTGTCTATAAATAAGTCCCTATGCCACCTTGTTTAATTTTGATCCACCTTGGATCTTCATCTAGTGTCCTTGTGTGTGTGTTGAAGGTGGTCCCTTTGACAGAGGAGTCCTTCCTCGAGCTCGGAGATGGCGGAGTGAGGAAGCGGCAATCATCCTGCTCCCTGCCCACTAGCAGGTATATAAGCTATGCCATTTCAATTCCAAGGTAGATTTATTTATAATTTTTTCATTCATGCAATTAGTTTAGGTTCTAATGCATAGATTAACAATAGTTTTAATTACATCGTTCTCCAGAGCTGCTAGGTCTCGAATCATTTCCATGTACCTCTAACTGTATCCGCCTCCCATGTCGCCCCATTTAATTTCCCAACGACTTCTTCATTTGAACGACCATTCAGACCAACCAGATCCATCATGGATATGCGAAGCAAGGTTCCTCCAGCACCCCTCACTGGAACCTCTTCACACCACCTCATATCAATGCATTTCGGCTTCAGACTAAGCTGAGGTCTACAACCTCGTGCCCAACAGTGTTTCCATGCAGGTCCCAGCTTCCAAGGACCCTTGTCGGGTCGATTTCAAGCCTACAAGAGATGTCCGAGGTGCTCCTGGTTCCACAACATGCTATGGCACCATCGTTGGGTCCTGGATCCTCTCTAGAACCTCAATCGTTGCATATGAACCTCTTGGACGTGGAGAACCAAAGAAAAACACCCAAGACTCCATGAGGAGAGAGGAAATGGCAATCGAAGGTCAAGGGAAGGTTTATTCTTCCTCGTTCTCCTCGAGCAGTAGATGTCATCAGATCAATGACCACACCCAGTTCTAATCCTTGGTTTTTATTGAGTGGCAAAACAAAGCACGCCATCACCATCCCATGCCCTTAAGTAATCCAATCATGTCCGTCGGTCAGTGCACAATAACAGATAAATACTATAGAGCCCCCTTTGCCTTTTAAATTTTTGCTTTTAGTACAATAAATGTCATTTGGAGTATAAAATATTTAAGATAAATTGCAATAAAGCCCTGAATGTTTAGTGTATTTGCATGTATGTCCATGCCAACTCACCTCTTGTGGGGTACCACGTGTTGTTGGTCATTTTGCATGCATACCCTTCCTATTTTTTATATATATATTTAGTCTAAGAATTTGTATGTGATGTGTATATTTTAGTGGGAAATTTGTATAAAGGACCTGTAACTATTGAATATTAGCATTTATGCCCCTTCCAAACATGTATAGTCTAATATATTGCATGAAATTTTCATGTATGTCCCTAACTTTGAAATGTTGTTCTAAATTGCAAGTAGATTTATTTTAATTGCTAAATGGTCTCTGTTAGGCATCTTTAACTGTATTTTCTTGGGATTTTTGTTAGAAATAACCCTTGTTCAATTTTAATTTTGCAAAAACTATCTTCTATGCCATGAATGATGTATTTAATTGCTTTTATTTTAAATTTAGATTTCTAGAAATTTAATTATTGATTAGAAATTGAATTGTGGCCCGAACTTCCTTGTTTAGCCTTAAAAATAAAAAATATGAAAACACCTTTAAAATTTTCCAAAAAATATTATCTATATCATGTTATAATTTCACTCCAAACCAAATCACATAAAAATACGAAAAAAGCATAAAAACTACAAATCACTCAAAAACTCATTAAATTTATTAAAATGTTTTTAAAACTCTCAAATCATTGATTTTTATTTTTTAATTTTCTTTATTATATATATTACATAGTTATAATATATTCAGATAATTTGATGTTCATTTAATATTTTTAAATCAAAAAACCATTTGCTGTATTTAAAAGTCCCAGTTTGGCCTTTTTCAATTATTTAAATATACACAAAAATACGTAAAAATAACATAACAATCACAAAAACATTAGCAATATATATTATTTTTAAGCTATTCGTATCTATATTTATATATTATTCACTATATATCTACGTACATATATATTATTATATATTATTATATAAAATATTACATATTGATTATTTTATTTTCAAAATTTAAAATCAATTTAAAAAATTACAAAATGGAAACCCTAAAGATTTAAAAACCTTAAAAAAGTCATTATGCAGATTTGATTGTTCTCTTTATCTATCTACTCTATATTTATTTATATATTACTATATATCTATATCTATTATTTTTATTTATAGATATTATGTATATAATTAAAATAAATATAAATAAATATTTTTTAAAGCCCACATATAAATAAACAAAAAGCATTTATACATAAAATTTATTAGCAATAACCATAGGTTGCCTAGCTTGCTCTCAATGGTTCAACCTCTACACTCTAACTTGCTATACACTTTAGGATTGTAGAGTATAATAAATTGTTCTTCACACTATTATTCATTGTTTATCATATGTTGTGGGTATTTGTTGATTGTCCATGGGTCCTCTTTGTGGGTTGCCTCTGTGACACTCCGTCCTCGTAATCTGTGAGGATCAATTTTAGACCCGCTTGGATAACCCTAATTATCAAATGGTGCCATTGCTAGGGAGCAACCTGTGTAGACTAATTTGTACATAATCATTTTTTATTATTTATTCATTCATTCATTTATATGTTTAAAATGTTCTCTCTTTTTTTGGCTTGTATATGTTTCATTTACTCAAACATTTATTTGATTATGTACACTATTTGATTATCTATGCTAATACACCTCTCTTTTTGAATTTGTTTAAATTCGAGCTCTTCACTTCCTTTCTCTTTATAAGTAATTGAATTGCAAGTGTCCGCTATGTGAGTGTAGCTTCATAGGAGGAGGTTGATGCGGCCAAGCTTGTCGGAGGCTAGTCTTCATTCTTTGACTAGTTGGAGAGGCAACAAATGTTGCAAGGAGACTACCTAGCATATATTTAGCATAGTTTTATTCATTAAAGATAGAGTTTATTTATTCATTCATTTATTATTTGTATTAATTATGGACTTGGACACTCCTATACTCTATGTGGTTTTCTCACGTTTTCACTGCTTTCATTTATTTTGTTTCATGATGTTTTGAGTTTTCTGCAATTTTTATTTATTTTGTGTGCATCGAAACCCTAGACTTTAGGTTGCTTGTATCGGTAATTAAGTAAAATCCTAATAAAAATTGAGTGCCCATAGACTCTTATGTTTGAATCTAGTTAAATAAATAAATGTTAGTTATTTGGATTTAAACCAATGCATTGAGAGAGGCATCATACAACATTGGCAGGACCTATTATGCATGGCATCGAGATGTCCCCAAGACTGGACCTTAGGGTTAATTTCTGAAAAAATAACATATAGTTCTTCACAACTAATGTTTAGGGTGATTTTGTCTATTGCACCTGTCATGTAGATAAGTTTAAAAATTCTGTTTTGCATGCCACGTGAAGAGAGCTGGGAAGCATTGTAAGTCCTATAACTCTACATGCATCATTAGGTTCAGTGATGAGATTTCCATTATCAAATCGACTTGTCACTATCTCCCTCTAATTTTGAGCACATAGGACTTAAATGAGAATCTATAATCGTTAGGCGCTTATATACAAAATATCTAAAAAAGCAAAAACAAAAAAACTCTGAAGCAATAATATTGCTAAATAAACTTTGACCTTAATTTAATATGTAATATACTTCATTTCCTTGGATTCATAAAGCCCTCATTATTTTCAGGTACCTTAGAAGAGATCCAAAACCCCTCCCATGAGCGAGGCATGACTAACTAAGGATTAGAGTAAAAAACCCAGTTTATTATTATCTTGTGTATTCCCTAGACTTCTGAAGTAATGGTGCTTCTATCGTATGTGACCGAGTAGGGACCTGTCAGAGATGGTGTTCCCACCTTGTGTGGAACATCGACGTGGTTCGAAGTACCGAGATTAAGCCACAACCTTACAGGTATGTCATCGATTTGCATCCGAGTAGGTCCTTGCATGCTTACAGGTGATTGGATTGCGAGAGAGGTCCGAAGTAGTGGTTTCTCCTATCAGTTTACTCCCTCTGTTTATTTGGCTGAGTATGAATCAAGGAAGTGTTGTAAGGAGCTCAAAAAGGGCAGACTACATGCTATAAAGGAGGAGGACATGTAGAAGATACTTTTCTGGCAGTACTCTCACTCCTATAGGGTTAAAGTGCTAAGGACTTGTTATAAGATGTGCCTGAAATAACAACTCTAAAACTGAAAAGATAAGAGAAGATCATCCTTTATGACTTCACATTATGTTGAGTTGGTGAACCCAACTTTGTATTGCATTTGTATGTATCTGGATTAAGGTTCAAAGATCAAGTCCCGCGCACCTGCGTAAATTTTGTTGTATGTGTCTTCTCATCGACCCCTTGTTTGTTTCGAGCCTTATCTATTGTTTTACTCTCCTTTTTATTCCCCATTGACCATCATATCCTTCTTCTTGCATCGATCTTCTCTTGCTTCATGATGTCAATCCCTGGATGGTTTAGTCAAGACTCCACCACACCTACTTCGATACCATGGATTTAGCATCGTCAATAATTCGAGGAGATTCCTGAGAACCCGATTCTTTCCTTGCGAATAGATCTCTAGACTCCTCTTTTTCTTTCCACTTTCCTAAATAAATCAGAACCTCTATTGTCCCACTACTATCTGTTGAGAATGAAGATTAATTTGCATTTACATCTTTTTCTCCATTCACGACCATCAGGGATTGACATTAATATCATATTCATCACAACAACTGGAGTTCAATTTCAAGTGGTCAGATTGGGATTCTCTTACATTACCGATAGAAGTCAGTCTTAGTCCAGGATCCCAATACCAAGTTCTTTCTAATCCAGAAATGGCTCCTCAAGAAAAGGGCAAGGGGCAACATCTACCCTAACCAGAGCAAGGTTCCCCTCCAGACCAGAATCAAGTGATTTCTCAGTTGTTGGCTTCCATCCAAGTCATCTAGCAACAACAGACGGAACAAGCCCTTGTACAGACTACTTTCCAAGATATATAGAATGACATGAGGAACAGACCAACGGGAGGAGGTGGAGAACGATATTGTGATGATCTAGATCAGGATGAAGAGGGGGAAAGAATGAGAACTCCAAACCAATGATGAAAGAAACATATAATCTGTGTTATAGTCATATGATCAAATGGATCCGCATCCCTTAGGTTCATGCTCACTTCAAGCTAAATCACTATTCCTTGCGCTCCTACCTCAATTCATGGGAATACTAACACGGGGTTGTAATTGACCTACAACAGTTTTCTCACATCTGTTGAACCAACCACTACCCTATCATTCCATTTGGTATAGTTAAGATGACTGCGTTCCCCTTCAGCTTTCAAGATATGGCCCTTTACTAGGTCAATCATTTTGAAAAGATTGTGATGACCTGGGGGGACTGAAATATGTGTTCCTTCACAAGTTTTACCCTCTCGGTAGTCTTAACCATATGCGAGACAGGAACAACAACACCTCTTAAGCCACCCATAAGTCCATTCATGAAGCCTGGAAGCGAATTATAGACCTGCAAGAAAAGTGCCCTACCATAATATAACGAGCATTAGTCTGGTCCAACACTTCCTCAGGGACATGAATGTAGAAAGCCAAAGACTAGTTGATGGTTCCTGTCGGGGATCCTACTTTAAGAAGGATGAAGATGTGGTATGGCAGACCTCTGAGGAATGGCGAAGGGGGAGGCTACCCTATCTTCATTACGTGCTTACAAGTGATATCCTCAGGTCCTCCACAAGAATGTTCACATGGCAACGTCTAGTGAGGCAGAGAAAGGTGAGAGCTCCAACCTCAGTATCATTGAGGTCCATATTATAAGGTTGAAATTATTGAGAAGTAGTCACATGATCTTGAAAAGGTAGCTGTGATCGAAGAGAGGGTGCATAACTTATATGAGATGTACCAAATATCCAAGCAGGTGGAGCTGTTGGTTAGCACCATTAACTCATATCAGTCGGCGAAACCATCCATAGAAACTGTGTTGACAAGAAGGGTGAACCATAACCACCATAGCATCCTTAGCCGAGTCAACAACAATCGATGATCCAGCATATGTACTACCTGCAGGCCCCTGACCAAGCCCCGCTATAGCAAATGGTGGTCTACCAGCCTGAATACCTACCATCTTCAGATCCAGCATTCCCTCCACCACACTTGATATAGGAAGTCAATGGTGTCTTGAGCAACGATGCATAGCTGACCTATCCTACCGGACATCCCCAGGACCAACGACCAGTCAACTAGCCTTACTACCTACCTGAGGGTAGTCCTTTTGCTCAGTCCATTCAGCCTCAGCCTCAACCTCAACCCTAGTATGATCACCATTAGTATACATAGTACCATAATGATTGAAGACAATCACAATAGTATACACATTCTCAATATGTAGATGGACATCAGCAGCAATACCCTCCTCCTCCGCACCAACGGTTTCAGCTTCCTCCACCTTTACAGCATTACCAGCAACCTCAGCCTCCCCACCAGTAGTCACAATGTGGTCAACAAGTTGAATCTTCTAAGTCGGCTCCTATGAACCCCAACCTTGGTTAATTGGCCCAACTCGTATATGGTCTAGCAGAGATGACCAAGAAGTTAGATGACTTAACAGCCACCAAAACTCCTATCCCAACCCAAGTTGAATCTAATCCCAATAATAAGGAAATAACGGGTATAATGCGATTTCACGTGTGTGCTTGTAAAGTCAAATGCTTGTAATTTTACCTTGTCTAATGCTATTACTCTCAGGTGCAATTGGACCTTACCTCTGGCTATCGCAATCAAAGGGAAGAATAAAGCTTTGATAGATGAATCGTCGTCTTCTGCATCATTCTTACTAGCTTCAGGTTTGGGTGAGGAAGAATAAGAAGGATGATACATGTAGCTGCTAGTTGCCACCACCTCCGTCAACTAAAAGAACACAAAAAGATCAAAAAATTCAAAAAGACCCAAAAGAAAGAAGATAGCAGTCGAAGTGAAGTCACGCCATCCATGGGGGATCCAACACCAGTAGCCGATCTAGCGCCATCTAGTGAAGCATAAACTGTACTTTTTGCATGTCCTCTAGCACCAACAGTTTCAACATGTACACCTCTTTGTAGACCCGGTGCATAGAATAGTGCATACAAGAATTCTATTGTAAATAGGAACAACACTTTTTATTTCAATTATGTATATATTCCTTTTTTTGATGCAATACAAAAATCCAATATAATTGCAAGCAGAAAAAGCGCATTATCTGATTTAGCAGTTGCGTATATTCTAAAAAATTGATGGTAGAATTACCATTAATGGAAGCTAGGAATACAATCCCGTTGTCAAGAAGGGATTAAATGAAGTGTGTACAAATAAGCCTCAATCAAACTGCAACAACATACTCCAGCAACTTGAGAAGCATGTCCTTCCCATGGAAATAGTTACAACCATCAACAATCTCCCTCAGAAGAAGCAAGAGAAACGAGAACCTTTAATAATATGTGAGATCTTTGAACAAGACTTCAAGCGATCCCTGCTTGACAGTAGGTCATCCATCAACCTCCTGCCATCATCATTATTGCAAGAATTCAGGTTGGGTCCACTCAAGCAGACATGCATGATGCTTCAGTTCACTGATCGATACATCAAATGACCTCAAGGTCTGTTGGAAGATGTTGTCGTTAAGGAGCAAGACAAGTAGTTTCTGCTTGATTGTGTAGTCCTTGAAATGGCCTCTCCTGCACCATTACTTCAGACCCCAATTATATGTGTATGACCATTCTTGCGTACCGTGGAGGCTATGGTTAGATAAGGTCTGGGAAGATCACGCTCAGCTCAAACAATCATGAAGTTACCATTGACATGATAAGCGAGATAAATTTTGCATCTGATGAAAGTCATGCAACAATACATGAAGTAGACTGTGACTTCATTATAGAAATCAGAGATACAAAACTCTCTTTGAATAACTTATGCACCTTGGAAATCCTCTCTCTAGGGTAAGACTGTGAAAGCACAATCAACACAAGCTTCGATAGAACATGGGGGGCATAATTAAATTTACTGATGCATCTCTTTGATTCGTAAGAGTCATGCCAATTCGAACATGATGAATTCATTGTATAGCTATTTGGCACATTTTCAGCCATTGAGGTGAGCACTACCTCTAAAGTTAAGGCAAATCATCCACCTACAAGCATAATTTCTGAAGTAATCAAGAATCAAGCCAGGTCAGAATATGAAATTAAGCCACTTCTAGCAGGCCCGAAGTACGCCTTTCATGTAGGGAAGAGAAGACGTATCCGGTCATCATCAATAGCAAGATGGCCTGAATCATGAGTCTCTACTTCTCGAGATTCAAAAGAAAAATCGCAAGGCACTTTGTTGGCATGTTGTTGGCACGTATTCTCGAGGATCGATAATTAATGATATATGAGTCGTTGTTAGCATAGTGATTGTCCAAACATGTGTCTTTCATATAAAGCTCAAATCTAATTAGTGAAACTTATGTTTCATGTTCCACAAATAACCATATGCTTAAAAACGTGCTATCATGATAAAGCACTTGAAACAACATTTGAAATACTTTCTAAAGACCTGATTTTATATCTACTATATGGTACTTGCAATTCATACGTAAAAGCTTTAGAAAATACGATCACATACGTGCTATCAAAACCATGCATAAAAGCTAAAGATTACTACATTAAAATAATGCTTGAGTATCCCTCACCTGATCACTATCTAACTCTAGTCGGGATTGCCTTCTTTAGTGAATACCACCTATATCCATCTTAGATTTGAACACCACCGCTTGATGGGTGGCACAACCTCGTTACGACTTCTATCATGCTCTCGGTAACTGACAGAGCTTCGCCGCGACTTCTACCGTGCTCCTCCAGCACCCTCTACGTCTCTCGGGCTCTACGGTGGTGAGAGTGGTGTGGGATGGAATGAGTAGAATGAGGAGCTCAAGCGTATATATAGGCCTCCAACCCCTTTGCATGCGTGACATGTGTCAGCATCTAAGGGAGGCTTAAGACACATGTTACCTCTCTACCATGCATAAAGACACATGGCAACACTTGCCATCCCTGCACCGTGACACATGTGCTTATATGCATGGGGGAACATGTTGTACATGCATGAGGGCATTTGGTGCACATGCATAATGTCACTTGCCTTGGACGAGGACACATGTTATTCTTGAATAATGACACATGGTACTCTTGTGTATTAACACATGTCCTGTATGTATAACAACACGTGTCCCATGATTTGCCCTCCATGTGTCATACTTTTGCTAATGACACTTAATTATCACAAATCAAGAGTAATTAATACTAATCACACTTAATTAGTCTTAGTGACATGATTATGGTCTAATGAGCATAGATCTGTAACCTCCTAGACCCTATACTAGTAGTAGCTTCTTGTACTGATAAGATACTACCATACTTCGAAATTACTAGATGTGGTACTATGTTTGATGTGCTACAAAATCTAGAGAACTTTTTAACGTCATAATTATTCAAGATGGTCTACGATTTACACAAAACAAGTTTCAATGAAATCATTGCATCAAAGCGAATCTATTGACTGTGTCAAACGTAAAGTGTGAATACTATTAATCCAATATTTCCTTGAAATAACACTTGCTAAAATTCAAAATCATACCATATATAGTGATATTCTAAAAAATTCTCAACTACTCAAAACACGCATCACAATTAAATTATGTACATTCCTTGTTGGAAGTGTCAATCTTTGGTTTCCGAAAACAATTTTGTCAAATGTTTCTTTGTTTTTTGCAAAATTGCTTGCGAAATAGCCCTTATTTTTGTATTAAAATGTGTAAGACCCATTAACTGGTCTACGTTCATATTCAGTCTAGACTCGGTCCTCTTTGTTTATTATTATTTATGGACATACCTGAGCAAGAGTCTTAGAAGGAATAAGGATACTAAAACTATCAGGAGGTTATGCCACGCAACAACATTTTTGGATCTTTTTTGTAACTTTTGTACTTTAAGATAGAGTTGTAAAACAAAAAAGAAATATAATTGTGTAGTGGGAAGATAGATTACTTTTGTAAGTGGTAGTTTGTAAACATAACAGTTGTTATACGCTAATAAGGTTTTTGTTATGGATGACCATTTTGGATTTCTTTGTCATTGATATTTGATGATGAATATAGGAATGTTTGAGAAGGAATTTATGTTTACATTTTTATGCACCCTTTTTTTATCAAACCATATACTTAGAGTTTAGTCATCCTAAATACAACACTGATAAAAGGGATGTATAAGATAATAGAAGAAGGAAGGAATGAATGAATAAAAATGAAATATAGAATCAATAAAGAAAAATATTTCTGTTTAGAGCATCGTCGGGAATCTATTGATGCTTCAAGGAGATCATCTACAAATACCACATTCATCGAATCGAAACCCCATGACAAACAAACAAATTTTTTTATTTTTTTGCTACTTATTAACCCATATAGCAGACATGTCGAACTTAGGGAGTCTACAATTCACGAGGGTTATTCGATTAATTAAAGAAAATCAATTTAAAAAACAAGCAGGAATCTCATAGGCAAACTATCCTTGTTTTTTGTTTATTTTTTAATTTTTTTTATTTCTATTTTATTTCTTATTTTCAAACTTTTAGTGATTTTAATTTCGCTTTTTTTATTTTAAAAAATAAGGAGCAATATTCACAAAATATGAAATACGAACACTAACTCTTTTTGTAATTTTCAATTAAATCAAAAAATATTTAGAAAAATCCAGAGAATATTTTTGTGTTTTAAAGATTTTGAAATGTTTTTGGATTTTTTTTGGAATTTTCAGGTTTTTTATATTTTTCTAAAAAATCAACATTTGCAAAAATGAGAAACAATGCACAGCTTGGAGTAATTTTTAATTAAAAATATTTATGTGCCCGAAAATCATGAAATTATTTTTATGGTAAAATAGAAGCAGATATCTACAATCAAGAACTAAAGTCACAATTTTTGGATTTTGTAGATTTTTTTTGTAATTTTTATAAGATTTTTGTTATTTTTCGATTTTTTGGGTTTTATAAAGGATTAATGCAGGATTGGATAGAAATTAAAAGATAATAAAATAAAGCTAATCTAATTTTAAAATTTTTTTTGAAGCAATATTCAAATTTTTTAAAATTTTGAATTTCAGAAAGAGTAAAAATGACATTATTTGATTTTTAAATAATAATAAATGAAATTAAAATACAATGAAAAATTTATGCTAAAAAGAATAGCACATCAGAAGTATATCATGTTTTTTCAATTGACCAAAGAAAACATTTATTTCAATGAAGAGAGTTTGCAAAATAATGTCTGGAAATGAAGGTTTGATGTGCAAGAAATAAACATAGAATTGAAAATGCAATTACCCAAGTAAACGTGTCGAGCACCTGTAAACTTTGGGGGTGTTAATGAAATTTCTCCAAAATATTTTTTATATCACCCCTTAGGGTTCCCTTCAGTATTGATTCGTTCACAAGCCGGGGGGGGGGGCATTGCCGCCCCTCTATTCTCTTCCAGTCTGCACGGTGGGATGGCGTTGGATTCGGCACAACTGGGCGGTGGCTTGATGAGGGTCGGTAGAGGTTAACAACGAGTAGTGGAAGGAGGACAGGTGCCTCTCCTTGGCAGTGCTGCGGGACTGGAGGATGCAGGGGTCTAGGTGGCTGAACGCGGATGACTGGTGGTGGGCCGCTCGAAGATGGACGGTGGAGGGGGTGGATGCCGATGGGTGCCTCCTAAACGCGGAAGAGATGTGGACGCACCTCAACCGACACACGACCGAGGGCAGTAGAGCATGACACCTTGCTGACGGATCAGGGCGGCGGAGGGTTTCAGGTGGCTGGACGCTGATGACCGGTGGTGGGCCACTAGAAGATGGACGGCGGAGGGGTCGATGCCGATGGGAGCCTCCTTCGTGCGGAGGAGATGCAGATGCACCTCAGCTAACAGACGACCAAGGGCAGTGAGCGCGGCACCTTACGCGATGGATCAGGGCGGCGGAGGGTTTCAGGTGATGATGGAAGAAGATGATCGTCGGCGGCGGCTGATGGTGGCTCCAAATTGTTGGAGATGGCGGCGTGTAATGAGGCACGTGACGGAGGAGGATGGTCGGTTGGGAGCGTGCGCAACCGACCCTTTTTTTTATTTTTTATTTTTTTCTTGAATGTAAACAGAGATGAAATAATAAAAAAAACCTTTTTTAAATTTTTTAAAATTTAATCTTTGTAATGTTTTTATTTTATCCTGCAAAACAAATGTTGTGAAAAAAGAAAATATTTTTTTTATTTTTTATTCCTTTTAATTATAGACAAATTAGGATGCGAGCGTGACGACTCGATCCCAAAATTCAAAATAGAATGCGTGAGTGGGGATACGTTAAAAATAAGGGATGGATCCGAATCTCTGGCCACCGTACACGACCGGAGTTGAGAGATCGTGGAAGGTAGAAAAGAATGCGATGTGATCAAGAAAATGGGATGAAAAATTGGGATCGAAGATGAATCAAAGTCGAGCTGAAAATCTAAGAACTAGATAATAAAAATGACGAGGAAAAAAAGAACGAAAAATTAAGATAAGGTTAATCTAGATGACAAACGAGAAGAAAATGATGATGGATCTCACCTTAGGAGTAGAAAAGACCTTGATCACCTCAACGAAGGCTGACGCGTTGTCACCGGACGGCTCGGAGGCTAGGCACCCTTCTACGACAAGAAGACTCTCGGAGATTGGGCTCCTCTCACCAAAGATTGATTAAGTTGGAATGATGGAGAAGGAGCCATATAAATAGAAAAGATAGAGAATGAAATTTGAATTTTTGAATTTTTGGTTGAAGAGAAAAGATAGATGAAAATTAAAATGAGATAAAGATAAAGAGAGATAAAAATATTTACACAAATTAACTATTTTTTTTATTTTCATCACTTTATTTATTGGAAAATTAAAAGTTATTTTTTTATTTTCTGCGAAAGTTAGTTAAGAGTATTAAATATATATACAAATACTATATACATATGGTACATTATATACATAATTAAATAAGGAAATTAGGTTATTTTCTTTTTTGTTTTAACATTTTTATTTTCTTTAAATTCTATTTTTATTTAAATTAATTAAAAAATATTCACAGATATTTACAAAATATAATATGTACAAAATACATGGGAAAAGTACACAAACCACCCATAAAACCAACTTTTCACCCGTAACTCTAAAAATTATGAAATCATAGCCATTTTAAAGATAATTTAATTTAGAATACAATGGAAGTGAGTTTTGTTCAATTTGAGTTCATATGGAGCTGGAATCGGTCTTTCAATTAGTGCTTAGTGGCTTTTTCTAAGTATGGTTGCTTTTATTCTGTACATGATTTAATTGTGCAATTATTTTTATTAATTAGAAGATATTTTTATTTATAATTTTTGTTTTTTAAATTATTTTGTTTGAGGTCAATTCATGTACAAATAAAATAATGAAGTGTACAAATATACACAGAACACAAATTTTTTAGGTTTTATGATTGAGGACCCTATCTCCCCTACTTTATTCCTGGTCGATCGGGTCAAGTCTTGACCTTCTCTCAGGGTTCGGGCCAGCCTGTATCTATCACATATATACAATCTTCTTTTCTTTTCTTTATTTTTCCTTTCTTTCTTTCTTTATTTATTTTAGGTTAAAATAATATACAAATATACAATATTTACACACAAATGCAAGTTAGTAATAATATGAAGTTAGTATTATGTACAGGTGTTTATAAGTGATTTTAAGCTAAAATAAATGAATAAAGATGACGAATCGCAGATTCATCACATGTCTATGATATTCACGAGATAAATCCTACCCTATGTTATTTATTTGGAAAATGAGACCAAGCCATCACATGAGTATCAATGAAGACTGAATCCAAATCTGAGGGACGTTGTTATGATAGAAATCATGAAATTGTGTGGTGCATGTTTCATTTATCTTATCTTCGATTCAAAATGGGTGAGCCACCTACATGTAGTTTCGAAGAAATATGGGCTCGCCATGGTTACAAATGATAAAGGAGAGGATGTTTCTACTCCGGTACCAACATCTTGGCGTATATGTGTTGACTACCGCCGCCTCAATGGAGCAACAAAGAAGGACCACTTCCCCTTGAAATTCATTTATCAATTTCTAGGGAGATTAGCCGACAAGGAGTTCTTCTACTTTTTGGATGGGTACTCCAGTACAACCAAGTGGCAATCGTCGCAGAGGACAAAGACAAGACTACCTTCACTTGTCTGTTAGCACCTATGCCTTCATGAGAATGCCCTTTGGTTTGTGCAAAACACCTGCCACATTCTAGAGATACATGCTTGCATGCTTTGCCGAGATAATTGGCAGTTTTCTTGAGGTGTTCATTGATGACTTCTCTATATCAGGTGACAATTTGGATGCCTACGTTGAGAACCTGGACTGGGTACATCAGAAATGTCGTGAAGTCAATTTCATGTAATCTTAGGAAAAGAGCCACTTCATGGTCATAGAAGGAATTGTGTTGGGTCATATCCAAACGCGCCACGCAAGTCGACCCGACAAAGGTTTATGTTATCAGCAATCTTGAACCAACTATGAACGTTAGAATTGTGAGGGTCATTTCTAGGGCATGTGGGTTCTGCATGTGATTCATTATAAACTTGAGTCGTATTGTCTGACCTCTTACCGAATTGTTGTGCAAGGAGACCACGTTTGATGTTAATCAGTAGGTTCTTCATTCATTTAATCATCTAAAGGAGCTAAACACTCAAGCTCCATTCCTACAAACATCATATTGGCCTCTCTCTTTTGAGATCATGATGAAGCCTAGACCGATCAGATGGATCCTTCTGCTCCAGTAGATTGACTTGGAAATGAATGCCAAGCTTGGGGTTCATGATGTGATAGCATATTACCTCTCTAGAATTGAATAGCAAGAGATTTTACTGACCACTTGTTGAGCTAGATTTTCGAGGAGTGATAATTATTAATATAGAGTTGTCGTTGTGATCCCCAAAAATCCCAGCTCAAACAAAAAAATTTATTTCTTATTATTTTTTCTTCTCAAGCCGAAATAATTACATAAAAATAATGAGCAGTATGAGAAATATTTGTTACTTATTTACATGTATAGCCAATAGGATCGAACTCAGGGAGGATACAATTCCCGAGGGCTATTCAAATAATCTTTAAAAAAATTAGTTAAGAAAATGGAATCTCAATTGCAAACAATCTTGGTTTTTCCTGAATTTTTGTTGTCTTTTTTATTTTTTTCTATTTTTTGTTTTCTGATTTTCAAATTTTTAATGATTTTGATTTTTACATTTTTTAATTTTTAAATGTTTTATTTTCAAAACAAATACATGTATAAAAGAAATGTAATTTTTTTCTTTTTGGATTTTTCAAATATGACAAAAAAGCCAAAGATGTATAAATAAAATATTTTTGTCTTTTTATGAATTTTTTATTATTTTTGTAATTTTTCAGCGAATTTTAAATTTTTTAGACTTTAAAATGAATAAAAATAAGAGAAAATGCAATCAGTGAGCTCACAAGATTATTTCACAATTAAAAAATACGAAATGAAATAAAAAATTGCAAACATTATTTTTCTTAAAAATTAGAGCAAACTATATACAAATAGAAACTTAAATCACATTTTTTATTTTATACAATTTTATATGATTTTTTAAGATTTCTAGGATTTTGTAAATTTTTTTGATTTTTTAAATAGTTAATGCACAAAAATTGATAGAAAAAATGCATGAAAATAGAAATGATCTAATTTTTTGGAATTTTTAAAGAAATATTCTATTATTTAGGATCCCGAAGTTCTAATAGGGAAAAATAACATGTTTTTGATTTTTTAATAATAACAAACGATAACAAAATGCAATAAAAAATTAATATAACAAGACACACAGTAGGAGACCACACAACTTTTTGTAAAATTTTCAGAGAAGTAAAAACATTTATTTCAATATAAAATATAAGTAAATAAATAGTCTGGAAATTCAGAGACTGAAAGGAAAATATTTAAAGTTTTTGTAGAAAAATATAATAGAAATAAATATGCAAGGAGAAGTTGCAATTTGCACACTAAAGATGTGTGTTTCACGTGCTGAATGCTGGCATGGGCCTCTTTGTAATATGCAAAATGTATGGGACCTTTATTTAAAATTTTCCATTTTTTATGGAAGTTCCTCGGGTTCCTCTTCTTGTATCGATCTCAAACCAAGGGGCATATCCCCTCTTCTGCCTTCTCTCTCGAGGTGACCGATGATAGGTGATGGTCGCGGCTTGGCGTCGTTTTGGTGATCGGTGGGCCTCGCACTTGCGCAGGTGGAGGATGGGCACGACGAACGCACGATGGATCATAGGCGGTCGCTCCAGGCAGTCGATTACTATGGAGGACTCCAGGGCGCAGGCGGACGGTGGTGCTTCAGGCTTCGTACGGAGGGGCTTCTCATGCAGGCGCGTGGGCGACTTCTGGATGCGATGAAGGTGGTTGTCAGTGAAGGTCGACTGCATGGTGGTCTTCGAGAGACAACGAAGACGAATGTCAACGATGGTTGGTGAAGAAGGGGGATCTGGAGACACACACGTAGGAGGTGATGAGAAGGTGAGATGTGTTGGGGAGCGATGCTCAGCGGAGGTAGACGAAGGCCGGAGGCGCGGGGGGTGTATATGTATTCTTATTTTTTTATTTTTCATTATTATTTTTATCCTGCAAAACAAATGTTCGCAACAAATCAATATTTTTAAATTTTTTATTTATTATTGCAACAAAATGATTTCAAAAACCAACTCAAGCATGTGGCTTGGTCCAAAAATCAAATGTATCAGTGGGCAAGGTTCTAGCAGAGGTGAGGGATCGGAACTGGGTCTCCAGCCACGTGCATTGTCGGAGGTGAGAGATCGTGTATGGTAGAACGTAATGTAGATAGATTTGAGAGATGAAATGAAATCGGATTCAGATCCTATTCAAATATAATTTGGTTATGAAAAAATACAGGTCTAGATCTACAACGAGATTGGAAATAAAAACTACGCTACGATTACTCTAGATGAAACATGTGGGAAAGTAAAATGGATCTCAACGTGGAGTGGTCGATTGTCGTAATTACCTCGACGAATGTCGCCTCCTACAACCGGATGGCTCGGTGATTGGGCACCTTCCTTCTACAAGATTGCTCTCGGAAAAAATAAGCTCCTCTTCAAAAGATTGATCAAGGAGAAATGAGGGAGGAGGAACCAATTAAATAGAAAGATTATACATTTGAATTTCAAAATTCAAATGGAAGAAAAATAAGGAAGGAAATTAGTGGTGCAATTAATAAAATAAATTAAATTAATTAGATAATTTAAATAAAAAAAATATTTTCTTAATTACAATAATAATAATAATTAATAATTGTCAAAAATTAAAGACCCACCTTCATGATGGCTTAATGAAGGAGTTAAATGTATTATAAACATGTGGCATATTATTTACATAAATAAATAAAAACAATTTCGTTAATTTATTAATTTAAATAATAAATGCGAATTATTTTATTTTTTTGTGATGGATATTTAAGGAAAAAAGTTATATATATAATACATACATATAATAAATACATATAATTCATTATACACACATACAAAAAGGAAATATTTTTATAAAAAATTTTGATTAAATTTTTTTATTTACTTTAATTACTTGTGAACAATAATTAAAATTATTAAAATATAATATTTTAAAAAAATAAAATAACAAATACAGTAAATACATGGTCAATTTGCAAAAACAACCCCAAAAAAGTGACTTTCTAACCATAACTCAAAAAATTATAAATCCAAAACCATTCTAAAGATAATTTAATTTAGAACACAATCGAAGTAAACTTGGTTCAATCCGAATTCATATGGAGCCAGAATTGGTCATTCAATTTCCACTTTATGGTTTTTTCCGAATGTAGCTACTTTTATTTTGTACATGATTTTATTTTGCAAACAATTTTATTATTTAGAAAACATTTTTATTTACAACTTTTGTTTTTAAATTTATTTAATTTGAGGTCAATTTATGTACAAATAAAATAATGTAAGTATACAAATATTTACAACACATTTGTTTAGATTTTCTGATGGGGGACCCTATCTCCCCTTACTTTATTCATGGTCAATCAGGTCAAGTCTTGACCTTCTCTCGGGGTTCGATTCAGTCTATATCTATTACATATATACATTCTTCAATTTTTCTATTATTTATTTATTTATTTTAGGTCAAAATAATATACAAACATACAATGTTTACACATCGATGCAAGTTAGTAAGAATATGGAGTTAATTTTATATACATGTGTTTTATAAGGGATTTTAAGCTAAAATAAATGAATAAAAATGATGAAATGTAGATTAATCATCCCTGTATGCTTTACCTTTACTAGTCCCTAAGCAAACACTTATTCGAATGAATAAGCCAATAAATGAAAAAGAAGGAAAAATAAAGAAATTAGGACAATTTTGAATATTAAACTTGTCTTCATAAAATTGTAGTTTGCAGCTCTATTGGACCTTTGGATTATTAGTGTGGCGGAACCTTAATGGGAAATGGATTTAAAACCTAATAGCCAATAAGTTCCACAAGACTCTTGTTCAGGTCTCCTCAACAGTCATGTCAGAACAAGTCTACATACACAGATTCTTATGACTATGAATCTTTACTTGCACGGTGTAAATGAAATATAGCTCCCCATCTCAAAAGTAGTAAAAACAACCTCCCTCAACAAGGTAACTCTAGTTCCTCGATCTAGGAACTCTTTCCTCTAGGAGTGGGGATATTCCTTTCTAAGTTCAAATACAACCAACTCAAGAAGAGGAGAAGGAGAAGAGAATGGACGATGTAGCCAAGTCATCCGCTGCAAGCTTACAAAAATTTTACTTTGAAGCTCTTACTATTTTTTACTTGTATATGCACTCCGGTAGGCATTTTACTTTTCCAGTAAGCCTGTCAACTTTTGGAGATTCAACATTTTTTATTCTCTTTTTTTAAAGTATATACAAGGTGTAATATGTACATAAAGAGTTTTTCCTCTTGAGCCAGTAGACTATCCCTCTTTTCAAGCATTATTGCAACCCCACAGTATCCTATCTTTATACCTCAATGCTACCAGACTAGGTTGAGACACATTTCCCTACCTAGAGGAAGATGAGAGGTTCCGCCTAGATGTACTACCCTCGTATGTTATTCTAAGCTAAAAGATTCTGCCTCCTCACTACCTCCTTCATGAAGAGCTACGTGTAGAGTGCTCGTCCAAGATAAGCCATAATATGAAAAAATCATGTGTTTGTTGTTAAATTTTCTAATTAGACAAGTCAATAGGACCTGGAAAGTCTTAACTCCGGTTCTTATAAGGTTCTTCTAAAATTAAGTGGATTAAGGTCCAACTATGCTCCAATATTCAATTTTATTCCAGACTTATTTTAAATGCCAAAATTATCCAAAAAAAATGCACATGCAAATGCAAGAAATATATGTACAATGCAAAGAAAAAAAAGTAAAATCTTTTTTTAAACAACTTTCTAATTTTGAACTTTTTATGGATTTTTGAAAAAAATGATGTCAATGTGAAAAGAAAGTTTTTTTTGAAATTATGAAAATTTTTATAGACTTTTGATTTTGTAATTTTTAGGGATTTTTTAAAGGGGAAAAGGGTTTTGTAAAATATATACAAGTATATACAACAAGATTTTTTTGTTTTGTTTTTTTTGTTTTGTTTTATTGTTTTTTCTCTCTTTTTCTGGGTTTTTTGTTATTGTTATATATATTTGTATTTTATTATTATTTTGTTTTTTTGTTGTTTTGTTATTTTTTTGTTTTGTTTTTATTGTTATTGTTTTTTATAAAAGGTGACATAAGTCTATATAGACAAGTGGATTTTACAAATTTATATATATCCCCAAAATAATCATGTTAAAAGTACGAATTATGTCTAAAGTATATACAATATATACGATACCCCCTATACTTTGCTCGAACTATGTCCTTATAGTGATCAAAGAGCGGAAAAGGATGAAATAACTCATACTAAGTATAGAAAAGTCAAAAGACTACTATGCTACAACAATTCAAAGAAAAAAATGAAAAGAGTAGAAGTCGGTGGTACCCCCTATATTTAGGATCAAGTAATCCCAAGTATAGTAGATTGTACAAAAAGGAAAAATCGGTGAAGAGAATGTACTGACCCAACAGCTCGACTTGCCCCCTATACATAGAGTAGAATAGTCCTAAGTATAGAATATCAACAAGTTGGGGGGACAATCGAGAGAATAAAAGAATAAAAATACGAAAGAGATGATATGAACAACATCACTCCCCCTATACTTAGGGTAGAGAATCCCTAAGTATAAGGAACAACAGAAGTGATAAACAGGACGAATATGAACAACACAAATCATTCACTCCTGTATACTTAGGATAAATCACATCCTAAGTATAGCATATAAACACAGGGAAATTGGTGAATGATAAAACGGTAGAAGAAAGAATGAAACAAAGGATATACAAGAGGTTGTCTGCTCATGTATGAGATGCAGAAGATGGAATCAAAAGGTCATTGTCTAATACCACAGATAGAAAATCAACGACTGATCGGAATGTATTCTGATCTAGATATGGTTTCAGCTACTATACATTCAAAACAAATGGTTGTGTATCAGATGACAACCCAGATATGATAATATTGCCATTGTCACGCACATCTCTCATGATTAACAATCCTGCCCACTTGCTTTTTAATTTTCCTTGAAACAACTTCAACTTAGCATCAAATAACCAAACTTTCTGATCAGGAGAGAAATTCTTCCTTCGAATGTGTTTATCATGCTAATGCTTAACTTTCTCTTTATATATGAGTGAGTTATCATATGTAAGTCTCAGAATTCCTGTAATCTAATCAAATCCAATTTCCTGTTCTTTCTTGCCTTCTCATAATCAAGATTGCATACACAGAGTGCTCATAAAGATTTGTGAATTAATTCCACTAGCAAGTGGTAAGGTTTTTATACACCAATCTGTAGGGAGACATACCCAACATAGAACCGAGTCAAGCATCTGGGACCAGTTCTTCCTATTTGGATGTACATGTTTTTGCAATATCATCTTGATCTCCCTATTTGAAATTTTTTCCAAGCCATTAGTCTGAGGGTGGTAAGGAGACACAACTCTGTGCTCAATGGCATATTCCTTCACAAGTTTCTTTTCTTCTCTATTAATAAAATGGCTTCCCCCATATGAAATCAGTATTTTGGAATCCAGAATCGTGCAATAATGTGATCCTTGATAAAGGAACACACTTTACCACTATCTGCGGTTCGGGTGTGGATAGCCTCTACCCATCGACTAACATAATCCATAACGAGCATGATGTACTGAAATCCCTGACTGATAGGAAATGGGCCCATGAAGTCGATGCCCCAGGCATCAAAAAAATACGAAATATGTATATATCTTAGGGGCATGGTATCTTTGGTACCAAAGGTTCCTCCCATTTTCCGACAGTCAGTACAACCTCGAACATACTGTAGCATCCTTAAACAATGTGGGCCACCATAGGCCACTCTGTAAAACCTTTGCAGTCAGAGTGTAAAATGAACATTGTGCATTTTTTTTATTAAATCAACTTTGTATTTTTCTATCTATTTTTATTGACAACTTTCATTTATAATGTTTCTTTATTGAGGTATAAATGCTAAAGAAAGAAATAATCCCAAAAATAAGTTAGTTGAATTAACAAGTGAGGTTTTATGAGGTGATTTCTGTACAATTTATATGCCCTATTTGCACCTACTTTATTCCTTGCCGACTAAGTCATCATGATGACTGAGTCTTGGGGGCTAGGGTCATTTAATGTCCTTGAAACTTCCTTTTTTCTTTATTCTTTTATTTTGATAATAATTACAATATCATATCCATACGATAATTATTGCATTATTTTGTATAATTTACAGAGTGTCTATTTTGACAAATTAATGATATGCATGCATTTAACTAGGGTTTAAAGGCTAAAATGAAAGAATAAAGGTGATGAAATGAAGATTCATCACCCCCCTTTGCCTTTGCTAGTCCCTAGCAAACACTTATGCAATGAGTGGATAAAATAAAAGAAAAAAAAAGGAAAAAGAAAGAAAGAACTTGGATTGATTTCAACTTTCAAACTTGCCTTAATGAGGTCAATGTTTGGAGCTCAATCAGACCTATGGATTGTTAGTTTGGTCGTAACATATTGAGAATCGGATTTGAAACATAACATCCTCTGAGAGTTACAAAACACCACTCAAGTCTCCTTAACAAACTGGTCAGAAATATCAACTCATACGCAAACCCTTACGACTATGAATCTATCTTGACAATGTGTGTGATATGTAGCTCTCCTGGTCAGAAATATCACTTTCATTAGTAACCATCGTAAGCCTGGATTTCTTGGGAACTACATGCAGAGGGCTCACCCATTTCGAATCGGAGATAAGATAAATGAATTCCTGGAAATTAGGATTTAATCTTCTTTGAAACTCTCAAGTTGTCTTGTCATTTTCTTCCAAATAGATTTGATGTGAACACAAGGCATGATTTATCCTGTAGAGGTTGATACATGCCAACCAAGTGCCTTGCATTTTTTCTCTAGAACCTTGAGGAGTCGAGATTCTAAATCTGAGGTCATCCTACTATTTATGACGATCAGATACATATTCTCTACACCCACAAGGATGTTATACTTGAGGCATGCTGGAAGTGTATTTAATTGTTGATGTAATATGGCCTGTTTCTCGGTCAATTCAGAAACTGTACTGGTAGATGAATGATCTGCCATGATTTCAGAGGTACTGCCCACCTCAATGACTTGTGGTTCAACTGATAATGTGCCTAGAAAATCTACAATGAATTCATCATGTTTGGATCGGCAGGAATCTTCTGAATAAATAGATGCTTCAAAAAATTGGAATTTATATCACAAGTGACATCGGAGCTTGTGTGACCATGCTTTCCATGTCCTCCTCACGAGAGAGGATTTTCAGGGTCCATATGCCATTCAAAGGGAGTTATGTATCTCTGATTTCTGTAATAAAGTCTTAGTGTATTTCAGGGCTGTGCTGCATGGCTTTCATCAGACAAGTTTCAGCTCATTGACTATTTATAGTAACTCTGGTACTTCTAGAGCTGAATATGATATTCTCAAACCCATAGTTAACCATGACCTTTGTAGTTCGCAAGATTGGCCGGCCAAGAATAATTGGGGCCTAGAGTAATGGTACAGGGGAATCCATATCTTGGAACAAAAAATCAATAGGAAACCGCATTTCCTGCACTATTACGACAACATCCTACAATTGATCTCGGGGTCGCATGATTGATCGGTAAGTGAACGGGAAGGATCTTGTGTGTCGGCATCAATGTACCAAGCTCGAATTCCTACAGTAATGATGAGGGAAAGAGGTTGATGTAAGAGCCATTGTCAAGCAGGGTTTGCTCTAAGATTTGATTTAAAATCATCCATATGATCGAAGGTGCTCCTTTGTTTGGCTTCTTCTGAGGGAGAATGTTGATGGCATTGACGGTGGCCATAATGTGGGCATGCTTATCTACTAGTTGGCATTTGTTATTGTGATTTGACCAATGCTTTTTCGTGCATGCCTCTTTGAGTCCTTTCTTCACGACAGGCATGTATTCCATGTCTTGCATCAATGACAATTCAATAGTCATATTTTTAAGAATATCCACAACACCTGAATCAGATAATTCATATTTTCTTTTTGCATTTTTTGAAATTTTCTGCTGCATCAAGTAAAGTAATATTTACAGAACTGAAACAAAAAGCATTGTTCCTATCTACAACAGAATTCTTTTCCATAAAATCATGTACATTCGGACTGCAAAAAGGTGTATAATCACTAACATGGGGTGGACGTACAAAAGGTGTGGTCTTCGCTCCGTCATCTAGTGCTGGTTCGGTTGCTACGACTAGCTCCTCCATGACTGGTTTGGCTTCATTTTGACTACGATCAACATTTTTTTGGTGTTTTCTCTTTTTCTGTTTTTTTGTTCTTTTTGTTGGTGATGTTATGGATGGTAACTGGAATGGCTCGTCCTTCTTCTTTTTCTTATTCTTCCTTATACAGACTTGTAGTTGTCATGGTAGATACATAAGATGACGATTCACTAGATGAAGCCATATTCTTCCAATTAATGGCGGCAGGTGGAGGTAAGGTCCTATTGCTCCTAAGAGTAACAACATTAGCCAAAGCAAAATCACAATTATCTGACCCTACATGTACAGTCAGGACGTCACATCCAACCTGCTCTTTTCTCTTAAATTATTGGGGTTGTATTCAACCTAGGCTGGATATGGTGTTTTTGTGGCCCATCGGTCTTGCGTACCCCAAAGGGCGGGAGCGCAGTCGTTGCGGTGACCAACAAAAATCACGATCAATCAACAGTTAACCCACAATAAATATCAAGCAATGAATCTCAAAAATGTGGAGTTAAAATTTATTATAACTCTACATGCAAATGTGTATAGGTGTAAGTACAAGTAGAGGTCGAACACCGGGAGCAAACGGTTGGGACCAAAATAAATGCACAAAATTATTTAATTCTTTTCTTGTCCATGTTATTGTTTCTGTGGTTTTTAGTTTTATATTTTTATTTGATCTTTGGTTTTATAATTTTTATTTGATTTTAAATTTTGTGATTTTATATTTCCTTTTATATTTTCAAGTTTTATGTTTTCTTTTTCTTTAATAAAAACAATATAGCCTATATAAGGCTTTATTTACATAATACATAGAAATACATTAATAAATATAATTAAATCTAAACAAAATTATGAAAATAAATTGTTTTGGGGGTTTAATATTTTTTCTAATGTTTTTTTATTTTTTCAAGAAATTTTTGCTATTTTTTATGTATTTTTAAAGTAATAAATATCCCGATAATAAGTTAATACATAATCCGAAAACAATTTGGGCCTAAAAATAGTAAATAGGTCCCAAAATTACCTAAATTAATTTTAATAAGTAAATAATAATATGTAAATTATTATAAAACATGAAAACATATTTTTGGTATTTTTGAAGAGTTTTTATATTTTTTTAAGATATTGGAGCTTCTTGAAATTTTTATATGTTCTTTTTTCTAATTTTTAGGGGTTTTTATTTTATAGACTCAATAAATATCAAAATTTTTCATATATAATTTTTTTGTAATCTTTCAATTTTTTATATTTTTTGGTATTTTATAGTTTAGACAATTAATATAGGCTCCTATTTCATTTTTTTATAATTAGATAAATGCTCAAAAATGCCTAATAAACTATGGTCATTAATCTACAAGGCAAGGGTCATCTATCCTAATTTTTGTGAAATTTTTAGAGCTATGTAGATATTTTTAATAATTAGGTAAGGGTCACGAAAAAAATAATCTGGCATGGGCATTTTTGCAAATAAAATAAAAGACATGGAGCTCTATGCAATTTTGCTAACATAAAACATCCTTTATTTAATATTATGGTGTTAATTTACAATTTCCAAAATGGCCAGGGACAAACATGTAAAATACCCATTTTGTCACCTCACGTAGGATGACACGTGAGGTGACATGGATTGGATGCAATAGCAAATAAACGTAACTACATGGGCTGACATGCAAAATATCCACTTATTTTCAAATGTTAATTTATTTACAGGACTAAAATGTAAAATACAAAAAAGAGTGGGCTAAGATGTGCAATTTACCCCTTCTTAAGCACTGGTGAAGAACAGATCTTATTTCACTTAAACACGTGGCGTTCATCCAATGCATGGTACTGGTTTACTGCTGGACGACGTTAATTAGATCGTAGATCATGATCAGACAGTGAAGACGTGGCATCGTCCAACAACTGAGGATTGAACTGGCATGGCTCCTTCTTCCAATGGCAGGGAAGTAGACTGGAAGAACGGGGAAGAACCGTCGCTTAGGCGAGGTTCTTCCGGTGAGATCTCGATTCCCTACCGGCCTTTGCTGCTCCAAATGGTCACTCTGCCTTCCTGGACGGTGGCTCTATCTACTGGAGGTTTTGGATTGGACAGAGGTATGCTGGAGCGCCACCACGAGGTCGGAGAAGACGTGGTGCACCAGGTACCTCCAGTGGCTCTTGATTTTGACTCCTGGCATTGTATTGACCGCCTAACCTACTCAAGAAGACCACACGGCTCGAGGAGATGCTCCTCGGCCCAAAATGAGGTTGTTAGCGCAAAAAGGAGGTGGGTGGTGAAGCTCTGACAACGGGCGGAAGAAAGAGCTTCGATTCGCAGAGCCCAAGGGTTCTGGTTGGTCTAGAATGGTCAGGAGATGGGGAACGCGAGGGGGAATGGAATGAGGGTGAAGTGGTGGTCGGAAAACATACGGGGCACAGTGAAAGAGTTCGTCGAACTACAAATCGCTTAAGTTAAGCTAAATCTAATACCTAATAATTAAATTAATTGCATAAATAAACTACTGGAATTAAAATCTATCTGAAAATCGTAAAATGAATAGCTCGGACCTTCCCAGGAGGAAAGGGAGCAAGACGATGTTGGAGCATGGCCGTGGGTGCAACCTCCACCCCATTCTGCCCGCTCATACCCTCCAGGGCTCCTCCCTGTCACGAAGGAACTCGCTAGGCCGAAGGCAGGGGCAAAACAAGGTGGAAAGCGGACTAAAATTGAGTCAGAGCAGGAGGTTGTTTATTTATGCACATTTCAGGTACCCTTATTAATCGAATAAATGGTGGATATTCACGCTATGTACACGCAATAGAAGAGGCCGACGTGGATGTACAATGATCAGGGAAGATTTTGTAAGAAGAAAGCAATGGCGATTGATGGATGGATCGCCCGCAAAAAATGGCGGAAAAGCGAGAATGGAACAGGTCTGGCAGGTCAGAGTCCCAGATGGGATAGTTGACCGCGGTCAACTTTTGGAGTCCTGCAATTGGTCCACGTAGGTCGCTAAAAGACAAAATAGGATGTTTATTCGAAAATAATTATTTATAAATAGTAAATGATTTTATTAACTTTTGTGTATAAAATGTTTTTTTATTATGTTATGTAGTATTTTATTATGATATTTATTTATTTGGATTTATTTATTATTAGTTAATTTTTATTTGTGTGTTTATAGGTATATTCATCTGTGTTTTGTGAAATTTTATTTTTATTTTGTATATTTTATTTTATTATTTTATGTTTTATTTTATATATTTTCAACTTATTTTTATGAGTATATATATTTTTATTTGATTTTTATGATGTTATTTGTACACTTAAATGAATATGTAAGTATACTGTTTAAATATATTCATAGGTATTTTACTTATGTTTTATGTATGGGATTTTATTTTAATGGTTTTTATTTTAGTTTTGTATTTTTACAAGAATTTATATAATATTTACCATTTTACAAAAATATGAAAGAATAAAAGAATGAAAGTAATTCACTGGTTATTCCGGATGCTCGCCAAATCTGAAAAAACCCGAGGTTATTTGTATTCCCTGGAAACCCCCGCCAACATCACCATTCAATATTTCTTGACCCACTATTGGCCAAACTACTTGAGCACTAGGCCGAATATGAGTAGGATCGCTTAGCCATGCTTCATAATTAGAAAAACGAGCACCGTGGAAGTACATGTCACTCAGCCAAAGAAAGATAATGGAGAGTTGACCTCCTTTTATTTATGTACATATAGAAACATAGGTATTTCATCCATGTTTTTACATAGAATTCTTTTATTTTACATTTCCTTTTGGTTTTATTCTCATTTTAATGAACATGTATGTTATAAACAATATTTAAAAAAATATAAAAATATGAATTTGTAGAAATAATAAGTAATGAATAAATTGAACATTTTAATCGGTATTATTAGGGGCCTAAAACCTAACTTCTACCCAATAACTCCAAAAAATATAGAACCACCACCATTAAATAGCAAATGAAAAGTTATATACAATTAGAGATTTTGCTATGTTTTGAGTTTTTATTGAAAAGATACGGGTTTGTGAAGTTTGGTTTTTGGCTTTTTATTCTGGGTACAGAATGTACACTGTGTATTATTTTTGTACAAATTAAATTTTGTTTTTTTATTCACATTATTATCTACAACTTTCATGTACAAAGTTCCTTTATTTCATGAATAAATAATAAAGAATAAAATATGTGTCAAAATGCATAATAAATGAACACATAAACGAGGTATTTATTGTATTTTGGCCCTTATCTCCCCCTACTTTATTCCTTGTCGACCAATTCCATTCTGGACTTGGTCTCGGGGTTAGGGTCATAAAATGTTTGCAATATTTTATTCCTTTTTCTTTTCTTCTCTTTATTCTATAATTTCAGCATTAAAAATCTTATTTTATGTACAATAAATACAATAAATAATGAATGCTATTAGGTACAAATTAATGATATTTACATGCATTTCCAGGGGTTCTTAAGGCTAACATGATAGAATAAAGGTGATGAATTGGAGATTCA
Organism: Ottelia alismoides; assembly: GCA_037367405.1. Classification (NCBI taxonomy): domain Eukaryota; kingdom Viridiplantae; phylum Streptophyta; class Magnoliopsida; order Alismatales; family Hydrocharitaceae; genus Ottelia; species Ottelia alismoides. The sequence continues at coordinate 497,788 of JAZKJV010008709.1, forward strand.
TCACCCCTATACTTGCCTTTGCTAGTCCCAAGCAAATACTTATGAAATAAGCACAAAAAGAACAAATAATAAGAAGAAAAGAAAAAGCAAGAATAAAGAATTTAAAGAATAAATTGAACTGATCATGATTATTAAACTTATCTGTACAAAATCAAAGTTTGGAGCTCAGGTTAGACCTTGTTGTGAAAAATGTGTGTGAAACCTGGTTGGGAACCAAATTTAAAGCACAACAGCCTTCGAGAGTCACAGAACTTGGTTCAAATAACCTCAATAGCCAGGTCAGAACTAGCCTACATCATACGCAAACCCTTATGACTATGAAGCTGACTAGTACAATGTAAGTGACAGTGGTTCTCCCTGACTGAAATGACAAAGGAACTGACTTCTCCAGAATGACAACCCAATGATTACCCAATACAACACTCTGTCGTCGAGGAGCAGGGTATTCCCTTCTAAGTTTAAGTGGCATCCAACTCAAGAGGAGGAGTTGGAGGAAAGAATGGATGGTAGCCAGTGTATCTACCTATCCTGGGATGCAAGCCCAGTGTAGTCAAGTGATCCAGCTACAGGCTCACATGGTATAACTTTGATGCTCAAGCTTGCTTATTTTCTTTACAACATATATACATACTCCGACAAGCACTTTATTTTTTTATTTTCAAGCTTGTACACTTTTTTGGAGCTTTTTTTGAAATAATATTTACAATAGCATTTACATAAGGTTTTTTCCTCATGAGCCAGAAGACTATCCCTCTTTTGAAGCTTTATTGCAACCCATACTCTCCTATCATTCGACTTCATTATAACTGGACCAGGTTGGGGTGCACTTCCCTACCTAGACGAGGACGAATGTTTCCACCTGTGTGCATCTCAGACTGGCAAATCCAACCCCCTCACCACTCTAACCAATTCGAGACAAGTGAAAGGTGCAAGTGTCCAAGAAGGTCATGCTTGACAAGAGGCATGCTTGTGTCTTGAAAAGTTCTACTTAGTCAGCTGAGGTAACTTGAACCCATCACTTATTTCTCAAAGAATTAAGTCTGAATAGACCTGAAGTACCTTAAACCTAGTTTCCAATAGGTTCCAGTGCAATTAGGTGTAGTAAGGCCCAACCAAGCTCCAATCTTCGACTTTATTAGACTAGTTCAATCATCACGCTCAATTGAAAAGAATATGAATGCTATGCAAATGGTATGTACCACGATGCAACGCATAATGCATTTTTTCAAAGAATTTGAAAACAAAGAGATAATTTTTACACGAAGAATTTTGCAAATAAAAGAATTTTGGCACTCAAAGTATAGAATATGTACAGCTAGTTACATGGGCATACCGCTTTATTTATTTACAAGACTTATGAATTTAAAGAATTTTATAGGTTTTAACGAAGTGATTTATCTAGGTATATATACAATTGATAAAGAATTTTACATATTTTATTTATTATTTATTTTTAATGATTCTTTTATTCCTTAAATTTATTTGAAAATCATTTTGAAAACTATAGTACAAAATAATTTTTGTAAATATTTACAAACATTTGAAAGCCATGTCGCAAAGATTTTGCAAACACTATATATACATTTTTCAAAATATTTTTACAAAACATTTTCCAAATCATTTGCAAATAGGTTTTCAAATACTTTATTTTCACACCAGAAAAGAATTTTCGCAATCAAAATATTTTTACAAATGTTGAAGATATTTCCCAAAAAAGTTTTCCAAATAGTTCACACCATTTTTCAAATCATTTTGCAAAACTATTTTAACTTGATTTATTAATCATTATATACAAAAAAATTTGAGGAATACAAATCTTTATTAATTGATTTTTAATGAATTGTATACTATTTTTTGCCATATTTATTAATAATTATACGAAAGTACGAGTTATGACCAATGTATATACAAAGTATATACGACCCCCCTATACCTAGTATAAGCTATGTACTCATAGCTCGAAAAGAGAAAGAGTAGACATAACTCGTAGTATAGAAAAGCCTATACTATGATGATTGAAAGAATAAGAGATGAAAGAATAAAAAGATAAATGAATAAGAAGATGATCGTCTCCCCTATACTTAGGATTAAATAATCCTTAGTATAGCAGACTGTACATAACTGATGACACGCTTGACGACTCAGGTAAAGGTAATCAAGGGTCGTTGTGACCCAAGTCACCAAGCGGTGTCAATCGAGAAAAATTACGAGCAAACCACCAAACAGAGATAAAAATCAAATAAAAACAATAGTGGCCCTGGCTATTGGATTAGCCTGGTATAGCGACCAGGGTCAGACTCAGGGAGCACGTGATGGCCTTGCGACCTATGAAGTAGTCAAAAATAGGAATACAATAAAAGAAAAGGGATTTTGGTGGATTTTTTAATGTTTTTATTTTTTTTGGATTTTTTAATTAATTAAGAAAATAGGAAAGCAATAAAACAACCAACTTCAAATAATTATTTATTTACTCAAAAATCACCCAAAAATTCAAACAAAAATCTTTTTATGTTTTTTTATATTTTTTACTATTTTTGATGAATTTTTGGTAATTTTCTGATTTTTATTGAATTTTATAAAAATCAAACAAGGCAAGAAAAGAAGGGTACTGTCCAGTAAGACATGGAGGGCGAATTTAAAATACAAAATTGCCCTATCAATATCTGAAGTAATATTCCTGTAAAGAAGAAAATACAAGGAAAATTTAGGCACAAGAATTATTAATTTTTGATTTTTCAATTATTTATTAGAATTTTTATGGGTTTTTAGGGGTTTTGTAATTTTTATAGGTTTTATAAATCCAAAAATGACCAAAATTGGTCAGAAAATCAAACAAGACGAAACAAATAGTACATAATTTTTTTGTAATTTTTAGAGGTGTTTTAATTTTTTTGTAATTTTTAAAGTTAGACAGTAAAGAAAATGTATGTTTTTGAATTTTTAAAAATATCAAAAGGTGTCAAAAATGTCTCCAAAATTTAGAGAAAATTTTACACCATGGCAGGAGCCATGTGTCCAATTTTCATCAAATTTGGAATCGATTTGCTATTTTATTAAAATCAAACACAAGGGCACAATACATAGGGACCTAAATGCAATTAAAATAAGTTCCAGGGGGTCCGGTGCAAATTCTCCAAGAATGCACACGCGAGGCGCGTGACCTGGGCACTCAGGGACCTATTTGCAAGAAAACTAAAGTTCCTGGATTGTTTAGTAACACGTACTAAAAGTCCAGGGGCTTCAGTGTAAATTACCCACTATATAACGCACATGCACAAATTCAACACTCACAGGGCTATTTCTGCAAATATCAAAACTGTAAATTCATTCATTAACATCCTAGAACTTAAGGCCTATACATGCAACTAACCCAGACAAGCACGTGTCGAAGCATGTGTTCCACCACATACAGGGGTATAAAAGCAATTACCAGAAGAGACAAGGTCCGCTATGCAAATTACCCTATTGAAATAAACGTTTTAAAATATTTACAGGACTACAACAGAACAACTAAAAATCTAGGGGCCTAAGAAGAAATTTACCCTTTATTAAGTCGAGGGCCAGATGGTCGCCACGTGTTGGATCTGACGGTCGAAGAAGCGTGGCGCACAACAAAGGGACCCCTCGGCGCGATCGAGCGGCTGGAAAGCTTCCACGTGGATGATCGGACGACTGTAAAGCGACGTGGGTATGCGAAGGATCCTGGCTCAGATCGGACAGAGGAGGTTCAGCCACGTGGATAATCGGACGCCTCCTATGCGACGTGGCTAAACCTCGCTGAACAGACGACCGAGATTCACCCTCGGATGATCGAACGGCTAGTGTAGCTCCTCGAATGGACGTCTGAGATCTGGTCTGGAGCTGGAGGGAGATCGAACGACTGCGGAGGATGCTTTATGAACAGGCGGCCGACAAACTTCGTCGGGTTCGTGCGCGTACGGGGGAGCTCCTCGGAGGCTGCTGAAGATCGGAGATGTCGCGCCTTGCCCTCCCGCGTCGAATGGTACCCTCAGATGGTGGCGAGGAGCTCTGGAGAGCTCCAACGAAACTGGCGGAGGAGGAGCTGCTACGCCTGAATGTCGAAGCCCTCAGATGGGCTCCTCTGGACCTGCAAAGATGTGCAACAAGCTCCAGGGTCGAGGGCAAAGTGTCTCGACCTGGTTAGGGGTGGAGAAGGTGGTCGGCGCGTCGGGATGGAGAGGCTCCGGTGAAGCGACGGCAGAGGAGCCCCAATCCTAGTTCCTTTGCGAGCTGGGTTGAATGATTTGGTGGAGAAGGTGCGTGGGGGAAAGGCGATTGTGATGGATGACTCCGATGATCGGGACGAAGGCGGAGACGGTCGGAATCAACGATAAACGGCGATGGGTCGATTTGGGCGAAATGCAAAATTAAAGAAATAGGGAAAGGGAGAGGGCTACCTACTAGATGGAGTCCACTGTGGAGGAGTTGGGGATGCTCCAGGTCCTTGCCTCAAGGGCCGTCGGTGCCCGAGGCTCGAGCGTCACCTCCAGGCGGCGCACGGCGGCGCAAAGCTGCCGGATCGATGGTCTACACACTCCCTCCTCGCTGCGACACCACTGGAAGCGAGCTGTCACTCTCGCAAAGGCGATGGAGGTCCTGGGGTGGAGAAAGATGAGCCAAAGATGAGTGAGGAAGGATGCGGAGCTCGGATTATATATGAGTGCAGATCCGAGAAGACAAGGTCAGGCAGGGTTCCACGAAGCGCGGATCCCAACGCGAACGAGCGGGCGAGGATCTCGGATGCACGAGGAAGAAGGAGAGCCCGGGGTTTGCGGGCCTGGGCATCGGATTGAGTCGGGAAAAAGTCGAGATATCGGGTCGCGGGCTCAGATCCAGGGCTCAGTGGTCCTGGGGGGGAGTTGACTGGGGGGTCAACGTCCCCGTGGACCAATCAGGGTTGGCCACGTGGAAAAGATTTGAAAATTTGAAAAGAAATAATAAATAGCCGAATTAGTTAAAACTCAAAACATGAAAAATGTTTGTTTTAATTTTTTCTATTTTTTTGTGATTTTTAATTAATTTTTCGAAATAAAAGTAAGGTATTTACACTATAGGGCTATATATGGGTATATATACAATATAGGTTTTTGATTTTTTATTTTTAATTAATTATTTTTGTACATTTTTATTCCCATTTTATATTTTATTTATTTATAGCATAAATTTAGGAATAAAAGGATATTTTTATTTTGTTTTTATTATTTATATACAAGGTTTAAATAAATAGATATATACATCTATATACATGGTACATATATAATGTTCTTTTTGATTTTTAATTTTGTTCTTTTTATTTAATTTTGTTTTTGATGGTTTTTATTTTATTTATTACAACATAAAAGATAGAATATATACAAATTTTTAGGGATTTTAATTTATTTATTTACAAGTCTAAATAAATATAAGTATGGGTTTATATACATGGTGAGTATATACAAGGAATGCTATTTTTATTTTCTTTTTACTTTTTCTATTTTTATTTTGATTTTGTATTTATAAGTATTTACAAATATATACAAGCCCATTTTATTCTATTTTAGAGGAAAATACTTTTATTATATTTACAGGTATATTTACACATATGAGCTCCCTATCTCTCCTTACTTTGGCTTTTATGCGGTCAGGCCCATGCTGAGCCCTCCCTTGGGATTAGGTTGCTCAATATTTATTCTAAATATATCCCTCTTTTTCTTTTGTCTCTTTATTCTTTTATTTTTGCACAAAAACATGCTAATTATTAGCTTTTACACATTGCATGCTGTTTGGTAATTATTTGTATTTACATGAATATACATGTATTTTCAAAGGTTTTTGTAGCTAAAATATAAGAATAAAGAGTGATGAATGGGTATTCATTACCCCCCCTATACTTAACTTTGCTAGTCCCTTAGCAAACACTTATTTGAAAAAGAAGTGAAAAAGAGAAAGAAAAAAGAAAAAGAGGAGAATATACATGGATTAAGGCTGATTATTAAACTTGCCTTCATTAAATTGAAATATGGAGCTCGATCAGATCTTTGGATTATTAATGTGTCGGAACCTTATTTGGACTTAAGCTTAAAACTCAACAACCTCTAAGTTCCACCAATCTATGGACAAGACTCCTCAATAAACCAGATCAGAACAAGTCTACATACACAAACTCTAATGACCATCAATCTTTCCATGCAGTGTAAGTGATATGTAGCTCCCCACCTCAGAAGTAACAAAGAAACAACCTCCCCCAACCTGGTAACTCTAATGCCTCGGTCTAGCAACTCTTTCCTCGAGAAGCGGGGTACCATGTATCCTCGGGAGCTCTAACCAGTGTAGCTGAGTCTCCCGCTGCAAGCTTCATGAGATGTAACATGTATACCATAAGCTTTTGCTTTATTTGACTATATACACTCCGGTGGGGTTATTAAATTTTCAATCCGACCCGCCACTTTTTTGGAGTTCTTTTCTTTTTGCACATTTTTTTTCATGTGCAACTGTACAACATATCTACATGGTGCAGCATCTATACAAGGAGTTTTTCCTCTTGAGCCAGTAGACTATCCCTCTTTTGAAGCTTTATTGCAACCCACGACTTCTGTCTTTAGACTTCATCACCACTAGACCAAGTTGAGATGCACTTCCTTCACTAGAAGAAGAAGAGAGGTTCCGCCTAGAAGTACTACCCTCATATGCTACCCCAAGCCAAAGGAAACTGCCTCCTCACCACCTCATCCGTGGAGAGCTATGTGTAAAGTGCCGGTGCAAGTCAAGCCATTGTCTCTAAGAGTCATGTGTGTGTTGTTAAGTGCTCTACTTAGGCTCATCAAGATGACATATGCTCATAGCCTAGTGGACTCAAAGAATTAAGTCCCAATGGACCTGAAAAGCCTTAACCCTAAGCCCTATAATGTTCCTCTTAGAATTAGGTGGATTAAGATCTTAATCAAGCTCCATTTCCCAATTTAATTCCAGACTAGTTTAAGTGTCAACTATGATCCAGGAAAAACTATACAAGTACTTACAAAAATGCTATTTACAAATATTTACAATCGTGCAAAATTTTTGAAAAATGTTTTGAAACCATGAATGTATGCATGAATGCAAGTTTTGCAAAATATTTACAAACATTTACACAAGGTTTTTGCAAACTTTTTGTTATCAAAACATTTTAAATTTTTTTTACTATATACATAATTTTTGCTATGAAAATATTTACAAATCCTTTACACAAATCATTTTACAATCATTTGTACAAAAATAATTTGTATAAATAAATAGGTGTGTGCAAAATGAATTTTTTTATATAAGGGAGAAAAATTTTTAAATTTTATGGGTTTTTAGCCATTTTTATTTATTCACACACTCACACAAAGTACGAGTTATGGCTAAAGTATATATAAAATATATACACATCCCCTATACTTTGCTCGAACGATGTCCTCAGAGTGATCAAGAGCGATGAAGAAGACATAACTCGTGCTTAGTATAGGGAGTGAAAAGGAATGGCTAGATATAGAGATGAATGAAAGAATAAAATGAGGAGAACTCGGTGGTTTCCCCCTATACTTAGGATCAAGTAATCCCAAGTATAGCAAGCTGTACATGAAGGGAAATCCGAGTGAAGGATGTACAGAGTCTACCCCCCTATACTTAGGGTGAAATATCCCTAAGTATAGGCAGCAAAACTGGGGTAGAAAGAATGAAAAGAATACCCGAAGGTCCTACTTCCCCCTATACTTAGGGTAAAGTACACCCTAAGTATAGCATAATCATAAGATGAGAAAAGGAATGTGGGACTAAAGAATAGAGTGATATGGACAAATGGATCTATACAGGTCGGAAGAACAGTGATAATCAGGGCTAAGATGCAATAGATGTGAGCTAATAGACCACATCTCACGCAAAATGAATAGGAGCAACATCAACGACCCGCAACTCATGATCTAGAAATGGCTTGAGCCGCTGGCCGTTCACTCGAAAGGTACTCTCAGAGGACAACTCAGATATATCAATACTCCCATTGTCGTATACCTTTCTCACAAGATAAGGTCCCTTCCATTTTGCTCTGTAGCTTCCTTGGAAATAGACGAAGCCTAGCATCAAACAGTCATGCTCTCTGTCCAGGCTCAAAATGCTTGTGGCTGATATGAGAATCATGCCACTCTTTCACTCTCTCCTTGTAATGTAGGCTGTTTGAGAAGGCGGTATCTCTAAGCTCCTCCAAGGCTGCTAACTCTGCCCTCCTCTAGTCTCCTACACTATCTGGATCCAAAATAATATCTGTAACTGCCCAAAGTGACCTATGCCTCAACTCAACTGGTAAATGGCACGACTTGCCATATACGAGATGAAAGGGAGATGTGCCCAATGGTGTCTTGAAAGACGCCCTATATGCCCACAAGACCGAGTCCCAAAACTGTGACCAATCCTTTCGGTCAGGGCGGATGACTTTCTGCAATATAGTCTTGATCTCCCTGTTCGACACCTTGGCTAGACCATTTGTCCGTGAATGGTATGGAGTGGCAACTCGATGGTCTATGCCGAACTCGCTAGCAAGTGCCTTCACCTGGTCGTTGATGAAATGAGACCCCCCATCAGATATCAATATTCGAGGTACCCCGAACCGTGTGATGATGCGCTTCCTCAAAAATATGCAAACTGTCCTGGAATCGGCGGTTCGGGCGGGGATGGCCTCAACCCAACGACTTACATAATCAACGGCCAACAGAATGTACTCAAATCCCTGACTCTTAGGGAATGGACCTATGAAATCGATGCCCCATGCGTCAAAAACCTCACAGAAATGAATTGACTGCATCACCATCATATCACGCTGTCCATAAGTGCCCATCCTCTGACAGTCAGTACACTCTTCACGAACTCATAGGCCGGATTGGAGAACTTTCTGTGCTGTTCTTCTCCCTGAGTGATGTCCTCCTGCCTCCAGCTTGTGGCAGTAAGTAAGGACGCTGTGATGCTCCTCCTGAGGAATGCACCTACGCCAGATACTATCCCCTCCCTCATGGTAAAGGATGGGGTCCTCCCAATGGTAAACTTGGCCTTCGCAAGGAAGGTCTCAAGTTTCTACCAGGGCCAATCTTGTGGAACTTTCTTGGCGACAAGATAGTTCACAATATCGGCGTACCATGGGAGCGAAGAGATAGCAAGGATCGCCTCATCTGGAAAGGTCTCACAAATAGGGTCAATTTGTTCAGAATCCTCAAGATACTCCAATCGGGAGAGATGATCCGCCACCACATTCTTGACTCCAAGCTTATCCTTAATCTCTATGTCAAACTCCTGGAGTAGAAGGATCCATCTAGTCAGTCTGACCTTGGCATCCTTCTTTGCCATGAGGTACCTGATGGCGGTATAATCAGTATACAAGGTCACTCTAGATCCAATAATGTATGATCTGAACTTATCTAGGGCGAAGACTACGGCTAGCATCTCCTTCTCTGTGACTGTGTAATTCCGCTGTGCGGAATCCAATGTGCGGCTAGCGTAGTGGATGGCAAATGGAACTCCATCCCTCCTCTGTCCTAGCATAGCCCCCACAGCAAAATCGGAGGCGTCCGCCATGATCTCGAATGGGAGAGACCAATCGGGTGGCTGAAGGATAGGAGCCTCTATCACACTCCTCTTGAGAGTCTCAAACAACAAAAGACACTTGTCATCGACAAGGACTCGATGTCTTTCATCAACAGATCAGTAAACGGTCGGGCAACCCTACTGAAATCACGAATGAATCGCCGGTAGAAACCAACGTGCCCTAGAAAAGACCGTAACTATCGCAAGTTGGACGGTGGTGCGAGTTTGCTAATGACATCCACCTTGGCCGGATCAACCTCCATGCCCCTGTTGGAGATGATGTGGCCAAGCACCGTACCTTGAGTCACCATGAAGTGACTCTTCTCCCAAGATAATACCAGACGAACCTCTATACATCGCTGAAGTACTTGGTCTAGGCAGTCAGACAGGAGTCGAATCCGTCGCCGTAAACCGAGAAATTATCCATGAAGACCTCCAAGCATTACCCTACCATGTTCTGAAAAGATCGACAACATGCATCTCTGAAAAGTCGTAGGGGCATTGCATAACCCAAATGGCATGCGTCGGAAAGCGTATGTGCCGAAGGGACAGGTAAAGGTCATCTTGTCCTGGTCTCGAGAGCGATGGCCACCTGGTTGTATCCCGAGTACCCATCCAGAAAACAATAATGGCTCTTCCCTGCCAGTCTCTCAATGATCTGGTCAATAAAGGGCAGGGGGAAATGATCCTTCTTGGTGGCCTAGTTGAGTCGTCTGTAATCTACACAGACCCTCCAAGAAGTGGGTACTCGTGTAGCGATCTCCTCTTCGGACTCTGTAACCACTGTAGTGATGCCCGTCTTCTTGGGCACCACATGTAAGGGACTGACCCACTTGGAGTCGGAGATGGATAGATAAAATCGGTGCTCCACCACTTCGACATTTCCTTCATGACAACCTCTCTCAGATTCGGGTTCAACCGCTGCTGGAACTCACGCGACGGCTTTGCCTCATCCTCGATATAGATGTGGTGAGAGCACAGAGCCGGACTGATCCCCTGGAGATCTGCTACACTCCATCCAATCGCCTTGCGGTTCTTTTCAAGAACCCACATCAAACAAGATTCCTGCTCTCCAGTCAAATCGGTTGAGATAATGACTGGGTACATCTCATGCTCACCCGCAAGGAACCTATACTTCAACGACGCAGGTAGTGGCTTCAGCTCTGGACAAACTGGTGCTGGCAAATCTGGCTTCTGAAGAAGTCGAGTGTATGCGGCCAAATCTTCCGGGAGAATGAGAACTCTCTCTCACAAACTGGATCTGGAGAAGGCTGCTCAACTAAACTGTCTCTGCTATGCTCGGCATCTACCTCCTCCCCATCTGCAGGCTCAATGGAAGTCAGGTCTGGCATATAATCATCACAATATGGCCAATCAGACTCTGACTCCGAGGGATCTGTGTCATCCAAGTGGCATCAGCACCACCATCATCACAGAATCTGTCTCACGGTCGAGAACCGGTTCTGCTGTCTCTGAAGTATCCTGGACCAGGAATGTGCTCTCCAAGCTCTCCTCTGCTGTCATCTCTGCATCAGCGGGAATCTGAAAATGAGAGGATGGCCTGTGCTGCTGGGTCTGCCCAAACTGCCTCATCGTCTGTAATCACAAAGTCGCAGTCCTGGTGGATGTCTAGCCCGACATCTGTCAGCTGCTCTGTGTCTGAAGTAGTCTCTGAGTATGATCTGTCTCTGGCTCTGCTGTCCTCGACCGTCTCTCTTGTACACTTTCGCCCTTGACGCGAAAGTATACTTCCTGCTATCATGGTCGGTCACTGCCTTGGCTGTGGCCAAGAACAGGCGACCTAGAATGATGGGGGTATCGGTCACTGACTCAGGGATCTCCATGTCCAACACTATGAAGTCCACGGGGAATTGCAGGCCCTGAATCGTGACGACAATGTCTCAAAGCAACCCCTTCGGCCTCTTGACATCTATCAGCAAAATGAAGGGATTGTCCTGCTCTGTTGAAGAGTGCCCAGCTCAAAGCGGTCGAGAAGGGCTGCCGGAAGTAGGTTGATCGACGATCCGCTGTCTAATAGAGTACGGTCCAACCTCTACTCACTGATATGGCATCTGACATAAGGGGCTCCTGAATCTGGCCTCTTGGCCGGCAGACGGTTCTGGATCATGAAACAAGTGGCTTTCGTCAGCACATGGATCTCTGAATGGTGGTTCCTCCTCTTCCTTCTGACTGTGGTCCTGTCTCTAAGTGAACGCTGAAGAAGGGGGATGTGCTGCAAAGCCTCCTGAAGAGTCAGCTGAATGTGAAACCGATCTATCATCTGCTGGCTGAACTCTTCCTGCTGCCTCTTTTTTATTTTCATTTTTCTTCCCCTTCCCCATCTGAAGGGCTCTAGGGAAGGGGATCACAGGGTCCTTCTCAGATGACGGTTCAACGACCGGATCCACACATACATCATGCACCAAAGTGGGACCAGAGGAAAATAAACTCTTTCCTTTATTTACAGAAATGTTCTGAGATACATCAGAAGTAGGAAAAACAACAGGAATCTCAGAAGACTTGGTGGCATCAGCACCACCATTGGCTGGAAGACTCGCGGCATCAGTACCGCGCTCTGGCTTGGCATCTTGGGTGGCCTCCGTACCACCTCTTCCAACTGGTGAAATGACGACCTCAGTACCGCCGATGGGATCAGCATCCCATGGTGGCATCAGTACCACCGTCATCATCCTCTAGCGGCCTCAGTACCACTCTCCTCCTCGTCTGGCGCTCTGGAAGTATCCTCGTGGTGTAGCTCAGACGAGGCGCCACCTGCTGGCATCCTACCGCACCTAAGTGTGACAAAGTCAGTATCAAAAAGATATGCAGACATATCACCAAAAGTATCACTAGGAGTGGCATACTCAGTACAAACTACCTGCTCTGATTTCCTCTTCAGATTGTTGGGGTTCGGCTCAATCTGGGCAGGGATGGCAGCCTTCCCTCTCACGATGTCCCGCATCTCCTGGCGGAACTCGTCCATCTCCCGTCGATAAGTAGCCTGCTGATCTGTGAGAAGGCGGGCTATATCATCCAAGACAGGGCTCTCATGGGAACGTGACGGGTAGCCTCTCTGGTAGAGAGGCTGCTGGAACTGCTGTTGTGGCTGAGAGGGGTAAGTGTGTGGCTGATGCTACGGCTAGTGAGGCTGATCACGCCTCCAAGACTGTCCCTGCTGATGGGGATGAGGACCATACTGTGACTGTTGTTGCTGTGGCTGTGGTTATACTGGGGGCTGTTGCTGCTGGTGATCTCTCTGATGGCCGTACTGACCACCCTGTCCTGGTGGCTGCTGCTGGGGCTGGGCACCTCTGGTCCCCCAACAGAATCCGGGATGGTCTCGTTGGATACTGGGCTGGGGGCGGTCATACCAAATCCCGTTGACATCAATCAACGGCTCTGTGTCGTACTGGGGTGGCGGGAGCACTGCCAGAGGCTGATCCGGCTCGTATAGCACCATCTGCATGTCTAGAGACGGTGGTGACTGGTAGGTGGGCCGCGACTGCTGGTACGTCTCTGCCTGTACAAGATGAACCTGTTTAGGCTGCTGGTGGGAGCTAGAGTGCTGGGACTGGCTGCCGGAGCTACTCGGATCGCCTCGTGCCTGAAGACGGGGCTGGGAAGCCGTCTGTGCCTCCTGGAGACACATGAGCTTTGTCTTCAGGTGACTCAGAGTCTGTGCCATCTGCTCCATCTGCGTGATGCCCTGGCACTGCTTCTTCTCAATAATCTCCATCCGGCCCAGCTTCTCGCTGATTATCCCCATGTCTGCGGATGTGGACTCGTCCTGTGCTGCGGCTACCGTGGACGAACTGGATGGACCGATGTCGACCTGTGCTATCCTCTGGTACTGCACGGTCTGTGGCTGCTGCGGTCTGCCCTGAGTGTACAATCTGGTCTGGGACATCACCATATAGTTCTCAGCCATCTCCTCGTAGATGGCCCAGACCTGATCGTGATCCTTGGCGAAGTGAGACCCTCCACAAGAAGCGTTCACCAAGCCCTGAAGCTCTGGTGTCATCCCGCTGAAAAAGCTCTGAACAAGGTTCGGCTTGGAGATGTCGTGGTGCAGGCATCTGTTAGTCAGCTCTTTGAACCTCTCCCATGCCTCGTGGAACTGCTCGTTGGGGAGCATGGAGAAGTTGTTGATCAGGGCTCTAGCGGCGTTCGTCCGCTCGAGTGGATAGTACTTATGCAAGTACTCGGCGCGGAGCTGCTCCCAGGTGTAGACGAACTTCCCCAAGTGCTTCAGCCAGGTGGCTGCTCTGTCTGCTAAGGAGAAGGGGAAGGCAATCATCCGTATGGTATCCTGGTCCACCTGACGATCGTGGACTGTACTGCAGATCATCTCAAACTCCTACAGGTGGAGATGGGGCTCCTCAGTAGCCAGCCCATGGAACCGGGGTAGGAGCTGAAGTGTGTTCGGGGGGAACTTGAAGTCCCCCGCGATGGCTGGTAGCACCACCCAACGGTGCGTCAGAGTCGATCCGGGGTTGTGATTCTCCCGCATCGGTCTCGGAGGTCCTGCTGTTGCGGCTGCTGCCGTGGCTGCGGCTGCTGCGGCAGCTGCCGCATCGTCGGGTCCTCCTCCGCGATTCTCGCGGTCGGCTCTCATCTGCTCAAGCTCTTGCCTCATCTCGATCATAAAAGCTCCCTGATCTCTCAACTGCTGCTGAACTGAGTCTAATGAGGCGATCAAGGTGGAGTTGATCGCACCCTGGTCCAAGACGAATGTCTGATCTGCTCGGGGACCTCCAGTGCGGTCGTCACTGCTGCTGGCCATGGTCTCTGCAAAGGCAAAAGACCCAAACTCAGGTGCCGAAAAATCATCTGTCTGTCTCTCCTCTGGCACTAGTATCTCGGTATCAGAAGAAGAAGGGTGGTCGAGGGGGAACAGGGCAGAGTCGTACTCGGGTTCGGAGAGTGGGTCTGAGCTCCCACGAACTGACCTAGATGAATGGGCTGGAGTGCTAAAAAGCGATGCAGCCAGAGGCTGCCTAACAGACCTCCTACCCATCATCGTGATCTGGCGAGTAAGGCGGATGGGATCTGGAAAAACTATGATCACAAACAAACCCCCAGTTCACCAACGCAACACGAGCTGAAGACCGTAAAGGCTCGTTCAATTATCTTGTCAATTTTATTTTGGTGAACAATCAAGATATCAGAGCGATTACGTGACCTGTTGGGATACCCAATACTTTCCCAACCGACTGTCCCACACAGAAGAGTCGGTAATCAGTCGAGAAGAGTTATCGGTGGGCTCTACCTAGTGTTTGGGGTCACTCTCTCGCACAATCAAACCAATCAATGAGGGGGCTGCTCTCCCCAAGACAAAATTTAAGTCAGGTGTCTTTTTGGGTCAATAGTCTTAGCAGTCCCGATTTTATGATTTTTCTTTTTAGATTTTTTTCAATAAAAACAAAAATGCCTAACGAATTTTTCGGTTCTCCTGGTTATTAAGTCCAAAACAGGGGGGAGAAGACGAAAAAGCTGATGCGCGAAAATCAATAATGCATGCAGAGTAAGAAATGCGTACCTGACTCCAGCAGTCTACATGCAAGATGATCCGCATAAAATTTAAAAGACAGGAAATAAACTAACTAAATGGTGCAGGCGGAGTCCCTAAACAGCAGTGCTACTCGAAAGAACCACTAGCTGACCACCAGTGTCCAATCTAGAGATTCCGGTCTAGACCCACCCCTCTTCTTCTTGATAGGTCGAGTTCAGGAGTAGCGCTTGACGGGGTAGGCTCGCGGCGCGTAGGCTCGAAGGTGGTGAATCAACTATTTTTATTAATATTTTATTGTAGGTCCAATTACCGATCTATAGGTGCAGGCATATATATTAGGGTATTTGGATCCTAATTATTACTGCACAGTCAAGCAGAAAATCCTACGGTTAGGGGCTCGAAAATCCACGTGAAACCGAAAAAGGCAAGAAAGAAATAAAATCGCGAAAAGCCGCGTAAAAATCGAGCTAGCTAAGGGGTCCCCGAGCATACCGGTGCTCGGCGAAACAGACCCCGAGAGTCTAAGTCTCTGTCTCTGGTCCTTGTATTATTAAAAAAGCTCAAATATTGCTGAAATAAAGCCTAATCTAAGCTATGCTACTCCGCGGCTATTCCGCGGATCCCACGCTCCTGCTTGCTCCTCGCATCCTCCTGCGGCTCTGTAGAGAATAGAGCCGCCTCCGACTCCCACGGTTGCTCTACTTCCAAAGAAGGCCGCCTCGGTCCCCGGGCCCTCACAAGAAAGCAAACAAAAGTGGTCAGACCAGATTATTGAAATAATTATGCAAATAAATGATATATACAAAATATGCACAAAAAGCCGCGGAAAAGAAAACCACGGTTAAAAATCGGAAACCGACTACTAAGCTGTGCTCTCCGGCAACGGCGCCATTCTGATGACATGCCTGACGACTCGGGTAAAGGTAATCAAGGGTCGTTGTGAGCCAAGTCACCAAGAGGTGTCAATCGAGAAAAATTATGAGCAGACCACCAAACAGAGATAAAAATCAAATAAAAACAATAGTGGCCCTGGCTATTGGATTAGCCTGGTATAGCGACCAAGGTCGGACTCAGGGAGCACGTGATGGCCTGCCGACCTACGAAGTAGTCAAAAATAGGAATACAATAAAGAAAAATGGATTTTGGAGGATTTTTACTGTTTTTAATTTTTTTGGATTTTTTAATTAATTAAGAAAATAGGAAAGCAATAAAACAACCAACTTCAAACAATTATTTAATTACTCAAAAATCACCCAAAAATTGAAACAAAAATGTTTTTATATTTTTTTATATTTTTTACTATTTTTGGTGAATTTTTGGTAATTTTCTGATTTTTATTGAATTATATAAAAATCAAACAAGGCAAGAAAAGAAGGTTACTGTCCTATCAGACATGGAGGGCCAATTTAAAATGCAAAATGGCCCTATCAATGTCTGAAGGTAATTTTCCTGTAAATAAGAAAATACAAGGAAAATTTAGGCACCAGAATTATTAATTTTTGATTTTTCAATTATTTATTAGAATTTTTGTGGATTTTTAGGGGTTTTGTAATTTGTATAGGTTTTATAAATCCAAAAATGACCAAAATTGGTCAACAAAATCAAACAAGGCGAAACAACAATACATAAATTTTTTTGTAATTTTTAGAGGTGTTTTAGTATTTTTTTGTGATTTTTAAAGTTAGACATTAAAAAAATGTATGTTTTTGAATTTTTAAAAATATCAAAAGGTGTCAAAAATGTCTCTAAAATTTAGAGAAAATTTTACACAATGGCAGGAGCCATGTTTCTAAGTTTCATCAAATTTGGAGTCGATTTGCTATTTTATTAAAATCAAATACAAGGGCACAGTACACAGGGACCTAAATGCAATTAAAATAAGTTCCAGGGGGGCCGGTGCAAATTCTCCAAGAATGCACGCACAAGCCGCTTGACCTGGGCACTCAGGGACCTATTTGCAAGAAAACAAAAGTTCCTGGACTGTTTAGTAACATGTATTAAAAGTCCAGGGGCTTCAGTGTAAATTACCCACTATATAACGCACACGCACAAATTCAACACTCACAGGGGTATTTCTGCAAATATCAAAACTATAAATTCATTCATTAACATCCTAGAACTTAAGGCATATACATGCAATTAACCCAGACAAGCACGTGTCGAAGCACGTGTTCTACCACACACAGGGGTATAAAAGCAATTACCAGAAGAGATAAGGTCCGCTATGCAAATTACCCTACTGAAATAAACGTTTTAAAATATTTATAGGACTACAACAGAACAACTAAAAATCTAGAGGCCTAAGAAGAAATTTACCCTTTATTAAGTCGAGGGCCAGATGGTCGCCACGTGTTGGATCTGACGGTCGAAGAAGCGTGGCGCACAACAAAGGGAACCCTCGGCGCTATCGAGCGGCTGGAAAGCTCCCACGTGGATGATCGGACGGCTGTAAAGCAACATGGGTATGCGAAGGATCCTGGCTCAGATCGGACGGAGGAGGTTCAGCCACGTGGATGATCGGACGCCTCCTATGCGACGTGGCTAAACCTCGCTGAACAGACGGCTGAGATTCACCCTCGGATGATCGAACGGCTAGTGTAGCTCCTCGAATGGACATATGAGATCTGGTTTGGAGCTGGAGGGAGATCGAACGACTGCGGAGGATGCGCTATGAACAGGCGGCCGGCGAACTTCGCCGGCCTCGTGCGCGTACGGGGGAGCTCCTCGGAGGCTGCTGAAGATCGGAGATGCTGCGCCTTGGACTCCCGTGTCGAATGGTACCCTCCGATGGTGGCGAGGAGCTCTGGAGAGCTCCGGCAAAACTGGTGGAGGAGGAGCTGCTGCGCCTGAATGTCGAAGCCCTCAGATGGGCTCCTCTGGACCTGCAAAGATGTGCAACAAGCTCCTGGGTCGAGGGCAAAGTGCCTCGACCCGGTTAGGGGTGGTGAAGGTGGTCGGTGCGGCGGGATGGAGGGGCTCTGGTGAAGCGACGGCAGAGGAGCCCCAATCCCAGTTCCTTTGCGAACTGGGTTGAATGATTGGGTGGAGAAGGTGCATGGGGGAAAGGCGATCGTGATGGATGACTCCGATGATCGGGACGAAGGCGGAGACGGTCGGAATCAGCGATAAACGACGATGGGTCGATTTGGGCGAAATGCAAAATTAAAGAAATAGGAAAAGGAAGAGGGCTACCTACTGGATGGAGTCGACTGTGGAGGAGCTGGGGACGCTCCAGGTCCTTGCCTCAACGGCCGTCGGTGCCCGAGGCTCGAGCGTCACCTCTAGGCGGCGCACGGCGGCGCAAAGCTGCCGGATCGATGGTCTACATGCTCCCTCCTCGCTGCGACACCACTGGAAGCGAGCTGTCACTCTCGCGGAGGCGATGGAGGTCCTGGGGTGGAGAAAGATGAGCCAAAGATGAGTGAGGAAGGAGGCGGAGCTCGGATTATATATGAGTGTAGGTCCGAGAAGACGAGGTCGGGCAGGGTTCCACGAAGCACGGATCCCAACGCGAACGAGCGGGCGAGGATCTCGGATGCACGAGGAAGAAGGAGAGCATGGGGTTTGCGGGTCTGGTCATCGGATCGAGTCGGGAAAAAGTCGAGATATCGGGTCGCGGGCTCGGATCCGGGGCTCAGTGGTCCTGGGGGGGGGGGGGAGTTGACCGGGGGGGTCAACGTCCCCGTTGACCAATCAGGGCTGGCCACGTGGAAAAGATTTGAAAATTTGAAAAGAAATAATAAATGGCCGAATTATTAAAAACTCAAAACATGAAAAATGTTTGTTTTAATTTTTTATATTTTTTGTGATTTTTAAATAATTTTTCGAAATAAAAGTAAGTTATTTACACTATAGTGCTATATATGGGTATATATACGATATAGGTTTTTGATTTTTGATTTTTAATTAATTATTTTTGTACATTTTTATTCCCATTTTATATTTTATTTATTTATAGCATAAAATTAGGAATTAAAGGATATTTTTATTTTGTTTTTATTATTTATATACAAGGTTTAAATAAATAGATATATACATCTATATACATGGTATACAATGTTCTTTTTTATTTTTAGTTTTGTTCTTTTTATTTAATTTTGTTTTTGATGGTTTCTATTTTATTTATTTACAACATAAAAGATAGAATATATACAAATTTTTAGGGATTTTAATTTATTTATTTACAAGGCTAAATAAATATAAGTGTGGGGGTTTATATACATAGTGAGTATATAAAAGGAATGCTATTTTTATTTTCTTTTTACTTTTTCTATTTTTATTTTGATTTTGTATTTATAAGTATTTACAAATATATACAAGCCCATTTTATTCTATTTTAGAGGAAAATACTTTTATTATATTTACAGGTATATTTACACATATGAGCTCCCTATCTCTCCCTACTTTGGCTTTTATGCGGTCAGGCCCATGCTGAGCCCTCCCTTGGGATTAGGTTGCTCAATATTTATTCTAAATATCTCCCTCTTTTTCTTTTGTCTCTTTATTCTTTTATTTTTGCACAAAAACATGCTAATTATTAGCTTTTACATATTGCATGCTGTTTGGTAATTATTTGTATTTACATGAATATACATGTATTTACAAAGGTTTTTGTAGCTAAAATATAAGAATAAAGAGTGATGAATGGGTATTCATCAATAACACAGGGAGGGTCAACGGTGGGAATAAACAAGATAAAAGAATGAACGAATCATGGGTTCATATCCCCTATACTTAGGAGAAAGTACGTCCTAGGTACAAAAAACTGACAAAAAGGGGCGATACCTTCTATGTAGATAAAGAAAATTGAAAAGGAAAAGAAGAAAAGAAGAAAAAGAAAACACACACACACACAGATATATATATATATATATAGACACACACAAGAAGATCGTGGAGAATGTACGCATCAATCCCCCATACTTAGGGTGAGATATACCTAAGTATAAGCAACGACAGTAGTGATGAAACGGAACATAGAACAACACGGTGTGAATCCCCCTATACTTAAGACAAAGTACGTCCTAAGTATGGACACAAAGATGTGCCACAAGATCTGGGGCACAAAAGACATAAAGAAGAAAGAAGGAATAGAATAAACAACACATATATACAACTATCACAGAGTGTTAAGTACAGGACATTATCTGGTACGCAACTACCGTGCTCTCGTCTTCGTCTTCCTATGAGAAGGAAGACGTAGTTAGAAGGTGAAAATACACCCGAGTTTGCAATCAAGTGGGTGTCAGCAACCGGGGAATAGAGATCGAAAACTAAGGGAAGGACCGGTAGCATGATCGAAACATCGACTCATGAGGAAGGAATGGGTGAGCAGAGCCGATACCGTAAGACCCGGAAGAAGAAAGAGCAGTACAGACCCCTCCAAGTCAATCATGGTCTCCGAAAGGTATAAAAAGTAAGTGAGCAGGAGATGGCATTGTGATATCCGGTGAGCATAGAGTCAGAAAGTCGTGGGAATACACCGAACAACATAGTACATGGCTCAACCTTGCGAGGGTCCTCAAGGTGAGCATACTCAAGGATCTCTGAGAAATCACAAGACTCGAATGTGCTCCAATAGACAGGAGACACAACCAACGAGGAGACCGAGTACCAAAATCAGCAGACCCTACTTCGTGCCCCTCTAGAGAGGAAGCACCAAAAGTAAAGCCGGGTACCTAAAATGTGATGTACTCTCCTGTAGATAACCCTCAGAGAGTATTACATGCTAGTCAATGAATAATGAGAACAAAAGCTCACCCATGCAAGGGTCGTCAAGGAGAGTGGGCTCAAATGAGCCGGATCCATCAGCCGGATCAAGAAGAAGCGGTCACGGTAGGCGACAGATCAACTACCAGCAGAAGAGATTCAGAGATCCAGGAAATGTGACAGTGTCCCGCAGACAACCCTCGGGGAACGTACTATCAACTACTCATCGTATGATCAGAGGAAAATGTCTCATCCTTGCGAGGACCGTCAAGGAGAGCAAACTCAAAGGAGTTCAGTTAGAGTGACCACTAAATCAGATAAGCATGAAACGGTGGGGACCAGAAAATCTAACAGACGACTTAGTTCCGTGTTCCTATAGATAGGAGTCACAATAAACAAGGGGAACCGAGCGTAAAGAAAACGTTGCATTTTCCCGCAGATAGTCCTCGTGGAACAATGCAAATTAGGCATGGAATAATCAGATCAGACCTTGTCCTTGCGAGGGTCATCAAGTAGAGAGGACTCAAAGGAGTCAATCAGAATGGTCTCTGTAGACGACGGACCATCTACCGGTAGAAGAGACCACAAGATCTAGCAAGGTGTCATAGTCTCTCGCAAATAACCCTCGGAGAGCACTGTGATCTAGGCAGTGCATAATCAGAAGTGTAACACTCATCCTTGCGAGGACCGTCAAGGAGAGGAGACTCACAGGAGTCTAGGTCATTGGCCTCGTACACCCACACATCGGGCACACCATCAGCAGAGAGGCCAAACAGTCAATCAGATGATCCGATCTGGTTATTATACTAAAGCTAAGTTGCGTGCAATGTACTAGCAGCAATCGACCTTTAACATTGGAGGAAGGCAAGAGCAGAAAGAGGGTGGGGGGAGGAAGCCTACTGGTGCAGATTCAGTTCCCATTGAATTGAGTAGCTTTGCTTCCTATCCTGTAGCTTACTCTTCAACTTGTGCTTTGATGCTCCTCCTCCAACAACAGAACTCGGCTTCGCTCAAACAATAGAGCAAGGGTGGTGTTCAGTGTCTGGGCTCCGAGAATAACAACAAAGAAATGCTGTGAATCTCGCATATCTCTAAATGCTGCTCTGGAGAGAACGCCGTTGTGACCTATCCTGGACCGCTCATCGGCTTAGGCAATCATGTTTTAGACTCCAACAAGGTGGAGATGGAGTCAGTGTATGAAACCGATCATAAAGAATGTGTTGCATCCTCCCGCAGATAGTCCTTGGGGAGTAACACGAACTAGGTCAATCAAGTTTGGGGATTGCTGGCATTATATCTCAAGTCCTCAAAAAGCAATCAATTCGTCAATCATCCAGAGGGCACAAGATCATCGAGGGATGAATAATCATATTAATCACAGTGCATCCCTTAGGTCAATCCAATCGGGCTGAGATGGCACAAAAATAATCAGAAATCCTCTAGGTGCCATAGGTGGATATTAGAAGCAGGAGATCGGGGATGGGTTAATCAACAGGATGAGAGATCATGTGGGTTCCGCACACCTTTGTCGGGAAGTCAAAATCAGAATAAACAATCAATCCGCAAAATCGCGATGGGTGGAACCTCAAGATATATAGATCAATCAATGCTCATGAAATTATCATCAAATCATCACAGTGTATCACATCCTCAGTCCGGTATGCGAGATCGAAATCATCAAATCATACTCACACCTAATAATCGTGCATCATAGAAGAAATCCTCTAGAAGATCCAAGCACAAATATCAACTCAGATCCACCAAAAGTGGGGTATCAATCTCAGCGTCCTCAAAAAGCAACCGACTTAGTCCAATAATCAATGTAAGTCAACATCCTCGATGCAGGCGATACATACCAGTACAAAAATCTCGGGTAATAGAAGAGATGATACGGGGGACACAAGGAGGGTGGGCAAGAAGCGAGACGAAAGGATCTGGAGAAGATGATTGAGATCAAGCACCAATATCACGACTCAATGCAAATTAGGAGAGTGTATAAGAGAGGTAGAGAGACTCAAAGATGAAAAATGCATGACTCACACGGACGGGACTGATAACTCAAAGAGAAGCAAATGGACTCCAAAACATAGTCAATACACAAGGTACACCCCTGACTCACCTACTCAACACAGTGAAGACCGAGATGTGGTCTTTTTATCTTGTCGATTTTAGAGTTAGTTGATCATAGAAAGTTGTACACACCGGAATTAGGCTTTGGGATTAGGGCACTAATCCTTAGAGTGTACTTATGAAGAAAATGCTCAGACAATGAAGGGGTTGCACTCCCCAAGACAAGGGATCCTTTACATTTTTATTTTAGGTCCAATAGGGTTAGCAGTCCCGATTTTATTTTGGTTATCACTTTTTTTGGTTGTTTTTTAATGCACGTGCTTAACGGGGTTTTCAATTTCCATTTAGCATCCTAATTGAGCAAAATCAGAGGGAGAAGATCAGAAAAGCCATGCAAGTTGGGAAACGATGATGCATGCCAAATAAGAAGACTTACAGTGCTTCACAGCTCTCTCCATACAGGAAGCATAACAGAATTGAAACCTATGCTATATGCAAATGCAATCCAATGAAATCACCCTATATTAGTAATTGTTATTAACATGAAGCACAAAATGTCAATTATTCAGAATTAAACCCTAGAATCCGATCTTGGAGATGTCTCGGTGACCTCCACAATGAGTCCTGCCACCACTGTATGACATCTCTCACGGCACGTGGGTTCGAAGCTAAATAACCAACAATTATTTTGACTAAGTCCAAGAAGCGTGTCTATAGGTACATGCAAATATATTAGTGGCTTGTACCTTAATCTATCGGCATACAATGCCTAAGGTCGGGATCATTCACACAAAATAACAAAAATAAAATAAAAAGAAAAACATTGTCAAAACCATTGATGCCCCCAAGCGAACAATCCCTCGGGCAATGGACCTCAGGAAGTCAGAGTGTCTGAGAGTCTTGTACTATTACATGCCAAGTATCACTCTCGCACAAAAATTTACACTTTTTTGCATAATAAAATGAAGCTCTGAATCTGTCTCCCAAAATTCCTCCAGATCTAAATTGGCTGCTCTCTCCTACAGGCCCAGCCGGCACGCCGGCTCCGCATTGCTCGGGCGCATAGGGCCTCCTAGGAGATCCTCCATCACGTAGCGGTCCCTCACAACAAATTCAAAACAAGGAATACCGTCAGACAGTTCACAATGATATAAAAAATAATTCAAGTAAATAAATATGGACAAGAGAGAAGAATCAAATAAATAATAAATATCCCAAATGATGTTGCTCTCGGTAATGATGCCATTTGACGAGGGAGGAATTTCATCGGTCTTGCATTCCACACAGGGCGGGATCACAGTCGCTGCAGCAACCGACAAAAATCTCGATCAATAAGCAGTTAACCCAAAATAAAGATCAAGCAATTAATCTAAAAAATGTGGAGTTAAAATTTATTATAACTCTACATGCAAATGTGTATAGGTGTAAGCATAAGTATAGGTCGAACACTTGTAGTAAATGGTTGGGAGCAAAATAAATACACAAAATTATTCAATTATTTTCTTGTCCATGTTGTTATTTTTATGGGTTTTTAAAATTTTATTTTTCTATTTGAGTTTTGGTTTTATAATTTTTATTTGATTTTTAATTTTCTGATTTTATATTTCCTTTTGATATTTTCATTTTTTATATTTTCTTTATCTTTAATAAAAATAATATAGCCTATATAAGGCTTCATTTACACAATACAAAGAAATATATTTATAAAAACCATTAAATCTAAACAAAATTATAAAAATAATTTGTTTTTGGGTTTTTAATATTTTTTCTAATGTTTTTGTATTTTTTCCAAAAATGTTTGCTAATTTTATCTATTTTTAAAGTCAAAAATATCTGAAAATGGGGTTAATACATAATACAAAAATAATTTGGTTTTCAAAAATAGTAAATAGGTCCCAACATTATCCAAATTAATTATAATACGTAAATAATATCATATAAATAATTATAAAACAGGAAACCATATTTTTGGTATTTTTTATGACTTTATATTTTTAGGATTTTGGAGCTTCTTGAAATTTTTATATTTTCTTTTTCTATTTTTTAGGGGTTTTTGCTTTCTGGACTCAATTAACATCGAAATATATCATATATATTTTTGTGTAATTTTTCAAAATGTTTTTATATTTTTTTGGTATTTTATAGCTTAGAAAGGGAATATAGGCTCCTATTTCATTTTTTATAATTAGATAAATGCCCAAAAATGCATAATAAGCTATGGTGTTATCTAAAAGGCAAGGGACATCTATCCTAATTTTTGTGAAATTTTTGGAGCTATGTAGATATTTTTAATAATTATTTAAAAAACACAAAAATAAATGGCCTAACAGAGGCATTTTTGCAAATAAAATAAAAGACAAGGAGCTCTGTGCAATTCTGTCGACATAAAACACCCATTTTAATATTCTGGTGTTAATTTACAATTTCCAAAATGGCTAGGGACATACATGTAAAATACCCATTTTGTCACCTCACGTGAGACGGCACGTGAGGTAAAATGGATCGGACCCAATAGCAAATACACGTAACTACAGGGCATGACATGCAAAATATCCGCTTTTTTTAAATGTTAACTTTTATTTACAAGACTAAAATGCAAAATACAAAAAGAGGGGGCTAAGATGTGCAATTTACCCCTTAAGCGTTGGTGAACGACGGATCTTCTTTCACTTAAACACGTGGCATTCATCCAACGGGTGGTACCAGTTCGCTACTGGATGACGTTGTTTGGATCGCAGATCGCGACCGTCCGGGGAAGAACCCTCGCCTGGGCAAGGTTCTTTTCACGAGATCTCGATTCCCTAATGGCCTTTACTGCTCCAAAGGGTCCCTCTGCCTTCCTGGAAGGTGGCTATATCTGTTGAAGGTGTCAGATTGGGTATAGGTACGCCGTAGTGCCATCACGTGGTCGGAGAAGACGTAGTGCTCTAGGTACCTTTGACGGCTCTTGATTTCGACTCCTGGCATTGTATCGACTGCCTACCTCGCTCAGGAAGACCACATGGCACTAGGCGGGCGCTCCTCGACCCAAAAATGAGGCTGTTAGCGCAAAAAGAAGGTGGGTGGCGAAGCTCCAGCGACGAGTGGAAGAAGGAGCTTTGATTCGCAGAACCCAAGGGTTCTGGTTGATTTGGAATTGTCAGGAGATGGAGAACGTGAAGAGGAATGGAATGAGGGAGAAGTGGCGGTCGGAAAACATACGGGGCACAGTGAAAGCATTTGCCACAACAGAGCTCCGATAAACTACGAATCGCATAAGTTAAGTGATAAACCGCAAAATCGACCCTTTAAAAGAGTGTTTTTAGCACTTGGAGTTGTCGTAGAAGTCGGGCCAATTCGAGCTCATCAAAGAGATCATCTCATTTAAATATGTATATGATAGATCAAAATGAGATGATCATGATTTTATTTTACTTGGTAAGAAACCAAGGTCGAACTCAGGGACACGAGCCTCTCTCGTATTAATCGGATTTAAGTCTATTTAATTAAGCGTTGAGTTGAAGCATATATAGGTCAAATTATGTAAGGAGACAATAATGCATTAAATAAACATGCATTTTTTTATTTTTTTATAATGCAAATGAATGCAAGGAAATGCAATGCGAATATGCCCTAAGTCTAATGAGCAAGTTAATAAGAGTCAATTTCAGATTTATTGGAAGTATTAGAACTGATCGACAAAGTAAACAGGGCATGAGTAAATAATAAGAGCAACTTATCTAACATAATATTTCATTAAAATTCAAGACTCTAAGATGAATGATTAACCATGCCATTAAAAAGTACATCGAACAATCTTTCAAATGAAACTGAAATCAACTGAAATGGAAACATGATGCTCAAGATATGCATAAAGGAAAGCAAGGGCATAAATGCAAGAAAACATGAAAGGATAAGTACAAACAGGTCCCTAGGAGGGACTAAAATGTAATAAAAATAAAGCACGGGTCCTTCCCTGTAAATATACCAAATACGCGGGGACCTTTTTGCAATATTGAAGAATTACGTGGGCTCTTCTGCAAATTACCCACATGGCACGTGCCAGGCACGTGCCATCCAGGTTCAGAGGAAGGCTTGGGCTCGGTAGAGGCTCGATGAAGCTTCGGCTAGGTTTGTACTTAGGCTTGGGCTCGCTGCAGGCTCGGGCTAGGTTCGGACGTCCCACGCCTGGAGGTTCGGATATGAAGGCTCGGTGAAGCTCTGGGTCTGCCACGTGGTTGAAGATGAACCATCCGATCATGGCGATCGGATGGATGCTGTGAACTCCTGGAGAGACGACGTGGCAGAATAGGAACCATTGGATCTGGAGGATCCAATGGTATCTGGAAGAAGTTCTGAGCGGTGACGTGGCCTCCTCTGGGCCGTTGGATGATCGCCGAGAAAGGATCATCCAACGGCCGTTGTTCCTTCTCCTCCGTCCGTAGCTGGTGGCGAGTTTGGAGCTCCGACGAAGGAGCTCCTCCTCCGCCGCTTTCTCCCGACTACGGTGGACTCCCCACGAGCTAAAGGACAAGTCGTCGATGAAGCTTGGAGCTCAGGGAAGGCCCAGGACCCTCTGGCGTCGCTCGTCGGAGCTCGGATGGGAACTGCGAGGTTGATGAAGTCTGCTCCGATCGAGCTCCGGCCATTGAAGATCTCGAAGACCTGCAGCATTAGACACATCGCCTAAGCCTACAAAGTGCATGCGTGAGGTGGAGTGGAAGCTCATAGGGCGGAGAAAATGGGAGCTCGGAGCTCCTCCGCCGTGGGTGGTGGAGGAGATGGGTCGGAGGTGGATGAGGGTCTGGAAGAAGGAGGAGGTGAGCGGAGCGATGCGCGGCGAAGGGGGGTTGAAGGCGAGGCTCAGAGGAGGGTTAATGGAGGTCAAGGACGACCCAGGCGGCATAAAAAATTAAGTAAATTAAAAGAAAAATGCAGAGGAAGAGAAAGGAAAACTTACCTGGTCGGAGGCGGAGCGGGGCCTGTGCTCGAGGTCATCGGAGGACCTCGGGGTCATCGCTGGACTCCCCCGGCTACGGGGAGCAGCTTGGCGGAGGCGAAGCTCCGCAAGCCTGGCCTACCATGGCCAGGGGTCGACACCGAGGCATACCTTCGTCGTCGCGCTCCTCACCGCCCCCTCGCTGTCACCGGGGGGCGAGGGCTTGCTGGGAGGTTACCCACGTACAGGTGGACGACTGTTATAGGAGGGGGGAAGGGCGTATTTGAAGGTTTGAACATGGTAGTCAAGGCTAGTGAAGTCGTGGGTTTCGAGGGGGTTATGGGTTGACTGAAGGAGAGTCGTGGATCGTGGTTGAGCCCGCGAGGATGAAGGATGAGAGGAGAAGGTCGTGGGGGTGTTATTTAGTGGAGATGGTGGTCGGAGACGACTGGATAATGGAAAGGGTGAAGAGGTTATGCGAAGTGGCAAACGTGTGGGAGAGAGGCGTCCAGAGGTAGGGGACGACTCGTGGGCCGTTGGATCACGGGATCCAACGGCCAAGAGCGGATCGCTTACCAGCGGCTTAGATGCAATCGATTGGAGCACATCGGAGGGTGCGTAAGCGCACCACGTGGCGAGATGTGCGTAAGGCGGGCTTCGACGGATGAGATGAAAACTGGGGAACGATCGGATGGTGGTTATCGAGGCGACAATAGACGGCGGTGATCAACGAGATTAGGGCAAGATCGGAAGGTGCAAAGAGCGCCAAGTGGCGAGTTCTCTGTGAGGCGCGAATATGCAGCGTGGATAAGATCTTGGGCGTAGTAATCGAAGGTTACGATTCAAAATAGAGATAGCGGCTGTGATGGAAGATCAGGGGCACTATCAAGCAGTGTACAAGCCGCCACGTGGCGTGAGGAGCTAGAGGCGGCAACGAGCGGCTAGGATTAGAAGCGGGGATGATCAGACGGTTGAGGGAAAGCAGCGGGCGTGGAGAGCTGGGAGCCGTTGGATCTCAGGAGGAGATCTGACGGCTGAGGACGCGGGAGAATGCTGCAAGGAGGGCGGGCCACGTGGCTCACCCAGAATGGGCCACGTAGCCCAATCAGATTTATTCGAAGTTATTTTTGATTTTTGAGGGTTAAAAAGACCGATTTTGAGAAAACTCAAAACATGAAAGTTGTAGATCTTGATGAGATCTACAAGTTTCATGTTGACCAAAACTGGAGATGGCAACAAACAAAGGTCCGAAATATTTTTGAGGGTATTTTTAATTCTAAAAATACCATGAATTTTTATTTTGCCATTTTTTGTGGTTTTTAATTTATTTAGGACTCTATTAATTACAAGACATTAGCTGGGTTTTATTGACACTAAGCTTAAGCAAGGGGGTTAATAATGAGAAATTGTGATGATGAAATCGGGTTTCATCACCCCCCTATACTTAAAGTATGCTCGTCCTCGAGCATCAAAAAGAATGACTAAGTTGGATTAACCCCCTTGTGTATGTGAATACAGGATCCAATCTGCTCAAGTCGACTCAATTTTAGAGATCCAAAATTCTTGAGTTCAACCCAGCCTTAATCAAGAGGTACCCAATTCCTCTAATTCTCTAGACTCTCTCTGATGTACATATAATCTAAAGGATATGACATTTAGTGTTGACTGCAATTTCGAGAGTAGAGTCAAATCTTCACCCAAAGTCTTGGTTCGAGAAATTCTCCTAAGGACCCAATCCTCAACACTAGGGAATAAATCCAATCTTGCATTCAGTCTACCGTCTCTTTAGTTGTCAGACTTAAAAAATGTAGATGGCAGGCCAGTAATGGAGGGCATGGGATTGTGTCATTTCTTCTCCCCCTCTCATTGGAACAAGGATTCTCTCTAGTGCCTTTTACGCAACACATTTTTTTGGTGTTGATCAGTGTGTCCATCAAGAGAAGTTGGAGCCGTCTGCACTTGTTTTCCTGGGAATACACCAGGGTGTGTCTCTTTTGAGTACCTATCGTACATTCGACACCCAGACTTGTAGCATTTACGATGCAGAGCCCTTTTTTGGTGCAAGCCTGACTCGTGGTCCTAATAGCGGTGGTTCAAGTGGACACTTTGAAAAGTTTGGGAGCGCTCGCCTTTGGTGGAAGCTCTTTGATATTTGACATTGTGGAATGAGAGATTTTCTTTGAATTTCATTGACTTGTATAATTTTTGGCTAGCTCCACTGCTTTTACCAAGAGTTGGCGCACACTGATCAACAAATGTTTTTATATATTTCACACCCAGGCACTTAGGTAAATGTCAAGAGAAGTATAAGAATCAAGTTCTCATACTGGCTAAATTGCTGACACTCAGGTTTCCTGAAGCCTTCAAAGATTTTATCCCATCCTCGAGCATCATTAGATCAAATCCATACTCGAATCTATCATCCCAATTCTACAGGTGAAAAGTCAACTCATCTCAATCAAAAACCGCAGTCGTGCATGTGATGTGCTGATCATATTCTTTTTGTCTGAGACTAAGCATGGAATATAGCATGCAAATCTAGAGACCTAGGGAAATATGGATGATTAAGTCTAAGACCCTGATGACTAAGGCTGGTTAACCGCAAATCTCAAAGACCTCATAAATCAAGCTTCCTTGAACATTTCAGATCCTGGGTGAAAGTGTAAGAGTAGAGGTTTAATCCAACTCCTTCATTCAAAAACATTTTTTTTTGAATTTTTCTCATTTTTATGGGTTTTAGTTTAAAGTTAAAACACAAGTTAGACTAAACTTTCCTTGATAAAAGATTTTCAGAACCATGTCACACAAATAAAAGATTTTCAAAACATTTTCAAAAGATTTTTTCAAAACAAGAAAATCTCATTTTTAAAATCATTTTCAAAATTATCAAAAATAGTGTAACATAGTATCGAAAAGCCGTGAAATCATTTGAGTTCTCTTAGTCCAAAGAATTTTACTTCAGCCAAAAAGATTTAATTTTTCAAATTTTTCAGATTATAGCTAAAGTAAGTATACTAGTATGTACGGTATACCCCCCTATCCTTAAACTTTGCTATGTCCTCATAGCACTAGATGATACGAGTCCATAGGTCCATTTAAGTACAGAGAAATATACGGGAGCTAAGAGGGGCTCCCCCTATGCTTAGGTTAGAAATAACTTAAGTATAAATGCCAGGAAAGATGAGTAGAGAAATCACAGAGACTCGGGTCCCCCCTATACTTAGGCTGAGATTAGCCTAAGTATAAAGATGGAATTTGATGTTGGGAGAGGCCCAAGGTGAACGAAGAAGAGGGATGGATATACAAGGGAGCAGATGAATCTTTGGAGATGAAATGGATGGACTAAGGTTTTGGGGTGTTTGTCGCAACAAACATGGCTCAATCAAGCAAGCAAACCCTTAGTTTCACCAACTCACACATGAAACCAACCAATGTTGGTTTATTATCTTGTCGGTTTTATTAGTGATAAAACATTTGATTTTTACGCAAAGAAAAGATGTGAAATGAAAATCATTGCCTAAGCGAGGGTATTGCTCTCCCAAAACCGAATTTTACTCCATTTGTGGTTGACTTGTAGGTAACAGTCCCAATTTTATTTTAAATTATCATTGAATTAAAGTTAGCCCAAAAACAAGCAATCATCGTCTACCGTTCATTCCCATTTTCCATTAATCCTAGGTGATCAAACTAGGAAGAAGAAACCGAGAAAAACATGTATTCGATAAAAACCGCGATCTAGGCTAAGCGAGAAATCATGCAGCGATTTGGCAGTAAATCTGTGAAAAACTTGGGCCATTTTGAAAACCGAGATCAATATGTATGCAAGTCGATAAAAGCCGCACCTAATCATGCATCTATTAGCGGTGAATAATTTTCATTAATTTCAGCTAAGTGAAGCGAGATTAGGTGCGTCCAAATTTAAAGTGTGTCCTAACCTACGAGCAAGCACGTAAAAGATAAAAATGAAAACCGCTCAAAGAGCCCTGTGCCTGGTCCTAAGTCGACACTCAAGTGGGAACAATCCCCACACAACCACGATCGTTCGATTACAACCGTGAGTCTTCGATCGAAGACTGCTGTAAACGACGAATTATTACATGGAAATGAAAATGCAAGACATTTTTTTCTTTCTTCTCGATGTACTCCAAGCGCGCTTCTGCGGCTCCTCACAGCGGGAAGCATCCGGCTCCTCGCCTCCTTGAACCATCAAGGGCCCTGCCACAAAAGCAATAGTTAGAGATCGATAGAGAAGAAAATTTTACAATGCAAAATGAGTTGACAAATTAACCGATAAAATGAACACTAAATTAAATAAACAAAAATACAAAAAAAATACAAGAAATGAGCCGTGTCCACGACAACGGCGCCATTTGACAAACCGTAAAATCGGCCCTTTAAAAGAGTGTTTTTAGCACTTGGAGTTGTCGTAGCAGTCGGGCCAATTCGAGCTCATCAAAGAGATCATCTCATTTAAATATGTATATGATAGATCAAAAAGAGATGATCATGATTTTATTTTACTTAGTAAGAAACCAAGGTCGAACTCAAGGACACGAGCCTCTCTCGTATTAATCGGATTTAAGTATATTTAATTAAGCATTGTGTTGAAGCATATATAGGTCAAATTATGTAAGGAGACAATAATGCATTAAATAAACATGCACTTTTTTATTTTTTTATAATGCAAATGAATGCAAGGAAATGCAATGCGAATATGCCCTAAGTCTAATGAGCAAGTTAATAAGAGTCAATTTTAGATTTATTGGAAGTATCAGAACTGATCGACAAAGTAAACAGGGCATGAGTAAATAATAAGAGCCACTTAGCTAACATAATATTTCATTAAAATTCAAGACTCTAAGATCAATAATTAACCATGTACATCGAACAAGCTTTCAAATGAAACTGAAATCAACTGAAACGGAAACATGATGCTCAAGATATGCATAAAGGAAAGCAAGGGCATAAACGCAAGAAAACATGAAAGGATAACTACAAACAGGTCCCTGGGAGGGACTAAAATGTAATAAAAATAAAGCGCGGGTCCTTCCCTGTAAATATACCAAATGTGCGGGGACTTTTTTGCAATATTGAAGAATTACGTGGGCTCTTCTGCAAATTACCCACATGGCACGTGCCAGGCACGTGCCATCCAGGTTCAGAGGAAGTCTTGGGCTCGGCAGAGGCTCGATGAAGCTTCGGCTAGGTTCGGACTTAGGCTTGGGCTCGCTGCAGGCTCGGGCTAGGTTCGGACGTCCCACGCCTGGAGGTTCGGATATGAAGGCTCGGTGAAGCTCTGGGTCTGCCACGTGGTTGAAGATGAACCATCCGATCATGGCGATCGGATGGATGCTGTGAACTCCTGGAGAGACGACGTGGCAGAATAGGAACCGTTGGATCTTGAGGATCCAACGGTACCTGGAAGAGGTTCTGAGCGGTGACGTGGCCTCCTCTGGGCCGTTGGATGATTGCCGAGAAAGGATCATCCAACGGTCGCTGTTCCTTCTCCTCCGTCCGTAGCTGGCGGCGAGTTTGGAGCTCCAGCGAAGGAGCTCCTCTTCCGCCGCTTTCTAGCGACTACGGTGGACTCCCCCCGAGCTAAAGGACAAGTCGTTGATGAAGCTTGGAGCTCGAGGAAGGCCCAGGACCCTCTGGCGTCGCTCGCCGAAGCTCGGATGGGAACTGCGAGGTTGATGAAGTCTGCTCCGATCGAGCTCCGACCATTGAAGATCTCGAAGACCTGCAGCATTAGACACATCGTCGAAGCCTACAAAGTGCGTGCGTGAGGTGGAGTGGAAGCTCATAGGGCGGAGAAAATGGGAGCTCGGAGCTCCTCCGCCGTGGGTGGCGGAGGAGATGGGTCGGAGGTGGCTGAGGGTCTGGAGGAAGGAGGAGGTGAGCGGAGCGATGCGTGGCGAAGGGGGGTTGAAGGAGAGGCTCAGAGGAGGGTTAATGGAGGTCAAGGACGACCCATGCGGCATAAAAAAATAAGTAAATTAAAAGAAAAATGTAGAGGAAGAGAAAGGAAAGCTTACCTCGTCGGAGGTGGAGCAGGGCCTGTGCTCGAGGTCATCGGAGGACCTCGGGGTCATCTCTGGACTCCCCCGGCTACAGGGAGCAGCTTGGCAGAGGCGAAGCTCCGCAAGCCTGGCCTACCATGGCCAGGGGTCGACACCGGGGCATACCTTCATCGTCGCGCTCCTCACTGCCCCCTCGCTGTCACCGGGGGGGGCGGGGGCTTGCTGGGAGGTTACCCACGTACAGGTGGACGCCGGTTATCAGAGGGGGGAAGGGTGTATTTGAAAGTTTGAACATGGTGGTCAAGGCTAGTGAAGTCGTGGGTTTCGAGGGGGTTATGGGTTGACTAAAGGAGAGTCGTGGATCGTGGTTGAGCCCGCGGGGATGAAGGATGAGAGGAGAAGGTCGTAGGGGTGTTATTTAGTGGAGATGGTGGTCGGAGACGACTGGATAATGGAAAGGGTGAAGAGGTTATAAGAAGTGGCGAACGTGTGGGAGAGAGGCGTCCAGAGGTAGGGGATGACTCGTGGGCCGTTGGATCACGGGATCCAACGGCCAGGAGCGGATCGCTTACCAGCGGCTTAGA
Organism: Ottelia alismoides; assembly: GCA_037367405.1. Lineage (NCBI taxonomy): Eukaryota > Viridiplantae > Streptophyta > Magnoliopsida > Alismatales > Hydrocharitaceae > Ottelia > Ottelia alismoides. Next base: position 532,189 of record JAZKJV010008709.1, read on the forward strand.
TGCAATCGATTGGAGCACATCGAAGGGTGCGTAAGCGCACCACGTGGCGAGATGAGCGTAAGGCGGGCTTCGACGGATGAGATGAAATCTGGGGAACGATCGGATGGTGGTTATAGAGGCGACAATAGACGGCGGTGATCAATGAGACTAGGGCAAGATCAGAAGGTGCAAAGAGCGCCAAGTGGTGAGTTCTCTGTGAGGAGCGAATATGCGGCGTGGATCAGATCTTGGGCGTAGTGATCGAAGGGTTACAAATCAAAATAGAGATAGCGGCTGTGATGGAAGATCAGGGACACGATCAAGCGGTGTACAAGCCGCCACGTGGCGTGAGGAGCTAGAGGCGACAACGAGCTGCTAGGATTAGAAGCGGGGGTGATCAAACGGTCGAGGGAAAGCAGCGGGCGTGGAGAGCTGGGAGCCGTTGGATCTCAGGAGGAGATCTGACAGCTGAGGACGCGGGCGAATGCTGCAAGGAGGGCGGGCCACGTGGCTCACCCAGAATCGGCCACGTGGCCCAATCAGATTTATTCGAGGGTATTTTTGATTTTTGAGGGTTAAAAAGGCCGATTTTGAGAAAACTCAAAACATGAAAGTTGTAGATCTTGATGAGATCTACAAGTTTCATGTTGACCAAAACTGGAGATGGCAACAAACAAAGGCTTGGAATATTTTTGAGGGTATTTTTAATTCTAAAAATACCACGAATTTTTATTTTGCCATTTTTTGTGGTTTTTAATTTATTTAGGACTCTGTTAATTACAAGACATTAGCTGGGTTTTATTGACACTAAGCTTAAGCAAGGGGGGAAATAATGAGAAATTATGATGATGAAATTGGGTTTCATCATTAAGCTAAATCTAACACCTAATAATTAAACTAATTACATAAATAGACTGCTGGAATTAAAATCTATCTAAAAATCGTAAAATGCACAGCTTGTTCCTTCCCAGGAGGAAAGGGAGCAGGACCACACCGGAGCACAATCGTGGGCACAACCTCCGCCCCATTCCGCCCACTCAGACCCTCCAGGGGCTCCTCCCTGTCAGGAAGGAACTCGCTAGGCCGAAGGCAGGAGCAAAATAAGGTGGAAAGTTGACCAAAATTGAGTTGGAGCAGGAGGTTGTTTATTTATGCATATTTCAGGCACCCTTATTGACTGTTAAATGGTGGAGATTCACACTATGTACATGCAATAGAAGAGGATGGCATGGATGTACAATGATCGTGGAAGAATTTATCTCAAGGAAGCAACAATGATTGATGGATGGAACGCCGCAAAAAATGGCAGAAAAGTGGGGATGGAACAGGTCTGGCGGGTCAGAGTCCCAGATGGGACAGTTGACCGTGGTCAACTTTTGGCGTCCAGCCATTGGTCCACGCATGCTGCTAAAAGACAAAACAGAATGGTTATTCGAAAATAATTTTTTATAAAGAGTAAATGATTTTATTAATTTTTGCGTATAAAATAAAAATTGTTTATTATTTTATGTAGCATTTTATTATAATTTTTATTTATTTTCTGGCTTTATTTATTAGTAGTTAATTTTTATTAGTATATTTATACGTATATTAGTCTATGTTTTGTGTATTTTTATTTTTATTTTGTATATTTTATTTTATTATTTTATCCTTTTAATTTATATTTTTAAATATTATTTTTGTAAGTATAAATATATTTTTATTTGATTTTTATGATGTCATTTGTACACTTAAATGAATATGTAAGTATACTTTGTAGGTATATTCATAGCATTTTACCTATGTTTTATGTATGGGATTTTATTTTAATTGATTTTAATGGGTTTTATTATAGTTTTGTTTTTTATAAAATTTATATAATATTTACAATTTTATAAAAATATAGAAGATTAAAAGAATGAAAGAATGTATTTTCCTTTTATTTATGTGCATATAGAAACATATGTTTTTCATCTATGTTTTTACATATATTTATTTTATTTTACATTTCCCTTTTTATTTTATTCTCATTTTAATCTAAATGAATGTTATAAATAATATTTACAAAATTATAAAAATATGAATATGTAGAAATAATAAGTAATGAATAAATTAAATATTTTAATCAGTATTATGTACAATAGGGGCCCAAAACCTAACTTCTACCCAATAACTCCAAAAAATATAAAACCACAACCATTAAATAGCTCATGAAAAGTTATATACAATTAGAGTGATTTTGCTATGTTTTAGTTTTTATTGAAAAGATATGGGCCTGTGAAGTTTGATTTTTGGCTTTTTATTCTGGGTATAAAATGTACACTGTGTATTACTTTTGCACAAACTCAATTTTATATTTTGATTCACATTATTATCTACAAATTTCAAGTATAAAGTTCCTTTATTTGATGAATAAAGACTATAGAATAAAATAAGTGTAAAAATGCATAATTAATGAACACATAATGAGGTATTTAGTGTATTTTTGGCTCTTATCTCCCCTACTTTATTCCTTGTCGAGCAACTCCATTCTGGAGTTGATCTCGGGGTTAGGGTCATAAAATGTTTGCAATATTTTATTCCTTTTTTCCTCTTTATTCTATAATTTTGGTATTAAAAACCTTATTTTATGTACAATAAATACAATAAATAATCAATTCTATTAGGTACAAATTAATGCTATTTACATGCATATGCTGCGGTTTTTAAGGCCAAAATGATAAAATTAAGGTGATGAAAGTGAGATTCATCACCCCCCCTATACTTGCCTTTGCTAGTCCCTAGCAAATACTTATTCAATAAGTACAAAAAGAACAAAGAATAAGAAAAAAAGAATAAGCAAGAATAAAGAATTTCAAGAATAAATTGAATTGATCATGATTATTAAACTTATCTGTACAAAATCAATGTTTAGAGCTTATGTTAGACCTTGGTGTGAAAATGTGCGTGGAACCTTGTTGGGAACCAAATTTAAAACACAACATCCTTCGAGAGTCACAGAACTTGGTTCAAATCACCTCAATAGCCAGGTCAGAACTAGCCTACATCATACGCATGTTAGCCATGTGAGCCCGAGGCGAACCATCCTTACAATAAATGTTCTTGTAATATATGTGATTTATCAATAAAAGTCATTGATTGTTTCTCCAACCTGAGTAGGAGATGTCAATCCTTTCTCATTAAGGTTGATATCTGACTAACCTATTGATGCAGGTCCTCTGCATGGGAATAGTGATTCTGAGGTGTCAGATTAGTTAGGTCAAAGGGTTGACCTAACGAGATCGAGATAACCTAAGTCCTATATTGAATGCAGTCACAATATAGGCACACATCCTCTGACCAGAGCCAGGTGTGTTAATATATGTCTGAGTGTGTACATTTGGCAGACCAATAGGTTGATGACCTAACCAAGGTCTATACATCGGTGAGCTGGTGTGCATGTAAGGGCATATGAGTAATACGATCTCTCAATGGGATCATACAAGTTCACTTGTGAACCGGAAGACATGAGCTCACTCATGAGATATTGGGACAGATCAAATTCCATGCATGGTAATCATGCTTTGGAAGCATGAAAAGAATTTGAAGGTATGATATATGCTTTGGGAAAGCATATGATCGATATCAATTCCCAATGACCAAGATTGAGAAACTTGGTGATCAAAACCCTGAAGATGACAGTGTAAAATTGATCTTTATCTTCAGGTTGATTATAGGTCTTCTAGTATGCAGGATGTACAAGTGTTAAGAATACCTGATGGTGATTTGATCATAAATGATTGTATAACCATGACACTTCTATTCTGAGGGAGTGATGAAACATGTTTGGATTTTAGACTCCTCTTAGTAGAGAAGTAATTCGGTCTTGGTCCAAGTGTTGGACATTGATATAAATGAGATTCAGATGCAATGAGGAGATTAGATTTACGGTCTTGATTTAATCAAGCATCTATGAGAGGTCTGTGATATATGGATTTGAGATGAGATCTCAACATCCAAGTTACTATATGTGGAACAATACAATCGCCCTGTCCTTATCTCCAAGTATTTGCAAAGAAAACACATTATTCTTGAAAGGGTTCAAGAATAATTCCATAGTTGAATTATATCTAAGCATTGAGAAATGGATAATTAAATGCGATTTAATTATCATGGAAAATGTGAATTTGATTCACATTAATGGATGCATGTGAATGATGATCCAATATAATTAAATGTGATGTAATTATTATGGATAGGAATAATGTGGATAGCAATATCCAATTATTCATAATATATTATAAATGTGATTTATAATGTATTATAGAGAGCTTATTATGATTTATATTTGTTTATTAATTATTGATGTGAATTGGATTCACATTGTATAATTAATTGGAAACATAATTTACCTTTTGTTTTGGGTTTTGAATGTGAATCACAATTTTCAATGGCAAGATTGCAATATTCTCAAAATTAATTGTGATTATTTTTGTAGAATAATTTAGAACAAAAGTTGTTGTAAATATCTTGGATATTCTAATGGAGTAATGTAATCTCATGAGATTGCATGGGACTGCCTTCGCCATGGATTACAGTGCTCGGCTACCATCTCCAATCTGGAAATTGGTAGCTGTCCTACCGATCTCTGTGGGGAGATGTAATCTCCATGCAATTGCCTCCATATTTGCTTGACTTTATTTGGGATTTAGTTGTATTTGATTTATCAAATATATTTAATTCAGATTAAATTATTTGTTGTTGTGTTTTACCAACAATCTTGACCATTGAAAGAAACACAAATGTAGATAGGACAATGATTTTTTGTGTCCCATGGATTGAGATCTATTGGACTCTCAAACCCTGTATAAAGAGAGGCACTCCATGCTCTCTATGGTTACAACAAGAACAAGCATCATAAGCTCTCTCTTCTCTCATATCACACGTCCTCTCTTCATCTCTCATATTGGTGGTCGTCCACCCTAAGAGAAGAAGAAGGCATCTTCCTAGTCGACTCGCCGTCGTGACGCTGCCTCGACGTCTCTCTGTTCTCCTTCTTCTTTGGTGTGCTTCTCTCACGAAGAAGGCATTTGATCTCGTGCGACGATCAGGACTTCCACACTTTTATTCAACATCTTGAATTGCGAGGATCATGCGGTTCATCCCCGCGCTCACAAGCATCTTCCCCGGAGATCGGACTTGGGACGGGAGGTTTCTTTTCATAGAGACTCGATCAACCATGCTCAAGAGGTATTCCTACATACTTGATGTGATTTATATGAAATGATCCGAGAATCGTTCTTGGATCGTGTGTTTTCATCACATGAACATTTTTAAATTCTGCTGCATTGAACAACGAGTATGACTAGTCGTTCTTCATCGTATGCGATACGATGCTCACACTTCTGTGATGCACTCGAGGATTATTTCAATATCCTTCAAGTGGTATCAAAGCCTTAGGTCGAAAGATTTTTGGATACGATCTGTAAACCTAGGACGACTTGGGTTCATTAGGGTTGCGAAAGTTCTATCGCATTTCAATTTTCGCATCTCTATTTAATGGGATTTTTTGGCACTGTTTAAAACGTTTAAACAAGAAATATTAAATTGCATTCAGTTTCCTATTAAATAAGGAAACCATAGGATCTATGTTTATGTAATTTGGATTCCGCATGCTCGAGATATGATCATTTGAATGAACATGTATCCACAGTTTCAGGGACTGCGTATCTTAACATAATTAATGAGTTAATTACTGTTTTGAGACGCCTTGAAATGAGTGTAAATCACTTAGGTTCTGTTGTAAATCAAATTAGCAATATTTTGAAACTAATTTTTCATAATTTGGATTTAATCTGATTGAGATATGCTAATTTTAGTAAGTTGGATTCACTACTGAAATTACGTTCCTAATCAAGAACCATGTGATTGTCAATTAGTGAAATTAGTTGTTAATTTCGTGAAATATTCATAAATATTTTGAGAAATATTTAATGATAATTATTTCTTTAATTGACATGGCCGCGACCAATAATTGATTAGATGAGATCTATATCACAATAGGTTACACAATCAACAAACAAACTTGCTTGAATAGGATCAGGAATTTGTTTAACAAATTTCTTTATAATCAAAATGGTTTTGATTTTACTATATTGTATAATTTTGGTTTAAAAACCGATGAGCATCTCAAAGTACACAATGATCTATTTGGCATTATCCTTTCCTGAGGTGGATATGGTGTCTAGTCGGAGAGCGTTGGGTTAGCAGGTCGCACCGGTTGCGGTCTGTCCCACTCCTGTCGGTACTGGCCATGACAGCAGGTAGGGACTTGATAATGCCGGAGAAATTAAGGTGTATTTTTCTAATTATTAAAATTTGAATAATACGTACTTTGAGATTATAACTTCCATTTAAGTAAAAAATCAAGTTTGTTGATTATAATTTGATTGATAATTAACTTAATATGATTAAATTGATTATATCCAATTGAAACACTCAATTAAGAATACATGTGTATTTCCCATGGAAGAATTAATTATGTAAATATGATTTACGATTATTAATTAATTATAATTTGAATATGAGGTGGAGCATTGACGGACACATATGACCTACCCTTTTTAAGTTGTCTAATAGACGCATGCGTTGTAGTCGGATAGATCCGCGTCGATCAAAAATAACCGCACGACTCAATTAAATCGTCGAATGAATTAAGTGTGGTTTTATGTTTATTTAGCCTGGACAAGCCCCAGGGTCGACTCAAGGAGGTAAAGGAACAACTCGGGATCAAATTGGAGGGATTAGATTGCAGTTTTCCAAGTGGGATTTTTTTATTTTTTTTATGCGATAAAAATGCCAATGCACAAATGGGGATTGGATCAAGTTAACACGAAAATAACCGACTTAGCCAAAATTAATTTGAATGTGAAATTAGATCAAATTGACCAAGTTATATTTTTCCTATAAACCTAATCTAATGATGAATGCAAAATGTATTTTTTTTGGAATTTTTGGATTTAAAATGCACACACACGAAAAATGCAAACTTTTTTGGGGTATTTGTGCAATTTTTCGTGCAAATGATAGCAAAAATTATGAAAAATTCACTGGAAGTTAAATACGATGAAATGAAGCTATGCTAATTTTTTTAGAATTTTCTGACATTTTTTATTTTTTTTATGAATATTTTTCTGAAAATAGAGTGACTGTGGGTATTTAATTCCTAATAAATATACAAAGTTAAATTATCCAGAGATTTATTTATCTCTAATAGATATTTCAATTAGAAATTCGAAGAGTTGAAATTTCTCAAAAAAACTATTCGTGGAATTAACTAAAAATCAATTACAAAAATCACCCTATAATTTATTTTATGCACAAGACAATTCCGAATTGGATGAAATTTGGTCAGTAATTACAGAACACTTAAAGACATCACTGATAATTTTTTCACAATTTTTGGAGGAATAAATAGGCCTGTGCAATTTCAGAGCATAAATAGGTAAAATATCGCTCAATTTCAATCTCTGTTTTATTAGATGCTCAAAAAAATGCAAATAAATAGCCAAAAGATAAAGAATTTGTTGCTCTACAAAATGCTATTTTTTATTGAATAAAATGATGCTATTTAAAGATCCAAATTAATGTTCAAAGTCAGGGGTATCATTGCAAAACTGAAATTGAAATAATAAACAAACTTCTATGCACAGGTGCACTTCTGAAATTTCTAATGCTTGAAGGGTAAAATATGCAATTTTCACAAATATTAAGATAAAGGCAAATGAAACCTTTTCTTCTCCTCTCCAGCAAGCTAGGGTTCATGAGGGAAGTGGGCGGTGGGCCTTAGAGGAGTTGATGGCGGCGCGACGGGCGGCATGTGCTCGTGAGGACGGCGGCACGCTTGGCGGTGGAGCGTGAAGGCGGGCGGCAGGTCGGCAGGACGCAGCACGGAGGCAGCCGCGCGACCGTAAGGGGCTCGAGGAGGTTGCGCGCCTGGGCGGCGCTCGCAGTTGGGTGGCCACCGCGGGGCTGGTCGCGGCGATGGGGCGGTGTCCAGTGGCTGTGCTGAGAGCTGCGCGCAGGGCGGAGGTGCGCGGGGGTGCATAGCCGCGTGTGGAGGAGTTGCCAGGGGCGTCACGAGCGGCGCGAGGCAAGATGGGTGGGCGCGTCGGCCTGAGATCTGGTGGAGGCAGTGTGGCGTGGGTGAGGGCGTGTAAGGTTGAGCCGAGGTGGGCGCTTGAAGCGGGACGACGACCAAAACGTGGAGGAGCACGGCCGGTTGGTGGCGCGCGTGTGGAGGAGCACGGCCGGGGGCTTGCCGGCTGGACCTGCGGCTTTTTGTTTTGTTTTGTTGTTTTTTGCAAATTTTTGTTGTAATTCTTTTAACAGGAATGAAGATGTAGGGAGAGAAAAATATGGAGACAAAATGAGAGGTGAAATGTGGTGATTTAGTGAAGGTGATGGTATGTTGATGTTGGTGTGATTTATGTGATGATGATGATTGTGTTATGATGGTGTTTGGTGAACAAGGAAAAAAATTGTTAGATAAAGAAAACGAAAAAATAAGATAGAAGATACTTACATGTGGTTCGTCGAAAATGAGTCGTGGTGTGCCATCGTCGTGGCCTCGAGAAGGATGGCGGAGTCCTTCGAAGCTGAGCAAGTCCAATTCGATCTCGCGACGCGGCAATGGTGATTCCGCGGATCTCTCCTTGAGGTTGTCGTCGCTCGACTCGTCTCCTGCAGTTGTCACCTGAAGGTTAAAGGTGCTCGACCTCACTTCTCTCGAAAACGGCGGATGAAAAACAATGAAGGAGGGGAGGAGAATATAAAGAGGAAGAGGGAAGTTGAAGAAGGATGGAGAGAGTGGGGTAGTGGGGAGTTATTAGCTTGGAGTGGAAGAAAAGTAAGGGGAGAAGAGGTAAAAGGGAGATTAGTAAATAAAATAATAAAATAATATAGTAGGCTACTAAAAATAATTAAAATATCAATAGTAAAATAATAATAAATAATAAATTCGAAAATAATAAGATAAATCTGAAATTAATAAAATAATAAAAAAATTGGGGTGACATGCGGCTGCTTCAGGAGCAGCCCCATGTCGCTCCTAGAAAATTTGGAAATTAAATGTAAAGAAAATTAAAAAGAAATAACAAAAGAGATTAAATCAAAAAGTGATCAACACAAAAATTGCTTGACTCGACGAGATCTACAACTTTTGCGAAGGGTCGAAAATCAAATGAGAGCATCTGTATAAAATGTATTTTTGGGTGGTACCTTATATGTATAAAATACCACATTTTTCTTTTTGCAAATTTTTTGTCATTTTTCAATAAGAGAAAAATCAAAATAAAAATAGAGAAAATATGAAAAAAATATTTACAACTTAATCTAATTTTTTAGGATTTTTAATAATGAAGAAAATAAAAGGATAAAATACATGGGTAAAACGGTCATTATGTACAATATACAAAAGGGGGCCAAAACCTAAGTTTTGCATACGAGCTCCGATTTTAATGAATTTGGTCTTGTTTCGAAGGTCTCTGAATGTATATTACTTTCAAAGTGAGTAGACCTAATTTGGAGGTCGTATGAGAGAGATATTTGCATTTTAAGGTTCCTAGCTTCAAACTTGGATTGGGATTTATTGGTCATTTTTGCAAGTTAGTATTTTTTTGATATTTTTCTTTAATTAGTGTTAGTAATATATACACTATGGAGTTGATTTTATTGGATTCATAGTTAGTATAAAATATATACAAATAAGGTATTTTAGCTAATATACAAGTGGATATTTACAAAGTGAAATTGGCTTCTTATTTTATGCAAATATGAATGCTAAAATGCATATATTATGCTTGCATGCATGAATGCTAACTATGCAAGATAAGGGGAAATATGCTGCTATTTACTCAGGAACAAAGCTCAATTTTCAACTTTTAGAGTGATGAATCACGTATTCATCAACCCCCTATACTTAAACCTTGCTCGTCCCCGAGCAACTAAAATGAAATGCAATAATGAAATGATTTTGGGTTCCATACCAAGGTCATGAACAAAAGTTGAAAATGGAGCTTGACTCGACCTATGGATTAATTGTGTGGCAGAACCTCATTGGGATCTGAACTTAAAACCTAACAGACTTCAAGTTCCACAAGTCTTCTATTCAAGACGTCTCAACAGTCAGGTCAGAACAAATCCTCAGACGTAATTTTCTGATGACTATGATTCTTACTTGTACTGTGTATGTGAAATGTAACTCTCCACATCAGAAATGGCTCAGAAACAACCTCCTCTAAAAAGGTAATTCAAATAACCCGGTCCAGCAACTCTTTCCTCTAGGAGAGGGGTATTCCCTTATAAGTTCAGGTGCGACCAACTCAAGAGAAGGGGGTGGAGAAAAGAATGGACGGTAGCCAGTGTAGCTACCTATCCCAGGATGCCTGACCAGTGTAGCCAAGTCATCCAGCTGCAGACTTCTTGCTAATATACATACTCCGACAGGCAATATTTTTTTTTTGGCATGTCTATTTTTTGGAGTTTTGGAGTTCATACATTTGTTTTTTTTCTTTTTTTTGGAAATATATAAAAGGTGCAGCATGTACATCAGGAGTTTTTCCTCTTGAGCCAGTAGACTATCCCTCTTTTGAAGCATTATTGCAACCCACAGTGTCCTGTCCTCAGACTTCAACACCACCAGACTAGGTTGAGATGCACTACCCTCCCTAGAGGAGGACGGATGTTTCCACCCGTGTGCTACTCCAAGCTAAAGGATTCTTCCTCCTCGCCACCTCATCAATGAAGAGCTATGTGCATTGTGCTTGTCCAAGTTAGGTCATTGTCTAAAAGAATCATGCGTGTGCACGAGATATTCTACTTAGACTAATCAAGATGACATGTGAACATAGACTTGCGGACTCAAAGAATTAAGTCACTTGACCTGAGAAATCTTAACTCCAGTTCCTATAAGGTTCCTCTGAAATTAGGTGGATTAAGGTCAAATCAAGCCCATCCTCAATATCTACTCATAACTTGGTTCAGAACCCACTACTTTTCACCTTGCATATGCAAGATATGCAGATGAGGTGAAGATGACATGCTATGAATGAAATGCAAGACCCTTTTTTTACATGCAAGGATGATTGATGAATCTACGATTCATCACTCTAAAAGTTGAAAATAGAGCTGTGTTCCCGAGTAATTAGAGGCATATTTCTACTTATATCGCATAATTAGCATTCATGCATACATTGATAATATCTGCATTTTAGTATTCATATTTGCATAAAATAAGAAGCCAATTTCACTTGTAAATATTCACCTGTATATTAGATAAAATACCCTATTTGTATATATTTTATACTAACTCCAAATCCAATAAAATCAACTCCATAGTGTATATATTACTAACATTAATAAAGAAAAAATATCAAAAAAATATTAACTTGTAAAATCGACCAATAAAACCCCAATCCAAGTTTGAAACAATGAACCTTAAAATGCACATATCTCTCTCATACAGTGTCCGATTGAGGTCTACTCACTTTTAAAGTAATATACATTCAAAGACCTTCGAAACAAGACTAATTTCATTAAAATCGGAGCTCGTATGCAAAACTTGGGTTTTGGGCCCCTGTTGTACATTGTACATATTGACCATTTTGCCCTTCCATTTTATCTTTTTATTTTCTTAATTACTAAAAATCCAAAAAAATTAGATTAAGTTGTAAATATTTTCCTCATATTTTCTCTATTTTTATTTTGATTTTTCTCTTATTGAAAAATGACAAAAAAATGCAAAAGATAAAATGTGGTATTTTATACCTATAAGGTACCACCCAAAAATACGTTTTTGTACAGATGATCTCGTTTGATTTTCAGCCCTTCACGAAAGTTGTAGATCTCGTCAAGACGAGTAACTTTTGTGTTGAACACTTTTTGATTTAAGCCTTTTTGTTATGTTTTTTTTAATTTTCTTTCCATTCCAACTTTGGATTTTTCTGGGAGCGACACGTGGTGGCTCCGGAAGCCGCCACGTGTCAACTCCTTGGTTTTTGCATTTTATTAAATAAATGCCACATGGCCGCATCCTAGCGCGCCAAGTGGCATCATCTCTCTCCTCTCTACCCATCCCATTCCTTCCCACTCTCCCTTAACTTAAGGGAGAGGCCACCTAGGACACCTCTCATTCCACCCCATCTTCTCCACCTTCTCCATCTCTTCTCCAACCTCCTCTTCCTCTTTATAATGCCCTCACCCTCCTCCATTCATCTCCATCCGCCATTTTCATAGTGAGGGAGAAGAGAGCTCCTATCAACCTTAGGTGACAGCTAGGGAGTTTTATAGTTGAGCGACGACCCACCTTCTTCGCATGCGAGATCCGGTGATCTAATCACCGTCGTAGCCACCTCACCGGAGCTACTAAGCTCAGCCTAGCCGCGGCTTCGAGCGACGACCACGGCCGAGTCTTGTCTCAGCCATTCACAGGCAACCAATCATATCTACAGGTAACTTTTTTTCTTCCTTTCTTCATTACACTCCACTCTCTCTCTTCTCGATTCATCACCTTCCTTCCACCGAATCACAAAACCGATCACACATCAACGGATAAATCACACGTTGCGAACGCAACGGTGATTTTTATTTATTTTTTCGAAGAAATTCCATCAATCGATTAGTAGGTTATTTGCGCCCAACTAAACAAATGCATGAGAAACAGGGGAGGTGTTGAATGCCCCCCTGCTTCTTCTTCTTCCCCTCACACATCACACACACACCACAAGGCACCAACCACAGGCGGTCCTCTGCCCCGACGACCCTTGGCCGTGTGTCGGCCGTTCTCCACCAAGCTCGACGTCACCGCTGCTTGCCCCAGCCGCACAGCCACCTCCGACACCAAGGCGTGGCCTCCTCCTCACGCCTCTGCCTTTACGCGTCCCCGCCGACTCCCAAGTACCTCCAGACGCCTCGCCACGCGACCGCCCCACACCCTCGCGCGGTGCGCGTGGCCGTGGGCCGCCCCTCCAGCCCCTAGACGACGCCGGCCGCCTAAGCTCCTCCGCCCACGACGCACGCCCCTCCACCACTGCTGCGCGCGCGCGCGGCCCTCCAGGCGCGCCTCCAACCTCCCGCCTCCCCGCGTGGCCGTGCGTGGCCCCAGCCACCGCCTCCAAGCGCCGGCGCCGCTCCACTTTCAGTCCCTCTCCCTCTCGTCCACGGCCAAGCTCCATCCCCTGTTTTAAGCAAGAAGGCAGAGGAGAAATAGCGCATAATAATAAGACAAATTGGGCATTTGCAAAGGGGACACTTGCACCACTTTTCATGTTCTCAAAGAAATGTCAAGTTTTAGGTAATTGCATGTAAGTCCTTGTTCCCATTTTAGTTCATATTTTTTATTTCTGTATTGCATTTACATCCTTGCATTTGCACGTTTATTTTGTTATCATTCTGTCATCAATTTTTAATTCTGAAAGTTGCATTGTGTAGCATAACTTTTGTTCTACCTTTTTAGCACTTAGTTGTATTTTTCTGATTTGCAGAGTATTTATTGAAATTAATTTGGTGGAAAATTGCAATAATTTGCCCAATTTGATTGTTTAATTTACTGCGCATTCTCTGCTTGTCGAAAAATCTCTGAAAAATCATCTTTGGTAGATCTAAGTTTATGCTACAACATATCCAAAATTCACATCATTTGACGTGTAGTTTGTCATAGAAAAATCATTTAGTGAAAACCTTAATCGAATTTTAATTAATCAACCGTGAAGTATTTTAACGAAATTTAAGTTGATTTGGATAGCTCTCAATTAGACCTATGTGGATTAATTTTATTTCTGAGAAATATAATCGTTTGATAATTATTAAATTTGGTTTAGTCATTTTTACTAACATCAGCATATTTTATTATCCGTGCATCAAAAAATTATAAAAAAATTAGGTTAGCTTAATTTCATCCCATTTCATAATCTGGCCAAGTTTCATAATTTTTGATGTTAATTTGATACCTTAACTGATTTAACTTTAAATTGGCTCGATTTTTGCATGTGTCTTGCATAGAAAATAGAAAAAGACCAAAAAAAAAAATATTTCCCCGAAAATCTCACACTTGGATTTTGCTAAAATTTGACCTAAGGAGACAGCTGCCTCCCTGAGTTCGACCTTGGACTTCACCAAGTAAAAAAAATTCACCGCTTGACATTAAATTTAAGTGGTTTTTGACTAGCCTCTCGTATCCGACTGCAACGAACGACTTTAACTTGATTTGGACATTAATTTGCTCGAATTAACATAGGGTGCGGGAGCGATATCAATGATATGCTAGTTTTGTTTTTATTTTCTGGTATACGACAATTTTTATTATTTACAACATTTTTTAGTTGATACAATTTGTACATAATATACATAGTATACAAGTTTTTTTTGGTATACATCCTATTTTACAACAAATGTTACAAGAGTATTATTTACAAAAAATTTACAACCTTGTTTTTTTACAAGAGTTATACATATTATACATATTATACAAGTATATTTTTTTTCAGTTTTCACCCACCGTATTTATTGCATAATATATACAAAAATACGTGAAAATACGCGAAAGTACGAGCTATGGGTAAAGTGTATATGTAATATATACACGCCCCCTATACATAGCGTGTGCTATGTCCTCAGAGCACAAAAAGCGATGAAAAAGATAGCTCGTGCTAAGCGTAGGAGATCCAAAATTACAAAAGTATAGAAGTCGCTCCGCCCCCCTATACTTAGGCTCTGGCAGCCTAAGTGTAGAAGAAGATAAAAAATGGGGCGGACGAGGGGAAGAGGGGAAATGGATGAGTATATACATGACGAGCATCGGTCCCCCCTATACTTAGGCTCTGGTCAGCCTGAGTATAAGACAAGAGTGAGTATGAGAACCGATGTGATCTGGAGGATGCACAATGAATAGATGCGGGTCACTCTCCCCCCTATACTTAGGATCTGGTTATCCTAAGTATAGTCACAAGATGAAATTATATGGAGCTGGGGCGAGTGATTCGAATCACGAGGGAGGGAGGGAGAAAAAGTATATACAAGAAAAGAGTGAGAATATACAAGGATTAAGAAGGTTTGTGACGAACCTTCTTGCGGACGCGAGGAGGTGGATAATATACATATGTGTCGTTGTCGGAATTGTCCTCAGATGAATAATAGTGAGGTGTAGGGATCGTCCAACGAGGGTCGACACACGGCTGCTTGCTTAGATATGGCTTGAGAACAGCCGAACTGAGCTCACTCATATAAATCACCTTATCTGGACCAGATGAGGACTCCTCAGAAAATTCTTTCTCCGGTGTATTGAAGGAGACTTTCTTAGTCAGTTTTCTAGAACCTGAATCATTGAGAGGGAGATGAGAGAGATGCGCCTTGAGAGGTTCTGGGGAACTCCTCGAGGAATCAATTCTTGACTTCCTCTCACTAGATATCCGACTAGAAGAGGGAGCAACCGTGTTTTTATGTGGAGTCAATTTAGTCTTGGTTGTTTCCTTTGAAGGTCCGGGATGTGGTGTAGTGTTGACCATTGGTTCCTCATCAGACGAGTCACCATATAGATTGTAATATTCCTGAAGGGTCAACACATGTCTCGAGAAGGTGCTAGTGGTCTCAGTTGTCTTGGCATTATTGGGCTCTTGTGTCGGATCATGAAAATGGTCAAGGCAATCAAAAAAGGTCATGTCCGACTTAATGATAGCTTCTGATCGTGAATCCTCCTTAGAAGCTGTCACGGTGGTGGTGCAAGCAGTTGATGAAGTGGAGGTGTGGGGAGTCTCAGAACCAACGGTCGTCCGGATAGTCGGTATCTCAGGTGTAGCAGAGAGGTGGAACTCATTTTCCTCTTAATGGTCACGACTGTCAACGGATGTGCTGGTCACCTTAGAGTAAAGTGTATCAAAGAATGGATGCGATCGGAGTGCTCCCAATGCTGAAAAATCGATCTCCCGAGTCTCGTAATCTTTAGTCGCCTTAGCTGAGGCTAAGAATGGCTTCCCGAGAATAATCGGAGACTACGTGAACTCTCCTCGGTGCTCGATGTCAATGATCGTGAAGTCCACCTGGAGTAGAGCACCTTGGAAAGTAATGATGACTGAAATATTTCCTCTCACCCGTTTAATAGATCGATCAGCCAGCTGAACGATCTCTCCTGGCTTTCTGATTGGCCTGAATTTGACCTTGTCAAACACAGAGGTCGGGAGGATATTTATCGGAGAGTCATCATCGATTCTTGCATGGGTAAAGATAGTGTCTTTGATTTAAAATTCAACCCTAGGCAACCGCTTTACTCCGCGGCTCTTGGTCTTTCTCCCCATCACCAAGTCGGTGGCCATAGACACTATGTGTCTTTCAGTCCTGGTTCTCTTAGTACCCAACCTCTTGGGCATCAATTTACTCTTTACAAATCTCTTGAGGTCGGGGAAGTGATCTATGGTCTTTATTAAGGAAAGTTTGAAAATCAATTCTTCATGGAGTGCTTCCCTTATGACATGATCCAATTTTTTTAGGTCTTTTTCATTTTCAATTTTTATGTGGATTTTTGGTTTTTCAATTTTTTGGTATTTTTGGTTGATGAATGATCGGACTCTTGATTGGAAGGTAAGTGGTTAGTAGAAGAGGGAGATAGAATGGACTCCAGCTGTACAGACGGTGTGGGTTCCCTGATGCTTGCTCGGTTTTCAACATCAGATCTACTTACTTCCTTCTCCACTTTCATCCCTTGGCTGGTCGGAATTGAGTGCAATATGTTCATGACATCTCTTAACTCGTTACCAAATGATTCATTTTTCTTGATAAGTCTAGAGATGTCATCCTCCACAAAATTCTCATGACAAATCATGGGAGAGTTCTAATCAGTTGGAGGATACCGTTGAGATATTGGGATCTCATATTCAACATACCTAGACTATGGCATGTAATGCTGGGTTGAGTATGGACTATCCAAATGGCAAATATTGGTCGGAGCCTCATATGATGGAGTCAATGAAACATGGACTGATAAGTCTAGGTCATGAGTCCAATCTTGAGAATGTATAAGCTCTCTGAATGAATGTTGGTTAATGGAGGCTTGATTATTAAAGTCAATCAAGTCTGGGAAATCAGGATGTGCAGGCCTCTCCTTTTGGTATGTTCGATCGACCATGTTGTGCGCCAAGGTCAAGTAGGGATGTGTATATGTAAATTGTTGTATGTTCCCTACTTGAGGTGAGAATGAATTATGTGGGGGCATATAATTTTGCCAATCATCTATCTCAGCAGTGGCTTGCTCTTCATTCGGCTCTTTGATTCCTGCAAGCTCTCGAGAGTAAGGACAGTTAGCCCAAGGTGGAAGTGGATCCGGAGTGTTAGAATATGGAGTAGGTGAGAAATGCGAAGAAGTGGAGAAGTCAGTCGAAGCTCTGACTTCATAATCGGGTTGAGGTGGAACCGACCACGGGTAAGGGTCTCTCATGGATGGCAGAGGATACATGGAAGAAGGAGAAGGTGAAGATGAACGATATATGATCAAGGGGAAATGACCAGAGGTCACAGGGTATGGGGACCAATATCCCGACATCTTGAAGAGGAAATGTAAGTAGAACGAGGTAGAAAATACGTAATTACACAGGATAACACACACAGACAAACACAAAGAAAGACAAATGCAAGAGCAAACCCGGAGTTCACACTCAACACGGTGAAGGACCCGAAATCGAGTCCGATTAATCTGGTTGATTTTAAGTGTGAATTTTCAGACAAGTAGCAAAGGTTACGCGGCCTATAGGGAGTCGACTAAAAAGCCGGATGTGTCTCCCATGTTTAACCTGTCGCCTTAGATATCGCCGGTCCTTCCTTTCTTCACTCCTTTCCCAAGTTGATGGACTCAAAGACCATGCCCCTATCTACCTGCAAGCAGGCGGAGGCTGACAAGGCTGGAACTTCGCCCCGAAGGGTTACTAGCAACTTGTCGCGAAGTACCGCTGGTTCACCCTGACTACCCGTGAACAGGCGGATGCTACTTGGTACTAGTTAGTGAATCTAAAAATATTCAACTCATGATATTTGCTAGAATCAGTTGGCCCGTGATATGGAAGGCGGGGATTTGGGATCTACCGTAAGGTGTTCACACACACTCAAGTACCCTCACTCAGCCTGAAAACAAGGTTGGGGTTACTCTCCCGCAAACAAGCGTTAATTTTAGTCAATTTGTTTTGGTCCAATTCAATTAGCAGTAATGGTTTTAGAGATTAGTTACTGATATTAATCCACACAAGAAAACACGTCTACCGTCCAATCCCAATTCCTTTATCCTAGGTTAGAAAATCGAGAGAGAGAGAGAGAGAGAGAATCGGAAAAAGCCGATGCAATCGAGAAAACGATGATGAATGCTCAAGTAAGAATACTTACAGTGCCTCCAGCTCTCTACAATGCGTGATGCAATACTGAATTGAAATTTTACACAAAATGAATGCAATCGATGAAAAGCCACTTCTAGACAGGCAGTTCTATTAGCGAGTGAAGCACATGTTCAATTTGACTAGATCTGCGGTCTAAGTGCGTCTTTTAAGTGATGGGTGGTCCTAGAAATTACGAGTACAAGCAAATCCTAGAGTGGCTCGAGGAGCCTCTAGAGCAAGCCTAGTCTAAAAATTCAATCCATAAAGCAGACGGAGGACACGGTTTCACTATATTTACACGCGCGAGAACCCAAACGGGAACCGTTGTAAATGCAGACACTTTTTTTAATTAAAGTTACAAAAATCTTTTTGACGTCTAACAACCGACTTGATCCACGAATCGTCGGCCTCCGATGCACTTCGAGATGCGTCGACTTCAAGAAAGTCGCTCCAAGTCCACCGGACCCTCGCACAAAAAGATAACAATTATGTCGAAGAGATATCAAAATATATACAGAAATGATTAGAAAAATAATTATGGAAGAAATGGATAATTACAATGCAGCTCGGGGGTCAGACTACCCGAGTGAATGAAAAACGTAAATCTAACTTTCTAAAGTGATCTTAAGCCATTTACCTCCCCGGCAACGGCGCCATTTGACAGACACAGATGACCTACCCTTTTTAAGGTGTCTAATAGACGTGTGCGTTGCAGTCGGATAGATCCGCGTCGATCAAAAATAACCGCACGACTCGATTAAATCGTCGAATGAATTAAGTGTGGTTTTATGTTTATTTAGCCTGGGCAAGCCACAGGGTCGACTCAAGGAGGCAAAGGAACAACTCGTGATCAAATTAGAGGGATTAGATTGCAGTTTTCCAAGTGGGAATTTTTTTATATTTTTTTATGCGATAAAAATGCCAATGCACAAATGGGGATTGAATCAAGTTAACACGAAAATAAACGACTTAGCCAAAATTAATTTGAATGTGAAATTAGATCAAATTGACCAAATTATATTTTTCCTATAAACCTAATCCAATTATAAATGCAAAATGTATTTTTTTGTAATTTTTGGATTTTAAATGCACACATGAAAAATGTAAACTTTTTTGGGGTTTTTGTGCAATTTTTCATGCAAATGATATTAAAAAATTTTGAAAAAATCACTAGAAGTTGAATATGGTGAAACAAAGCTATGCTAATTTTTTTAGAATTTTGAAACTTTTTTATTTTTTTATGATTATTTTCCTGAAAATAGAGTGACTGTAGGTATTTAATTCCTAATAAATACACGAAGTTAAATTATCCAGAGATTGATTTATCTCTAATTGATATTTCAATTAGTAATTCGAAAGAGTTGAAAATTCTCAAAAAAACTATTCGTGGAATTAATTAAGAATCAATTACAGAAATCACCCTATAATTTATTTTATGCACAAGACAACTCCGAATTGGACGAAATTTGGATAGTAATTACAGAACACTTAAAGGCATCTGTGACAGTTTTTTCACAATTTCTGGAGCAATAAATAGGCCTGTGCGAATTTCAGAGCCTAAATAGGTAAAATATCGCTCAATTTCAATATCTGAATTTTAATAAATTATCAGATGCTCACAAAAATGCAAATAAATAGTCAAAAGATAAAGAATTTGTTGCTCTATAAAATGCTATTTTTGATTGAATAAAATGATGCTATTTAAATATCCATATTAATGTTCAAATTCAGGGGTGTCTTTGCAAAACTGAAATTGAAATAATAAACAAACTTCTGTGCACAGGGGCACTTCTGAAATTTCTAATACTTGAAGGGTAAAATATGCAATTTTCACAAATATTAAAATAAAGGCAAATGAAACCTTTTCTTCTCCTCTCCAGCAAGCTAGGTTTTAGGAGGGAAGTGGGCGGCGGGTCTTGGAGGAGTTGATGGCGGCACGGCGGGCGGCGCCTGCTCGTGAGGACGGCGGTGTGCTTAGCGGTGGAGCGTGAAGGCGGGCGACAGGTCGACAGGGCGCAGCACGGAGGCAGCCGCGCGGCCGTAGGGGGCTCGAGGAGGTTGCGCGCCTGGGCGACGCTCGCAGCTGGGCGGCCGCTGCGGGGCTGGTCGCGGCGATGGGGCGGTGGCCAGCGGCTGTGCTGAGAGCTGCACGCGGGGCGGAGGTGCACGGGGGCGCACAGCCGCTCGCGGGGGAGTCGCCAGGGGCGTCACGAGCAGCGCAAGGCGAGATGGGAGGGCGCGTCGGCCTGAGATCTGGCGGAGGCAGTGCGGCGTGGGTGAGGGCGCGCAAGGCTGAGCCAAGGTAGGCGTGTGAAGCGGGACGACAGCCAAGACGTGGAGGAGCACGGCCGGTTGGTGGCGCGCGAGTGGAGGAGCACGGCCAGGGGCTTGCCGGCTGGACCTGCGGCGTTTTGTTTTGTTTTGTTTTTTTGCAAATTTTTGTTGTAATTTTTTTAACAGGAATGAAGATGTTGGGAGAGAAAAATATGGAGACAAAATGAGAGGTGAAATGTGGTGATTTAGTGAAGGTGATGGTATGTTGATGTTGGTGTGATTTATGTGATGATGATGATTGTGTTATGATGGTGTTTGGTGAACAAGGAAAAAATCGTTAGATAAAGAAAACGAAAAGATAAGATAGAAGATACATACTTGTGGTTCGCCGAAAATGAGTCGCGGTGTGCGGCTTCCGTCGTCGTGGCCTCGAGAAGGATGGCGGAGTCCTTCGAAATTGAGCAAGTCCAATTGGATCTCGCAACGCAGCAATGGTGATGCCGCGGATCTCGCCTTGAGGTTGTTGTCGCTCGACTCGTCTTCTGCAGCTGTCACCTGAAGGTTAAAGGGGATCGACCTCACTTTTCTCGAAAACGGCAGATGAAAAACAATGAAGGAGGGGAGGTGAATATAAAGAGGAAGAGGAAAGTTGAAGAAGGATGTAGAGAGTGGGGTAGTGGGGAGTTATTAGCTTGGAGTGGAAGAAAAGTAAGGGGAGAAGAGGTAAAAAGGAGATTAATAAATAAAATAATAGAATAAAATAGTAGGCTACTAAAAATAATTAAAATATCAATAGTAAAATAATAATAAATAATAAATCCGAAAAAAATAAGACAAATCCGAAATTAATAAAATAATAAAAAATTGGGGTGACATGTGGCTGCTCCAGGAGCAGCCACATGTCGCTCCTAGAAAATTTAAAAATTAAATGCAAAGAAAATTAAAAAGAAATAACAAAAGAGATTAAATCAAAAAGTGGTCAAGACAAAAATTGCTCGTCTCGACGAGATCTACAACATTCGCGAAGGGCCGAAAATCAAATGAGATCATCTGTACAAAATGTATTTTTGGGTGGTACCTTATATGTATAAAATACCACATTTTTTTGCAAATTTTGTCATTTTTCAATAAGAGAAAAATAAAAATAAAAATAGAGAAAATATGAAAAGAATACTTACAACTTAATCTATTTTTTTTAAATTTTTAATAATGAAGAAAATAAAAGGATAAAATACATGGGTAAAACGATCATTATGTACAATATACAAAAGGGGCCCAAAACTCAAGTTTTGCATACGAGCTTCGATTTTAATGAATTTGGTCTTGTTTCGAAGATCTCTGAATGTATATTACTTTCAAAGTGAGTAGACCTAAGTCGGAGGTCGTATGAGAGAGATATTTGCATTTTAAGGTTCCTAGCTTCAAACTTGGATTGGGGATTTATTGGTCATTTTTGCAAGTTAGTATTTTTTTGATATTTTTCTTTATTTAGTGTTAGTAATATATACACTATGGAGTTGATTTTATTGGATTTAGAGTTGGTATAAAATATATACAAAAAGGTATTTTAGCTAATATACAGGTGAATATTTACAAGTGAAATTGGCTTCTTATTTTATGCAAATATGAATGCTAAAATGCATATATTATGCTTGCATGCATGAATGCTAATTATGCAAGGTAAGGGGAAATATGCTGCTATTTACTCGGGAACAAAGCTCTATTTTCAACTTTTAGAGTGATGAATCACGGATTCATCAAGCATCACATAAGTGACATCCATGGTCTCCCGTCAAGGCAAAGGATTCCATCACTAGATATTGTACGTAGGAGATGCCTATCCGAAGGGATAGCTCCTGTATACAATTTATTTGGATCAGGTTCTTTACTTCTCGAAAGAGTAAGTATGTATACGTAGTGACCCCAATATCAGGTCCTCATATTTTTGGGGCGATATTGGATTGCGCATAGCGAGTTCTAAGCCTGTTGACAATTGGTTCAATTAACGATGGGACAACATCATCTTAGGAGTGGTGAATCTGGGCGTTAAAGACCGAATTGGGAAATGCAAGTTGAACTTGCAAGGCAGAATGTGTTCCTGCTTATCTTTATTTGAGTCATAAGTTCTCATATTATTGGGATGTGACAAAGATAAAGAGGAGATCCTAGTTCTTGTTTGAGATATAGCGGTAAGTATATCTATTGCTTTGAAAGATAATAAGGGAATAAACTTTCAAAGTTGACAGAGCAAGACTAATTTGATTTAAAATGCCTTAATCAAATGTTTTAAAAATGAATATATAATCATTTATATGTTCTAATATAGTTCATTCTTAATTTCAGAAAATGAAGTACATGAACCCTCTGAGCAGACTCCTGGAGGTCAATCAGATGACCAGACCGAATTATTCGAATTGGATCCGAAATTTGGATTTTGTCCTCTCTGCGGAGCGCATCACATTTGTGCTATCCAAGGACAAGATTGCAGACCCTAGGACTCAAGAAGATGAATCTTTTAATGAAAAATATGATGAAGAGCATAACTTGGCAAGATGTTACATTCTTGGCTCATTATCCAATGTGCTTCAGAAGCAACATATGGAAATGAACCATTGCCAAGAAATCATGCTGAATCTGAAAGTAATGTTCGATGACATAAACCGCACACAATGTTATAATGTGATGAAAGAGCTTATTCGCTGCAAGATGCATGAAGGAACCTCTATCAGAGAACACGTACTCAAAGTGTTTGGGTACCTCTCTGAATTGGAAACCCTGGGAGCCTACATGGATTCTGACATGCAGGCTGATTTCATTCTGCTGTCGCTCCCCAAGTCTTTCAACAACTTTCTTGTGTCATATCACATGAGCAAAAGTGATTTTACTAACGCTGGGTTGGTAGTTGCATTGAAGTTTGCAGAAGACATAATGAGGAAGAACGACCCCTCTGCTAGTGCAATGGTTGCACAAGTGAAAGGAAAACACGGTCGGAAGCAAGGTTCTCGGAAGGGCCCATCCCAGAAGAGAAAGAAGAAAAGTCAAGGAGTTGGTTCAACTTCCAATGCATCCACGTTGATAGCGTCAAAGAAAACTGACGTTTGTCATCACTGCAAAAAGCCAGGGCACTGGCGGCATAATTGCCCAGAGTACCTGAAGTCGATTGACAAAGGTAATGCCCCAGCTTGTATGAAATCTACTTTTATCATTGAAACTAGTTTTCTCGTTGGACGAGAAGGAAGTTGGGTAGTAGATTCTGGTGCTTCTGTTCATGTATGTAATTTGTTGCATTTGTTTCAGGAAACTAGGAATCTGGAGTAAGGGGAGATAATCATCCATATTTGATCTGATGCAAGTGTTGCAGCAGTCGCCATCGGGACCTCCCGACTATTGTTATCTAGTGGTACAGTCTTAGTACATAAAGAGTGTCTTTATGTACCCGAGGTCAGAAGGAACTTGATATCTGTATCTAAACTTGTTAGAAATGGCTATTCATTCCTTTTCTATAATAAGTTAGTCATTAATCAATATGATAAATTTATTGCGGATGGTGTTTTGATTTATGGTGGACTCTATGAATTGTGCATTGATGAACATGTCGTGAATGTTACTGCCACTAATAAGAACCCTAAAAGATCCAGGGAGAATGGAAATCATTCGAATATGATCTGGCATCAAAGTCTTGGTCATTTATCTGTTGATAGGATCAACAGATTGATAAAGGATGGACCTTTAGATTTTCTACAGGTTCAATCTTTACCTACCTGTGAACATTGTATTCGAGGTAAAATGACTAGGATGCCTTTCTGTAACAAGGTTACACGATGCAAAGGTATTCTTGAGCTAGTACATACCGATGTATGTTGTCCCTCTAGTATCGCGAATTGAAATGGATATCGATAATATTTGACGTTTTTTGAGGACCATTCATGATACGGGTTTATCTTCGTACTACATCATAAATCTGAAACCTTTGAAAAGTTCAAAGAATTCAAGGCTTTGGTTGAGAACCAAACCGATAGGAAGATTAAATGGATTCGATCTAACCGAGGTGGTGAGTACCTCTCAGATGAATTCAAGGAATACCTTAAAAAGAATGGAATTGTCTCCAATCTCACTCCCCTTGTAACCCCCTAACTTAATGATATTGCTGAAAGACGCAACAGGACCATCATGGACATGGTCCGTCCAATGATGAACAAAGCACATTTACCTTAGTTTCTGGGGATATGCAGTAGAGACTGCAATATATATCATGCATAAGATTACTAGCAAATATGTACCCATGACTCCTCATGAGCTCTGGTATGGAAATAGGCATAGTGTTAATCACTTGGGGGTTTGGGGTTGCTTCGTCCATGCAAAAAATGTGGATGCAAGTAAGCTGGAATCTCGCTCTCGCGAGTGTTACTTCATCGGGTATGTTAAAGATGGTATTGGTTATCAACTTTATGACCCTGAGACCCAAAAGGCTTTTATCTCTAGAGATATGAAATTTTTGGAGGATGATTTCCTTGAAGATCATGACAGAAATGAAGTAGAGGAACTCATTGAATCCCCCTGAGGATTCTGAGCTTCCTGAACTAGAAACTGAAGAGATAAATAAAGATGAAACACCCATACGACTTCAAAGAAGTTTGAGGGTGGTTGCACCACGTGAGAAATATGGATTTCATGTATCAGGTGAAACTGATAATGATCCTTCTTCATTTGATGAAGCACTCGTGGATCATGACATAAATAGATGGATGCTAGCAATGAAGTTAGAAATTAATTCCATGCATAAGAATGGTGTATGAACCCTAGAGGATCCACCTAAAGAGGTAAAACCTATTGGATGTAAATGGATCTTCAAGAGAAAAGGGGGACCTGATGGGAAAGTATAGACATTCAAGGCATGGCTCGTAGCCAAGGGTTACACATAGAGGGAAGGCATCAACTACGATGAGACGTTCTCTCCTGTGTCTATGCTTATGGCCATCAGGACACTGCTAGATATAGCTGCATCTCTTGACTACGACATCTGGTAGATGGACGTCAAGATGGCTTTCCTCAATGGATACCTCGAGGAGGATATCTATATGGAGAAACCCCATGACTTCATAGTTGAGGACGACAAAGTATGCAAGATGAAGAAATCCATCTATGGGCTCAAACAAGCTTCTCATAGCTGGAACATCAGATTTTAGGGAACCATAAAGAGTTATGATTTTGTGCAGAATCCTGATGAACCTTGTGTGTACAAGAAACTTAGTGGGAGCACCATTGTGTCCATCGTGCTTTTATGATATCCTTATCATTGGGAATGATTCAGGAATGATGACCAATGTGAAGATTTGTCTATCTCATACCTTCGAGATGGAAGATCTTGGAGAAGCCTCTTACATCTTAGGCCTGAAGTTCTTCAGAAATTGAGAAAAGAGGATATTGAGATTATCACAACATGGGTACATTAAGAAGATTCTTGAACGATTCCGTATGGATAGTTCTATGAAAGGATTCCTCTCCTTAAAACATGGTATCCATCTGTCTAAAGGGATGGCTCCTCAAAGTGTTGAGGAAAAGAAGGCCATGGCTGGATGCCCTTATGCATCAGCTCTAGGAAGCTTAATGTATGCCATGATGTGTACTAGGCCAGATATCTGCCATGCAGTGGGAGTGGTAAGTCGTTACCAATCCTGCTATGGAGAGAAACACTGGAATGCAGTAAAGAACATATTCAAATATCTAAGACAAACGCAAGATTACATCTTAGCCTATGGAGATGGTGATCTCCAAGTCTTGGGATATACAGAGTCAGACTTCCAGTCGGATATTGATGATCGAAAGTCGACATCAGGGTTGGTATTCCTGTTGAACGACAGTGTTGTGAGATGGAGAAGCAAGAAGAGGGACACTACAACAGATTCAACAACAGAAGCCAAATATATTGTCGCATCGGATGCTGCAAAGGAGGCAGTGTGGTTGCACAAGTTCATCATGGAGCTTGGCATAGTTTCCTCTGATATTCCCATCCCGTTACTCTGTGATAACACAGGAGCCATTGCCCAGGCGAAGGAACCCAGATGGCATCAAAAGAGCAAGCACGTAGAAAGGAAATACCACATCATTCGGGAGATTCAAAAGTGTGGTGATATTGTCATCATAAAGGTGGCCTCTTCTGACAACGTTGCTGATCCTCTTACCAAACCTCTGAAAAAGAAGGTTTTCGACCAACATGTAATGAGTATGGGTTTACATATTGTTCCTGAATGGTTCTGAGGGCTAGTGGGAGATTGTTAGCCATGTGAGCTTGAGGCGAACCGTCCTTACAATAAGTGTTATTTTAATATATATGATTTATCAATAAAAGTCATTGATTGTTTCACTCTCTTCCTGAGATTAAATGAATGAATGTACTATAAGGTCCCTTTGTACAATTAGGGTTATGTACCATGGTTGTCTTGATGATCATACAACTGTTGATTCATTAATTGAATCATAGAGGCTGGTGCTTGGATGAATATCTAAGGAGTTAGATAGAGGACTCATCAAGCACTGTCAAATGATTATTAAGTGATGATCTCCAACATGAGTAGGAGATAGCAATCCTTTCTCATTCAGGCTGATATCTAACTGACCTCTTGATGCAGGTCCTCTGCATGGGAATAGCGAATCGAAGGTGTCAGATTAGTTAGGTCAAAGGGTTGACTTAACGAGATCGAGATAACCTAAGTCCTATATTAAATGTTGTCACAATACAGGCACACATCCTCTGACCAGAGACATATGTGTTACTATATGTCTGAGTGTGTACATTTGGCAGACCAATAGGTTGATGACCTAACCAAGGTCTATACACCAGCGAGCTGGTGTGCATGTAAGGGCATATGATAATACGATCTCTCTGTTGGACATGTGAGCCCACGACGAGCCATTATGCAATAAATGTTATTGCGAATATCATTCCCTGATCTGAAATGAAAAATAAATAATTTGCATAATAGGCCCCTCTGTACAATTAGGGTTATGTACCATGGCTATCTTAATGATCATACAGCTGTTGATTCAATAATTGAATCATAGAGGCTGGTGCTTGGATGAATATCTAAAGGGTTAGATTGAGGACTCATCAAGCACCGTCAAATGATTGTTAAGATGTGATCTCCAGCCTGAGTAGGAGATGGCAATCCTTTCTTACATAGGCTGATATCTGACCGACCTCTTGATGCAGGTCCTCTGCATAGAAATAGAGATTCGGAGGTGTCAGATTAGTTAGGTCAATGGGTTGACTTAACGAGATCGAGATAACCTAAGTCCTATGTTGAATGCTGTCACAGCATAGGCACGCATACTCTGACCAGAGACAGATGTGTTACTATATGTCTGAGTGTGTACATTTGGCAGACCAATAGGTTGATGACCTAACAAAGGTCTATACACCGGCGCGCTGGTGTGCATGTAAGGGCATATGAGTAATACGATCTCTCAAAGGGATCATACAGGTTCACTACTGAACCGGAAGACATGAGCTCACTCATGAGATATTGGGAAGAATCAAATTCCGTGCACGGTCGTCTCGCTTTGGAAGCTTGACTGAATTTGTAGGTTTGTTATATACTTTTGGAAAGTATATGATCAAGACCTAGGTATGATATATGCTTTTGGAAAGTATATGATCGATACCGAATCCCAATGATCAAATGAGAAACTTAGTGATCAAACCCTGAAGAAGATAGTGTAAAATTGATCTTGATCTTCGGGTTGACCATGGGTCTTCGAGTATGCAGGATGTACAGGTATTGGGAATACCTGAGGGTGATGTGATCATAAACGATTGTATATCCATGACGCTTCCATTCCTAGGGAGTGATGAAACAGGTCTGGATTTTAGTGACTCCTTCCAATAGAGAAGCAATCTGATCTTAGTCCAAGTGTTGGACATTGATCTGAATAAGATTCAGATTCAATGAGAAGATTAGATTTGCGGTCTTGATTTAATCAAGCATCTGTGGGAGGTCCGTAAGATCTGTATTTGAGATGAGATCTCAACATCCAAGTCACTATACGTGGAACAATACAATCGCCCTGTCCTTATCTCCAAGTATCTGCGGAGAAAGCACATTATTCTTGAAGGGATTCAAGAATAATTCATTTGATGAAATGCATATCCAAGCAAGGACTTGATGATTAAATCAGATTTAATTATCAAGCTTAATATGAATATGATTCATATTATTATCCAAGATAATTAAATGAGATTTAATTATCAAGGATTAGAGAATATGGATAATACTATCCATGATATATGTGTATTATAAATGTGATTTATAATATGTATATATAAGAGAGAGAACTTATGTAAATAGCATTTGTTAATTATTAAATGTGGATTGGATTCACATTTGTTAATTAATTGGAAATGTGATTTACAAATTAGTTTGGGATGTGAATATGATTCACATAATTTCAATGGCATGATTGAAATATTCACAAATTAATTTGGAATTAATTTGGTGGATATTTTTTGTGATAATTGAGAGATAATGTAATATAATAAAAGGGAGAAATAGAGCCACCAAATTTAGAGGTGGCGTCACCCATGAAAGAGTCATGGGTGACGCCCCTTAATTTTAGGAGGCTATATTGACTCCATTTTATTATGATGATTAATCTCTCAACTAATTTATTTATGTTAAATTAAAAATGTGTTGATAATGCTGCAACATATATTTAATTTAATCATAAATAAATGTTTTTGGTTTTAACCAACAACAATCATAACCATTGATCTTACATAGACCAAGCCTAGTCATTGGTTCTATGAGTCCATGGAATGAGATCCAATGGATCCTAAACTAATATAAAAGGAGGGCTAGGGTAGCCTTCCATGGGACATCATTAAGAGTTGTGCAAGGTTACAACTCTCTCTCTCTTTCTCATTCTCGCCCTCTCTCTTTCTCTTCTCCATCAAGTGGCCGTCCACTTTGTGTTGAGAAAGGAGAGACTCTCGGTTTTTGCCTTCGACGACTCGTGGATCTCCATCTTCTTTGGAGTTGCTTACTCTAAAGGAAGACGACGGATTTCGTTTTACGAAATCGGGGGAACCATCGCTTGGATCTTCATCGAGGATTGCGGGAAGGAACGTGACTCATCATCACGCCCGCAAGTGCGTTCTTCGTGGATCGGACTTAAGATAGGAGGATCTCTACTTTGGGATCTCGCGATCACAACCACACTCCAAGAGGTATTCCTTATACTTGGTGGTTTGATGAAACGATCCGAGAAGAGTTCTCGTGATCATGTGGTTTCATCTTTAGTTTTAAAATTTTTTAATTTCCGCTGCATCTAGCATCTAGTGCGACTAGTTGCTCCGATTGCATATGATGCGATCGACACGCTTCCATGATGCGCTTGAGGATTCACAATATCCTTCAAGTGGTATCAGAGCCAGGTTGAATAACGGTTTGGATATGATCCATGAACCTTAGACGATTTGGTTCTTGAAAGGGTTGCGAAATTTTTACTGCATTTCAATTTTCGCACCTCTGTCTAATTGAATTTTTCTGTACTTTTTAAAATGTTTAACCACGAAATTTTCAATTGGATTTTGTTCCCCATTAAACAAGTAAACCATAGGACTTGAGTTTACTAAATTTGGACTTCATTTGCTCAAGTTATGGCCTTTTGAATATGACTATATTCACAGTTGCGGGAACTGCGGATTTGAACGTGATTAATGAGATAATTACGGTTTTAATCCGCCTCGAAATCGTGATTTATCACTTGGGTTCTTTAATAAATCAAATAGGCAATCTTTGGAAACTGAGTTTGTAATTTTTGGATTTAAATTGATCAAGATATGTTAATTTTAGTGATTGGGGTCACTGCTGGAAATTGACATTTTTTGATCTTGAACCTTGTGATATGTCATTCAATTATCATGATGAAAATTAATTGTTAATTTTCTGGAATAATTAGTGATAAATATTTGTGAAATATTTAAAGAGATAATTATTTCATTGAATGACACTTGCCTAAACCACAATGATAAGATATTAGATCTTGATCATTGGTTCATCAACAAACATTGCTTTCATGAAAACCATAGTTTATCCTACAATAGTTGTAGGACAACTTTTACATGAAAAACCCTCTTGCTTGAATAGGATTGGGGATTTGTTTAGCAAATCTCCTTATAATATAATCAAAATTGTTTTGATGTATATTATATGGTATAATTTCGGTTGAAAAACCGATGAGCATCTCAAAGTACATGATGATCTATCTGGTATTATCCTTTCCCGAGGCGGATATGGTGCCTAGTCGGAGAGCATTGGGGTCGCGGGTTGCAACGTATGTAGTCCGTCCCACTCTCGTCGGTACTGGCCATGACAACGGGTAGGGATTGTATAATGCTGGAGAAAGTCGATGTGTATTTTTCTAATTATTAAAATTCGAATAATACGTATTTTGAGAATATACCTACTATTCAAGTAAAAGACATGTTTGTTGATGATTGGATTAATGATTAATTTAATATGATTAAATTAATTATATCCAATGAACACTCTATTTTGAATAGATGTGTATTTCCCTTGGAAGAATTAATTATGTGAATATGATTCACAATAATTAATTATAAAATTTGAATACGAGGCGGAGGATCACATAAGTGACATCCATGGTCCCCCGTCAAGGAGAAGGGTTTCCGTCGCCAGGGATTGTATGTAGGAGACGCCTGTCCGAAGTGACAGCTCCTGTATGCAAGCGCATCTGGATCGGGCTCTTTGCTTCTCGAAAGAGTAAGGCCGTATGCATAGTGACCCCAATATCGAGTCCTCATATTATTGGGGCGATATTGGATTTCGCATAGCGAGTGCTAATCATGTTGACGGTTGGTTCAATTAGCAACGGGTCAACATCATCTTAGGGGTGGTGGGCCCGGGTATTAAAGACCGAATTGGGAATGCAAGTTGGACTTGCAAGGCGGAATGAGTTCCCGCTTCTTTTTATCGGAGTCGTAAGTTCTCATATTATTGGGATGCGACAAAGATAGGAAAGGGGATCCCAGATCTTGCTAGAGATATAATGGTAAGAATATCTCTTACATTGAAAGTGATTAAGGGAATGAACTTTCAGTGTTGACAAGTCAAGACAACTTTGATATAAAATTCCTAAATCAAAGTAAAACATGTATATATATTATATATACACTTATGCAAATTTCTTATTTCAGATAACCCTTCATTAAACCCACTCAATGTTATACTCAATAATAACCAGTAAAATATCTTGGATTGGACTCATGATCCAGATATTGTACTTACAATTGGACACATAATGTATGTGGTTGCAATGTGCAAGATTCCTCAACATAATGAGGTATGACAATTAAATAAGACAATAAGACATCACCTTAGGGTTCGTATGTCTCTATAGTCTTGATCTTTCATTGAGTGTACTTTGGAAGTGACATGTCGATGATGATCGCAATTGTCAAATAATCCTTATAAAATCTAAGAAGATGTTCTGGCATACATATGTGCTATAGACATTTAATCATGAATGACATGGTTCTCTGCATTATGCAGAATGGTAGCTCGAAAGAGATGATGTATTCAAAATACTTGAATACCTACCTGAACCTATGTCTCTAAGAGTTAAGATATATGTAGATACGATGAGTGTCATCATTCTGCTGTCTATACTCTAGTCATTCATGAAGCTTCATAATATTTATATTGTATGAATTAAATGAAGCATGTATAAATGTTGAAGTTCTCTTATATTGAAATTTTTTTGAGTTCAACATAAGAGATTCTTTGCCTTGAACAATGGTTGTTTGTAGAAGAAGAGAGCACAGTGGAAGCATGGGTCGAACCCGAGTAAGAAGGAAAGTCAAAGAGTTGACCTACTTCTGTGACTTCCATATGACATCCAAAAAGTTGGATGAATGCCAATACTGCAATAAGTTGATGTGTTGATAGTATGGCTATCAAGTCTATCTAAAAGCCTTAGTAAAGGACTCAGATAGAACATCAGAATAATCTACATATAATCATTGACTCTGACTTTCTTATTTCACAAGATAAAGTCTGACAATTGTATCCTAATCTTCTAATGACATTTGCAATTGGTTGCATATATATATATATATTAAAAGATTAGAAATTTGATCTTAAGGTTTAGTGGTTATCTACATGGATATTGCTGTAATTGTTGCAACAATCTCTGTTGGATAGATAGACTTCATATTCTCAGTGGGAGAGCCCTTAGTCTTGGGGAATGTCTCTATGACCTAGATAGTAGAGTACCCTCATTGTTTATTTCTAAATGTTGGAAATAAACATGAACTCTGAGATAGAACTATCATAAAGAGTTATGATGGAAATATTTCAGATAGTAATCTAACATCTAGTGGACTCCATAAAATTAGAAAATTAATGAATGGTTCATTAAGATTTCTAATACTGAAAATCAAACCTTATAAGATCAATAGGAGGATGAAGATCATTTGATAATGATCTGGCATCCAGCCTTGGACATTTGTTTGTTGATTTGATCAATAGACTAGTAAGATATGAAACTTTAGAATGTCTAAAATTTCAATTCTTACATACTTGTGAATATCGCATTCAAAGTAAAAATGTCCAATACACCCTTCTCTGGGAATGGTGTTGGATGTCGAGGTATTCAAGATCTCATACATATTGATGTATGTAGATCATCTATATCATAGTGAACATTATAGATATGTGATATCTATTGATGATTATGTATGATATGAGATTTCTTCTCTTCACCTGAGAAACCTTTGAAATGTTCAAAGATTTCATAATTTTGGTTTAGAACCAAAGTTTGAAGAAAGATGAAATGAATTAGATAAAATTCAAAGAATACCTTATGGAGATATGAAAATCATTTCTATCTCACTCCTCCTGATAAACCTGAACTCAATAGAGTTGTAGGGAGATACAATTGGATCATGTGTGACATGATTTGGTCAATGATGAATTTTAGCATAATTTTCTCTTAGTTTCCAGGTATATATGTGTAGTAGAGACTACAATATATATCCTTAATAAGGTTCCATGCATGTAAGCTGGAATCTAGCACTTGAGAGTGCTACTTCGTTAGGAAAATAAAGGATGGTATTGGATACCTACTTTATGACCTTGAGATTCTTAAAAGATATCATCTCTGAGAATGTGATTCTTAGAGGATGACTCTCTTGAGAATCAAGATGAAAATGAAGTGTAGGATCTCGTTTAATCTTTAGAAGACAATGAGGCTCCTGAAATCGGAAACTAAAAGGATAATTAAAGATGAAACATTAATACCTCTTCAAATGAGTTGGAGGATGTATTCCATGTGTCAGTTAAGTCTGAGAGTGATCGGACTTCATGTGATGAAGCTCCTAAGGATCATGCCATGGAAAGATGGAAATTAGCAATAAAGTCTAAAGTAGACTTCATATACAAGTGTTGTATATGGACCCTCGAGGATCCACCTATATGGGTAAGACCCATAAAGGTGTAAATGGATCTTCAAAAGAAGAGGGAACCTGATGAGAAGGTAGAGACCTTCAAAGCTCGGTTCATAGCCATGAGCTACACACCGTAAGAGAAGACATTGCTTGCAATGAGACTTGCTCTTCGGTAACCATACTTAAAATCATCAGAATGTTGCTAATTATAGCTACACAATTTGACTTTGAAATCTTCTAGATGCAAGTCAAGATTACATTCCTCTAAAGAATACCTCTCTGAGGATATTCACATGAAGTAGCCCCAGGGCTTCATGTTTGGGGAAAGTAAGGTGTGAAAGCTAAAGAAATCCATCTGTGGACTCAAATAAGCTTCTTGTTGTTGGAACATAAGATTTGATGAAATTATAAATGTTATGATTTCAAATAGAATCTTGATGAACCATGTGAAGCTTAGTGGGAGTGCCATTGTGTTCATCATGCTAAATGTAGATAATATCCTAATCATTTGAAATGATATAAGGATGATTTTAAGTGTTTTATAGACTGGCTATTCCATACCTTGAGATATGATTTCAAGAATACCTCTTAGATCTTAGTTCTGAAGTTGTTCAGAAGCAAAGAGAAGAGGGTATTGGGACTATCACATTAGTAGTACACCTTGGACATGTTCCATTTTTGGAAATTCCAAGAAATGCTTTCTTACTTTAAGATTAGGTACTGACCTATCTAAAGGGATAGCACCTCAAAGAGCTGAGGAAGTGAATGCTAGAACTGTTTGCACTTGTGCATCAGTTACGAGGAGCTAAGTGTATGCTAGATGTGTACAAAAGCCAGATATCTGCCATGTAGTGGGAGTAGTAAACTGTTACTAATCCTACTATGGAGAGAAAACACTTGATTGCAGTAATAACAATATCTTCAAGAAATTAAGACTTTTAGATGAAGATCTAAAAGGTCTTAATTGTGGATACCTTAAGAGATAATGATCTCTCGGAATAAGGGTATTCTGATAAGGATTATGGAAATACTGGTTGTAATAGTTATTGAGCAATAGTGTCAAGGACACTATAACTGCTTTAACTAGATTGAGTATTGGTTGCATTAGATGCAACATTCGCATTGGATGCGAGCACTGTTACCTAGGGATATGCAAGTGCCGTAAAAGGACTTGGCATAGTCTTTTGGGAACAGAGTGACTAATCAGCTTACCTAGCTATTTCTAAATAGCCTATGATTGTCACATGAGTGTGAGTTTAAATGATTAGCCCATTAACGGCTCTTTGGGCTAGTGGGAGATTGTTGGACGTGTGAGCCCACGGCGAGCCATTATGCAATAAATGTTATTGTGAATATCATTCCCTGATCTGAAATGAAGAATAAATAATTTGCATAATAGGTCCCTCTGTACAATTAGGGTTATGTACCATGGCTATCTTAATGATCATACAGCTGTTGATTCAATAATTGAATCATAGAGGCTGGTGCTTGGATGAATATCTAAAGGGTTAGATTGAGGACTCATCAAGCACCGTCAAATGATTGTTAAGATGTGATCTCCAGCCTGAGTAGGAGATGGCAATCCTTTCTCACATAGGCTGATATCTGACCGACCTCTTGATGCAGGTCCTCTGCATAGGAATAGAGATTCGGAGGTGTCAGATTAGTTAGGTCAATGGGTTGACTTAACGAGATCGAGATAACCTAATTCCTATGTTGAATGCTGTCACAGCATAGGCACGCATCCTCTGACCGGAGACAGATGTGTTACTATATGTCTGAGTGTGTACATTTGGCAGACCAATAGGTTGATGACATAACAAAGGTCTATACACCGGCGCGCTGGTGTGCATGTAAGGGCATATGAGTAATACGATCTCTCAAAGGGATCATACATGTTCACTACTGAACCGGAAGACATGAGCTCACTCATGAGATATTGGGAAGAATCAAATTCCGTGCACGGTCGTCTCTCTTTGGAAGCTTGACTGAATTTGTAGGTTTGATATATACTTTTGGAAAGTATATGATCAAGACCTAGGTATGATATATGCTTTTGGAAAGTATATGATCGATACCGAATCCCAATGATCAAATCAGAAACTTAGTGATCAAACCCTGAAGAAGACAGTGTAAAATTGATCTTGATCTTCGGATTGACCATGGGTCTTCCAGTATGCTGGATGTACAGGTATTGGGAATACCTGAGGGTGATGTGATCATAAACGATTGTATATCCATGACGCTTCCATTCCGAGGGAGTGATGAAACAGGTCTGGATTTTAGTGACTCCTTCCAGTAGAGAAGCAATCTGATCTTAGTCCAAGTGTTGGACATTGATCTGAATAAGATTCAGATTCAATGAGAAGATTAGATTTGCGGTCTTGATTTAATCAAGCATCTGTGGGAGGTCCGTAAGATCTGGATTTGAGATGAGATCTCAACATCCAAGTCACTATATGTGGAACAATACAATCGCCCTGTCCTTATCTCCAAGTATCTGCGGAGAAAGCACATTATTCTTGAAGGGATTCAAGAATAATTCATTTGATGAAATGCATATCCAAGCAAGGACTTGATGATTAAATGAGATTTAATTATCAAGCTTAATATGAATATGATTCGTATTATTATCCAAGATAATTAAATGAGATTTAATTATCAAGGATTAGAGAATATGGATAATACTATCCATGATATATGTGTATTATAAATGTGATTTATAATATGTATATATAAGAGAGAGAATTTATGCAAATAGCATTTGTTAATTATTAAATGTGGATTGGATTCACATTTGTTAATTAATTGGAAATGTGATTTACAAATTAGTTTGGGATGTGAATATGATTCACATAATTTTCAATGGCATGATTGAAATATTCACAAATTAATTTGTAATTAATTTGGTGGATATTTTTTGTGATAATTGAGAGATAATGTAATATAATAAAAGGGAGAAATAGAGCCACCAAATTTAGAGGTGGCGTCACCCATGAAAGAGTCATGGGTGACGCCCCTTAATTTTAGGAGGCTATATTGACTCCATTTTATTATGATGATTAATCTCTCAACTAATTTATTTATGTTAAATTAAAAATGTGTTGATAATGTTGCAACATATATTTAATTTAATCATAAATAAATGTTGTTGGTTTTAACCAACAACAATCATAACCATTGATCTTACATAGACCAGCCTAGCCGTTGGATCTATGAGTCCATGGATTGAGATCCAATGGATCCTAAACTAATATAAAAGGAGGGCTAGGGTAGCCTTCCATGGGACATAATTAAGAGTTGTGCAAGGTTACAACTCTCTCTCTCTCTTTCTCATTCTCGCCCTCTCTCTTTCTCTTCTCCATCAAGTGGCCGTCCACTTTGTGTTGAGAAAGGAGAGACTCTCGATTTTCGCCTTCGACGACTCGTGGATCTCCATCTTCTTTGGAGTTGCTTACTCTAAAGGAAGACGGCGGATTTCGTTTTACGAAATCGGGGGAACCATCGCTTGGATCTTCATCGAGGATTGCGGGAAGGAACGTGACTCATCATCACGCCCGCAAGTGCGTTCTTCGTGGATCGGATTTAAGATAGGAGGAACTCTACTTTGGGATCTCGCGATCACAACCACGCTCCAAGAGGTATTCCTTATACTTGGTGGTTTGATGAAACTATCCGAGAAGAGTTCTCGTGATCATGTGGTTTCATCTTTAGTTTTAAAATTTTTTAATTTCCGCTGCATCTAGCATCTAGTGCGACTAGTTGCTCCGATTGCATATGATGCGATTGAAACGCATCCGTGATGCGCTTGAGGATTCAAAATATCCTTCACTCTCAAAGGGATCACACAGGTTCACTTGTGAATCGAAAGACATGAGCTCACTCATGAGGTATTGGGACCGATCAAATTCCATGCATGGTCATCATGCTTTGGAATCATGACAAGAATTTGAAGGTATGATATATGCTTTAGGAAACCATATGATCGATACTGATTCCCAATGGCCAAGATTGAGAAACGTGGTGATCAAACCCTAAAGATGACAATGTAAAATTGATCTATATCTTCAGGTTGATTATAGGTCTTCCAGTATGCAGGATGTATAGGTACTGGGAATACCTGAGGGTGATGTGATCATAAAGGATTGTATAACCATGACGCTTCCATTCCGAGGGAGTGATGAAACAGGTCTGGATTTTAGTGACTCCTCTCAGGGGAGAAGTAATTTGATCTTAGTCCAAGTGTTGGACATTGATCTGAATAAGATTCAGATGCAATGAGAAGATTAAGTATACGGACATGATTTAATCAAGCATCTAGAGGTCCGTGAGATCTGGATTTGAGATGAGATCTCATCATCTAAGTCACTATACATGGAACAATACAATCGTCATGTCCTTATCTTCAAGTATCTGCGTAGAAAACACATTATTCTTGAAAGGGTTCAAGAATAATTCCATACTTAAATTATATCTAAGCATTGATAAATGGATAACTAAATGTGATTTAATTATCTTGAATAAAGTGAATTTGATTCACATTAATGGATGTACGTGAATGATGATCCAATATAATTAAATGTGATTTAATTATTATGGATAGGAATAATGTGGATAGCAATATCCAATTATTCATAATATATTATAAATGTGATTTATAATGTATTATAGAGAGTTTATTATGATTTATATTTGTTGATTAAATATTTGTGTGAATTAGATTCACATTGTATAATTAATTGAAAATATAAATTAACTTTTGTTTTTGGTTGTGAATGTGATTCACAATTTTTCAATGGCATGATTGCAACATTCTCAAAATTAATTGTGAATTATATTTGTAGAATAATTTACAACAAACGTTGTTGTAAATATCTTGGAGATTTTCATGGAGTAATGCAATAACAAAAGATTGCATGAGATTGCCTCCACCATGAATTATGGTGGACGGTTACCATCTCCAATTTGGAAATTGGTAGCCATCCTACCAATCTCCATGGGGAGATGTAATCTCCATGCAATTGCCTACATATTTGCTTGATTTAATTTGGGATTGAATTGTATTTGATTTATCAAATATATTTAATTCAAATTAAATTATTTGTTGTTGTGTTTTACCAACAACAATCTTGATCATTGAAAGAAACACAAATCAATCTCATCCATTGATTTTTTGTGTCCCATGGATTGAGATCCGTTGGACTCCCAAACCCTATATAAAGAGAGGCACTGCATGGTCTCTAGGGTTACAACAAGAACAAGCATCATAAGCTCTCTCTTTCTCATCTCATTTCACATGTCCTCTCTTCCTCTCTCATATTGGTGGCCATCTACCCTAAGAAATGAAGAAGGCATCTTCCTCGTCGACTCGTCGTTGTGGTGCCAGACAACCCTTGGTTCTCCCTCTGCTTTAGTGTGCTTCGCTCACGAAGATAGCGTTTCATCTCGTGTGACGAGATCAGGAGTTCCATGCTTCGATTCAATATCTTGGATTGCGAGGATCATACGATTCATCACCGCTCTCGCAAGCGTCTTCCCCGAAGATCGGACTTGAGACAGGAGGTCTCTTTTCATAGAGACTCGATCAACCATGCTTCAAGAGGTATCCCTACATACTCAATGTGGTTTAGATGAAACGATCCGGGAATCATTCTTGGATCATGTGCGTTCATCACATAAAAATTTTTAAATTCCATTGCATAGAATAACTAGTATGACTAGTCATTCTTCATCGTATGCGAAACGATGCTCACACATCCGTGATGCGCTTGAGGATTATTTCAATATCCTTCAACGCAAACCGTTATGACTATGAAGCTGACTTGTACAGTGTAAGTGATAGTGGCTCTCCTCGACTAAAATGACAAAGAAACTAACTTATCCAAAATGACAACCCAATGATCCCCCAATCCATCACTCTATCGTCGAGGAGTGGGGTATTCCCTTCTAAGTTCAAGTGGCATCAAACTCAAGAGGATGAGGTGGAGGAAAGAATGGATGGCAGCCCGTGTAGCTACCTATCTTGGGATGCAAGACCAGTGTTGTCAAGTCATCCAGTTGCAGGCTCACATGGTATAACTTTGATGCTCAAGCTTGCTTATTTTCTTTACAACATATATACATAATCCGACAGGAACTTTATTTTTTTATTTCCAAGCCTGTCCACTTTTTTGGAGTTTTTTTTGAAATCCTATTTACAATAGCATTTACATAAGGTCTTTTTCCTCTTGAGCAGAAGACTATCCCTCTTTTGAAGCTTTATTGCAACACACACTCACATGTCATTTGACTTCATTGTAACTGGACCAGGTTGGGGTGCATTTCCCTCCCTAGTCGAGGATGAATGTTTCCAACTATGTGCATCTCTGACTGGCAAATCCAACCCCCTCACCACTCCAACCGATTTGAGCTAAGTGAAGGGTGCAAGTGTCCAAGTTAGGTCACGGCTGATAAGAGTCATGCGTGTGTCTCAAAAAGTTCTAGTTAATCAGTCCAAGTTAGGTCACGGCTGATAAGAGTCATGCGTGTGTCTCAAAAAGTTCTAGTTAATCAGTTGAGGTGACTTGAACCAAGCCCTGATTTCTCAAAGAATTAAGACTGAATAGATCTGAAGTACCTTAAACCTAGTTCCTAAAAGGTTTCAGTGCAATTAGGTGCAGTAAGGCCCAACCAAGCTCCAATCTTCGACTTTATTGGACTAGTTCAATCAACAAGCTCAATTGAAAAGAATATGAATGTTATGCAAATGTTATGTACCACGATGCAATGAATAATGCAATTTTGCAAAGAATTTAAAAATAAAGAGAAAATTTGTAGACAAAGAATTTTGCAAATAAAAGTATTTTGGCACTCAAAGTATAAAATATGTACAACTATTTACACGGGCGTACCCCTTTATTTATTTACAAGATTTGAGAATATAAAGAATTTTATAGGTTTTAACAAAGTGATTTATCTAGGTGTATATACAATTGATAAAGAATTTTATGTATTTTATTTATGATTTATTTTCAATGATGCTTTTATTCCTCAAATTTATTTAAAAATCATTTTGAAAACTATAGTACAAAATAATTTTTGCAAATATTTACAAACATTCGAAAGTCATGTTGCAAAGATTTTGCAAACACTATATATACATTTTTCAAAATATTTTTACAAAACATTTTCCAAATCATATGCAAATAGGTTTTCAAATACTTTATTTTCACACCATAAAAGAATTTTCGTAATCAAAATATTTTTACAAAGGTTTAAAATATTTCACAGAAAGTTTTTCAAACAGTTCACACCATTTTTCAAATCATTTTGCAAAATTATTTTAACCTGCTTTATTTATTTATAAGTATATACAAAAGAATTTGAGGAATAAAAAGCATTATTAATTGATTTTTAATGAATTGTATACTATTTTTAGCCATTTTATTAATAATTATATGAAAGTACGAGTTATGGCTAAAGTATATTTAGAGTATGAATGACCCCCCTATACTTAGCATAAGCTATGTTCTCATAGCTCGAAAAGAGAAAGAGTAGACATAACTCGTGTTGTGTATAGAAAAGCCTATACTACAATGACTGAAAGAATAAGATATGAAAGAATAACGAGATAAATGAATAAGAAGATGATCGTCTCCCCTATACATAGGATTAAATAATCCTAAGTATAGCAGACTATACACAACGCGGGGAGGGTCAAGGGTAGGAATAAACAAGATAAAAGAAAGAACGAATCATGGGTGCACCCCCCTAACTTAGGACAAAGTACATCCTAGGTACAGAAAACTGACAAAAAGGGGCGACACCTTTTATGTAGATAAAGAAAATTGAAAAGGAAAATAAGAAAAGGAGAAAAGGAGAAAACACAGATATATAAAGATATACAAGAAGATCGTGGAGAATGTACGAATGACTTCCCCTATACTTAGGGTGAGATATCCATAAGTATAAGCGACGACATGAGTGATGAAACGGAACATAGAACAACACGATGTGAATACCCTATACTTAGGACAAAGTACATCCTAAATATGGACACAAAGATGTGGCACAAGATCTGGGGCACACAAGACATACGGAAGAAAGAAGGAACAGAATACACAACACATATATACAACTGTCACAGAGTGTGAAGTACATGACGGTATCTGGTACGCGATTACCATGCTCTCATCGTCGTCTCCCTGTGAGAACGAAGATGCAGTCAGAAGGTGAAAATGCACCAAAGTCTGCAATCAAGCGGGTGTTCGCTACCGGGGAATAGAGATCAAAAACTAAGGGAAGGTAGCGTGCATTGGAACATCGGCTCATAAAGAAGGAATGGGTGAGTGGAGCCGATATTGTAAGGCTCGGAAGAAGAAAGAGCAGTACATGCCCCTCCAAGTCAATCATGGTCTCCGAAAGGTATAAAAAGTAAACGAGCAAGAGATGGTAGTGTGATATCCAGTGAGCATAGAGTCAGAAAGTCGTAGGAATACACCGAACAACACAGTACATGGATCAACCCTACAAGGGTCCTCAAGATGAGCAGGCTCAAACATCTCAGAGTAATCACAAGACTCGACTGTGTTCCAATAGAGAGGCGACACAACCAGGGAGAAGACCAAGTACCAAAATAAACAGACCTGACTCTGTGCCCCTCTAGAGAGGAAGCATTAGAAGTGAAGCCGAGTGCCAAAAATATGATGAACTCTCCCACAGATAACCCTGGGAGTAGTACATGCTAGATAATGAATAATCAGAACAAAAGCTCACCCATGTGAGGGTCGTCAAGGCAAGAAGGATTAAATGAGTCGAGTCCATCAAACGGATCAAGAAGAAGCGATCACAGTAGGCGACAGATCTTCTACCAGTAGAAGAGACCGAGATATCTAGAAAATGTGACAGTGTCCCGCAAACAACCCTCGGGGAACGTACTGTCAACTAATCATCGAATGATCAGAGGATGATAGCTCATCCTTGCGAAGACCGTCAATGAGAGAAAATCCAAAGGAGTTCAGTCAGAATGTCCCCTAAATCAGATAATCATCGAAGTGTTAGGGACCAAAAAATCTAACAGACGTCTCGGTTCCGTGTTCCCATAAATAGGAGACACAATGAGCAAGGGGAACTGAGCGTAAAGAAAACATTACATTTTCCCGCAGATAGTCCTCGGGGAACAATGCAAACTAAGAATGGAATAATCAGATGAGATCTCATCCTTGCAAGGGTCATCAAGGAGAGAGAGGACTCAAAGGAGTCAATCAGAATGGTCTCTGTAGATGACAGACCGTCTACCAGCAGAAGAGACCGCAAGATGTATAAAGGTGTCATAGTCTCTTGCAGATAACCCTCGGAGAGCACTATGATCTAGGCAGTGCATAATCAGAAATGTAACACTCATCCTTGCGAGGACCATCAAGGAGAGGAGACTCACAGGAGTCTGGGTCATTGGCCTCGTGCACCCATACATCGAGCACACCATTAGCAGAGAGGCCAAACAATCAAATCAGACAATGCGGTTTCAGACTCCGACAAGGTGGAGACAGAGTCAGTGTATGAAACTCATCGTAAAGAATGTGTCGCATCCTCCCGCAAATAGTCCTCGGGGAGTAACACGAACTAGGTCAATCAAGTTTGAGGATTGCTGGCATTATATCTCAGGTCCTCAAAAAGCAATCAATCTGTCAATCATCTGGAGGGCATAAGATCGAGGGATGAATAATCATATCAATCATAGTACATCCCTTAGGTCAATCCAATCAAGCAGAGATGGCACAAAAATAATCAGAAATCCTCTAGGTGCCATAGGTGGATAATATAAGCAGGAGATCAGGGATGGGTTAATCAAGAAGATGAGAGATCATGCAGGTTCCGCATACCTACTCCGGGAAGTCCAATCGGAATAATCAGTCAATCCTCAAAATCGCGATGGGTGGAACCTCAAGATATATAGATCAATTAATGCTCATGAAATCATCATCAAATCATCACAATGTATCACATCCTCAATCCGGTGTGCGAGACCGAAATCATCAAATCATACTCACATCTAATAATCGTGCATCATAGAAGAAATCCTCAAGAAGCTCCAAGCACAAATATCAACTCAGATCCATTAAAAGTGGGGTATCAATCTCAGTGTCCTCAAAAAGCGCCCGACTTA
Source organism: Ottelia alismoides (assembly GCA_037367405.1). Classification (NCBI taxonomy): domain Eukaryota; kingdom Viridiplantae; phylum Streptophyta; class Magnoliopsida; order Alismatales; family Hydrocharitaceae; genus Ottelia; species Ottelia alismoides. The sequence continues at coordinate 576,416 of JAZKJV010008709.1, forward strand.
CTCCAATAATAATGTAAGTCAACATCCTCGATGGGGGCGATACCTACGAGCACAACAATCCTGGGTAATAGAAGAGATGATACGGGGGACACAAGGAGGGTGGGAAAGAAGCAAGACTCAATGCAAATGAGGAGATATATGTATAAGAGAGGTAGAGAGACTCAAAGATGAAAATTGCGTGACTCACACGAATGGGACCGATAACTCAAAGAGAAAGTGCATATGGACTCCAAAGTCACAATCAATACACAAGGCACACCCACGATTCACCTACTCAACACAGTGAAGACCGATATGTGGTCTTTTAATCTTGTCGATTTTAGAGTTAGGTGATCATAGAATGTTGTACACACGGAATTAGGCTTTGGGATTGGGGTACTAATCCTTAGGGTTCGTTTGGTTGCAGGGTTGGGCAGGGTTGGGTGCTATTCACAAGGCTGGGTGAATAGTAAACTGTGAGGAGGGAGTACCCCTGTGAATAGTACCCAACCCAACCCTGCCCAACCCTGCAACCAAACGAACCCTTAGCGTGTACGTATAAAGAAAATGCTCAGACAATGAGGGGGTTGCTCTCCCCAAGACAGAGGATCCTTTATATTTTTATTCTAGGGTCCAATAGAGTTAGCAGTCCTGATTTTATTTTGGTTATCACTTTTTTTTGTTTTTCAATGCACGTGCCTAACGGTGTTTTCAATTTCCATTTAGCATCCTAAGTGATCAAAATCAAAGTGAGAAGATTGGAAAAGCCATGCAAGTCAGGAAACGATGATGCATGCCAAGTAAGAAGACTTACAGTGCTTCCGAGCTCTCTCCATGCGGGATGCATACCAGAATTGAAACCTACGCTATATGCAAATGCGATCCGATGAAATCTCTCTAGAGTAATAATTCTATTATCATGAAGCACAAAATGTCAATTATAAAGAATCAAACCCTAGATTCCAATATTGGAGATATCTCGGTGCCCGCTACAATGGGTCCTGCCAGCATTGTATGACATCTCTCACGATGCACAGATTCGAATCTAAATAACCAACAATTATTTTGACTAAGTCCAAGAAGTGTGATTATAGGTACAAACAAATATATTAGTGGCTTTGGACCTTAATCTATCGACATACAATTCCTAAGCTTGGGATCATTCACACAAAATAATAAAAAGAAAATAAAAAGAAAAACATCGTCAAAACTGTCGAGGCTCCTGAGGGAACAATCCTTCGGGCAATAAACATCGGGAAGTCAGAGTGTCTGAGAGTCCTGCATTATTAAATGCCAAGTGTCACTCTCTCAAATAAATTTACACTTTTTTTGCATAAAAAATGAAGTTATGAATATATCTCCCAAAATTGCTCTAGATCTGAATTGGTTGCTCTCTCCTACCGGCCCAACCAGAATGCTGACTCCGCATTGCTCGGGTGCATAGGGCCTCCTAGGAGATCCTCCTTCGTGCAACAGTCCTTCGCAACAAATTCAAAACATGGAAGACCGTCAGACAGTTCACAATAATATCCAAAACAATGCAAGTAAATAAATATGGACAAGAGCAAAGAATCAAGTAAATAATAAATATCCCAAACAACGTTTCTCCCCGGCAACACCGCTATTTGATGAGGGAGGAATTTCATCGGTCTTGCGTACCACACAGGGCGGGAGCGCAGTCGCTGCGGCGACCGACAAAAATCTCGATCAATCAACAATTAGCGCACAATAAATATCAAGCAATGAATCTAAAAAATGTAGAGTTAAAATTTATTATAACTCTACATGCAAATGTGTATAGGTGTAAGCACAAGTAGAGGTCGAACACTAGGAGCGAACGATTGGGAGCAAAATAAATGCACAAAATTATTCAATTCTTTTTTTGTCCATGTTATTATTTTTGTGGGTTTTTAATTTTATATTTTTATTTGATTTTTGGTTTTATAATTTTTATTTGATTTTTAATTTTCTGATTTTACATTTCCTTTTTATATTTTCATTTTTATATTCACTTTTTCTTTAATAAAAATAATACAACCTATATAAGGCTTTTTTTATACAATACATAGAAATATATTTACAAATACTATTAAATATAAAAAAATTATGAAAATAATTTGTTTTGGGGTTTTTAATAATTTTTCTAATGTTTTCTTTTTTTCTAGAAATGTTTTCTAATTTTATATATTTTTTATGTTAAAAATATACCAATAATGGGATTAATACATAATCCAAAAATAATTTGGGTTTTAAAAATAGTAAACATATCCCAAAATTACCTAAATTAATTTTAATACATAAATAATAATATATACATATATATAATAGGCAAACATATTTTTGGTATTTTTGAAGAGTTTTTATATTTTTTTAGGATTTTGGAGCTTCTTGAAATTTTTATATTTTCTTTTTTATATTTTTAGGGGTTTTTGTTTTCTGGACTCAATAAATATAAAATATATCATATATATTTTTTTGTAATTTTTCAAAATATTTTTATATTTTTTTGGTATTTTATAGCTTAGACCGGGCTATAAGCTTCTATTCATTTTTTTATAATTAGATAAATGTAAAAAATGCCTAATAAACTATGGGCATTAATCCAGAAGGCAAGGGGCATCTATCCTAATTTTTATGAAATTTTTGGAGCTATGTAGATATTTTTAATAATTAGGTAAAGGCCATAAAAATAAATGGCATGGCAGGGGCATTTTTGCAAATAAAATAAATGACAGGGAGCTCTGTGCAATTTTGCCAACATAAAACATTCTTTATTTAATATTCTGGTTTTAATTTGCAATTTCCAAAATGACCAGGGACATACATGTAAAATACATATTTTGTCAACTCACATGGGTCGGCACGTGAGGTGACGTGGATTGGATCCAATAACAAGTACACATCTATTAACAGGACTGAAATGTAAAATACAAAAGAGGGGGCTAAGATGTGCAATTTACCCCTTCTTAAGCACTGGTGAACGACGGATCTTCTTTCACTCAAACACGTGGCATTCATCCAATGGGTGGTACCAGTTCACTGCTGGACGGCGTTGATTAGATCGCAGATTGCGATCAGATGGTGAAGATGTGACATCATGCAAGGGCTGAGGATTGAACCGGGACGGCTCCTTCATCCAACAGTAGGGAAGTAAGAACGGGAAAGAACCCTCGCCTGGGCGAGGTTCTTCCGACGAGATCTAGATTCCCTGCCGACCTTTGCTGCTCCAAAGGGTCGCTCTACCTTCCTGGAAGGTGGCTCTATCTGCTGGAGGTCTCGGATCGGACAGAGGTACGTTGGAGCGCCACCACGAGGTTGGAGAAGACGTGGTGCTCCAGGTACCTCCGACGGCTCTTGATTTCGACTCATGGCACTGTATCGACCATCTAACCTGCTCAGGAAGACCACACGGCTCGAGGAGACACTCGTCAGCACAAAAATGAGGTTGTTAGGTCCAAAAGGAGGTGGGTGGTGAAGCTCTGATGATGGGCAGAAGAAGGAGCTTCAATTCGCAGAACCCAAGGGTTCTGATTGGTCTGGAATGGTTAGGAGATGGAGAACGCGAGGGGGAATGGAATGAGGGCGAAGTGGCGGTCGGAAAACATACGAGGCACAATGAAAGAGTTCGTCGGAGCGGAGCTCCGAGGAACTACGAATGGCCTAAATTAAGCTAAATCTAACACCTATTAATTAAACTAATTGCATAAATGAACTGCTGGAATCAAAATTTATCTGAAAATCATAAAATGTGCAGCATGTACCTTTCCAAAAAGGAAAGGGAGCAGGACCACGCCAGAGCACGGCCATGGGTGCAACCTCTGCCCCCTTTCGCCCGCTCAGACCCTCAAGGGGCTCCTCCCTGTCATAAAGGAACTCTCTAGGCCGAAGTCGTGGCAAAACAAGGTGGAAAGTTGACCAAAATTGAGTTGGAGCAGGAGGTTGTTTATTTATGCACATTTCAGGCACCCTTATTGACCGGATAAATGGCAGAGATTCACGCTATGCACATGTAATAGAAGAGGTCGGCTTGGATGTACAATGATCAGGGAAGATTTTGTCTGAAGGAAGCAATGACGATTGATGGATGGATCGACTACAAAAAATGGTGGAAAAGAGGGGATGGAACAGGTCTGGCATGTCAGAGTTCTAGACCGCGGTCAACTTTTGGCGGCATGCCATTGGTCCACGCAGGCTGCGAAAAGGCAAAACATGATGTTTATTCGAAAATATTTATTTATTAATAGTAAACGATTTTATTAATTTTTGTGTATAAAATAAAAAAATGTTTATTATTTCATGTAATATTTTATTATGATTTTTATTTATTTTTTGCTTTTTTATTAGTAGTTTATTTATAGGTATATTCATCTATGTTTTTGTGCATTTTTATTTTAGTTTGTATATTTTATTTTATTATTTTATTCTTTTATTTTATATATTTACAAATTATTTTTGTGAGTATAAATATATTTTTATTTGATTTTTATGATGTTATTTGTACACTTAAATAAATATGTAAGCATACTGTGTAGGTATATTCATAGGTATTTTACCTATGTTTTATGTATGGAATTTTATTTTAATGGGTTTTAATGGATTTTATTTTAGTTTTGTATTTTTACTAGAATTTATATAATATTTACCATTTTACAAAAATATGAAAGAATAAAAGAATGGAAGAATGTATTTTACTTTTATTAATGTACATATAGAAACATAGGTATTTCATCTATGTTTTTACAAAGATTTATTTTATTTTACATTTCCCTTTTGGTTTTATTCTCATTTTAATGTACATGTATGTTATAAATAATATTTACAAAATTATAAAAAATATGAATTTGTAGAAATAATAAGTAATGAATAAATTGAATATTTTAATTGGTATTATGTACAATAGGGGCCCAAAATCTAACTTCTACCCAATAACTCCAAAAAATATAAAACTGCCACCATTAAATAGCTCATGAAAAGTTATATACAATTAGAGTGATTTTTCTATGTTTTGAGTTTTTATTGAAAAGATATGGGTCTGTGAAGTTTCGTTTTTTGGCATTTTATTTTGGCATAAAATATACATTGTGTATTATTTTGGTGCAAACTCGATTTTGTATTTTTATTCACATTATTATCTACAACTTTCATGTTCAAAGTTCCTTTATTTGATGAATAAATAATCGAGAATAAAATAGGTGTCAAAAATGCATAATTAACGAACACCTAAATGAGGTATTTACTGTATTTTTGGCCCTTATCTCCCCCTACTTTATTCCTTGTCGACCGATTCCATTCTGGACTTGGTCTCGGGGTTTGGGTCATAAATGTTTGCAATGTTTTATTCTTTTTTCTTTTCTTCTCTTTATTCTATAATTTTGGCATTAAAAACCTTATTTTTTGTACAATGAATACAATAAATAATTAATACTATTAGGTGCAAATTAATGCTATTTCCATGCATTTGCTGGGGTTTTTAGGGCCAAAATGATAGAATAAAGGTGATGAGATGGAGATTCATCAGTATGGTCGTCCAACTTTTGTGTCATCTCTACTAGATCCTCTACTTGAAGGATATGGAAGAATCCTTAAGTGCATCATGAAGTGTGATGATCACATCATATATGATAGGGAACGACTAGTTGCTATTGTTTTTCGATGCAACAGATTTTTTTAAAAAAAATAAATGATGAAACCACATGATCCAAGAATAATACTCAGATCATTTTTTCTTAACAACATACTAGCTAAAGAAATACCTCTTATAGAATGGTTGTGACCAAGTCAAAAAATAAAGAGACCTCCTGTCTCTTGTCTGATCTGTCAAAGGAGATGCTTCTGAGCACAGAGATGAATTGTGTGCTTCTCGCAATCCAAGTTGTTGATCCAAGTGATAGATCTCCTGATCCCATCTCACGAGATCGAATGTCTTCTTCACAAGTGAAACACAACGAAGGAGATGGAGATCCGTGATTAGTCGAGGCAGCAACAAAAAAATGATTTGATGACGATAGTGATCTTCTCTCTCACGTTAGAGTTGACAACCACTCAGGATAGAGAGAGGGTGGCACGGGGCTTGAGAATGTTATAGAGAGAGAGGAATTATTTTTATAACATGAAGAGCAAGGGTGGCCTCTTCTTATATGTTATTGGGGAGTCCATGGTTCTCAATCTATGGATAGTACAAAATCAAAGGATGAGATTGATTTGTGTTGCTTTCAATGCCCATGATGTTGTTGTGAAAACGCAACAAAAATAATTTAAATTAATTTAATATATATTAAATTATCAATATATCATAATTTCAAATTAAATCAATTATCCATGAAGATAATTGGGAAGGATAATAACCTCCTACCATAAGGGGTGTGTCCACCCAATCCATTTAGGACTTCGTGGTTGTCCGCTACCTTTAGTTGGCAGTAGGCAATCTTCTTCAAATTTCATGTGATTACATTATCTCATGAAAGTCTCAGATATTTTACAACAACATTTGATGTAAATTATCTCACAAAATATTCATAATTATCTTGTGAACATTGCAATCATGCCGCTGGAAATTTGTGATTCACATTCACAACCCAAAATAAAATGTAAATTGGGATTTCCCTATTTAGCCAGGTCCTTTCGGGGCAAGCGGATCATTTATCATAAAGAGGATGAGCTTCAAGAGAATGATTCGGAGTTCTTGCAGAGTGGAACCATTTAGTAGCAGACACGAGATAAATCCTCCAAAGAACAAGGCTTTTTTCGAATAAGCCAATTCATTTGGGACCCTGCAGATCCATTCTTTTTCCTATTCAAAGATCAGCCCTTTGTCTCTGTGTTTTCACGTTGAGAATTCTTTGCAGGTGAAGAGATGTCAAAGGGGCTTATTACTTCCCAAACAAATCCTCCCACATCTATATATAAACGTTTTCACGTAATTATCCAATATAAATCTAATTCACTTCAATAATTCATCAACAGATATAAATTAAAATAGGCTCTCTCTAATATATTATAAATAACATTTATAATATTATTTATATATATGAATAATTTGGATAGGCTATCCACATTATTTTTATCCATAATAATGAAATCATATTTAATTATATTACATCATCATTCTCATGCATCTGAAAAATGTGAATCAAATTCACGTTATTCGTTAAAATCAAATCACATTTAGTTATCCATTTCTCAATTCTTGGATATAATCCAACAATGGAAAAATTCTCGAACTCTTTAAGAATAATGCATTCCACGTATAATTACTTGGATATTGAGATCACATATCAAATGCAGATCTCGTGGACCTCTCATAGATGCTTGATTAAATCAAGGTCACAAATCTAATCATCTCATTCCATCACATTCAAATCAATGTCCAACATTTGATCCAAGATCATATCACTTCTCTACCGAGAGGTCACTAAAATCCAAACACGTTTCATCACTCCCTCGGAAATAAAGCATTATGGTTATATAATCGTTTATGATCAGATCACCCTTAAGTATTCCTAATACATGTACAAAATGCAAATTGGATGACCTATGGTAAACTTGAAAACATAGATCAACTTATATTGTCATTTCAGGGTTTTATCATTAATTCTCATTCCATCATTGGGATTTGGTATAGATTGTATGCATTCTAAAAGTATATATCATACCATATAATTCTTGTCATACTTTCGAAGCACGACGACTATGCATGGAATTTGATTGGTCCCTATTCCTCATGAGTGAGCTCATGTCTTCTGATTCACTAGTGAACATGTATGATCCCTTTGAGAGTTCGTATCACTCATATGTCCTCATACGCACACCAACTCATTGGTTTATAGACCTTTATTAGGTCATCAACCTATTGTTCTACCCAATTTACATGCTTAGACATATAACACCACATCTGTCTCAGGTCAGAGGATGTATGCCTGCATTGTGACAGTATATGATGTAGGACTTGGTTTCTTTGATCTCGTTAAGTAAACTCTTTGACCTAATTAATGTGACACCTCCGAATGTATATTCCCATGTAGAGAGTCTGCATCAAGAGGTCAGTCAGATATTAGTGATTAACCGCGAGATACAAGGGTCTAAATGTCTCACACAAGGCGGAGACAAAGTCTCTACGGCGACCATCGGTAAATCCCGATTAAGTCAACAATCAACCCAAAATATCAATCAATTAATGAAAAGCAAATGTGGAGTCAAAATTTATTATAACTCTATGATAAGTGTGTATAGTGCAAGTATGTGTAGAGTGTCGAACTCAGGGAGCACACGAGATAGATCAAAGAAATAATGCATACAGATGAATGTGATGATGTGTCTACCAATGCTATTTTTGTTGGTTTTTATATTTATATTTTTTATTTAATTTTTGATTTTATATTTTTATATTTTGATTTTTAATTTACTGATTTTATATTTTTCTTTTTATATTTTATATTTTTTATATTTTTTTGGAATAAGATATAAGGTTATATAGAGTATATAATACAAGAGAGATAAGAGGGAGAAAAAAAATGGGGGAAGCACTCAAAATACATGAAATAAAATGTTTTTGAGATTTTATATTTTTATAATGTTTTTGTGATTTTTCCAGATTTTTCATATTTTTTTGGTATTTTTAAAGTAAAAAATACTAGAAAACAGTGAACTGAATTGCTGACCGAAATTAAAATGAGGATGAAAAATATCAAACAGTGTCCAAAATTCCTCAAATTAATTTTAAACAAAGGAAATAAAATTAGGAAATTTTAGAAACAGGAATTGTATTTTTAAGATTTTTGTAGAATTTTTAAGGTTTTTATGAAGATTTTGGGGGTTTTGTCATTTTTAGGGGTTTTCTTTTGAAATTTTTAATGAGTTTTGGTCTGGAGTTAAAACACATAAAAACAATTAAAATTTAATTTCTTTTTGGATTTTTTCAAAATGTTTATAATTTTTATGTATTTTCTAATGCAAACAGTGATGAAAATGCATGTTTTTGAATTTTTATAAATATGGAAATACAATAAAAAATATGAAATAAAAATTTGGCGTGATACTAGAATGCAACAGGAACCTATGGTAAATTTTTGGGGATTTTTGGAGTTTTATAGATGCATGAATTAAATAGAGGCAACAAAGAGAAATTACACTACTGGGAAGGGCATATACGTAAATATCCAAACAACCAGGGGCCAACGTGCAATTTTCCACAAAAAATATAATTAATAAATCAATTTCCTGGATTAAATATAAATACCCAAACCCGGAGGGGGTTTACTACAAAATTTCCAAGCTCACGCGCACTAGGCATGTGACCTGGCAGGGTATTTTTGTAATATTACAAAGTTCCAGGAGCTATCATGCAAAATATCCCAAAAATTACAACTGAAATAAAACGTTCATGGTCTCAGACGAAATACACATACCCGCGAGGGGGTCCTCACAAAATACCCAGTCCCCTCACGCGCACAGGAACGTGACGTGACGTAGATAGGACCTATATCCAAATAAAGAAAAATTGAGGGTCTAAACGCAAATATTACAAAAATTTTACACTACCGATGAAAGTTTTGACACTAATGATCAAATAGACAAAATGGCGAGGGGTTCGGTGCAAAATACCCAACGCCTGGCGCATCCAACGGATGAGGTGCATTCACTTGACACGTGTTGGCTCGAGAGTACCCGATGACGGTTCGCGAATGGATGGCCACGATTAGATCTACTTGGGTGGATCGGACAGCTGGGCTGCGGGGAGATCGAACGGTTGTTGTGCTCTTGGAGCATCGGCCTCGATCCGATGGTGATGGGGGGCGAAGCAAGAACAAGGAAGCAACACCGATGAGGCGAGCTTCCCTGAGCTCGAGCTCCGTCCTCCGGTGATCTCTGGAGACGTCCTGCGGTCTTTCTCTTCCTCTTGGTGACTCCAAAACACCTCGGCGACGGCCGAGGTTCTCCAAAATGATTTTATTATTTTTAGGTTATAAAATAAAAAATATTTTTTATTTTATGAAGTATTTTATTACGATTTTTATTTATTTTTCTGAGGTATAAAAATACAAGTTACCTTTTATAGGTTATATAGGTATATACATCTATATGTTTTAATATTTTATTTTTATTTTATGTATTTAATTTATTTAATTTGTTGTATTATTTTATATATTTATAAGTATTTCTATACACTTAAATATATTTTTATTTTTTTTCTGAAGTATTTTGTACACTTAATAAAATAGAAGAATCAATTATATAGGTTCATTTATAGGTATTATACCTAGGTATTATATACATGTATTTTATTATAATCTTTTCTTTAGTTTTTATTCTGATTTTAATGTAAAAATATATTATGAATATTATTTACAAAATTATTAAATTATAAAATTATGAAAATGAAGAATAATAAATAAAATGAATATTTTAATCTGTACACGTATACAATAGTGGTACAAAACTCAACTTTCAAACCATAGCTCAGACAAACGTGAAACCACCTTCATTAAATATCTTATGAGAAATTATATACAATTAATGTGAGTTTGACGCATTTCGAGTTCTTATTTGCGAGATGCAGGTCTGGGAAGTTGGAATTCTGGAATTTTATTCTGACCATAACTTTTTATTTGTACACGATTTTTGTGTGAAATAAATTTTGTATTTTTATTTATGTAATTATTTACAACTTTCATGTACAAAGTTTCTTTATTTGAAGTATAAAAAGTGGAACCAAAAATGGGTCCCAAAATGAATAAAGAATGATTTAAATAAAAGGTATTTTTATTGTATTCTGGCCCTTATCTCCCCCTACTTTATTCCTTGTTGACCTATTCATATAGATGCCTAGGTCTCAGGGTTTTGGGTCATAAAATATTTACAATATATTATTCTTTTTCTTTTCTTTTCTTTATTCTATATTATTGTCTTTAAAAACCACATTTTATACAATATTTACACACACATGCTTGAATGCTAAAATGCAATAATTAGAGGTATTTATATGTATTTGCTAGGATTTTAGAGGCCAAAATGACAGAATAAAGATGATGAAATGTGGATTCATCATCCCCCCTATACTTTTCCTTTGCTAGTCCCTAGCAAACACTTATGCAATATGTGCAGAAAGAAGAACAAAGAAAAGAAAAAGAAAAAAAATTGGATTAAGTATAACTATCAAACTTGTCTTCGCAAAATCAAAGTTTGGAGCTTAAGTCGGACCTTTGAAATTTTAGTGCGGACGGAACCTTAATGAGAATCGGATTTGAAATCCAACAGCCTTCGAGTATCCCAAAACTCTGCTCAAGTCTCCTCAATAGCCATATCAGAATACTTCAACTTATACGCAAACCCTTATGACTATGAATCTGACTCGTACAGTGTAAGTGATAGTGGCTCTCCCTAACTAGAATGACAAAGAGACTGACTTCTCCAATATGACAACCCAATAATTCCCCAATCCAACAACTCATTCCTCAAGGAGTATGGTATTTCCCTTCTAAGTTCAAGTGGCAACCAGCTCACGAGGAGGGGGTGGAGAGAAGAATGGATGGTAGCCAGTGTAGCTACCTATCCTAGGATGCAAGACCAGTGTAGTCAAGTCATTTAGCTGCAGGCTCACATGATTTTGACTTCGAAGCTCAAGCTTGCTTTATTTGACTATACACATATGTACACTCCGACATGCATTTTTATTTTTGTACAGGCCTGACCACTTTTTTGGAGTTTTTGCTTTTTGCATTTTTTTAATACTATACACAACAACATTTACATAGGGAGTTTTTCCTCTTGAGCTAGTAGACTGTCCCTCTTTTGAAGCTTTATTTCAACCCACAATCTCCTGTCCTCGAAACTCATCATCACTGGACGGGTTGGGATGCACTTCCCTTCCTAGAGGAGGACAAGTGTTTCCACTTGTGTGCATCTCATACCGGCAGATCCAACCTCCTCACCACTCAACTTGAGTTGAGCCAAGTGAAAGGTGCAGGTGTCCAAGTTAGGTCATTATCAACAAGAGTCGTGTGTGTGCTCCGAAATACTCTACTTAACCAGTCAAGAATCCATTGAACCAGATCTCGTGATCCTCAAAGAATTAAGTCAACTTGACCTGAAGTACCTCAATTCCAGCTCCTATAAGGTTCCTGTTAATTAGGTAGATTTAAAGTCCAACCAAGCTCCAATCTTCGGATTTTACTTAGACTCGTTCAACTATCAAACTCAATCCGAAAAAATACTCATGCTATGCAAATGCTATGCAAAAAATGTTTTTGTGATGAAATTTTCAAAGATTTTGAACTTTTTATGGATTTTTGAAAAGATGATGCATATGCATTTTTTTCAAAGTGATTATATTATTATTATTATTATTATTATTATTTTATGCTTTTGGATTTTAATTTTGCAAATGTTTTTGGGATTTTTGAAAACAAAAAGGTTTTGGCCAAAAAGTAGGTACAAATATTTACACGGGAATGCGACTTGTATTTACAAGAAGTGGATTTTAAGAATTTACAAAGGGTAAGTGGTCAATTTTATAGGTATATACATAGAGATTTTTAGGTACGATGCAAGTATTCCTCAAACTTATTTTACAAAGGTTTTTCAAACAATTTTGAAAACTATAGTCCAAAATAATTTTTACTAACAGTTTTTACAAACATGTACACACATTTGAAAATCATTTTGCAAAGGTTTTCCAAACAGTATATATAGGTTTTTCAAATATTTTTGCAACCATTTTGCAAATCATTTTTCAAATATTTTATTTCACAAAAAGAATAGTTTTATAATCAAAAAGTTTTACAAAGGTTGAAAACATGTAATATAACGTTTTCCAAATAATTTTTAAAAGTTTTTTCACAAAGATTTTCAAACTATCTTTCAAACATTTTGCAGAAAAAGGAAAAGTATAGGTGGATGATGAATCCACATTTCATCATCTTTATTATGTCATTTAGGCCTCTAAAACCCTAGCAAATACATGTAAATACCTCTAATTATTGCACTTTAGCATTCAAGCATGTGTGTGTAAATATTGTATAAAATGTGGTTTTTAAAGCCGAAATTATTGAATAAAGAAAAGAAAAGAAAAAGAATAAAATATTGTAAATATTTTATGACTCAAAACCCCGAGACCTAGGCATCTAGATGAATAGGTTGACAAGGAATAAAGTAGGGGGAGATAAGGGCCAGAATACAATAAAAATACCTTTTATTTAAATCATTATTTATTCATTTTGGGACCTATTTTTAGTTCCAGTTTTTATACTTCAAATAAAGAAATTTTGTACATGAAAGTTGTAGATAATTACATAAACAAAAATACAAAATTTATTTCACACAAAAATCATATACAGATAAAAAGTTATGGTCAGAATAAAATTCCAGAATTCCAACTTCCCAGACCTGCATCTCGCAAATAAGAACTCGAAATGCATCAAACTCACCTTTAATTGTATATAATTTCTCATAAGCTATTTAATGAAGGTGGTTTCGCATTTGACGGAGCTACAGTTTGAAAGTTGAGTTTTGGACCCCTATTGTATACATGTGCAGATTAGAATATTCATTTTATTTATTATTCATTTTCATAATTTTATATTTTCATAATTTCGTAAATAATATTCATAATATATTTATACATTAAAATCAGAATAAAAACGTAAAGAAACGACTAAAATAAAATACCTGTATATAATACCTAGGTATAATACCTATAAATGTACCTATATAATTGATTCTTCTATTTTATTAAGTGTACAAAACACTTCAGAAAAATAAAATAAAAATATATTTAAGTGTATAAAAATACCTTATAAATATATAAAATAATATACCAAAATAAATAAATTAAATACATAAAATAAAAATAAAATATTAAAACATATAGATGTATATACCTATATAACCTATAAAAGGTAACTTGTACTTTTATACTTCATAAAAATAAATAAAAATCATAATAAAATACTTCATAAAATAACAAATATTTTTTATTTTATAACCTAAAAAAATAAAATCGTTTACTATTTTTAAATGAATTTCTAATTATTTTTTACAGGATTTTTCCTGGTTAGTCCACGTGGACCAACCAGGAGTCAGTCCATGTTGACCTCGGTCAACTGGCTGTCCTCCCCCCTCTGCCCCTTGTCAGACCTCGTTTCCACCCCTTCTTGATTTTTTCGACGTCAAACCTTGCACTCTTTCATGACGACTCCTTCACGACTTTTGTACCTCGATCATTGGTCTTGCATGCCCCCATCTCTCCTAGGGTCGAGGGTCGACGATTGCGTCGATCCCTCTCGATCTTTGGAGCGCCTCACACGCCCTTCAACCCTACTTATTCGGCCCTCCGACTTTCGAGCCAATTTTGAACCCCTCTTGCACAAGCGATGCTCCCACTTTCGTGCCCACTCGATCGAGGAAGGTGACAGCTTCCTTCGTCGAGCTTCAGGCTGGTTGAACAAGCTTCGAGGCGGCTCCAATCACCTCCGTCGACCACCGGCGTCGAGGTCCCTTTCCTCAGGTGAACCACGTTCGAGGACCTCCCTTTTCCCTCTTATTTCTTTCGCATTTTTATTCTTTGTGGCCTTAGGATCATTTCTCTCCCAAAATCATCGCATTTCGTCCATCGAATCACCCTCCACAAGCACCTCGTCGGAGTGCACCTCCAGCCACCACCTCGCACCGTCGTTTCTCGCACCCTCTCCGCCACTGCGGGGTCTAGGTAATTTACCCTGGACCCTTTCACCCCTTTTTGCAGGTCAAAGAGCGTTGACTCGAGCCTGGGGCTCATTTTGGAGCGTTGCCGGAGGTACCTGGAGCCCGAAGCTTCGCCGCCTCCTAGCGAGAACCTCGGGCGTCTCCGAGGTGTTTTGGAGTCACCAGGAGGAAGTGAAGGATCGCAGGACATCTCCGACCATTTTTTGGAGCCCAGAGATCACCGGAGGACTTAGCTCAAGCTCAAGGAAGCTCGCCTCGCCGGCGCTGCTTCCCTATTCTTGCTTCGCCCCCCATCACCATCGGATCGAGGCCGGAGCTCCAGGAGCACAGCAGCCGTTCGATCTCCCCACAACCCAGTCGTCCGATCCACCCATGGAGATCTAATCGTGGCCATCCCTTCGCGAACCATCATCGGGTTCTCTGGAGCCGACACGTGTCAAGTGGATGCACCTCAGCCGTTGGATGCGTCAGGCGTTGGGTATTTTGCACCGAACCCTCTCCATTTTGTCTATTTGTTCTTTAGTATTAAAACTTTCATCTGTAGTGTAAAATTTTTTTTAATATTTGCATTTAGACCCTCGAGTTTTCTTTATTTGCATATAGGTCCTATCTACGTCACCTCATGTGCCAGTGCGCTTGAGGGGACAGGGTATTTGTGAGGACCCCCTCGCGTGTTTGTGTATTTCATCTGAGACTAGGAACACTTTATTTCAATTGTAATTTTTGGGATATTTTGCATGATAGCCCCTATAACTTTGTAATATTGCAAAAGTACCCCTGTAAGGTCACGTGCCCAGTGTGCGTGAGCTTGGAAATTTTGTAGTAAACCCCCTCCAGGTTTGGGTATTTATATTTAATCCAGGAAATTAATTTATTAGTTATAATGTTTTGTGGAAAATTGCACGTTGGCCCCTGGTTGTTTGGATATTTACATATATGCCCTTGCTAGTAGTGTAATTTCTCTTTGTTGCCTCTATTTAATTCATTCATCTATAAAACTCCAAAAATTCCCAAAAATTTACCATAGGTTCCTGTTTCATTCTAGTATCACTCCATATTTTTATATCACATTTTTATTGCATTTCATATTTATAAAAATTCAAAAACAAGCATTTTCAGCACTGTTTGCAATGGAAAATACATATAAATTATAAAACATTTTTGAAAAAATCCAAAAAAAATATATTTTGATTGCTTTTGTGTGTTTTAGCTCCAAACCAAAACTCATTAAAAAGTTCAAAAGAAAACCCCTAAAAATTACAAAACCCCCAAAATCTTCATAAAAACTTTTTAAATCATACAAAAATCCTAAAAATATAATTCTAGTTTCTGAATTTTCCTTATTAATTGCCTTTGTGTTAAAATTAATTTGAGGAATTTTGCACACTATTTTATATTTTTCATCCTCATTTTAATTTTGGTCAGCAATTCAGTTCACTATTTTCTAGTATTTTTGACTTTAAAAATACCAAAAAAATCGGGAAAATATGTAAAAATCACTAAAACATTATAAAAATATAAAAATCAATAAAACATTTTATTTCCTGTATTTTGAGTGTTTCCCCCATTTTTTATCTCCCTCTTATCTCTCTTGTATTATATATTCTATATAACCTTATATCTTATTCCAAAAAGAAAATAAATATATAAAATATACAAAGAAAATATAAAATCAGTAAATTAAAAATCAAAATATAAAAATATAAAATCAAAAAAATCTAATAAAAATATAAAATTAAAAACCCACAAAAATAGCATTGGTAGACACATCAGCACATTCATCATTGTGCATTATTTCTTTGATCTATCTTGTGTGCTCCCTGAGTTCGACACTCTACACATACTTGCACTATACACACTTATTGTAGAGTTATAATAAATTTTGACTCCACATTTGCTTTTCATTAATTGATTGATGTTGGGGGTTGATTGTTGACTTAATCGGGATTTACCGAGGGCCACTGCAGCGACTTTGTCTCCGCCTTGTGTGAGACATTTAGACCCTCGTATCTCACGATTAATCAAATGGCACCATTGCCATGGAGAAACAACGTATAGATCATTATTTTGTGATTGATTGTGATTGTGTTTATTATTTCTTCATTTATTTCCGTTGTTTTGATTTATATTTTGAGCTATCTGACCATCCTCTTTATATCTTTGTATGAGGTACCGCGGATCAAGGGAGGTGTGTTTTCATAGATTCCTGGGCACCCACGTAAAGCCGGCTACGACCTGCACGAGGAGGACTTAGAGATTTTGTAGATTAGCTTATTTACTTGCTTGCATATATTTGTGTAATTAAGTGTGAGAGTGTGACTCCGAAATTGTAACTTAAACAGGACTTGGACATTTCGACACTTCACAAGGTCCAGTGCCCGAGGGATTGTTTCCTTGGGGGCCTCGACGGTTTTTCGTAGATTTTGATGGTTTTTGACGACTTTATTACATGTTGATTTCATGAGGATTTAGCCCCTAGATGTAGGAGTCTTTATTGATTGCGACGTAACTAGCTAAGGCCCAACACCTAATATCTTGCATGTGCCTATAGACCGTAATTGGACTTAGCTAAAAATCCACTGAAAAAGCTATTGACTTGGACTAGAGACCGCATGCTGGGAGGGGTCGTACACAGCGCGTGCAGGATCCATTGTGGTGGACACTAATCAGCTCCCAAGACTGGACTCCGGTCTCTCTTCCGAATCTTAGCTATCTGTTCTTCACGATTAATAGAAATTGCTCATCTAGGGATGGTTTTCTTCGTGCATCATATAGATAGTTTTGCTCTTGTCTTTTAATTTATGCACGGATAACCCTGCATGTAGAGTGCTGGAGCAAGGTACACATCATTGTGTTTGATCGTGCATCGGCTTTTCCGACTTCCTCCCCTGTTTTATTGGACTTAATAACCAGGAGATCGAAAAATTCATTAGGTGTTGTCTTTATTCAGAAAAATACCTAAAAAAGTGAAAACCATAAAATTGGGACTGCTAATGCAAACTTGACTCTAAAACTCATCCCACCATAAAAAGTTTTTACAAAAGATTTTGCCAAATAGTTTTCAAAAGATTTTTCACAAAGATTTTCAAACTATCTTTCAAACATTTTGTAAAAAACATTTTCACATGATTTATTAATCAGTAAATACACAAAGAATTTGAGGAATAATCACATCTTTTTATTAATGTTTTTAATAATTTTTAGAAGTAATTAGCCATATTTATTAAGAAAATACGAAAGTATGAGTTATGGCTAAAGTATATACACCGTATATATGACCCCCCTATACTTAGCTTGAGCTATGTCCTCATAGATCGGAGAGAAAGGAGAAGACATAACTCGTACTGAGTACAAAAAAGTCTAAAGAATAAATGAATGAATGAATCAACGAATGAGAAGTTGACCGTCCCCCCTATACTTAGGATCAAATAATCCTAAGTATAGCATATTGTATACAAGGTAGGGAGGGTCAAGGGTGGGAATGAACAGATCGTACTCAAACTGTCTCCTCCTATACTTAGGGTAAGGTATCCCTAAGTATAGATAAGAAGAGGAGATAGTGGAGAGGATCAAAGAATAGAATCAACTCAGGGTGCCCTCCCCCTATACTTAGTACAAAGTACATCCTGAGTATAGAAGTCTGACAAAAAGGGGTGGCACCTTTTCGGTAGATGAAGAAGATAGAAGAGGAAAAGAAGAAAAGAGAATATACAGATCACAACCCAGTCTGTGTGCACCCTCCTATACATGGGACAAAGTACGTCCGAAGTATAAAAAAATCATAAGATGGCAATGGGGTGGCAGATATACAGAAGAAAGAATGAATGATATGGATAAATGGATCAATACAATGGAAGATAGAAATGATATCATGTATGAAAGGCAGATGATGTGAGTCGAGAGCACATCTCATACCAAATGAATGTGGTCAACGTCAACGGTCGGCGGATCATGATCAAGATATAATTTCAAGCGTTGACCGTTGACGCAAAAAGTAGAGGAAGATGACAACTCGGATATGTCAACGCTGCCATTGTCGTTCACCTTCCTGACCACATACTGTCCTTTCCATTTCCTCTGTAATTTCCCTGGAAATAATTTCAGCCTAGAATCAAACAACCATACGCGCTGATCGGGCTCAAACTGTTTATGGCTGATATGAGAATCGTGCCATGTCTTCACTTTTTCCTAATACGGTAGGTTGCTAGAAAAGGTTGTATCTCTCAGTTCCTCCAGGGCTGCCAACTCTGCTTTCCTCTGTTCTCATATACTCTCGTGATCCAATAATAACTCAGTAACTGCCCATAGTGACTTGTGCTTGATCTCCACTTGTAGATGGCATGACTTGCCATAGACGAGACGAAAGGGAGATGTCCCTAATGGTATCTTGAAGGAAGTCCGATAGGCCCACAAGATCGAGTCCAAAAGCTGTGACCAATCCTTTAGGTCTGGGCGAACAACCTTCTGTAAGATAGTCTTGATCTCCGTGTTTGATACTTCAGCAAGACCATTAGTCTGAGGATGATATGGAGTAGCAACACGATGGTCAATGTCGAACTCCTCTGCAAGGGCCCTAACCTTGTCATTAATGAAGTGAGACCCTCCGTCTGAAATCAAAAGTCTAGGCACCCCGAACCATGAAATGATATTAGTCCTCAAAAATTGACATACGGTCTTAGCATCTGTGGCTCGGGCGAGGATGGGTTGAACCCATCGGCTCACATAATCCACAGCAAGCAGAATGTACTCAAACCCCTGACTCTTAGGAAATGGGCCCATGAAATCAATCCCCCATGCATCAAAAACCTCGCAAAAGTGAATGGGCTGCATGAGCATCATGTCTCTCTGTCCGCAAGTACCCATCTTCTGACAGTAAGTACATCTCTTCACAAATTCGTCAGAATCCTTGAAAAGAGTAGGCTACCAAAGGCTGGATTGGAGCACCTTCTGTGTTGTCCGTCTCCCAAAATGATGTCCTCCTGCCTCAAGCTTGTGGCAGTAGGTGAGGACGCTATGTTGTTCTTCTTGAGGAATGCACCCCCTCCAAATGTTATCCCCTCTTTCATGATAAAGGACAGGATCCTCCCAATGGTAAAACTTGGCCTTCGCAAGGAAGGTCTCAAGTCTCTGCCTAGGCCAACCCTGTGGAACTGTCTTGGCGACAAGATAGTTCACAATGTCGGCGTACCACGGGAGCGAGGTGATAGCCAAGATCGCCTCATCTGGGAATGTATCAGTAATAAGTGCGATGGGCTCAGATTTCTCAAGGTTATCCAAGCGGGAGAGATGATCCCCCACCACATTCTTAACTCCAGGCTTATCCTTAATCTCAATGTCAAACCCCTGGAGCAGAATGATCCATCTAGTAAGGAGAGATTTGGCATCCTTCTTGGCCATGAGGTACCGAATGGCAGTGTGATCTGTAAAGAAAGTCACTCTAGATCCAAGAATATATGATCTGTACTTATCCAAAGCAAAGACTACAGCTAGCATCTCCTTCTCAGTCACGGTGTAATTCTGCTGGGCGGCATCCAAAGTCCGGCTAGCATAATGAATGGCATACGATAATCCATCCCTCCTATGTCCAAGCACAGCCCCTATGGCAAAATTAGACGCATCCATCATGATCTCGAATGGGAGAGACCAATCGGGTGGCTGAAGGACAGGAGTCGTGACAACCATACTCTTGAGAGTCTCAAAGGACGCAAGACACTTATCATCTACAAGGAACTCGGTGTCTTTCGTCAGCAAATCAGTGAGAGGTCGGGTAATATGACTGAAGTCCTGAATGAACCGTCGGTAGAAACCGACATGCCCCCAGAAAAGACCGCAATTGACGCAGATTGGACGATGGGTTGAGTTTTCTAATGATATCAACCTTAGCCGGATCAACCTCTTTGCCCCTGTTGGAGATGATATGGCCAAGGACCGTCCCTTGAGTCACCATGAAGTGACTCTTATCCCTAGACAAGACAAGGTTGACCTCTATGCAGCGCTGAAGCACACGGTCTAGGCAGTAAAGACAAGCATATAACCCATCGCCATAGATCGAGAAGTCATCCATGAAGACCTCTAAATAGTCACCTACCATGTCCGAAAAAAATGGACAACATGCACCTTTGGAATGTCAGAGGGGCGTTACATAGACCAAAGGGCATCCGTCTGAAAGCATAAGTCCCAAACAGACAGGTGAAAGTCATTTTATCCTTGTCTTCGGACGCAATGGCCACTTGATTATATCTAGAGTACCCGTCAAGAAAATAGTAGTGACTCTTCCCAACTAGCCTCTTGATAATCTGATCAATGAACGGCAGTGGGAAATGATCCTTCTTGGTGGCCTCGTTCAATCGTCTGTAGTCCACACATACCCTCCAAGAAGTGGGTACCCTGGTAGCTATCTCCTCTCCAGACTCACTCACAACTGTAGTGATACCCGTCTTCTTGGGTACCACATGTAATGGACTAACCCACTTGGCGTCGAAGATGGGGTAGATAAAATCGGCACTCCACCACTTCAATATTTCCTTCATAACCACATCTCGAAGATTTGGGTCCAGCTGTCGCTGGAACTCACGCGATAGCTTAGCGTCCTCTTCGAGATAGATATGGTGGGAACATAGGGCCGGACTAATCCCCTGGAGATCATCTATACTCCATCCAATCGCTTTGCGATTTCTTTCAAGAACCTCCATAAGACGAGATTCTTGTTCTCCAGTCAAATCTGTTGAGATAATGACTAGGTTCATTTCTGGCTCACCCGCAAGGAATCCGTACTTCAACGACTGCGGAAAAGGCTTCAATTCTGGACAACTGGGAGATGGCAGATCTGGCTTCTGATATGTCTGTGTGAAGGCTACCAGGTCTGCATGAGAGAACTCTCGTTGCACATGAAAATCTGACGAAGGGAACCCTGCTGAATCATCTATTAATTGTATTGGCTCGCACTCCGTCCTAACTGTCGGCTCAGAAGGAATCAGACATGGCAAATAATCATCGAAGTCATCCCAATCAATGTCTGAATCCGAGGGATCTGAATCTGAAGAACATGAATGAAATTCTGCTTCACCACTCACCACAGAACTGTCGGCCTCAAACGTGTCCTCTGCCAGGGGTGTGCTCTTCAAGATCTCAACTGCCATAAGCTGTAAGTAAGCTGAATCTGCGGGCAAGGCGAGGGCTCGTGCTACAGGATCTGTTCAAATGGATTCATCATCTATTATCACAAAATCACACACCCGGTGGACGTCTAGCTCAGCCTCTGTCATCTGCTCGGTATCACTGGACTGTTCTGAGCATGTTGATTGTATCGCTCTCATCTCGTCGATCGTCTCTATTTGTATGCTTTCACCTTCTACGCGAAAGTACACCTTCCCGCAATCATGGTCGGTCACCGCCTTGGCTGTGGCCAAGAATGGGCATCCAAGTATGATGGGGGCATCTGTTACCAACTCAGGGATCTCCATGTCCAATACGACAAAGTCTACAGGGAATTTCAGGCCCTGAATGGTAACGACCACGTCTCTCAACAAACCCTTCGGCCTCTTAATCGATCGATCAACGAACTGAAGGACTGTCCTGCTCCGAAGAAGAGGACCAAACTCAAATCGGTCGAGTAAGGCTGTTGGAAGGAGGTTGATAGAAGAGCCATTGTCTAATAGAGTACGATCAAACTGCTGCTCCTGAATCTCGCATCTGACATAGGGAGCTCCTGCATCAGGTCTCTTGGCTGGCAGTCTGTTCTGAATGGAAAAACAAGTAGAATGGGTGAGCACATGGATCTCATCTCTGCGATTCCTCCTCTTCCTATGGACTGTAGTCTTCTCTCTCAAATTCTTTTGGAAGAGGGCGATGTGCTCAAGCGCCTCCTGTAGAGTCAGCTGGATCTGAAATCTATCAATCATCTGGTTGCTGAACTCTAACTGGTGAGTCTTTTAGGATTTTCTCTTTTATTCCCCTTCGCTAAGCGAATTGATTGAGCGAAGGGGATGGTAGGGGCCTCCTCAAATGGAGGACTAGGAATCGGTCCCTGTGCCTGTAAAGGAATGGAATCCATACAATGATCATCATGCAACACATATGGACTCAAAGTGGATACAGAAACCTTTCCTTTATTCATATTTTTGTTCTTTTTCTTATTACCACAGTCCTGAGATTCAAAATGTGGCAACACAACAGGGTTGAGCTCAACAAAAGTAGAAGTGGTGGCCTCTGCACCACCCACGACATCTGACTTCGTGGCATCAGCACCGCGCTCTGGCACATCATCAAAAATGGTGGCATCAGCACCACCGTCTGTGTTTGGATTCATGACGACCTCATCACCGTCATCTAGATCTGCATCTTTGGTGGCATCATCACCACCGTCATCATTGGCGGCGTCAGCACTGCTACTGTCCTCATCTGGCACTCCTAGTTCATCGTGTACCGGCTGGTATCCTACCGCTCCTAGTAGTCACGAAATCAGCATTACAAAAAGAAGACATATCATCCAAAAAGTCACTAGGAGTGGTAACCTCTGAAGATTGTACCTACTCAGATTTCCTCTTCAAATTGTTCGGATTTGGCTCAATCTGTGCTGGTATGGCGGCTTTGCCCTTGATGATATCCCTCATCTCCTACCGGAACTCATCCATTTCCTGCCGGAAGGATGCCTGTTGTTCAGAAAGCAAGCAGGCGAGGTCATCAAGTACTGGATTCTGGAAGGCTGGCGCTTGAGAACCGAAAGTGTTCCCCTTCTGGAAATGAGGCTGCTGTTGGTGAGAGTAGTGCTGGGAAGGCTGGGAGTACGTCTGGTGAGGCTGCTGACGATGTCTCCATTGTTGTCCCTGATAAGCGGGATGAGGACCCTGTTGGTAATGCTGCTGGGAATACTGGGGCTGCTGCTAGTGTTGGCTTCTCTGACTTCCCTAAGCGGGAGACTGCTGTTGGGAGGAAGTACCTCTGGTGGTCCATCGGGATCTGGGGTGATCCCGCTGAATCCCGACCTGCTGTGGGTACCGGTCGTACCATATCCCATTGACTTCCATCAATGGTTCCTACTCGAAGGATGGTGGAGGGAGAGCTGTCAATGGCAGATCCGGCTGATAGACCACTATCTGAGTGTCCTGAGATGGTGTCTGCGACGGGTAGTACTGTAGCTGCTAGACCGGCTCTGCCTGTATGTGGTGAACCTGATGGTGTGAGGTAGAGGGCTGAGTGGAGGTGCTACTGCTAGCATGAGCACGTGATCTGGGGAGTTACGCGGACGTCTGCCTGAATACACAAGATATGTGTCTTCAGGTCACTCATGGTCTTCGTCAACTGGTCCATCTAGGCCAGCCCCTGACTCTGCTTCTTCTCGAGGATCTTGATGCAGTCCAACTTCACACTAATGATCCCCATGTTGGCTGCGGTGGATTCGGCCTGGGTTGCAGCTACTGATGGAGTGTGGGGACCAGCATCGATGCGGGCGATCCTATGAAATGATCCTACTCCTTGGGGGGGGGCTTCTGCTATGTGTAGACTCGGGCTTGGGCCATGACTGTCAAGTTCTCTGTGATCCCTTCATAGATGGCCCAAATGTCATCTTCACCCTTGGAAAAATAGGACCCACCACAAGAGGAATTTACAAGCCCATGCAGCTCCGGTGTCAGCCCACAAAAGAAACTCTGAACCAAGTTGGGCTTTGATATCTCATGATGTGGACACCGGTCAATGAGCTCTCTGAAGAAATCCCAAGCCTCATTGAATTGTTCATTCGGGACCATTTTGAAGTTACTGATCATAGCTCGTGCAGCATTCGTTCGACCAAGAGGATAATACTTATTAAAGTATGCATTCCGGAGTTGTGCCCAAGATGTGACGTACCTCCCAAGGTGTTTCAGCCAGTAGGCTGCTCTGTCAGCTAAAGAGAATGGGAAGGCAATCATCTTGATTGTGTCCTTGTCCACGAATCTATCATGGACAGTGCTACATATCATCTCAAACTCCTACAGATGGAGATGAGGCTCCTCAGTGTCTAGCCCATGAAACTTGGGCAATAGCTGAATGGTCTGCGGGCGAAGCTCAAAGTTCCCAACAATGGGAGGAAGCTGGATCCATCGGTGAGTGAGCATTGCAGCTAGGTTGTGCAACTGCCTCATGGTCTTCGGCGGCAGCCTCTCCTGGTTAGGTTCTCCTCCTCTACCTGCTGCTTCTGGTATGTCTCCACCACCACCCTCGAGTCTGTCATCTCTTCCTTCTCGCATCTGCGCCAGCTCTCTCATGATATCACCCATGAATACTCCCTGGTCTCTGATTTGTCTTTGCATGGTCTCTAGGGAGGCTAATAGTGAATTGTTGATGGCAGCTTGGTCATACATGAATGGCGGGTGTTCCTGCTCATCCGGGTGTTCTCCTCTGTCAGCCATTTCTTGGTTCTCTGAAAAGGCAAAAGAACTCATCTCAGGTGCCGTCAAATGCTCTGAATTGTGTGCTCTACTGAATTTTGACACTATTGGACTAATAGAAGAAGAAGGATGGTCTAGGGGGAACAAGGCGGAAGAAAACTCGGGCTTGGAGAGTGGGTATGGACTCCCCAAAGCCGACCTAGATGAATAAGAAGGAGTGCTCGATAGCGGTGCCACCAGACGTGTCCTAAGGGATCTCCTTCCCATCATTTTGATCTAGGAAAAAGGGCATATGAGATCTGGAATGCAAACAAGATGTGAAATCAAACCCCTAATTCACCTACACAACACTAAGCTGATGATCATGAAGGTTCAGTCTTTTATCTTGTCGAATTTTATTAAGGTGATTTGTCAATCTATTAGAGCGATTAAGCGAGCTGTTGGGAACCCAACTCTCCTAGCCAACTATCCCAATCTCAAATGAGATCTTTCCCATCCAGTAGGAGTTGCGGACCGTTTACTGGTTACCCGATCAACCCCGTCAGCTAAGGACATCGCGGTCCGCTTTACGGGTTACTGGAGAGATCCTCACTGGAGAACGACTCACCAAGACCACTAGTCGACCAAGATTTCAGGTGTGTCTCTAGCCTAGTATGCGGGTCACTCTCTTACTGCAGATAAATCAAATAATGAGGGGGTTACTCTCCTCAAGACAAAAAATTTTATGGTGGGATGCGTTTTAGAGTCAAGTTTGCATTAGCATTCCCAATTTTATGGTTTTCACTTTTTTAGGTATTTTTCTGAATAAAGACAGTGCCTAACGAATTTTCCGATCTCCTGATTATTTTAAGTCCAATAAAACGGGGGAGGAAGTTAGAAAAGCTGATGCGCGATCAAACACAATGATGCATGCAGAGATAGAAATGCGTACCTTGCTCCAGCACTCTACATGCAGGGTGATCCACGCATAAATTAAAAGACAAGAACAAAACTACCAATATGATGCACGAAGAAAACCGTCCTTAGATGAGCAATTTCTATTAATCGTGAAGAACAGATAGCTAAGATTCGGAAGAGAGACCGGAGTCCGGTCTTGGGAGCCAATCGGTGTCCAACACAATGGATGTTGCACGCACTGTGTACGACCCCTCCCGACACATGGTCTCTAGTCCAAGTCAATAGCTTTTTTAGTTCATTTTAACTAAGTCCAATTACGGTCTATAGGCACAGGCAAGATATTAGGTGTTGGGCCTTAGCTAGTTACATCACAATCAATAAAGACTCCTAGATCTAGGGGCTAAATCCTCGTGAAATCAATAGGTAATAAAGTCGTCAAAAATCGTCAAAAGCCGTGAAAAACCGATGAGGCCCCCAAGGAAACAATCCCTCGGGCACTGGACCTCGTGAAGTGTCGAAATGTCCAAGTCCTGTTTATGTTACAATTTTGGAGTCACTCTCTCACACTTAATTACACAAATATATGCAAACAAGTAAATAAGCTAATCTACAAAATCTCTAAGTCCTCCTCATGCAGGTCGTAGCCGGCTTCACGTAGGTTCCCATGTGCCTATGAAAACACGCCTCCCTCGATCTGCGGTACCTCGCACAAAGACACAAAGAGGGTGGTCAGATAGCTCAAAAATGTAAATCAAAACAAGGGAAATAAATGAAGCAATAATAAACACAATCATAATCTATCACAAAATAATGATCTATACGTTGTTGCTCCCCGGCAAAGGTGCCATTTGATTAACCGCAAGATACGAGGGTCTAAATGTCTTACACAAGGCGGAGACAAAGTCGCTGCAGCGACCCTCCGTAAATCCCGATTAAGTCAACAATCAACCCAAAATATCAATCAATTAATGAAAAACAAATATGGAGTCAAAATTTATTATAACTCTACAATAAGTGTGTATAGTGCAAGTATGTGTAGAGTGTCAAACTCAGGGAGCACACAAGATAGATCAAAGAAATAAGGGATTTTATCACTTTTGCCCCTCCGAGATATCACAATTTCAGTTATGTCCCTATCTTTTTGGTAATATCAGTTGCGCCCCTCAAAACTTTCTCCGTCATCAGTTGTGCCCTTCGGTCAAGTTGACCGTCAATGAATTGACTTAACCATGGTTTTTTCAAACCTTGGTGTGGTTAAGAGGGGTATTATGGTCAAAATAAAATCAAATGAGAAGGAGGGTTGGGGAGGAGGTGCGGGGCTGTGGAGGAGGTGCGGGCTGGCGGCAGGGGCTGGGGGAAGTGCGTGGCTGCGGGAGGTCAGGGGGTTGACGATGGTCGTGTGGTTGCACGATTGCTCGGTGCAGAGCAGGGGAGGTGGCGGTGCGGGGCAGGGGGGAGGGGGAGCAGAGGGGGCGCGCGTGTGGGGGAGGGGGTGCAGCCACTGGGGAGGGGGAGTAGGGGCCGGCACCGGTGAGGTGAGGAGGTGCGGGGGGAGGTCAGGGCAGGGGGTGGAGGGGCGGTCTGGACGGAGGGAGGTTGGGGCGGAGGGAGGCGAGGGCAGGGGGGGAGGTCTGGGCGGAGGGAGGCGAGGGCACAGGGGGCGGAGGGGCGGTCTGGGCGGAGGGAAGTAAGGGCAGGGGGCGGGGGGAGGTCTGGGCGGAGGGAGGCGAGGGTGGAGGGAGGTCTGGGCGAAGGGAGGCGAGGGTGGAGGGAGGCGAGGGCAGGGGGCGGGGGAGGTCTGGGCGGAAAGAGGCGAGGGCGGAGGGGCGAGGGCACAGGGGGCGGAGGGGCGGTCGGGGCGGCATGGAGGCTGGGGCGGAGGGGCCGTAGGGGATGGGGGAGGTCGGGGCTGCCTTGAGGCTGGGGCGGAGGGGCGGCGCCGGGGAGGGGAGGGGAGCTCGGGGCGGAGCTGGGCGGCACGTGGCAGGGGCGGGGGCGGAGAGGGAGGAGGAGGAGGAGGAGGAAGAGGATGGGCAAGAGGAGGAAGAAGAAGAGGATGAGGAAGAAGGTTAAAATGACCTCCTAACCTTTTTTTTAAGTAATTCCGCCTATGTCCTCAAAGTTAACCGCCGTTTGCACTGTGGATGGACGGTCACTAACCCGAGGGGCACAAGTGATAAATTAGCAAGTTTTGAGGGGCACAACTGATATTACCAAAAAGATAGGGGCATAACTGAAATTGCGATATCTCGGAGGGGCACAAGTGATAAAATCCCAAGAAATAATGCACAAAGATGAATGTGATGATGTGTCTACCAATGTTATTTTTGTGGGTTTTTAATTTTAATTTTTTTATTTAATTTTTGATTTTATATTTTTTAAATTTTCATTTTCAAATTACTGATTTTATATCTTTTTATATTTTATATTTTTTTATTTTCTTTTTGGAATAAGATATAAGGTTATATGGAATATATAATACAAGAGAGATAAGAGGGAGATAAAAAATGGGGGAAACACTCAAAATACAGGAAATAAAATGTTTTTTATTTTTATATTTTTATAATGTTGTAGTGATTTTTCCAGATTTTTCCTAATTTCTTTGGTATTTTTAAAGTAAAAAATACTAGAAAACAGTGAACTGAATTGCTGACCGAAATTAAAATGAGGATGAAAAATATCAAACAGTGTCCAAAATTCCTCAAATTAATTTTAGCACAAAGATAAAAAATAAGGAAAATTTCGAATCTGGAATTGTATTTTTAGGATTTTTGTAGAATTTTTAAGGTTTTTATGACGATTTTGGGGGTTTTGTAATTTTTAGGGGTTTTCTTTTGAAAGTTTTAATGAGTTTTGGTCTAGAGTTAAAACACACAATAACATCAAAATTTATTTTTTTGGAATTTTTAAAAAACGTTTTATAATTTTTATGTATTTTCTTATGCAAACAGTGCTGAAAATGCATGTTTTTGAATTTTTATAAATTTAAAAATGCAAAAAATGTGAAATAAAAATATGGTGTGATACTAGAATGCAACAGGAATCTATGGTAATTTTTTGGGGATTTTTGGAGTTTTATAGATGCATGATATAAATAGAGGCAACAAAGAGAAATTACACTACTAGCAAGGGCATATGTAAATATACAAACAACCAGGGGCCAATGTGCAATTTTCCACAAAAAATTATAACTAATAAATCAATATCCTGGATTAAATATAAATACCCAAACCCGGAGGGGGTTTACTACAAAATTTCCAAGCTCACGCGCATTGGGCACGTGACCTAGTAGGGGTATTTTTGCAATATTACAAAGTTCCAGGGGCTATCATGCAAAATATCCCAAAAATTACAACTGAAATAAAACGTTCCTGGTCTCAGACGAAATACACAAACCCACGAGGGGGTCCTCACAAAATACCCAGTCCCCTCACGCGCACAGGCACTTGAGGTGACGTGGATAGGACCTATATGCAAATAAAGAAAACTCGAGGGTGTAAATGTAAATATTACAAAAATTTTATCTACAGATGAATGTTTTAATACTAATGATCAAATAGACAAACCGGCAAGGGGTTCGGTGTAAAATACCCAACGCCTGGCGCATCCAACGGTTGAGGTGCATCCACTTGACATGTGTCGGCTCCAGAGCACCCGATGACGGTTCGCAAACGGATGACCACGATTAGATCTCCGTGGGGGAATCAGATGGCTGGGCTGCAGGGAGATCGAATGGCTGGTATGCTCTAGGAGCTCCAGCCTCGATCCGACGGTGATGGGGGCGAAGCAAGAACAGGGAAGCAGCGCCGGCGAGGCGAGTTTCCCTAAGCTCAAGCTCCGTCCTCCGGTGATCTCTGGGCTCCAAAAAATGGCTGGAGACGTCCTGCGGTCCTTCTCTTTGTCCTGGTGACTCCAAAACACCTCGACGACAGCCGAGGTTCTCGCTAGGAGGCGGCAGAGTTTCGGGCTCTAGGTATCTCCGACGACGCTCCAAAATGAGCCCTAGGTTCGAGTCAACGCTCTTTGACCTGCAAAAGGGGGTGGGCAAAATGCCTGGACCCCGCGATGGCGGAGAGGGTGCGAGAAAAGATGGTGAGAGGTGGTGGCCGGAGGTGCACTCCGGCGAGGTACTTGTGGAGGGTGATTCGATGGACGAAATGCGATGATTTTGGGAGAGAAATGATCCTAAGGCTACAGAGAATAAAAATACAAAAGAAATGAGAGAGAAAAGGGAGGTCCTCGAAGGTGGTTCACCTGAGGAAAGGGACCTCGACGCCGGTGGTCGGCGGAGGTGATTGGAGCCGCCTCGGAGCTCGCTCAACCAGCCTGAAGCTCGGCGAAGGAAGCTGTCACCTTCCTCGATCGAGTGGGCACAAAAGTGGGAGAAACGCTTGTGCAAGAGGGGTTCAAAATTGCCTCAAAAGTCAGAGGTCTGAATAAGTAGGGTTGAAGGACGTGTGAAGCGCTCCAAAGATCGAGAGGGAACGACGCAATCGTCGTCCCTCGGCCCTAGGAGAGATGGGGGCGTGCAAAACCAATGATCGAGGTACAAAAGTCATAAAGGAGTCGTCATGAAAGAGTGCAAGGTTTGACCTCAAAAAAATCGAGAAGAAGGGGTGGAAACGAGGTCTGACAAGGGGCATAGGGGGGAGGACAGCTAGTTGACCGAGGTCAACGTGGACTGTCTCCTGATTGGTCCACGTGGACCAACCAGGAAAAATCCCACGAAAAAAATTAGAATTTCATTGAAAATAGTAAATGATTTTATTATTTTTAGGTTATAAAATAAAAAAATATTTTTTATTTCATGAAGTATTTTATTACGATTTTTATTTATTTTTATGAGGTATAAAAATACAAGTTACCTTTTATAGGTTATATAGGTATATACATCTATATGTATTAAATTTTATTTTTATTTTATGTATTTAATTTATTTATTTTGGTGTATTATTTTAGATATTTATAAATTATTTTTATACAGTTAAATATATTTTTATTTTATTTTTATGAAGTGTTTTGTACACTTAATAAAATAGAAGAATCAATTATATAGGTACATTTATAGGTATTATACCTAGGTATTATATACAAGTATTTTATTTTAGTCTTTTCTTTAGGTTTTTATTCTTATTTTAATGTAAAAATATATTATGAATATTATTTACAAAATTATAAAATATAAAATTATGAAAATGAAGAGTAATAAATAAAATGAATATTTTAATCTGTACACTTATACAATAGGGGTCCAAAACTCAACTTTCAAACCGTAGCTCTGTCAAACGCGAAATCACCTTCATTAAATAGCTTATGAGAAATTATATACAATTAAAGGTGAGTTTGACGCATTTCGATTCCTTATTTGCGAGATGCAGGTCTGGGAAGTTGGAATCCTGGAATTTTATTCTGACCATAACTTTTTATCTGTACATGATTTTTATGTGAAATAAATTTTGTATTTTTTCTTTATGTAACTATCTACAACTTTCATGTACAAAGTTTCTTTATTCTAAAGATAAAAAGTGGAACCAAAAATGGGTCCCAAAATGTATAAAGAATGATTTAAATAAAATGTATTTTTATTGTATTATGGCCCTTATCTCCCTCTACTTTATTCCTTGTCGACCTTTTCATCTAGATGCCTAGGTCTCAGGGTTTCAGGTCATAAAATATTTACAATATTTTATTCCTTTTCTTTATTTTATAATTTTGGCTTTAAAAACCGCATTTTATACAATATTTACACACACATGCTTGAATGCTAAAGTGCAATAATTAAAGGTATTTACATGTATTTCCTAGGGTTTTAGAGGCCAAAATGATAGAATAAAGATGATCAAATGTGGATTCATCAATTAGCCAAATGAGAAATGTTTACCATCTCCTACTCTAGATGGGGATCATCTCTTAACAATCATTTGATGGTGCTAGATGAGTCCTCAATCAAACTCCATTGATATTCATCCAAGCACCAGCCTCTATGATTCAACCATTGAATCAACAATTGTATGATCATTAATATGTCCATGGTACATAACCGTAATTGTAAAGAGGGATCTTACAACGCATTCATTGATTTAATCTCTGATAGTGAGTGAAATAAGCAATAACTTTTATTGATAAATCAAATATTACAATAACATTTATAGTAGGAATGTTCTCCTCGGTCTCACATGGCTAACAATCTTCCACTAGCCCTGAGAACCGTTCTATTACAATCCTTAAACCCATGTTCATTACATGCTAGTCGAAAACCTTTTGCGTCAAAGGTTTGGTAAGGGGATGAACAATATAGTTAGTAGAGGCCATCTTGATGATGATGTCACCAGGCTTTTGAGTCTCCCAAATGATGCAATATTTCCTGTCTACGTGCTTTCTCTTTTGATACCATATGAGCTTCTTCACATGGGAAATGGCTCCCATGTTATTACAGAGTACGGGATAGGAGTATTAGAGGAAACTACGCCAAGTTCCAAAATGAAGTTGCACAACCACACCACCTCCTTTGCAACATCTGATATGGCAATGTATTCGGCTTATGTTGCTGAATTAGTTGTAATATCCCGCTTCATCCTTCTCCGGCTCATAGCACCACTGTTAAATAGGAACACAAACCCTCATGTCGACTTTTGATCATAAATATTTGACCAGAAGTCTGAATCTGTGTATCCCAAGACTTCGAGATGACCACCTTTATAGACCAAGATATAATCTTTCGTCCATCTTACATACTTGAAAATGCTCTTCACTGCATTCCAATGTTGTTCTCCATGGTAGGATCGATAATGACTTACCACTCCCACTACATGGCAGATATCTGACCTTGTATACATCATTGCATACATTAATCTTCCTACAGCTAATGCTTAGGGGCATCCAGCCATGGCTTTCTTTTCCACAACACTTTGAGGATTCATCCTTTTATATAGGTGGATACCATATCTAAGGAAGGAAACCTTTCTTGGAAATTTACATATGGAAATGCTCCAAGATCTTCTTAATGTACCCATGTTGTGATATTCCCAATATCCTCTTTTCTCGATTCTAAATAGCTTCATACCCAAGAAGTAAGAGGCTTCTCTAAGATCTTTCATTCAAAGGTATGGGATAGCCAAATATTAACACTGTTCATTATCCTTGTATCATTCATAATGATAAGCATGTCATCCACATAAAGCATGATGAACATAATGGCGCATCCACTAAGCTTCTTTTACATACACAGTTCATTAGTATTCTGCACAAAATCATAACTCTTTCCAGTTGTGATAAGCTTGTTTGAGCCCTTAGAAGAATTTCTTCATCTTGCATACTTTACCTTCCTCAGTTATGATTCCATGGGGATGCTCCATGTTGATATCCTCCTCAATATATCCAGTGAAGAAAGTCGTCTTGACGTCTATCTTCCAGATGTCGTAGTCATGAGATGCAACTATAGCTAGTAGTGCCTTGATGGACTTAAGTATAGCCACAAGCGAGAAGGTCTCACCATAGTTGATGCCTTCTCTCTGTGTGTATCCCTTTCCTGCGAGCTATTCCTTGAAAGTATTTACTTCCCCTATTAGGTAACCTTTTTCTCTTGATGATCCATTTACACCCAATGGGTTTTACCCCTTTATGAGAACCTCTAGGAACCATACACAACTCTTATGCTTGGAGTCAATTTCTAACTTCATTGCTATCATCCATCTATCCATGTCATGATCCGCGAGTGCTTCATCAAATGAAACTGGATCATTATCAATTTCATCTGACACATGGAATATGTACCTTTCAGGTGACACAACTACCCTCGAACTCCTTTGAAGAGGCACAAGTGTTACATCTTTATTTACTTCCTCAAATTCTAGTTCAGGAAGCTCAAAATGCTTAGGGGATTTAATGAGTTCATGTACTTATTTTTTGTCTCGACTTTTAAGGAAATCATCCTCCATAACTTTACATCTCTATAGATGAAAACCTTCTGGTCTCAATGTCAAAACATCGGTATCCAATACCATCTTTAACATACCCAATGAAGTAGCACTCACGAGTGCGAGATTCCAATTTACTTGCATCTACATTTTTTGCATGGACCCAGACATCACCAAGCAACCCCAAATCCTTAAGTTTATAACACTAGGTTTGATTCCATACCAAAGTACATGAGGAGTTTTAGGTGGACTTCCTAGGAATCTTGTTCAAGATATATACTGCAGTCATTACTACATTTCCCCAGAAACATAGAGGAAAATGTGCTTTGCTAATCATTGAACAAACGATATTCATGATACTCCTGTTGCGTCTTTTAGCAATACCATTAAGTTGAGGAGTTATAAGAGGAGTGAGATTGGAGACAATTCCATTCACTTTAAGGTATTCCTTAAATTCATCTGAGAGGTACTCACCACCTCAATCACATCAAATATGTTTAATCTTCGTATCGGTTTGGTTCACAACCAAAGCCTTGAATTCTTTAAACTTTTTAAAGGTTTCAAATTTATGATGTAGTGAAAAGTTAAACCCGTATCATGAATGGTCATCAGTAAACATCAAATAATATCGATATCCATTTCGGGTTGCGGTACTAAAGGAACCACATACATCGATATGTATTTGGTCAAGAATACTCTCGCATCATGTAACCTTGTTACGAAAAGGCATCCTACTCATTCCACCTCAAATGCAATGTTCGCATATAGGCAAAGATTGAACATGTAGAAAATCTAAGGGTCCATCCTTTATCAATCTATTGATTCTATCAACAGACAAATGATCAAGCCTTTTATGCCAAATCATATTCAAATGATTTCCATCCTTTTTGGTTATTTTAGGATTTTTATCAGCGATAGTAACATTCATGACATTTTCACCAATGCACAATTCAAAGAGTCCACCAGAAGTCAAAACACCATCCGCAATATGTTTATCATATCGATTTATGACTAGTTTATTACAAAATAGAAACGAATATCCATTTCTAACAAGGTTAGATATGGATTTAAGTTTCCTCCTGACTTCCGGTACATAAAGACACTCTTTAAGTAAAAGGACTCTCCCACTGGATAATGATAGTTTGCGAGTCTCGACGATGACTGCTACAATAGTTACCACAGATCCCAACTGGATGATTATCTCCCCTTCATCAAGATTTCTAGTTTCCTAAAATAGATGCAACAAATTGCATACATGAACAAAAGCACAAGAATCGATGACCCAACTACCTTCTCATCCAATGAGAAAATTGGTTTCAATGATGAAAGTAGATTTAATATATTCGTGGGCTTTACCTTTATCCACTGATTTCATGTAGTCTGGACAGCTACACTTCTAGTGCCCCAACTTCTTGCAGTTTTGACATAAATTGATTTTCTTTGATGTTGTCATAGGGGAAGCATTATAAGATAAGACAACACCTTGTTTCTTCTTCTTTCGCTTGTGAGTTGAACCCTTCTGAGAACCTTGCTTTTGACCGTGCTTTCCTTTGACTTGTGCAACCATTGCACTACTAGAGCGGCTATCTTTCTTTATCACTTCTTCCTATGACTTTAATGCTACCAATAGTCCATTATTATATAGTCCACTTTGCTCATGTGATATGTGACGACAAAGTTGTTGAAAGGCTTAAGGAGTGACAACAAAAGGAAGTCAACATGCATATCCGCGTCCATGTCATCCCCGAGAGTTTCCAACTCATAAAGGTACCCAAACATTTTGAGCACATGTTCTTTGACAGAAGTCCACTCTTGCATCTTGTAGCAAATGAGTTATTTCATGATATTATAACCCTGTGTGTAGTTTACATCACAGAACATTTCTCTCAGATTCACCATTATGTCATTGCAAGTGTTCATGTCTAAATGTTGCTCTTGAAAAACATTTGACAATGAACCTAGAATACAACACCTTGCAAAATAATGATCTTCATCATAACTTTCATTGAATTTGATTTCTTCTAGTGTTAGAGGGTCTATGTACTTGTCCCTGGATAACATATAAGAGGGGTGCTCTATAGATAGGACAAGATCCAAATTACGGATCCGATCCGAGTAATTGGTCTGGTCAACTAATTAACCTCTAAGAGCCTATTGAGATGGTGATGAATATGTGATTCGTCATCTTTATTCATTTATTTTAGCTGAAAATCCCTTATACAACATCTACATATAACACTAACTCAATATTCTTACTAACTTGCATCTGTGTAAATATTGTATACTTCTTACTAATTTTAACCTAAATTAAATAAATAAAGAAAGAAAGGAAAAATAAAGAAAATAAAAAAAAAGAAGATTGTATACAGGCTGACCCGAACCCCAAGAGAAGGTCAAGACTTGACCTGATCGACCAGGAATAAAGTAGGGAGAGACGATCCTTAAGAAGAAAATAAAAAAATTGTGTGTGTTGTTGTAAATACTTCTCACTTATTTTGTGTATATATGTATAAAACTAACACTAATTTATTTGTTCCTTAATTGACCTCAAATCTAATAACTTTAAAAACGAAAGTTGTAAATAAAAATGTGTTCTAATTAATAAAAATGATTGCACAATTAAATCATGTACAAAATAAAAGTAGCCACACTTGGAAAAAACCACTAAGCACTAATCGAAAGATCAATTCCGGCTCCATATGAACTTAAATTGAACCAATATCACTTCCATTAGATTCTAAATTAATTTATCTTCCAAATGGTTGTGATTTCATAATTTTTGGAGTTACGGTTGAGTCGGTTTTCTAGGGTGGTTTGTGCAATTTTCCCATGTATTTTATAAATATTGTATTTGTATATATTTGTAATTTATTCTTACTAATTATTTTGAAAGAGAGAGAGAGAGCTAATTTCATCATTTACCCTTGTATATAATGTCATATATGTATATAGTATATGTATATAGTTGCTATTTTTAATTAACCACATAAAAAATAAAAAAAATTACATTTTTTAATTCAAATAAATAAAGAGACGAAAATTCAAAAAAATAGATAATTTTGTAAATAGTTTTATCTCTTTTACTTTATCTCATGTCATCTCTTCCACCAAAAACATTCAAAAATTCATCTCTTAACTCTTTATCAAAAAAATTCAAAAATCAAATTTCATTCCATCTTTTCTATATATGTGGCTCCTTGACCCTCATTCCAATTTGATCAATCTTTAGAGAGAGGAGCCCGATCTCCGAGAGAAAATTTCGTCGAGGAAGTTGCCTAGTCTCCAAGCCATCCGTTGACAGCGAGTCGGCCTTGTCGAGGCGATCACGGTCATTTTCCGCTCCTATGGTGAGATCCACATTTTTCTTCGTACTTTTACCTTAGTTTAATCGTAGTTTAGTTCATCGTAATTTTTTATCGTTATTTTTATTTCTCTAGATCTTAAAAAATTTTCATCACGATTTTGATCCGATCCGACTCGATTTTTGATCTCACATTCTCGATCTCCACGCATTCTATTTCTATCGTCCACGATCTCTCAACTCTGGCCGTGTACGGTGATCGGAGATCGGATTCAAATCCCTCATCTCCGCCAAATCCCCGCTCATTTTCTGATTTGTAAATAAATTAAAAATATAAAAAACCATTTATTTTCTTTATCTCTAACGTTTGTTTTGCAGGACCATTAATAAAAAACAAAAAAAATTAAAAATTTAAAAAAAATTCTACATCCTGTTTTTTTATTCCTATTTTCAGAATTACAAAAAAAATAAATAAATAAGTTTTTTCTTTTTTATTAATGTTTACATCATTACAATAAAAAAATTTACAAAAAAAGCAAAAAAGGGGGAGGGGACGACCGCCCTCCAGGTGCCGCCGCCCCCCTTCAACCGCCAGACCGCCATGCGCGGCCTCTGCCTTCACCGGACTGCCCTCTCCTCCGCTAAGGGCAGCAGTGTCGCCCACAGCTGTAGAGCCTCTTCCTTCGCCAGTACGCCGCCCGCGATCTCCGTCAAGGGAGGCAGCCCTCTTCCAATCGACTCCAGTCTACCGCCCGCGCCTTCGCTTGCGTCGCCCTCGGCCCAGCCTCATCCTGCTCGCCGCTCCGATGACGCGACCACCCTCCTCCATCCCACAGCACCGCTCACCGTCCGCACAACCACCATGGCTCCCACTACCACTGCCAAAGCATGAGCGCAAGCTGCCCCTCGGTTCCACCGAGTCCACTGCCAACTGCCCGCACGTAGGTCCCCCGAGCTTCGTTGTATACCGCACACCTTCCGCGCCCCTCCGCTCGCCAACAACTATCGTCGCGATTCCCTCTCCACCACCACGCATCGCCACCCGCGCTTGACGAGGAAGAAGAGGAGAGGAGGGAGGCGACGACCCTGCCTCATGCCCTCTTGGTGCCCTTGGGATTGAATGAAAGAAGGAAACCCTTGTTAGGGTTTTGATTTAAAAAAAAAGGAATAGTTGCATCTTCATCCCCAGAACTTCCTCGAATTGTAAAGATGTCCCTACCAGCTCCTTATTGGGAAAGATTACGTTGAAGCCTTCAAACATTTCAGGGTTGCAGAAACATCCCCGCCTTCTCAAGTCACGTGCTTTGCACATATTTCGTGGGTAAATTGTGTTTTCTTCTTCGTACTTTATTCTTGTTACTTATTTAATGCAGAAACATTGAATCTTTGCAAACTAGTACCTGAACTGCATAACAATAATTTGCCTGTGCTTTTCAATGAAATAAATTTTTTTATCAGTCCAAAAATCTTGCAAAAATTGTTCTATGCTGCTGATGTGATTCTCTTCTTTGCATAAAAATTTCATTTCATTTTGTCATCGTTTATTATTATTAAAAAATCAAAAACATGTCATTGTTCCCTGTTTGAAATTCCAAAATTCATAAAAATTCAAGTATTGTTCCAAAAATTTCAAAAAAGTTAGAGTAGAATCATTTCATTGTCTTTTAATTTCTGACCAATTTTCATGCATTATTTCTCTATAAAACCGAAAAACTTGAAAAACATCAAAAATCTTCCAAAAATCATATAAAAATCAACCAAAATCCAAAATTAGTGATTTCAGTTCCTGTTTATAGATAATTGCTTCCAGCTTGTCTTAAAAATAATTATCAGGACTTTTGGGCTTAAAATATTTTTAAGTTGTAAATTACTTCAGGATGTGCACATTTTCACTTTTTCTCACTGTTTGATTTTAGAAAAATACAAAAAATTCTGAAAATTTCACAAAAATTGTCAAAAATATTTCAAAACTTTTAAAGCCCAAAAATATTTTATTTGCATTTTTTGAGTATTTTTGATAAATTGAAAAATTAGAAAAAGAGTTGGTGTGTGTATTTTTTATCATATGAATATTGCTTCATGTTATTTTTGAAAATTTAAAAAAAATTGCAACATCAAAATCACTGAAAATTTGAAAATCAGAAAAAAATAAAAGATAAAAAAATCACAAAAACCAAGGATAGTTGTCCTTTGGATTCTTATTTTCTCTTAATTGATTTTCGATTAATTGAATAACCCCTCGGAATTGTAGCCTCTTTGTGTTCGACCCTGTCCGCAATACAGGTTAATAAGTAGCAAAGATAATCAAAAAATATTTTTTGTTTGTCACGAGATTTTATAGATATATACGACACTTCTACCATTAATTTATCCGTCTCTGAGATTTCGTGCGCAACAAAATGACGTTGTTGCCGAGGAGGCACGGTGAGTGTAGTTAAGTTTCTCTTTTGACCAACTATTCTTGGTTGTAAATATTTGTTTATAATTTGCCACATTAATCCATTGTTCATATCCATTGCATTCATTTCATTTTTTTCTCATATTTGATAATTGTTTTTCTTACACATTCTCTTTTCTTTTTCTTGCGAGGGCCCGCGGAGCGAAGGAGGCGATCCTAGGAGAGCCAAAGCATCCAAACGACGTCGAGGCGGTTTGATTCTTCACCAAGCTGCAGGATAGCGTGAGAAGAGGAGAAGAAGAAGTGGAGGAGACGGAAAGAGAGAGAGATAGAGAGAGAGAGATTTTTTTCTAGCATTTGAACTTTGTAAACGAACATTCATTTGTTGTGGGATCTGTTTCGCCAAGTGCCGATGCACTTGGGGAACCTCACCGATTTTGCTTTCATTGCTTTTATTTTTCTTTGTTTTCCGCGGATTTCGTGAGCCACCTATTGATTGCTTTAATTAATTCGCTTGAGCTAGGTAACTAATTAGGTCCAAACTCCCTAAACAATAATTTCTGTGTCTATAGAGTAGAGCGTAATTTAGACTTAGTCAAATTAACTTGTTCTTGCCCGTTAATAGAAGTTATAATCTAGGACGGTTCACTTGCATCATATAGGTTAGTTTATTTTTTTGTATTT
Source organism: Ottelia alismoides (assembly GCA_037367405.1). Lineage (NCBI taxonomy): Eukaryota > Viridiplantae > Streptophyta > Magnoliopsida > Alismatales > Hydrocharitaceae > Ottelia > Ottelia alismoides. Next base: position 616,655 of record JAZKJV010008709.1, read on the forward strand.
AAATTCTGCATGGATCACTTGCATGTAGAGTACCGGCGACAAGGTACGCATCTCTAACCCCCTGCATGCATCATCGTTTTTAATCACGCATTGGCATTTCTGATCTCCTTCCTTGTTTTCACTCACATAAATTAAAAAGGAAATTGGACACTCGGTAGGAGATTCTTTGAAAATATTTTAACCAAGTGACAACTTCCTAAAATTTGGGATTGCTAAAGAAAACTCGACCCTAAAATAAATCTAAGGAAAAATCATTGTTTTGGGGAGAGTAACCCCCTCATTGTATTCGTTTTAACTTGCTCGTACAAGCTAAGGTTAGTGCCCAAATCCCATAATTCAACTTAAGTGTTTGTACAACTTTGTGATTATCACCTAACGCTAAAACATACAAGATTAAGAGACCGAACCTTCACGATCTTCACATTGTGTTGAGTTGGTGAATTGGGGGTTTGTATTGTGTTTGATTGCATGTATGCATACTAGATCCTAATGTGCATTTGCGCCTTTTTCTCCAATCTTTTGACTTGACCCTCGTGCTCTCTCATCTTTTGTTTCGAAGATGGTCGACTGGAGTTATTTTAATCCAACCTTCGCATATACCTCATACCCTCCAGTTGATTCACCTTCCCTTTTCCAGGAGGACTTTCCTCCTGATTTTTGTGCTTATCCGCCTAACCCATTATTTCAGGAGTCGGAGGACTTTGATTTTCAAGCACCCTCAGTCAACCCACCCGATCCTGGGATTTTGGAGTCACCTTTCATGGTTTCCACACTTGATAAATTGAACCAGATGATGGAGCATATGAATTCAAGGATTTCCAATCTATTTAACATGAATGAGAGCCAGAACGCTGCTCCACTATTTGAGGATATTGATTCACTTGAGGACAATCATGAGAGCTTGAAATAACTCAAAATACAAAATAATGAAAAAAAATCAAAAATCCAAAAAGCATTCGGGAGAAACGATGTTGATCCATTTTGTGAGGAGAGGACCCAAATGCCCGATCATTTACCTACACAGCCATGTCCCAACCTTGACCCCGAGGATTCCACTGTATAGACTACTATTGGAAATCCTCGTGTAAATGCTGATTCCGACCTCCTCCCTTGTATGGATGAGGTACAAAAATTTAAAAAATGTTGACTAAGCCCGAAGTAGTGGATACCCTTCATGAGATCATTAAAGCGCCACTTCAATAGGCCATGATAGATTTATCTACTCCTCAACACAAGAAGAGAAAGCGAAGGAAAAGATCTGAGCATTACATCTTGACCATGGCCACTGCCTACGCCATCTCTCACCATCCATATTTTAACAAAGGGAACACTGCCACACCTCTTGTGAGTTGCTCCATATCTGAATATTCTTGTGATAACACTCTCCTTGACGGCGGTTCGTCAATTAATATAATACCTTTCTCTATGGTACAGTCTCTTCATGTTGGGCCTCTCAAGAAAACTAGGATGATAGGTCAATTTGCTGTTGGATTTATCAAGAGGTCTAAGGGTATTCTAGAAAACGTTGTCATTCTAATTTAGGGCATGAATTTTACTTCGAATTTTGCTGTAATGCCCATGGAGACCTCCACCCCTGTGGAGCACCCTCCAATCATCTTGGGACGGCACTTCCTCACCTCTGAGGGAGCCGTTATTGATTATGGTTCAAGAGAGATTCGCTTCCGTTCTGATGTAGGGAGCGATGTGTTAATCACTTCACCCACTATTGTCTAGAAACCCGCATCCCATGAGAGCCCGCCCGTGTTAGCCAACCCTAAGGACTTTGACAACGATGATACTACCAGAGATTCTTGTTGTATGATGGATGATACTGAGACCCGAGAATTCCTCTTCAAAGAGGAGGACTCGGAAAGCATAGAACTTGGAGTTCCCCCTTCTGGTATGTGGTGATGCATTGATGACATCCGCGGAATTTATACGATAGACACCCTAGAGCGGAAGGCAGACTCTGAGACTAGACAGGGCGGACATGATTTGACTACTTTAACTGATAAGTCCATTCCTATTCACCGTGATTCAGAAGAGACCGATCAGGCCAAATTTAATTTGATTGCTTTTATAAAGGAATTTGGGCCTTTTGATAAAGATGATGATCCGGTAGAGGCTCGCCAGGCTGAAATTGATCCTACTTTTTGTGATAATGATTTCGAGCCATTTTACTTTGATGTTTGCGAGACTTCCCAGGTAGGACATGAGCACACTACTTCCAATAACCGATTTAGGCTTGCACAATCTGAAACTGCTGAGGATACATTCTTGGTCGATCCTACTCAGTTCATATCTAATGATAACCCCAATATAGACCTACACCTTGTCAAATCCATACCTTAGCGGTCCCGCAAGAAGGTTCATTTTCGACCTTCTTAACCTTTGTAAATCCACTCCTCTTGTATATCCTTTCGTTTCACTCTTTCTTCTCCCGTTTTATCATTCACCCCTTTTCCGTATGTGTGTGTATATTCGCTACACTTAGGATGTGCTTTATCCTAAGTATGGGGGGTGAAGGATTTGTGTTGTTCATATTCGTCCTGTTTATCACCCTTGTTGTTGTTGCCTATACTTAGGGATACTCTACCCTAAGTATAGGGGGGTGATGTTGTTCATATCGTGTCTTTATATTTTTGAGTCTATACATTCTCTTCATCGGCTTTCCCCTTTGTACATTCTACTATACTTAGGATTACTTGATCCTAAGTATATGGGGGGATCACCAACTTCTCTTCTTTTTATCTTTTCTTTGAGTCATTATAGCATAGGAGTCTTTTCACTTTTCTATACTTAGCACGAGTTATGTCTTCCTTTTTTGCTCTCTGATCACTATGAGGACATAGTTCGAGCTAAGTATAGTGGGGTGTCGTATATATTGTATATATACTTTAGACATAACTCGTAAATATGTTTATTTTGGGGGTTATGTGTACAATTTTGTAAAATCCACATGCGTTAAAAAAACAACAACAAAAATAAAACAAAAAACCACAAAAAGACCATCAAAACAAAAAAAAACAAAACAAAAAAATTCCTTATACATACTTGTATATATTTTACTAACCCTTTTTCCTTAAAAAACTAACTACAAAACCAAAAATCTATAAAAAATTGCATAATTAAAAAAACCTTTCTTTCGCATCTGCATTTTTTCTCCAAAAATCCATAAAATGTTCAAAATTAGAAAATTGTAGAAAAATGTTCTTTTCACATGTGCATAAAAAAACTCTCTGCATTGTTCATATGTTGCATTTGCATGTGCATTTTTCAGGACAGTATTGATATTTAAACTATGTCTGGAATAAAATTGAAGAATGGAGCTTAGTTGGACATTAATCCACCTAATTTTCAGAGGAACATCATCGAGAAATAGGATTTTAGAAGCTTCAGGTCTTTGACTTAATTCTTTGAGTTCCACATGACATTGTGCAGTGTTTGACTCTTAGTGTCTAACCTGATCTCTTCATTCTGGGTACAACTCTGGAATAGGGAATTAATTTGTACTCCTGCACTATGCACTTAGCTCAACTCAGATGGGATGTTGGAAGACTGTGTGAGTTTCTTTTCTGGTGGCGTGGAAATCTAAAGACCGAAGTACGGGTTGAAATAAAGCTTCGGAAAAGCAATGGACGACTGGGCACAATTTTTTTCTAAGACCCCAAAACATGTACGGAACAAAAGATTCTATATCCGTAGGGGCACAACAAGATCCAAGCAGAACCACCAAAAATCCAAATACAAAGAAGCCACTACCATATAAATATCTGACAAAAAAGGTCCAAGCTTCAAGAAAACCTGCAGATCTTGGTGGAGACTTCGCTACACTAGCCAGCTTCACAAGGAGAGGTGACTACACTAGCCACCCTCCAGTTCTTTTCTCATTCTTCTAACTTCTCCCCCAATTCGATTGTGAACACAGCGCGACAGACCTTAGAAGGAAATACACGACTCCCCGAGGATGAGTTACTAGAGAGGATATTTGCATGGTAGTCTGACATTCTGGAGGGGAAGAGCTGAAACCTTTCAGACACATGAGTCGATTTTTCAATGTTCATAGGGTATACTTTAGGAAGAGGATTGATCTAAGATGACATATGAGCAGAAACTGTGACAATGATGTGTAGAACTTGAAGGCTGTCGATTTTAAAATTCTAAGTCTCACAGAAGTTCCGACGCACTAATGATCTAAAGGTCCGACAAAGCTCCAAACTACAATTTTATGAAGATAAGTTTAGTACTCGATATTGTCCTACTTTCTTTATTTTCCCTTTCTTGTTCTTTTTCTTCACTTATTCTTTCAAATAAGTGTTTGCTAAGGGACTAGCAAAGGTAAAGCATATGGGGATGATGAATCTGCGATTCGTCATCTTTATTCATTTATTTTAGCTTAAAATCCCTTATAACACCTGCATATAACACTAACTCCATATTCTTACTAACTTGCATCTATGTAAATATTATACACTTCTTACTAATTTTAACCTAAAATAAATAAATAAAGAAAGAAAGGAAAAATAAAGAAAATAAAGAAGGAAGACTGTATACAGGCTGACCCGAACCCTGAGAGAAGGTCAAGACTTGACCTGATCGACCAGGAATAAAGTAGGGATAGATAAAGGTCCTTAAGCAGAAAAAATGTGTGTGTGTTGTTGTAAATACTTCTCACTTATTTTGTGTCTATATGTATAAAACTAACACTAATTTATTTATGCCTTTATTGATTTCAAATCAAATAACTTTCAAAACCAAAGTTGTAAATAAAAATGTGTCCTAATTAATAAAAATGATTACACAATTAAATCATGTACAGAATAAAAGTAGCCACATTTGGAAAAACCACTAAGCACTAATTGAAAGATCAATTCCGGCTCCATATGAACTCAAATTGAACCAATATCACTTCCATTGGATTCTAAATTAAATTATCTTCCAAGTGGTTGTGATTTCATAATTTTTGGAGTTACGGTTGAAAAGTTGGTTTTCTGGGGTGGTTTGTGCCATTTTCCCATATATTTTGTAAATATTATATTTGTATATATTTGTAAATTATTCTTACTAATTATTTTGAAAAAGAGAGAGAGAGAGCTAATTTCAGCATTTACCCTTGTATATAATGTCATATATGTGTATAGTATATATATAATTGCTATTTTTAACTAACCATCATAAAAAATAAAAAAATAACATTTTTTAATTCAAATAAATAAAGTGACGAAAATTCAAAAATATTAGATAATTTTGTAAATAGGTTTATCTCTTTTACTTTATCTCATGTCGTCTCTTCCACCAAAAAAATTCAAAAAATCATCTCTTATCTCTTTATCAAAAAAATTCAAAAATCAAATTTCATTCCATCTTTTCTATTTATGTGGCTCCTTGACCCTCATTCCAACTTGATCAATCTTTAGAGAGAGGAGCCCGATCTCCGAGAGAAAATTTCATCGAGGAAGTTGCCTAGTCTCCAAGCCGTCCTGTGGCAGCGAGTCGGCCTTGTCGCGGAGATCACGGTCATTTTCCTAAGGTGAGATCCACATTTTTCTTCGTACTTTTACATTAGTTTAATTGTAGTTTAGTTCATTTTATTTTTTTATCATCATTTTTATTTCTCTAGATCTTAAAAAATTTTGATCATGATTTTGATCCGCTCCGACTCGATTTTTCATCTCACTTTCTTGATCTCCACGCGTTCTATTTCTATCGCCCACGATCTCTCAACTCCGGTCGCGTTCGGTGGTCGGAGATCGGATTCAAATCCCTCTTCTCCATCGAATCCCCGCTCATTTTCCAATTTGTAAATAAATAAAAAAACCATTTATTTTCTTTATCTCTAATGATCGTTTTGCAGAACCATTAATTAAAAAAAATTTAAAAATTTTAAAAAAAAATTCTACATCATGTTTTTTATTCCTATTTTTGGATTTACAAATAAATAAATAAATAAAGTTTTTCTTTTTTTATTCTTGTTTACATCATTACAATAAAAAAATTATTACAAAAAAAACAAAAAAGGGAGAGGGATGGTCGCCCTCCAGGCGTCGCCCCCCCCCCTTCAACCGCCAGACCTCCATGCGCAGCCTCTGCCTTCGCCGAGCTGCCCTCTCCTCCGCCAAGGGCGGCAGCGCTGCCCACAGCTGCAGATCCTCCTCCTTCGCCAGGCTGCTGCCTGCGATCTCTGCCAAGGGCGACAACCCTCTTCCAGACGACTCCAGTCCACCTCCCCCGCCTTCGCGGCGCAGCCCTCGGCCCAGCCTCGCCCCGCTCGTCGTCTCGGTGCCGCGACCACCCCCTGCCATCCCGCAACACCCCTCGCCGTCCGCACCACCACCGTGGCTCCTACTGCTGCCACCAAAGCATGTGCGTCGGCCGCCCAGCACTTCCACCGAGTGCACTACCAACGCCCGCACGCAGGCGCCCCGAGCTTTGTCGTACACCGCACGCATTCCGCGCCCCTCCACTCGCCAACAGCCGCCGTTGCGATTCCCTCTCCACCACCACGAGCCGCAACTTGCGCTTGATGAGGAAGAATATGAGAGGAGGGAGGCGGCGACCCTGACTCCTGCCCCCTTGGTGTCGTTAGGATTGAACGAAAGAAGGAAAACCTAGTTAGGGTTTTGATTTAAAAAAAGGGGGGAATAATTACAAATTCATCCTCAGAACTTCCTCGAATTGTAAAGACGTCCCTACCAGCTCCTTATTAGGAAGATTACGTTGAAGCCCCCAAACATTTCGGAGTTGCAGAAACATCCCCGCCTTCGCAAGTCACATGCTTTGCACACATTTCGTGGGTAAATTGTGTTTTCTTCTTCGTACTTTATTCTTGTTACTTATTTAATGCAGAAACATTGAATCTTTGCAAACTAGTACGTGAACTGCTGAACAATAATTTGCCTATGCTTTTCATTGAAATAAATGTTTTTATTCGTCCAAAAATCTTGCAAAAACTTTTCTATGCTCTTGATGTGATTCTCTTCTTTGCATAAAAATTTCATTTCATTTTGTCAATATTTATTATTATTAAAAAATAAAAAACATGTCATTTTTCCCTGTTTGAAATTCCAAAATTCATAAAAATTTAAATATTGTTCCAAAAATTTCAAAAAAAATAGAGTAGTTTCATTTCATTACCTTTTAATTTATGACCAATTTTAACGCATTATTCCTCTATAAAACCCAATAAAATTGAAAAACATCAAAACTATTCCAAAAATAATAAAAAATTCTATAAAAATCCAAAAATAGTGATTTTAGTTCCTGTTTATAGATAATTCTTCTAAATTTCTTAAAAATAATTGGCAGGAATTTTGGGCACTGAAAATATTTTTAAGTTGCAAATTACTCCAGGCTATGCACATTTTCGCTTTTTCTCACTGTTCGATTTTTATAAAAATATAAAAACATCTAATAATTTCACAAAAATTCTCAAAAATATTTCAAAACTTTTAAAATCCAAAAATATTTTTTTTGCGTTTTTTTGAGTATTTTTTTAATTGAAAAATTACAAAAAGAGTTGGTGTGCGTATTTTTGATCTTGTGAATATTGCTTCATGTTATTTTTGAAAATTAAAAAAAAATGCAAATAAAAATCACTAAAATTTTTAAAATCAGAAAATAAAAAAATAAAAGATAAAAAAATAACAAAATCTACGGATAGTTGTCCTTTGAAATTCTTGTTTTCTCTTAATTGATTTTCGATTAACTGAATAACCCTCAGGAATTGTAGCCTTCCTGAGTTCGACCATGTCTGCTATACAGGTTAATAAGAAGAAAAAATAATCAAAAAAATATTTTTTGTTTGTCAAGGGATTTCGGGAATACCAACGACACTTTTTCATGCGCAACAGATGGTTCATGGACTTCCTTTTCTGAATTTAAGAATGCACTATATTAGAACATATGAATAACTATATACTCAATAGAAATTCTTTGATTAAGGATTTTTAACCAAATTACTCTTTCCCTTTTAACTTTGAAATTTCATTCCCTTTATCACCTTCAAATCAAGTGATATCTCTAGGAAGAACTAGGATCTCCTTTTCTACCTTAGTTACATCCCATTAATATGAGAAAATACAACTTGGGTAAATAGAAGTGGGAACACATTATGCCTTACAATTCCAAATTGCATTCCCAATTTGATCTTTAACACCTAGGCCCACCACCCCTAAGGAGATGTTGACTCGTTGTTAATTGAACCAACCGCCAACAAGAATAACACTTGCTATGCTCAATCTAATATTGTCCCAATAATATGAGGAACTGATATTGGGGTCACTACGTATACGAACTTACTCTTTTGAGAAGCAAAGAATCAGATCTAGATGTGCTTGTATGCAGGAGTTGCCACTTCATACATGCTTCTTCTACACACAATCCCTGGTGATCGAAGCCTTCGCCTTGAGGGGGACCACGGCTGTCACTTGTGTGATCCTCCACCTCATATTCAAATTCTAAATAATTATCATGAATCAAATTCACATATTAATTCTCCAAGGGAAATACAATTAGAGCGTTTTAATTAGATTCAATTATTTAGTCATATTAAATTAATTATCAATCCAATTCAATAAACCAACAAACTTGATTGTTACTTGAAGGATGGTATAATCTCAAAAATACATGTTATTCAAATTTTAATAATTATAAAAATACACCATAATCTCTTCAAACATTATCCTTTCCTTACCCAATGTCATGGCCAATACTGACAGGAGTGGGGCAGACCTCTTACGGAGCAACCTGCTACCCCAACACTCCCTAACTAGATACCATATCTGCCTCAGTTCAGGATAATACGATTTGATCATTTTGTATTTGAGATGATAATCGGTCTTTAAAATGAAGTTATACCATATAATAATAATAATAGTAATAATAATAATAATAATAATAATAATCAAAACTATCTTGATTAATATTATAAGGAGATATGCTAAAAAAATCCCCAGTCCTATTCAAGTAACAACATTTTGCCTGTAGAGATTGTCCTACAACTGTTGTAGGATAAATTAGGGTTTTAATAAACATCCATTCATTGGTGATTGATGTTCAATCAATTATTTCCATAAACAATGATTAATCAACTATAAATCATGGCAAATTCTCAATTTTCTTGATTGACATTGAAAGATAAACAAATTAAAGAAAGAGATCCTGATGATCCAATCATCATCCAACCCATCTCCACTAAATATGGAATATCTAAGGAAAACAGAGCAGGAATCGCATGAAATAAAATCATGCAGTTTGATGGTTTGATTAACTACTTAATGCATGTGTTTATTTCATGTTTCATGGTAGGAAAATTGCCATAAAAAATAGGTTTTTCAGGTCTGTGAATACATGCAAAACATTTTTCATATTGGGAATTATTCGAATCAATTTCAAACACTTTTTAGAACAAATTAAAGGTTAGTATTTTTGGGATAAATTTTGACATTATAAATAAATTTTATTTATAAAATACATCCAAACATTGCATAAAAAGTCGGTTTTATGTCATCAAAAACCGATTCGAATCTTACATCTTATGCCAAAAATAATGATTCTCGCGCATCCAAAAAATGAACCATGATAACTTAGGGATTTAAATCTCATACAAGACCCAACCAAGGCTCTGATAACACTTTAAAGTTTTTAAAGAATCCTTAAGCATATCAAGTAAGCATGAGCATCGCATCAAATATGATCGAGAGTGACTAGTCATATTAGTGGCTCGGTGCAATAAAAGTTTAAAAAAATATATTAAACGATGAAACCACATGATCCAAGAACACTTTCATATCATTTCATGTAAATAAAATACTATATAAAGGAATACCTCCTATGGCGTTGTTGTGATCAAGTCTCTGAATAAAGACACCTCTTGTCTCAAACCTGATATGTCAGAGGAGACGCTTACGAGCACAAAGATGAATTGTATGCATCTCGCAATCCAAGTCGTTGATCCAAGCAATGGATCTCCTCATATCATCTCACGAGATCAAGCATCTTCTTCAGGAGTGAAGTGCATCGTATGAGACAGAGATCCACGAGTAGTCGAAAAAGCGACACAACAATGATGTGATGATGGTGGCGACCACCTCTCTAGGATTAGAGTGGACAACCACTTAAGATAGAGAGAGGGTGGCATGGTGCTTGAGAATGAGAGAGAGAGAGAGAGAATTTGTTGTTGTAACATGAAAAGCAAGGTTTGCATCTTCTTATATAGTATTTTGGGAGTCCACGAATCTCAATCTATGGACGTCACAAAATCAATAGATGAGACTGATTTGTGTTTCTTTAATGGCGATGATTTTTTGTGAAAACACAACAACAATAAATTTAATTCAATTTAATATATGTTGAATAATTAATATAAATTAATTTCAATTTAAATAATTATTTGTGGAGATAATTGGGAAGGAGATTACAATCCTTGCATATAAGGGGGGAACAACCACCCACGCAATCCAAGCAGGACTTGGTGGTCGTCTGCCACCTTTAGTCGGTAGGTGGCCATCTTCTTCCAATTTCATGAGATTACATTATCTCATGAAAATCTCCAATATTTTACAACAACATTTGTTGCAGATTATCTTATAAAAATAATTCATTATTATCTTGTGAACATTGCAATTATGCCATTGGAAATTTATTAATCACATTCACAATCCAAAATAAAGTGTAAATTATATTTTTCAATTAATTCTCTAATGTGAATCCAATTCACAATTAATCAAAAAATATAAATTATTATAGGTTCTCTCTAATATATTATGAATCACATTTATAATATATGAATAATTTGGATAGTACCATCCACATTATTCTTATCCATAATAATTAAATCATATTTAATTATATTGGATCATCATTCTCATGCACCTACATAATATGAATCGAATTTACATTATTCATGATAATTAAATCACATTTAGTTATCCATTTCTCAATGGTTGATATAATATAACAGTAGAATTATTCTCGAACTCTTTTAAGAATAATGAGCTTTCTCCGCAGATACTTAGAGATAAGGATATGGCATTTGCCACGTATAGTGACTTGGACAATGAGATCACATCTCAGATCCTGATCTCATGGACCTCTCATATATGCCTGGTTAAATCGAGGCCGTAAATCTAATCTTCTTATTGCATCTGAATCACATTCAGATCAATGTCTAACATTTGGACCAAGATCATATCACTTCTCTAGTGAGAGGAGTCACTAAAATCCAAACCTGTTTCATCACTCCCTCGGAATGGAAGCGTCATGGTTATACAATAGTTTATAATCAAATAACCCTTAGGTATTCCAAATCCCTACACATCTCGCATACTGGAAGACCTCTAGACCTGAAGACATAGATCAAGTTATATTGTCATCTTTAAGGCATTATCATCTTTAAGGCTTTATCATTAAGATTCTCATTCGGTCAATGGTAGGTTGTATCGATCATATGTTTTTCAAAAGCATATCATACCTTCAAATGCTTTTCATGCTTCCAAAGCACGATGACAAAGAATGGCATTTGATTGGTCCCAATACCTCATGAATGAGCACATATCTTCATATTTACATGTGAACCTATATGATACCTTTGAGAGATCATATCTTACATATGCTCTCATATGCACACCACCTTGCCGATGTATAGACCTTGATTAGTCCATCAACCTATTGGTCTCCCAAATGTATATAATTAGACATATATCAACACATCTTTCTCTGCTCAGAGGATGCGTTCCTATATCGTGACAGTATATGATATAAGACTTGGTTATCTCGATCATGTTAAGACAACTCTTTAACCTAACAAATCTGACACAACCAAATATCTATTCCCATGAAGAGGACCTGCATTAAGAGGTTAGTTAGTGATGAGGGCTAAATCCTATTCGAGTTAAGTGATTAATTACAGGTCATTGTGACTCATTTCATTGGTAAATTCACCCCAAATAAAATTGTTTTCTTTTTGGAACTTGTATACAAAAATACATTGTAAATAATAAAAATAATTGCAAGTAGAATCATTATATAGTTTGTAAAAATAACACTTTCAAAAAGCAAAAAAACTCCACTTGTCATATCAATATCTTCTCCATAAAAACTCCAAGAGGCAAGCTCACTTTTATTGCACTCAGAATAAAATAATCTCTAGAATGGAAGTGGTTTAATAACAATCGGTGTTAAGAAGTGAAATGCGACTTTTGGGGTGCTATTATATACTATACGAATGTATATTATGTATGTAGTTTTATTTTTCTTGTAATCTAGTATAAATTGTATTTTTAATGATTTATATATATTGTGTTTGACTTATATAAAATACAAATAAAAATGGCAAAATAAAAAAATAATTAACAAAAAAATCATGTATATTTGTATAAGTATCATTGTGTATATTGTAAAATACCCTTATTTTTTTATCCTAATAAATTACTTCCTAAAAATATAACAAATATACTTTTAAAATCATTATAAGATGTTGTAAACTAATAAATTATCAAATTATATGTATAATTGTAAAAATAATGTATTGAAAATACAACTGTTTTATATAGAATTGTACAAACCTATGAGTAACAGGGTTTATTTATATTTAGCCTTGTATTTAACTTAATTAAATAATTAAAAATCACAATTAAAAGATAATACTAACATATTTTATATTCAATACTTTTTTATTTGAAACAATTTTCTAATTTATTTTTAATTAATTTCATTTTTTCCTTATTTTTTCGTTTTCTATTTTTGTCTTAATCGGTCTGCCTTCTAATTGGTTGAGCCCGGGTCTGTTGACCTGGGTCAACTTCCCAATCCTCCAACCTAGCCCGCTCATTTCGCTCGGCATCCCTACATCTCATTTTTTCAACCATTATAGTCACTAATCGCCTCTGCATTCATCTCCTTTCTTCTGGCCTAATCAACAGACTCCATCACCTAACAATCAATTCTGCCCTCTATGCCTCGGTTCACATGATATTCGAATTCTAAAACTTGTTGGACTTACTCCTATTTATAGATCCAAATCCTACATGCGCATGCTAATTGGTTTCCATCCAGTTTTGCACCTAAGGTTAATAATGGGAGGAAGGCAAGGTTATAGTGAGTCTTCTCCCCATCTGGGAGCGCCAGATTTCATGAGAAACATGATCCAATCTACGACGTTGGAGTTCCGTCATTACATTGATGTTTCTCCTCCTTATGTCGTGGGTCAAGGCTATCATCATTTTTCAACCATATGTTGGTAATTAGGTATATTTTATCTCTTTTTTCATTTTAATTTTTCTTTCAATTCGTGCTTTAGTGTAATTTCATTCATCCTCCGTCAAGCTCTAATCGTGCAGATCAAAGCTCCACCATGCACCAAATGTCCTTTTTGACCTCTGACTAACATCAGCGAACCATATCCACCCTCTTGTCATATCGTGATAACCTCCAGATCGCTCCAGATCCAGAGTTAGACCTCCTTCCTGACCATGACCATTGGAGGCCTCCATCACTTCCATTTTGCTTTCTTATGCAACTAAAAAGTTGGCTGTAGTCTTTGCTCGGAGAAAGGGAACTAATTTTTGGTGCTGGGAGCAGAAGAGGAGATTTAGATCACACATGGGAGCAATGAGCAGTTGAGAACCTGAGAGACCTCCAGATCTGTTATCGGAGACTTTCAGACTTCATAGTCGCATCCAATCGATGAAGGAGAATTGCAGTAGTGAGTAGACGCCTTCAGGTGGTGATTTGAATGGATATCTGCTTAGTTCTCATCGATCCAAACTCATTAGAGTGTACCTTCATAGGAGTTCATCCAGGCCTCTTCCACACCATTTGATTAATAACAATGCCTCCAGATTCAATCATGGCCATCTAAGAATCCCCAAATCTCAGTCATGAATCTAGACTTCTGGATAAAATCTAAGCCATGTCATGCACCATCCTCAATGAATTTTGCATCTAATCCCTTCCATTTCTTTTTTTCGCAAATAATTCCCTCTAGAGAAGAATGTTAGAACCTCTATGCTTGAATAATTATATTATTATCCTTTTTGAATTAAAATATCGTGAACAACAAAAGATGTTCTGGTAGTTTGCAATAAAATCATATATTAGATTATTGCTATTTCACCTTCGAGTTTTTAATATTTGCAGAAAAGTTTGTGCCAGTGCGACTCATGTGCACTGGCACACGCTTGTAGTGGGAAATTTGCATTTTTCGTCCCATATTTTCTTATTTAGTTATTGTTTTACTCCTAAAAATAGAATTTTTTGCAATTATGCACCCATAAGTGAATCTTTTTAATTGTTTCTTAAACATGCTTAATAAATAGTAAATCATCACTAAAAATTACATAAAAATCATCTTTCTACTAATCTACTTTATTTTCCCAAAATTTAGTTTTGCATTTTAATTAGTTTTATTATCTTTATTTTTCAGAAAACACAAAATAGTCCCCATTTGAGTTAAAAAATCAACAAAACTTCGAAAAATGTTTTGAAAAATCCTAAAAAAATTGTCTACATGTTTTTTTTCATTTTTGGGTAAATTTTATTCGCAAATTCTTTATAAAAACAAAAAAATAACACAACTCCAAAACTCATAAAAATTGTAGGGAATCATATAAAATACATATGTAAAAAACTTTGTTTGAATTTAATCTTAAAAATTCATTTCTTTGATTATGCATATTTATTATAATTTTGATATTGATTTTTATTTTAAAAACATAGAAACAAATGTTGTACTTTCTGTTTTCTTGATTTCTTGTTTTTAATTAATTGAAAACCCAATCTGAAAATTCTCCAAAAATCACAAAAACTATATAAAAACTGTTAAAACACAAAAATAGTTTTCTTTGAAGTTTAAGTTTATTTTTACCTTATTTAAAAAACAAATTTGTTTCTTTATTCCCAATATTATTTTATTTGTTTTTTTTAAATTTAAAAAACATTTGAAAAATTAAAAATCGTTAAAAAATTAAAATTAAAAGGAATAAGAAATTATAAAATAATATATATAAAAAATGAAACGAGGAAAATCCACAAAACCTAAAGTAGTTTACTTCGAGTTTTTTTTCTTTTTTATTTGATTGAATTGTCATGTATTTAAATAACCCTCACGATTTGTATCGTCCCCGAGTTTCATCATGTACATTATATAGGTAAATAACTAGCAATTTCTCTTGCTTACATTTCTTTTATTTTTTGGCTTGAGAAATATATTTTTTTTGCTAAAGGATAATTAGGGTCGCATTGACACTTTATAATTCAATAAAATTAAACCCATGATAATACAAGTTCAACAAATGGTGTTGTTGTCGGGGAAGCATGGCGAGGATATCTAAGTTCTTGTTCTTTTAGCATGTTATTCTTGGATTTTGTATATACTTGTTTGTTTCTCTTTCTTTTTGTCTATATTTTTGTAACTTGTCTCTTTATTTTCTGTCTTTCAATTTCAGTTATTTTTGGTTTTTCTTTTTATCTATATTTCAGTATCTATTATTATGGATTCGCATCTTATTGAGGAGGAAGCAGTAATATTGAATACTTTGTGTTGTGAGGGAGATTACACAATGCTTGTAGGATTCAATTTGTCAGACATCGAAAGCTCCTCAATAACAGACTTTGAAATTCATTTAAGATCCTTTATTCTTGCTCTTCTCAATTTGTTATTCATACACTGTGTTTTTTGTTTGTTTGTATATATTTTTTGTTTTATTATCTTCTTTTATCATTGCCAATTTTTTCTCTTCATACATGTAATCTGACATATCATTTGTTTCTCTCTTTCTTGTGACGTCCTGACGATCGAGGGTGGTATTTCTAGGAGCGTCAACACACCTGAGCAAAGCGGAGGTCACTCGTTTCTTCAATGAGTGGCTAGAAATCTTATGTGAACAAAGCAGAAGACTTGGGGGATTTTTTAGCAAAAATTGTGCACGCAATTTTTTGTTTTATTTTTAGCTTTTTTCCCATTTTTTCTTTCGTAAAAAGTTGTAATTATTCATTTGTCACTTACTGCTTTTTTCCCTTTTCCTAAGTCCATTATAAACCCTTGTGGATTGTAGGATCTTTTTCACCAAGTGCTGGTGCACTTGGGGGACGTCACTGGTTTTTTTTGCATTGCTTTAATTTTTATTCTTTTTCTCACGATTTTCGAGTGCTTAAATCCTTAGAAGTATGTTGTATTTCCTTTACTGAACCAAGTAATCAATTAGGTCTAAAGTCCATAAAATAAAGTTGTTCACATAGACTATATCATAGGATTTGACTTAGTCAATTTGTTTAGTTCTTTCCCACTAATAGAAGTTACAGCTTGGGATGTTTTCATGCATTATTATGGTTGGTTTAATTTTTTTTTTATTTTTATGTGAGAATCATTTTACATGTAGACTACTGGAGCAAGATACACAATTCTTATCTCATGCATGCATCATTGATTTCCATCACATCGGCTTTTCCGATCTCCTCCCTTGATTTTTTTTCACTTGAGATATAAAATGTATTAGAAAATTTGTTAAATCGATTTCTTGAAAAAATTCCAAAAAAAGTGATAACCTACAAAGAGGGACTATTAATTATACTTGACCTAAAACAAAACATATCGATCAAATCCTTATTTTGGAGAGAGTAACCCCATCATTGTTTGCATGTGAGGATTTAGCCACAACGATAGAACCCGAATCCCTAGACTTGTGCCCTATGCTCCAGTGCATTACTCGTTGATGCATAGTTGAGATGCATAGAAAATCATCTTAGTGTACTTAGACTCCTATCTCCCTTTGGGCCTGATACTGAACTCGACAAGCGGGGAAGTCAGTTCCACTATTTGGGGAGGTTTGAGAACGTACGTTGGACGATAGCGGTGACTCACCCTGTGGGCTTGGTAGTAAGTAACTATTTTGTAGATCCACTAAACTTAAATCTGAAATGATAAAAGAACAAACTCTTACAGTCCTCACATTGTGTCCAATTGATGAATATGGGGTTTGTATTGTGTTTGTTTGTTAGTGTAAAGATTCCTCTGTGCCATTCACGCCTTTTCCTCCATTTTTCTTTTTGACTTAAAATCGTGTTCTCTCATCTTGCCTCTTGTCATTGAAGATGTTGCATTAGAGTATTTATTATTTGGTTGCGAGCTCATTTTACACTCTAGTTCGATCATCTTCTATTCGAGAATATTGATTTTTAGAGTATCCCTTTAACTCTACATCACTATTCTTTTCATCAATAAATCCCTTCTTTGAGATTGACTCTAATCTCAAACTTTCTTTTGAGACTCCCTCATTTCTAAGGACCAATGGGTGCAATATACATTTTCATAGACAAATTATGAGCACTTGATGCCACCGAAAAGCAAGAATACCGTGGCAGAGCAAAGGCAGATCAATAGTATGATGTTAGCTTCTATTCTGTCTTTTCAGGCATAGTTGACTAAGGAAGTTGACATCTAGGACAGATTGAGAAATATGATCTTCGAGCTGAGGAATAATATAGCTGATAGGATAGAGGAGGGTGAGCAGTTGAAACAAGGTGGAAATGGAGGAGGAGCAGATCCATTAGTTGAGCTAGTGGCTAAGCTCACACTTAAAGCTGCATACAATTAATGTTCAGGATAGACTAACGGATGTATTCAAATACCTATGACTCATGGGCATTTTGAGTTGAAGCATATGATTTTACCTTTACTCCCTATATTCCTCGAACACATACATGAGGAACCTTACATACACCTCCAGTAGTTTGACCATATTTGTAGCACTATACACTACCTAAATATTCTGTTAGAGGTAGTGAAGATGACAATCTTTCAGTATAATTTGATGGTCATGCCATTGCGTTGGGTTAATAATTTAAGGAGAGTTAGTCACATCCTATGATGAATTGAGGTCTGTCTTTTTGAGCAAGCTTTATCCTCTAGGACAACTTAATCAGTCGTTGTCATTGATAGCTAACTTCTCCTAGATGTACAATGAGCTGATTCACGAGGCATCAGAACATTTCAAAGATGTGACGAAGAACACCCTCTAATATACTCCATCTAATATACCAAATACTAGTCTTATGCGGAATTTCTTTGGGAGTTTGAGCATTGAAAATAAGAGATTGGTAGATGCCACTTGTAGGGAGTCCCACATCAATAAGGATAAGGATGTCCTCTGTCAGATTTTAGATGAGATAGCGGATAGCTCTACAACTCTTTCTTCTTCACGTGGTTTTCAAAAGCATCATGTACCCACTCCTTCAGTGCCCCACTAGGTGTCAATATGCAACATCTCACAATGTGGATAGGGTGGACAGTACAGATCTTACCATCATTGGGAATAACCTATTTAAAGTAGACATAATAGAAAAACGATTAAAATAGCTTGAAAAGTTACATGTTATCGAGTAGTGGACAAAGTAGTTTGATAAGCTAGACGAGATTATGAAGCATCTGGATCTTCTTGTCAGTACGATTCATTCATGACAGAGTGTAAGTGCCAAAGCCAATACTTCTACTTATGAGCAAACTTCTTCCACGACTTCAACATTGTAAAGTATAGGAGCACCATCCACTATTCACCATGTTTACTAGGTGCAGACACCAGATTAGCTCCCGCAGCATTCACCTGTAGCATATATTGTCTTGTACCACTAGGAGCATCCCTACATTTAGGAGCAAAAGTTTCCACCTCCACCGCGCATTGAGGAGGTATACGACATTTCATTTTACTAAGAAAGCAACAAACCTCATATATTTGGGAAAGGTTAATTGAGTTTGCAGATGAGATAAAGGCCCATCCTCCATTTTCAGGGAGGGAGATCACAACCCCAGCACCAAGAGATACATCCAAATTTTTTGTCTCCATCACAGTTCAAGAATTCAAGACATGGACAACATCAGATACAACCTGCGTATCATTACCAATGTTATTATCAGTAACAGTCTGCACAGGTTTGTACCCTCCTCCTTATAATCAGTCATAATACTCTGGGTATAAGCAACCTCCACAATAATAGTCTCAATGAAACCTGTTGTTGAGCATCTAGAGGCACCTTGGGTGAACCCAGCATTATAACAGCTTGCACTCATGATGAAGAGTATGAATGATTTGATTCAGATGATTGAAGAACTAACTAGCCTAAGTCAAAGCTAACCCCAACAACTTCAGACACAAGGAGTAGGTAGCTTGTGATCTATCTTCCCCCTGATACATGTATGACCCATGATTTTACTTGTTTATCTGACGTCATTCATCTCAGGAGCAGTAGGATATTGCAATCGCCTACACAGAAGTTGGTATTGTGAGATCGTGCCACTAATGTAGCTACACCGACTACATTATCTTCTTCACATGTTTAGAAATTCTCTAGTTTTGTAGAGCCAGAGCATGGACGATCACCATCTCCTTCTACTTCTTCACCACCACCATTACTAGCTGATTAATCTGCATTTCATCATCTTTATTCATTTTTTACTTTAAAATTCCTTATAACACACTAGTTAATTTCAGTAAATATCTTCCTTTACTAACCCTAATTCTTGTTTAAATACTATACATTTGTCACTTTTTTAACCTAAAATAAATAAAGTAAGAAACATAGGAAAAATAATGAAAACAAAAGACTGTATAGATGAAATAAATACAGGCCGACTCTAACCTCGAGAGTAGGTCTGTACTTGACCTAATCGACCATGGACAAAGTAGGGGTAGATAAGCCCTAAATACAAGAAAATCAAGAAAACGAACTCCTTTTAGTGTACATTCATCACCTGTATATCACTCTATATAATACATATTACATACTCTATTATTTTGTCACCAGACTAACTCCAAATGAAAATGTTTTCTTCTTGAAACTTCTACATAAAAATAATCTGTAAATAATAAAAATAATTACTAGAACAATCGGCATAAAGTTTGTAAATAACGACACTTTGAAAAAACCACAAAGCTTAAATTGTAAGATCAATATGTTCTCCACAAAAACTTTAAATTAACCTTATTCACTTTCATTGTACTCCAAATTAAATAATCTTTAAAATGGAAGCGGTTTCATGTAAAATCGGATTTAATATGCTAAATGTGGCTTTTGGTGCCCTATTGTATATTATACTTATGTATAGTATTTTTTTATTTATTTTACTTGTATTTTTATATAAATTGTATTTTAAATTATTTATATATATTATATTTAACTTATATAAAATACAAATATAAATCACAAAATTAAAATTAAATAAAAAAATTCATGTATATATTGTATATGTACAATTATGTATATTGCAAAATATAACTCCTTATTTACCCTAATGAATCATCTCATAGCAATAAAACAAAAATATATTAAAAATCCATGTAAAATGTTGTAAATGAACAAATTATAAAATTATATGTATATTTGTAAAAATAATAGAATAAAAATCATGGTGTTGTATATGTAGGTAATTATACCTTTGAATAACATTTTTTACCCATGTATATATTTTATTTAAGTCATTAAAAATTACCAAAAATAAGATAATTTAATCATTAACATTTTTTATTTTCATTTTTTGAATTCGTTGTCTGTTTTCTTTTGATTTATCTTTTACTTTCTCTTTATTTTATCATTTTTTTATATTTTGTCTTATTCTCCGAGCACTGTGATTGGTTGAGCCCAGGTCTATTGACCTGGGTCAACTCTCCAATAAACAACCCTCCCCGTACATTCAATGTGCCACTCGTCATTTCAAATTTTTCTATTCAATCCATAACTTAGATTATTTTTATTTCTTCTCCATGTAGTTAGCACTAACTCCCCAATCCATTACCAGATCATCATCTCCGTCAATCATGCCTCGGTTCGCTCACTCTTTTAATTCCACTCTCATTGAACCTATTCCATATTTAGACATCCCATTCACCTCCATTCATGGATGATCCTTTCCACCTTTCTCTTTGTCCGATATCAAGTCCAAGCAAGAGCTGATATGATAGAGTGGTCTTCACATTGATCGGGAGTGCATCGATATCATTGGAGACGAGATCAAGGATGTGGTCGGATCTCTACTGTGTTCCACTTCTTTGAGCATTCTCGAAATTAACTTCATCTGTCCACCCTTAGGAAACATATGTTAACTTCTCTTTGACTATCCTTTTCAACAATATTTTTCTTTCCATTATTTAACAAGAATCACGAGATCTTCATCTCCTCCTAAATGTTTGATTGGAGGTGATCCGAACAATCATTCTCTCATCCGGCTATTACTTATCCACCATAAAACCTTCTTAGTCTCTTTCCATAACCTGAACAACTCCAGATCATTAGGGATCTTGAGATCCGACTTCTTTTCTGACTGCCTTCGCTGAG
The DNA here is from genome assembly GCA_037367405.1 of Ottelia alismoides. Taxonomy (NCBI): domain Eukaryota; kingdom Viridiplantae; phylum Streptophyta; class Magnoliopsida; order Alismatales; family Hydrocharitaceae; genus Ottelia; species Ottelia alismoides. Next base: position 637,976 of record JAZKJV010008709.1, read on the forward strand.
TCATCCACTTTACTCTATTTCTAACTTTTCTACCTAATGAAGTTGGCCAAAGATTCCATCTTCGAGCACTGACTCACCTGCAGGATCCAGGAGCGTACTTGGTAGAGACGAGATAGATTTGGTGGTCCACTTGGAGTTGCATACTTTCTAACCTCCAGATTACATTCAAGCCATCATCAAGAATCGTGGAGCTATTGGGTCGATAGAGGAGCATTGTAGGCATGAATACTAACCTTTAGGTAGTGATTCTTGCAAAGATTAGAAGAGAACTATCCCATCGAAGCTCAATGGAGAACATCTTCTTCTGAGTTCTTCCAGCTCCCTCCATATCTGTCGGAACAAGAACAAGAAGCCTAGATCAGATAAAATGCCATCTAAAGAGACCCAATTTAGCACCGTTGATATGACCGTCCAGATTAGATACAGAACATCCAAGCACAACTACATCTCAACTGTTCGATCAGAGAATCAACACATCTCCATTGTATGATATGCCACGTGGATCGATATAAAAGTTGCAGTCCAACCTTGCTTGTTTCTTATTATGAAAAGAAGTACCCTTTGGTACTCACATAAGATTATTGTCCATTGAACTTTTGTATCTTATCCCTTGCTATTTAATTTATTTGCGTTTGAGTCAATTTTGAACTGAAGAGTGTGCATAGCACATGATTTTTGGGAACATTGCAATAAAAATATGCATGTTATGAGTTATCATCATGACCTAGGGAAAAACTATTTGCATAAATATTTGTGCTAGCGTGACTCACGTGCTCTAGTACGTACATTTCATGGGAAAATTGGATTTTTTTTATCTTGCATTTTATTTATTTGTTGTCGGGTTCGTAAAGCAGCTTTCTTTTCATTTATATCCCCATACATATTGATTTTATTTTATTTGTCAATTTAATTTCATAAGTAGATAATCATAATTAAAGATCCATAAAATATATGTTAATCTCCTGCTAATCTCTTTTATTCACATCAATTTTGGTTTTAAATTTTGATGATTTTATCATTTTTAATAACTAAAAAACTACAAAAATATCACATGTTTGCACTAGAAAATCATAAAAATATAAGTACATGTTAAAAAATTATGAAAAAAATAGCATGTACATTTTTTATGTGTTTTATTTTCTTAAAAATCTTCATTTCTGATTCTCATAAAATAAAAAATAGCAAATCATTGAAAACACTAAAAAAGTAATTTAAAATTATTGAAAATGCAAAAAAATCATAAAATTGCTTTTTGGAAAACTAAAAATATTATCTTTATGTTTGTGCTTCTTTATTTAATTTTTTATTTTATTTCCTATTTGAAAACCCCAAAAACATTTGCATTATTTTTTGTTTCTTATTTTTCTTATTTTTTATTGTTAAACATTCTAAAAAATAGTACAAAATCTAAAAAAATCATACAAATAATAAAAATTACAAAAAACACAAAAAAATTAATTATATTTTTTTATATTTTTTATATTTAAAAAAATACAAAAATGCTTCTTTGTTGTCATTTGTTTATATTTTCATTTTTCTTGTTTTCGTTTTCTTTCTTTTTTTCAAAAATTAAAAATAGTAAAGTTTAAAAATTCATAAAAAATCATAAAATCATAAAAAAGTAAAAAAATATTTAAAAACTAATAAAAATTTAAAAAGATGTAAAATCAATGCTATAGAATTCCTTCTTTGTAGCATAGAATTCCTTCTTTTCTTTCATTGATTTAATTACCCTCAGGATTTTTGTAGCCTCCCTGAATTCGATCATGTATGCTATAAAGGTAAATAAATAGCAAAATTCTCTTGCATACATTTCATTCACTTCTTTTGGCTTGAGAAATAAAAAAATATTGTTGATGGATTTTTAGAGTTTTAACGACAATGCATTCATTCAAATAAATTAAACCCCTAGATTTATGTACTCAACACTAGCATTATCTGAAAATATCCAAAAAGATAATAAAGGAAGATGCATTGATGAATCAGTCAAGAACACACTCGTCGCGGAGTCTTCTTCAGCACCAGTTAACTTAACAACCTATTTAGTTTTGCCTTTTTCTTCTTCTACCCGTGTATTGTATGACATTGTACAGACTGGTTCAGATCATCCACATGCATATGAGGATTTTGATTTTAATAAGATAAAGGAACAGTTTGATGTTTCTTCTGATTTTGTTCCATTTCCTTTTGCTTTAAATAAAATTTGAAAATATCAAAAATTTAAATATAACACTATATGATCTTAGAGTGGTAGAGATACTTTAGAGCATCTTTTTTAGATATGGCACTCCTTAGTACATGGAGTACATTCATGTAGTTAAAAAGGGAATGAAAGAAGAGTGTACTCAAAAGTGTCATCCAAAGCAAAACAGACAAAAGAAAACATAAAAGCTCATCTTAACCATGGCCACAGTTCATTCAATCAGCAACCTCCCTCCTATAAAGAAAGATAAGGAAATATCTCTCATCCATTTCCAGATTTTTTATCAAGAGTTTGTTCGAACACTACTTAATAGTGGATCCTCCATTAATCTCATGCCATCCTTGCTACTCACTAAGTTTGGGTTGGGGCTTCTTAGACCCATCGGGATGATACTTCAATTTGTTGATAGATCAATCAAGAGGCTGAGGGGCATTCTCGATGACTTTATTGTAATGGTGCAAGGAATGAGATTCCCTCTTGACTTTTTTGTCATGTATAAGGATACCTCTGCATTGTTACTCCATACCAAGATAATACTTGGTCAGTGGTTCCTTCGAATGGCCAAAGTGGTAGTTGATTATGGTACTAGAGAGATAACCTTTCAATCCCTTAGTGACAAGGTTAAGATAGAGACGATCTCAGATGCAGAGGCATCAGCACTACCCGTAATAGCAGATGAGAGAGAGAATTACAATAGATTGTGAGGATTGTGATTTTCTTGTTGAGTTTGAGATATAGATATTTTCACATATTTCATGGACACCCAGGGGTTCCTTTCCCTGATGGAACCTCTAGAAAGCATACTCGACATTAGCTCCCCTACCGATTATTCTGAGTTGTCAACTGATGGATCATTTAATCTATTTTTTGAGGATCAGTCTGAGTTACCTTTGGAGATACATTTGTATATACCTGAGATACATTACTTTGAGGATACAAATGTTATACTCCTACTGAGATATTTGAGATTTTTGTTGATAAGTTTTCTGATATCGTAATAGAGATAATTCATTGCTGATCTTTCTGGGACATATTTTGTTGAGCCTACAGTAGCCATGTTGGACAGTTCGCACAATGTAGATAATTTACCTTCTACTAGCGGAGTTGTTGATGTTGTTGTATAGTCGATTCAGACCCCAACAGAGCTCAAAGGTTTAGCTTTGACGTTGAAGTATTCCTTCCATGCGGGTGCACCCCAAATGCTTCCTATCATCATCATTTCGGAGTTGACCGACGACCAAGAATTTCACTTTGCTAAAGGTTCTCAAGAGAAATCTCAAGGCCATAGGGTGGAATGTTTCAAGTATATGTGGGATTAGTCTAGCTTTGTGCTCGCATCATATATACTAAGATGATGACAAAAAATTGTGTCATGTTGGTCTCTAAATATGAGTGTCTGGAATGTTGTGTGCCTGTTAGTGTCAGCATCATCTAAATATGAGTCTCTGGAATGTTGTCAATAAAGAGATTAGGAAATGGTGTCATGTTGGTTTTCTTTATTCCATTTAGGATTCCAAGTGGGTTAGCTCATTACATATGGTTCCAACGAAATCTGGGATTACTATCATGACGAATGACCGTGGTGTGGAAATTCCGACTGATGTACCCACCTCATGGCATGTCTACGTAGATTATCAGTGCATGAACTCAACTACCAAGAAAGATCACTTTACACTGCCACTTATTAATCAGATTATTGAGGTTTTGGTGAGGAAGGAGTTATTTTGTTTCTTAGATAAGTACTCAGGATATAACCAGGTTGCAATCGCTCTTGAGGATCAGGAGAAAACTGATTTTACTTTTCTGTTTAGCACATAAGCCTTTATACATATGCCCTTCGGATTGTGTAAGTCCCCCGCTACATTCCATAGGTGTATGTTGATCATTTTTGCTGACAAGGTTGGTAGGTTCCTAGAGGTCTTCATGTACAATTTCTTTGTCTACGGGGATAGTCTTGACACAAGTCTTACTCATTTGGATTGAGTGCTTCATCATTGTTGTGAGGTTAATTTAGTGCTCTTGCCAGAGAAGAGTCACTTTATGGTGACGAATGGAATTGTATTGGTCCATGTCTTCTGCAAACATGGTATGGAGGTTATCCCAACTAAGATTGATGTGATATCCAAGCTAGAACCACCTAAGAATTTGAAGTAGTTGAGGTCCCTCCTTGGTCATGTTGGATTTTATAGGCGATTCAGTAGGGACTTAAGCAAGATCTCCATTACTCTGACTGAACTTTTGTGCAATGATAGTGAGTTTATAGTTGATGAGAAAGTCCTCCTTGCATTTCATCAAATGAAAGAAATGGTTACTAGAGTTCGTGTCCTTCAACCACCTGATTGGTCTCTCCCCTTTGAGATCATGATGGATGCATCAGACTATGTAGTTGGAGCTTTTTTTAGGGCAGAGAAGGGACGGGATACCATTTGCCATACACTATGCAATCTATACTCTAGAAAAAGCACACCATAATTATACAATTACAAAGAAGGGGATGTTAGCAGTAATGTTTGCTTTAGAAAAGTTCCGCTCATACTTACTTGGTTCACATGTCACTATCTACACGGATCATACTACTATACGATACTTAGAGGCAAAGAAGGATGCCAAACCATGCCTTATTATATAGATCCTTTTCTCCAGGAGTTTTATTTAGAGATTCTAGATAAACTAGGTGCAAAAATTACTCTGGCATATTACCTTTCAAGGATAATAGATGTAGAGTCCTATGAGCAAATAACACTTCCAATTTTAGAGACCTTTCCAAATGAGACTATTTTATCTATGGCCTCATTCCCATGGTACGATGATATTGTGAACTATCTTGTCTCAAAGAAAGTTCCACAAGATTGGTTAAAGTACAAGGTAGACAGATTCTTGTCAGAGATTCATTTTTACCAGTGGGAGGATCCGTACCTAATTCATGAGGGTGCGTATTGTATCTGGAGGAGGTGCATTCCATCAGAGGAATAAACCAGTGTGCATGAGAATTGTCACAAATCAGAGTCTAGATGACATCATTCGGGAAAGCGCATGACATCAAAGATTTTTAAAATGAGATTTATGGTGGCCACCTTTGTTCAAGATGCTATATATTATGTTCGAAGTTGTACTGAATTTTAGAAAATAGGAGGAACCGCCAGTTCCAAAGATACCATGCGCCTGAGATATATCAAGATTTTAGATATTTTAGAAGCTTAGGTCATATACTTCATGGGTCCATTTCATATCAATAAGGAATTCTTGTACATCCTACTTGTCGTAGATTATGTTAGTTGTTGGGTAGAGGCTATCCCCACCCGAGCTACTGATAGTCATACTATTTGTTCTGTTCTCATGGACAATATTATTGCATGATTTGTGATCACAAAGATACTCATTTTAGATGGGTGAATCCATTTCGTCAATAGAGAGGTCAAAAAGCTTACAAAGGAGTACGCCATTAAGCATAGAGTTATGTCTCCTTACCATAGACTAGCTACTTGGCTGAGATTTCAAATAGGGAAATAAAATCAATACTTCAGATACTACATGTCCTGATAGGAATAATTGGTCCCAGATGCTTGACTCTGTTCTATGGGCTTATTAGACTACGTACAAGTTTATATTAGGTATGTCTCCTTATAGATTGATTCATGGAAAGCCTTGTCGCTTGCTAATTGATCTTATTCACAAATCTTTATGGGCACTCTGTGTATGCAATTTGGACTGTGAGAGATCAGAAAAAAGTAGGAAAGTAGACATATAAAGATTGTTGGAATTCTGATAATTCGCCTATGACAACTCATTGACATATAAGGAGAAAGTCAAGCATTAGCATGATATACAAATTTGGAGGAAGATTTTCTCCCCTGATCAGAATGTTTAGTTGTTTGATGCCAAATTGAAGTTGTTCCTCGGAAAACTCAAAAGGAAATGGTCAGGATCATTTATTGTTTGATTGTAGCGTTGTCTTATCAGGGTTGTCATCCGATACACCATTTGTTGTGAATGGACACTTGTAAAGCCATATCTCGATCACGATACATTCATGTTCATGTTAGATTCCATCAATTTGGTACCAAACGATGATTCTTTGACATCTTATGTGTTATACATGAGTTGATAGTATTTTGTATATATCCTTTCTTTTTATTCTTTCTTCTTCTGTTTCTATCAGTCACCTCTTTCAATGTGTGTGTGTGTGTGCTACACTTAGGTTGTACTATGTCCAAAGTATAGGGTGGGTGAATGCATTGAGTTGTTCTTTCTATTCGTTTATGGAACTTGTTGTTTTTGCCTATACTAAGTGATCCTTGAAGTATATGGGGAGATCCTTAAGCACATCGCGGAGGCATGAGAATCGCATCGTATGTGATTGGGAGCGACTAGTCGCACTAGTTGCTCGAGGCAGTAGAAATTAATTTTTTTATGTGATGAAGCCATATGATCCAAGAACACTTCTCGGATGGTTTCATCTAAACCACAAACAAGTATTAGGGATACCTCTTGAAGCGTGGTTGTGATCGAGTCTCTAAACGAAGAGACCTCCTGCCTCAACTCTGATTCGACGGAGGAGACGCTTGCGAGCGTGTGGATGAGACGCGTGCTTCTCGTAATCATGTTGATGATCCACGCAGCGAATCTCCGGATCTCATTACACGAGATCCGATGTCTTCTTCACAAGCAAGGCGCACCGAAGGATATGGAGATCCACTAGCAAAACATCCGGCAGCATAACGGTGACACTGCGACGATGGAGACTCTCTCTAGGGCTTCCATGGTGGATGACCATATGAGAGAGAGAGAGGGCGTGTAGAGAGAGAGAGAGTTTTATGTTCTCATGTTGTGTTGTGTAAATAAGAGCAAAGGGGGTGCCTCTCCTTTTATAGTATTTTGAGATCCATGGATGTCAATCCATGGACAACACAAATCCAAATGGCTCACATTGATTTGTGTTTCTTTTAATGGCCAAGATGTTGTTGGTAAAAACACAACAACAATTAATTTAATTTAGAATAAATATATATTGATAAATCAATATAAATCAATCCCAAAATTAAATAAACAACATATGGAGATAATGGAAAGGAGAGTGCCTCCTTCCATGTATATGGAGTGGACGACCACCCTTTCCTATTAGGAATTGGTGGTTGCCCCTTCCTTCCAATATGGAAGGGGCATCTCTAATGTAATCTTCTTAGATTACATCATTCCATGTATCTCCAGTTTTACAACAACAATTGTTGTAAATTATTCTACAAAAATAATTCATAATTAGTTTGTGAATATTGCAATCTTACCATTGGAAATTTGTGAATCACATTCACAATCCAAAATAAAATGTGATTCACATTTTCAATTAATTATCCAATGTGAATTCAATTCACACCAATAATTAATCAACAAATATAAATCATAATAAGCTCTCTCTAATACATTATAATCACAATTATAATATATTATGAATAATTGGATATTTCCTATTCATATCCATGCTAATTAAATCGCATTTAATCATCTTGGATCTCTATTCTCATGTGCCGAAATAATAGGAATCACATTCATATTATTTACAGCTTTGATAATTAAATCACATTTAATTATCTATGATGACTCTCTTTATAATATGAATCAACTTCATATTATTCATGATAATTAAATTACAATTGATTATAAATTTTCTCAATGCTCAAATATAATATCAACAATGAAATTATCATGAACTCTTTCAAGGTTAATGTGCTTTCTCCGCGAATACTTGTAGATAAAGACAGGGAGATTATATTCTTCCATGTATAGTGACTTGGATATTGAGATCAAATCTCAAATCCACATCTCGGGCCTCCCATAGATGCTTGATTAAATAAAGATTGCAAATCTAATATTCTCATTGCATTTGAATCACATTCAGATCAATGTCCAATATTTGGACCAAGATCAGATCACTTCTCTACTAAGAGGAGTCAGTAAAATCCATACCCATCTCATCATTCCCTAGGAATGGAATCATCATGGTTATACAATCATTTATGATCACATCACCCTTAGGTATTCCCAATACCTGTACATCCTGGATATTGGAAGACCCAAAATAAACCCGAAATATTAGATCATTTTTGCACTATATACTTAACGGCTTTATCAATAAGTTTCTCATTTTATCATTGGGAGTCGGTATCGATTATATGATTTCCAAAAGCATATATCATACCTAGGTCTTAATCATATACTTTCCAAAGGTATATATTAGACCTACAAATTCAGTGAAGTTTCCAAAGCGAGATGACTATGCACGGAATCTGATTCTTCCCAATATCTCACGAGTGAGCTCATGTCTTCTAGTTCAGTAATTGAACCTGTATGATCCCTTTGAGAGATCGTATTACTCATATGCCCTTGTATGCACACCATCGCGCCGATGTATAGACCTTGATTATGTCATCAACCTATTGGTTTGCCAAATGTACATACTTAGAAATATAGTAACACATTTGTCTCCGGTCAGAGGATGCATGCCTATATCGTGACAACATATTATATAGGACTTTGGTTATCTCGATCTCGTAAAGTCAACTCTTTGACCTAACTTATCTAACACTTCCGAATCTCTATTCCTATGTAGAGGACCTGCATTAAGAGGTCAGTTAGATATCAACCTTCAGAGAGAGGATTGCCATTTCCTCCTCAGGTTGGAGATCATCTCTTAATAATCATTTGATGATGCTCGATGAGTCCTCAATCTAACTCTTTAGATATTCATCCAAGCAGTAGCCTTTATGATTCAGTTATTGATTCAACAGTTGTATGATCATTAAGATGGCCATGGTACATAATCCTAATTGTACAAGGGACCTATTATGCAAATTAGTTATTATTCATTTCATATTAGGGAATGATATTTGCAATAACATTTGTTGCATAATGGCTCGCCGTGGGCTCGCATGTCCAACAATCCTTTACCCTATGTATAGGGGGAGTGATTTCATTTATTTCCTTCTTCTTTTACATTTTTTTTTCTTTTATCCACTTTCTTGTCCTTCATCTTGTTGATATACTTAGGGATCATTTACCTTAAGTATAGAGGAGGACAAGTCAAATCATTGAGTTTGTACATTCTTTTCCTCGATCTTCCCCTCTTATGTAGTGTCTATACTTAGGATTATTTGATCGTTAGTATAGGGGGGATCACCTACTTCCATTCTTGTTATTGGTTATTCTTTGAGTGATTATTGTATATATTCTTCTAACTTTTCTGTACTAAGCATGAGTCGTGTCTTCCTTTATCGCTTCTTGGTCACTACGATGACTTAGTTTGATCTATGTATAGGGGGTGTCGTATATATTATATATAAGCTTTAGCCATAAATCATACCTTTGTTTCTTAATAAATGACTGTTGTTAAAAATATTGAAAAATGATTTGTAAAATGATTAAGGAAATATTTTATAATAGGGTTTTGTAAAATTGATTTATAAAATATTCTGTAAAAACTTATGTAAAATTATTTGTAAAATTTGTTAGAAAAATATTTTTTTACATTTTTTGTAAAATTACTTTGTAAATTTTTTTTCCAAAAATGATTTGTAAAATATTTTTTTATCAAAATTATGTAAATTGTACAAAATGTTTGTAATTTTTTGTTGGAAATAAAATGTTGTAAAATCCCGTTGGTAAAAATGTTTGTTAAATGATTTATAAAATGTTTGTAACATAGTTTGAAAAGCATTTGTACAATTTTGTAAAATATTTTGTAAAATCTTTTGTAAATGTTTATAAAATTTTGTAAAATGGTTTGGAAAGGCTTGTAAAATTAATTTGTCACATGGGTTATCAATTACGGGAGGTATCCATTTGTTGTAAAATCCACATGTGTATAAAAGACTTAATTACCTATACTTATGTAAATAAAACTCCCTACTGTATGTAAAATTTTCTAATAAAATTCATACTTAAAAATTTGAAATAAAAACATCTAGTAAAATAAAAGCTTGCATAAAACTTGTATAATCTTTGTTTTTATACTTGTATAAAATCCTTGTAAATATATTCAATCCATTAACTCTTTTCTTTTCTTTCCAAAAATATTTTTTGATTGGGTTTACATGTGCATTTTTCAGAATGGTAATGACATTTAAATTAGTATAGAATATAACTGAAGAATGGAGCTTGGTTAAGAACTTAATCTACTTAATTTCATAGGAACCTTAAAGGAACTAGAGTTTGGGCTTTCAAATCAAGTGACTTAATTCTTTGAGATCATAAGGCTATGCTAATATGTCATCTTGATCGTTCCAAGTAAAATAATTAATAACACATGCATGACCCTTTTAGACAGCGACTTAACTTGGACAAGAACTGTACACATAGCTCAACATGGATGAGGAGTTGAGGAGGCAGAATCCTTGAACATGGGGAAACATGCGAGTGGAAGCATTCATAGTCACAATAAGTGTCTAGTGTGTCTCAACCTAGTTTAGTGGTGTTGACGTCTAACGAGGAGATGTTGTGGGTTGCAATGATGATTCAAAAAAGGGATCAAGAAGACTCCTTATGTACATTTCACACCTTTCCATATAATAAACAAGTAAAAAATGAAAAGAAATCATAAGCAAGGCATATGTTTCAAAGTCTTATATCAAGGAAGCCTACAACTAGATATTTGGGCGCATTGATCAAGCTTCAAGGATATGTGGCAACACTTGGCCACAGTCCATTCTCTTCTCTTCCCCCTCTTCTTGAGCCGGTTGTACTAGAACGTAGAAGGGAATACCCTACTCCTTGAGGAAAAAGTAGCTAGAACAGTGATTTAGAGTTACCTTGTTAGAGGAGGTTGTTTCTTTGTAATTTTTGAAGTGGGGAGATATATTTCACTAATACATTACAAGTAAAGATTTATAGTTGTAAGAGTTTGTATATGTAGACTTATTCTGACCTGACAATCGAGGCGACTGATGAACCCGCATTTGCCTGTGTTAATTTGGTGAAATTAACATTTAATGTGAACATTGTAGGCATGCAATTTGGATTAATAAAAAATCACTAAATTACTTATCCAATGAAAGTGAGTGGTGAAATGTTTACTTTACTTGGGCAAGCCCATGGTCGAACTCAGGGAGGTCACTATCTCTTTAGGTCAATTATTAGGCAATCTAGAGGTTAGGTTTTCAACGAATATTTTTTTGGTATTTTTAATTGCAATTAATGTATGAAATGCCAATTTGGTAACGTTCGTTGACTAAAATGCAATGTTTATTCAAATGACGTCCAAAAAGTATGAAACATAGTCAGAAGATGAATAATGATGAAATTAAGCTAATGAAATGTTTTTGCAATTTCCTGATGTAATATGATATAATTACAAATAAAAAATGCAGACTAGGTGATTTTGAGAAAATCCATTTTAATATCAAACCAATTTACTTCTCGGAATAAAATTATACCAGATGAGTCTAGGTGAGAACTGACCAAAAAAAATTCTAAACCCTAAAAATAATGAGTTTTCAATCTATTAAAAATCAATTAATTAAATGAGCATTCATTTTATTCATACCTCCATATGCATAGAAATGACATGAAATTTGGGCACAATCTCGAACACGAAAATATCTATCCAATATGGTTTTCTAATTCTTTTGGAGAAGCAGATAATTTCATATCAATAGAAGAGCAGGCAGTGGGCAAAATATGTAATTTTCACTTAAATATTTATATTAAAAACCCCATGGCTCCTAAAAATTCAATCAATCATCCATAAAGATAGAGCATTAAGTGTTCTACAATATACAATATTTAAAATGATAAAATGATGAAAAATGAAGTATCAAATAAATATGCAAACACATGGGAGTATATGTCAAACAGAAAAAGAAAATAAAATTCAATGCAATGAACATGGACTAAGATGAAGATACCTTGACCCGGAGGGGGTTGTATGTAATTTCTCCACCAGGGCACGTGCATGGCACGTACCTACTTAAGAGGCGAGGGTTTAGATGTGATTTACAATATATGTAGGGGCCTTGGCATAAAGTTCTAAACGTTTATGTGCATCACATGTATGGTCCAGCTGGTAGGGGACTTCTACTATATAAGCAGGACTTCAGGGGCCCTTGACGTAATTTTCTCCCTCCTTTTCGTGCTCGACCAGTGGAGAGCGGACCAGGATATGAGTAATACCACCTGAGGTGATACGTGCGAGGATGACTACGCTATGGTGCACATGCGACAGGGTCGATGATGGAGGAGATGCTTCAATCTCCAGGTGACACATACCCGGAGGAGGCAATCAGTGGTTGATGAAGGCTAAGCTACTGGCAGCTAGATGCACTCATCATGAGTGGAGCTCGATGCTGGAGATGGAGCGGGCCGACTATGTGTAGAGTTGGTTGCTGTCGGATCGATATCAAAGACGACGCTCACTACGTGAGATGGAGGACCTTCCTAATTGACACACGACTTGATCTGATCGTAGTAGTATCCTAAGGTTTGAATATGTCTCTGGTGAGGTTGCTGAAGGAAGAGAGATGACATTTTCAACGACAAGGAGTGCAAGGGTGATCGACGAGGCAGAGGCGCAGGCTCGTTTGGTTACTAATGTGAGGGTTCAACCAATGGAGATGCTAAAGGTGGGTTGACCGAGGAGATAGGGGGAACGGGGTGGAGGAGAGGGAAGCCCAGAGGGTGAAAATGCACAAAGAATAGTGAAGTGGTGGAGGTACAGTCATTAGTGGGAGAGAATGAACTGAGGAAAAGAAAGATGTATATGATAGAAGAAAAGAGGAAGAAGTAGAATGGATAAGGAGAAAGGAGAAAGAGTTGACCGAGTTTTGTTCGCCTAGAGGTAAAGCCAAAGCAGCTTGACCTTGGTCATCACCTCAAGTGCCTTCCAGAGGGCATGAAGCTCGAGTAGCTACTCTAAGCGTGGGAAGTTGTAACAAGGAGCTATGTACCTCCTTGGATCACATCGGTCAAGCACGGTCGTAGCCGCCTCACGACGCATCCCAGATGTTGCCACCTATATAGTGGTCGGTGTTAGTGGCTCTCATACTCCTAATGGCTGATGGTTTGTGAGAGATCGTGCTAGCGAATGTTTATGGTGTGTTAGCGAAAGGCTCAGGGGAGGTGGAGAGGAGTGAGTCATAGAGTGTGTGGGAGGGGAGAGTTTTGCACGAGGAGGAAATAACGTAGGTTGTTGAAGTTGGACGCAGGATATGAAGGAGGTGGGAAAGGGGACCGAGCGTGTACATGCAGTGGCACAACACGCGGGTGGTTGCAATTAGGTGCGGGATAGACGAAAGATATTGACGGAAAGGGTAGACGAGAAAAGAGTTATTATGTTTCGGGTAGAAGAGCGACGTGTCGTGGGTCCTGCGGGGATTGCTTAACTGCACGCACAAGGCACGGGGGCATGGGGATGAGATGCATGATGTAGTTGCGAGTACTGCCGCTAAGCAAGTAGGTAGTTGCCACAAGCAGCAGCCGAAGGAGGAAGAAGAGGGGGCTATGTGGCGTGCAAGGGCACAACCATGTGGCGAATATAATAAAAATAAAATTATTATTAATATTAATAAATAATAATTAATAATAAATATAATAAATAAATAAATGAATAATAAATAAATATTAAAATAAAATAATTAAGATAATAAATAAATAAAGGTAAATAAATAAAATAAAATAATGAAAATCATTAAAAGTTAAAAAATGGGGGTGACACGTCGTGGCTCCGAGAACCGCCACGTGTCATTCTTAGAAAATTCAAAAATTAAATGTAAATAGAAAAAAATAAATAATAAAAAAGGTCAAACAAAAAAGTGGTCAACGTGGATGTTGCTCGACTCAACAAGATCTACCGTGAATGATAAAAAATCAGAATAAATCAGTTGTACAAAAGTATTTTCTTGGGGTTTTTATAGATATTAAATACCAAATTTTTGTATTTAGCAAAACATTTTGTCATTTTTAAAATAAGATCAAAATCAAAATAAAAATCAAAGAAAATATAAGATAAATATTTACAACTTAAAGTATTTTTTGGATTTTTATTAATTAAGAAAAATAAAGAAATAAAATAAATAAAAGGGGACATAAGTTCAATATAAAAGGAGGGGCTCAAAACCCAAGTATCACATAGTACTCTATTTTTTTAATTTGATCTTGTTTTGAGGGTAATTGAACGCGTATTAATTCAAAAGTGATTAGAGGTCCATAGTAGACTGTATGGAAGAGATATTCACATTTTTAGGTTTTTAGTCTCAAACTAGGGTTTGGGTTTTATTGGTCAATTTTGTAAGTTAGTGTTTTTTGTTAGTTTTCCTTTATTGATGTTAGTAATATATGCAATATAGAGTTGATTTAATTCAGTTATGAGTTAGATAAAAATAAATAAATAAAAATAGCGAAAATATGGGAAATATATATGCGATATTTACAAGTGAATTTGGCTTCTCATTTAATGCCAATATGCATGCTAAAATGCATAGATTAATTGTAAATGCAGGAATGGGAATAATGAAAAATAAAAGAAGAAATGCAGTTAATTAATCAGGAACAGATCTATATTTTCAACTTTTATAGTTATTAATCAGAGATTCATCAACCCCCTATATTTAAACTTTGCTCATCCCTGAGCAACTAAGAATGGAATGCAAAAGTGAAATGATTTTGGGTTCCACAACAAGGTCATGAACAAAAAGTGAAAATGAAGCTCTACTCGAACTTTGGATTAACAATGTGCCAGAACCTTATTAGGGATTGAATTTAAGACCTAAGAGCCTTTAAGTTGTACAAGTTTTATTTAGGTGCCCTCAGCACTCTGGTCATAACAAATCCTCATACGCAAATTCTGATGACTATGAATCTTACTTGTATTGTGTACGTGAAATATATCTCTCCACAACAGAAATGGCAAAGAAACAACCTCCTCGGACTAGGTTACTCTAATTCCTCGGTCTATAAACTCTTTCCTCGAGGAGCATGATATTCCCTTCTAAGTTCAAGTGCAACCATCTCAAGAAAAGGGGGCAGAGAAGAGAATGTATTGTGATCAAGGTAGTCACATATCCATGGAGATTGACCAGTTTAGCCTAGTCTCCAACTGCAGGATTTCGTTGTATGAGACTTTGAAGCATATGCCTTGCTTATTCACATTTTTCTCCGACAGAGATTTTTTTCTTCGTTCTTTTTTTTTTATATATACAAAAGTGTAACATGTACATAAGTAGACTATCCCTCTTTTCAAGCTTTATTGCAACCCACAACATGTCGTCGTTATACGTCAACACCACTAGACTAGGTTGAAATGCACTACCCTCCCTAGAGGAGGATGGATGTTTCCACCCATGTAATACTCCAAGCCAAAGTATTCTAACTCTTCACCACATCATCAATGATGAGCTACGTGCATGGTGCTAGTCCAAGTTAGCTCACTTTCTAAAAATGTTCGTGTGTGTGAAATATTCTACTTAGATCAATAAAGATGACATGTAAACATAGTCTTGTGGACTCAAAGAATTAAGTCGCTCGACCTGAAAAATCTTAACACCAGTTCCTATAATGTTCTTCTAAATTTAATTAGATTAAGGTCAAATCAAATCCATGCTCAACTTCTATTCATAACTTGGTTCATAACCCACTAACTTTCCACTTTGTGTATGCTAGATATGCAAATGAAATGCAGATGACATGCAATGTATACGAATTAAGTGCAAGAAATGAATGCAAGGATGATATGCAAGAGTAAACAAGAAGCCCATTTTTTTCAAAAGTTTTAATTAAAAGTTCTTGGTATACCTTCTATTTTACAACAAATTTTACAAAGGTATTCTTTACAAGAATTTTACAAAATCATTATACAATATGCATACTATAAAAGTATACATGTATTTTACCAACCCCATAATATATATTAAAAATACATTAAAGTACGAGATATGGATAAAGTATGTAATATATACATGCCCCCTATATATAGAATGTGTTATGTCCTCAGAGCATGAGAAGCGAGGAAAAGACATGGCTCATGCTAAGCGTGAGAGTTAAAATACAAAGGTAAAAAAGTTGAGCCACTTCCCTTCACTTAGACTTTGATTAGACTTAACTGTGGAAGAAGATCAAAAATGGGGTAGTCTAGGTTAAGAGGAGAAATGGATGATTAAATACAGGGTGGGCATCGTTTCTCCCTATACTTAGGCTCTGGTCAGCCTAAGTATACGACATGAGTAACCGTGAGAACTGATGAGATCTGGAGAATATATAGAAAATAGTGAAGGAGACTATACAAGATGGAGGGAAAATGTACAAGAGTGAGTGAATCTTCTAAGATGCTAAATCTTGATGCGTCAACAATTGTCTATTCACGACTTTCACCGTCTGCAAGATAAACTATCTCTACACTCCATTCCTATTTACTTTCTTAACAACCAAGGGACTCGTCCACTTCGATTAGAGCTTCCTGTGGAATATCTTCAACCTGGCATTAAACAACCATACCTTTTTCCTAGGGACAAAGTCCTTGCACTTAGTGAGTTGATCAAGCCATCTTTTTACATTGTCCTTATAAATCAAATTGTTGGCATGTGCCTTATTTCAAATTTCCACGAGCTCATTTAAGTTCAAGTCACGATAAAGCTTCCCTAGGCGACAACTCCAATTCATATTCTTAATTACAAATCTGAAGGTACTCGTGTCGTGATCTCCGCCCCTCCTCATTGCTGACCATTTGAATTCCCGACTGCTTCGGGACAACATGAAGTGGGACCACCCACTTGGAGTCAGAAATAAGGCATATAAACCATGCTTTGCACTATTTCTATATCGTGTTCCTCACTACATCCTGTAGATTGGGGTTAAGTCTCCTTAGGAAATCATGGGAAGGTCTCACAATATCTTAAGTAAAAATACGGTGCGAACAAAGAGCAAGCTTGATCTCCACAAGATATGACACTATCTAGCCTATTGCTTTGTGTTTTCTCTCTAAGAACACTAACAACCTAGACTCCTTTTCTAAAGACAAGTATGAGCTAATGATAACATGATATCTCTCTGTGGGTACCACAAGAAAGGCATACTTCAGTATAGGAGGTAGTGACTTCATTTTTGACAATGTGGTGTCATGAAGAAATTTTGGCTGAACTGAATCTGAATCTGGTTGCATGTTGCATGGAGGTGGGCTAAGATATGTACTACTTGCCACCAACTCAGTAATATCAGAAGATAAATCACCAATGAAATACGATAATTCAGCCAAGCCATGTTCGACTCTTCATCTATATACCATGATTGTTCCAAAGGGGATGGAACTAACAGATGTTGTTGGATCTCTACGTCATCATGGGAATAGGTACATGCATCCCTCACAATATCAAGCAATGCACTATGTCCTTTCCAGATGAAAGTTTCTTTCTCTATCTTGAATGAACTTGTCTCCAAATCTCAATGGTGATAATCATTCTACGATTTGTCTCTAAAGATGAGTACTCTGTAATACTCTTTGAATCATGTTGCTTCCATTTTGTCTGCTTCATCTAAAGGTTCACCTCTCTGCCTCGAGAATGGAACTTCATCATTCCCGTACCATAGTTGAAAGTTACGCCCGCGGTCCTAAGGAAGGGCTGCCTGAGAATTGTCAAAGATACCATATAATGATTAGGGTCTCCATGTCTAAGACTGTGAAGTCAACCTGATATTTATTCATGTCAAATGATAAAACAACGTTCTTCACTTCTCCCTTAGGTCTCTTCATTGAACAATCTATGAATTAGAATAAAGCTCTGGATATGTGAAGTGGTCCCAACTCCAATATTTTGATATACCTCTAAGGGAAGTATGTTGATTGAAGAACTGTTATCTAAGAGAGCGCATACAAATGCAATGTCGTCCATAGTACTCTCCACATAGTGAGCACCCATGCTCTTTTCATTAGTAGTTCTGATTCTTGAGACAATAGGTTGTTGGTACTCACAACGCATGAGTCTTCACATATTGGTTTAGTTTAATCCTACTAACCCTAGTAGGTGTGCATCTTACCTTAAGGTGTTTCTGGAATGCAAGATGATTAGCCACAAACTCGTAAAATGGCACCTTAACTGTGATATTCTCTTTACAAGATCATATTATATTAGGGTCATCTTTCTGAATCTTTTTGAGGCGCTTTCCTCCCGTAAGAGCATGGGGGAAAGGGATGGAATCAAAGGAAATAGAAGATGAAAAATTTGAATCATGAACTGAAAGATTGTTCTTTGATTTAATGGAAACAGAGTTCTTCATATATGAATCTTTTTATGTAACAGGGGATTGAAATCTAAACTATCTACTATAGGTTTTGGAAAAGAAGCTGTAGTAGTATCAGCCACAACCTGAGGTGCAAGGTCCTCCATAAAATCCACCATGTTGTTGATGCTGCATTTGTACTCTCTTTCTCTTCCTGGATCCTAGAGAAAATATCCTTGGATGATACTGATGGGGCCCCTGAATATGATGCCTCTCATCCTCGACCTCTAAAGACTCCGCAGGTAGAGCTCCAGAGAGGCCCCTCCTCGTGTCCTTCACTCAGTCAAGTATAGTCATGGTCCTTTTTCTCCTGCGTGACAAATGGTTAGCCTTGTCACACGAAAAAAATCTCATGTTCGTATATAGGAGATGCTAAATCATATACCTGACTAAGATGCTCTTAAGAACCTGATCGGCTCAATCTATTAGGGTTAGGTTGAAATTGGATTGGGATCGAGGTAAAGGGTGCATATTGCGTGTCTCTCCATTTGGACTAGCATTTGGCATCCACCTATAAGTCATGAATTTTGTTCTGATAGGAACGAAGTGTTTCGAGTATCTACTAAAACTATGAGTCCATAGGACCAGACAAAGAAGGAAGTGGTAAAAACTGAGAAGAATAATGGGAAGGCTAGTCCTATTGGCCGGGGTACTACCTTTTCTGTTGGTGGTGCTTGGGCATCTGATGAAATTGCTGGCCCTGATGGCCCACCTGGTACTGACATTGTCGGCCAAATTTTTGGTACAACTGCCGCTGTTGCTGTTAAGGAGATGGTGCTCATGTGAATGCAATGTTGTGAAAGGTTGGGGGACACTCATAAGTCTGTTGGTACCTCATACTTTCCTGTCTAGTAGGGCCATTAGTATACCATACTTCATTCACTTCCTAAATTGGTGGACGCTCCTCTTGAACTATCTTTACTGATGGGGGTTGCTGCTTGAATGAATGAGAGTAGGACTGATCCTTCTTACATGGTTGGGATTGCCCTGACACCAGTTACTCCTGAACATGGTGAACTTGGTATATGAGAGTAGCGAGTGCAGTCACAGGAGGTATCTTTATCTTAGATACCTTCTCAATCAACTACTCAATCTGTTTGTGAATCTTGGAGATGCTCTTGTCTAACTCATCAATCCTCCTGTCAATCCCCTCGACTACTGTGAGCTTGTCTGCAAGGAGTCCCATGCTCAGGATCACATCCTAAGAGAGATTGACTACAACTAACTTTCCCCCTCTGGGGGACTGTATATATGCATTGCTGGCAGTCTATAAGCAGTTAGTCTTAACTATATGCATGAATACCCGCCAGACAGTATCCGCTCCATGTGAAGTGTAGATACCTCCACAGGCAGCGCTCACTAAACCTTGCATATAAAGGTTGAGACTGGTGAAGAATGATTAAACCAAGACATTGTCATATAGACCATGAGGACAGTTCTATAGGATATCCTAGGACCTTTCCCAAGCGTCACAGAAGGCTTCATGGGGTAGTTGGGAAAATCTAGTAATGTGTGTCCTCATCATGTTAGTCCAACTAAGGGGATAGAACTTCTTCAGAAAATGGTCCTTGAACTAGGCATAGGTGATGGATGTAATTCCAAGATTCTTCATTAATAGTCGGCTTTGCCACCTAAGGCAAATGGATGGGTTGTGATCCTAATATAATCCTAGCTAACATTAGGATGTTTAAGGTTAGTGCAGACATGTTCAAAGTCCCTTAGGAATGAATATGGCTCCTTACAAGCAATCCTATAAAAGTGTGGCAACAAGTTCAAGAATCGCGGTTTCAACTCAAAATCAACTTCAGGTTCGGTCGGACTCCAATAATCATGAATTTTGTATTGTCTGTGGTTTTATGCCACATACATTGGTGGTTCAACCCCAACGTTGAGCTATCCTAACTGAGCTCGAAATAAGGATTGTTGTTGCTTAGATGCACCTTGTCTGGCTAGTATCATCTTCATGGGGTCCTCGGAGTGTTATTCAATTTCTTTCTTTTTCAGAGGCATTTTGCTTGAATCTTCTTAGAGAACTAGGTCAACAATGTGGTCTTGATTAGAAGAGGATTCATGAATCAAGATACTCTCATTGTGGCGAAGGTCTTCCTCAACGAGGTGGGAGGAGAGAAAGGGAATGTTTGTGAGTGACCATCCCGATAGTGAGTGATCCTAAAATCAAGAAGGTGATGAGTCTAGGTTAGTCCAGTTTGTGGAAGGACTTTTGAAGATGTACATCTTGGAGGATTCAACAAGAGATTCACGAAATCTGAATGAATATCTCTCAATCAGTCATCTTGGATGGCAAAAGAACCAATAAAGCATGATATTCAATGGGGTGTTGGTTCTACGGTGCACTTGAATGTGCAAAGAATACTTACACAATACAAATACAATGCAAACCACTTAAACTCACCAAGTTCACGCGTGAGTTCTATAAAGGTTCGATCGATGGTGATAAATGACATTTTTGAAAGAGTTAACGAGTGGTTGAAAGAGTTAACGAGTGGTCAAGTGCATGTATTTCCCTACATAATAGCCCTATTCATATGACTAGTTGCACCCACTTTCAACCAGTATGGGAGTAAGTACGGATTGTAAAAATATGTCTACCCATTACTTGAGGACAGAGACTTACATGGTGTCATCTAAACCACCCACTCTTCTAAGGAAATCCAGACCGTTTAACGGCTCCCCACATTTACTTACTAGGAAGTAGCTAATCATTTCTGTAGAACTGGTAGTCTAATTTAAATTCTTAGCATGGCTCTATCCTAGTGTTCATCTTTCTTTCATTTGCAAGTAAATTCAAACAATGAGGCTTTATGCACCTGTAAAACAATGTTCTTTTATACCAATCTTTTAAATCAATTTGCTCAATTTAGTCATAATTTTTTAGTTAGGTTGTCACTTGAATATTAATCTGAGCACAACAAAGCACATGTATTGTTCAATCCCAATTTCTTTTTTAATCCTAAGTCGTAAAATAAGGGATCAATCAGAAATCAGAATGCAAATGAAAAACGATGATGCATGCTCAGAAGAAGGTACACTTACAGCGACTCCTAGCGCTCTCCATGTGTTATGCAAAACTAAATTTTTAAATTTACACGGAACGCATGCTGATCGAGAAAATCACACCTAAAAAATATATTATTGGTGAGTAAAATTGTGTTTAATTTGGCTAAGTAGTACATGTCTATGTACGTATCATTATGAATCTTAAAAGACGATGTATCATCTAAGATGTGTGGCCTAATCTACAAAGAGCACATACAACTTTGAAAGTATACTATCATGTACCTATCCTGATTTTGCCATTCCAACCTACACTCACCAGAGAGTGAAATAGGTCTCGAGACACACAAAAGAAAGTACAAGTCCAAGTATACATGTGAGATTCCGAATCGAATCTACTAGAAATGTGCAATTATTACAAAATATGATAAATGGAGAAAAATAAAATCCTAAGAATCTAAACTCTCTCACGACTCGACTTAGTCTTAAATTTATGTGAATCCCTCGATTGGCTAATGTCCTGGAAAGGTCGGCCTCCAATTCTCCTAAGTTGCTCGGCTACCTAATCAACCACTCCGTCGTGTCCGGTACGTCACATAAAAAAATAAGATGATGGTCAGAGAGATAGAGTCAGTAAAATAAAATAACATAATAAATAAATAATTCAGAAAAATAAACAGATAAATATACATAAAAAAATATTGGTCAGACTACCCGAGTGTGGAAAACCTAAAATCTAGATTTTCTAAGTTGTGCCTCCCCTACAATGGTGCCATCTAACGACCCCTCATTTGACCTAGTTATTTTTGTGAAATTAACACTTAATGTGAATATTGTAGGCAAGAAATTGGGATTAATAAAAAAATCGATAAATAAATTATCCAATTAAAGTGAGCAAACAAATTTTTATTTTTAATGGGCAAGCCCAAGGTCAAACTCAAGGAGGCCATTGTTTCCTTAGATCAATTATTAGGCGATCTAGAGGTTAGTTTTTCATGGAATATTTTTTGGTATTTTTAAATACAATAATGGATGGAATGCCAATTTGGCAAAGTTCGGGATATATAATGTTGTTTTCATTCAAATAATGTCTAAAAATTATGAAACATAGCTAGTAGATAAAAATTGATTAAATTAAGATATTATTTTTTAAGATTTTTCTTATATAATATGAATTAATTACAAATAAAATATACATATTAGGTGATTTTGAAAAATTTATTTTAATAAATATCAAACCAATTTATTTCTGAAATGAAATTATCCTAGACAAGTCTATGTGAGAACTATCCAGGAAAAATTCTAAACCCTAAACTTAATCAGTTTTCAATTTATTAAAAATTGATTAAGGAAATCCCATTCATTTTATTCAAACCTATATATGTGTAAATGAGATGAAATTTGGGCACAAAATGGAGCAAGTTTAAATCCATCCAACGTAATTTTTTGAGATTTTTTGGAGTAACAGATAATTTAATATCATTGAAATATTACGTAGTGGGGGAAAATATGTAATTTTTCACTTAAATATTTATATTAAATAAACCGTGGCTCCTAAAAATTTAATCCAACATCGATAAAGATATAGTAGAAAGTGTTCTACTATATGTAATATTTAAAATGATAAAATGATGCAAAATGAAGGATCAAAAAAATATACATAAACAAGGGTGTATATACAAAATAGAAAAAAATAAAACTTAATGAAGTGAACAAGGACTAAGATGAAGAAACCTAGACCCGGATATTGTTTTACGCAATTTCTCCACCAAGGCATGTGTGTGGGACGTACCTTCTTGAGAGGAGGGTGTTTAGACGTGATTTGCGGGGACATAGGGGCCTTAGCGCCAAAATCCGAGCGCTCACGTGCAATACATGTGTGGTCGAGCTGATGGGGGGATTTTACGGTACATGCAGGACTTCAGGGGTCGTTGATGCAATTTTCTCCCTCCCTCACATGGTAGGCACATGATAAATGTGGATGGGGGGGCATACCACTCGAGGCTATACTTGCAAAGGCGGCTAGGCGATGATGCGCATGCGACGGGGTGCGTTGGCAGAGTAGATGATTTAATCTCTAGGAGACACAAGCCTAGAGGAGGGAATCATTAGTGGACGAAGGCTGAGATGCTAGAGGATGGATGCGATCATAGCGAGCGGAGCTTGGTGTTGTAGATGTAGCGGGTCGACGATGTGCAAAGGTGGTTGCAATCGGGTCAATGTCGAAGACGATGCTATCATGGTACGAGATGAAGGAAATTCTCAGTCGACACACGACATGATATGATCATGTTAGCATCCTAAGGATTGAAGATGGATCTACTGA
Source organism: Ottelia alismoides (assembly GCA_037367405.1). Lineage (NCBI taxonomy): Eukaryota > Viridiplantae > Streptophyta > Magnoliopsida > Alismatales > Hydrocharitaceae > Ottelia > Ottelia alismoides. Next base: position 661,771 of record JAZKJV010008709.1, read on the forward strand.
GTTTGCTTAAGGAAGAGAGTTGTCGATGACAAGAAGTGCAAGGGTGATTGACAAAGTAAAAGAGCAGGCTCGTTGGGTGACTAATGCGAGGGTTCAGCCAATGGAGCTGCTGAAGGCAGAGGGAATGAACTGGAGGAGAGGGAAGCCTAGATGGAGGAGATGGACTGAGATCAGCGGAGTAGCGGAGGTGCGGTGATCTGTGGAAGAGGAAGAACAGTGGAATCGAAAGAATCTGAAAATAGAAGAATAGAGGAAGAAGTAGAATAGATGATGAGAAAGCAGAAAGATTTGTACCTCATTTTGTTCACTTGTAGGTTGAACTAAAGCAACTCGACCTTGATCGTATGGTATTTGTACCTCATTTTGTTCATTTGTACATCATTTTGTTCACTGACGGAGGACATGAAGCTCGAGAACCTAGTCCGGGAGAGGGAAACTGTAACAAGAAGCTATAGAACTCCTTGGATAATACCAGTCACGTATGGTATTCATCGCCTCTTGATGAATCACAAATGTTGTCACATACAAAGAAGTCGGGGATGGTGGCTCTCATTCTCCCAATGGAAGATGGTTTGCAATCGACGATGGCAACGACTTATTATGGTGGGTTGTTGAAAGGCTCGGAGGAGGTGGAGAGGAGTTGGTCGTAGGGTTGGGGGTGTGATTCTTATGCAAGGAGGAAATAGCAGAGGTGGTTGAGGTCAGACATAGGATATTGAGGATGTGGGCGAGGGGATCAAGGGTGCGCTGGTAATTGCATAACTCGTGTCTGGTTGCAGATAGGTGTGGGATAGACAGAAAAGATTGTCTGTGAGGGAGGATGAGAGAGGGGTTACTGGGTTTCACATATGAGAGTGGGGCATCATGGGTCCTGCGACAGCTGTGCAATCATGCGCACGAGGTGTAGGTGCATGGGGACAGGCCGCGCAAGGCGGTTGTAGGCACCATCGCAAGGTGGCAGGCGGTTGCAGCAAGTTGCGATCGAGGAGGAAGGAGAGGGGGCTACATGGCATAGTGGTGCAGGTACATGGCAAATATAATAAAAATTAAATAAAATTAAAAAAATACAAAAATACAAAATACAAATTTTATAAATAATAATAAATAAGTAAAAATAAAATTAAATAATATAATAAGTAAATAAATCTAAATAAATGAATAAAATAAAAAACTAAAATAAACAAAATAATAAAAATAAAAATGGGGTTACTCATGTCGTTTCATAGAGTTGCCATTTGTCTCTCCAAGAAAATTCAAAAATTAAATGTAAAATAAAAAATAAATAACAAAAGAGGTCAAATCAAAAAGTACTCAGCACGAAAGTTTCTTATCCCGACGAGATCTACAACTTTCGTGAAGGACAGAATATGATAATAAATCATATCTACAAACCGTATTTTCTAGAGGTATCTTATAGATATAAAGTACAATTTTTTTGTATTTTGAATTTTTTTATTTTTGTAACATTATAAAAATCAAAATAAATTCAAATAAACTATAAGATAAATATTTACAGCTTAATCTTTTTTTGGATTTTTAATAATTAAAAAAATAATGAAATGAAATAAATAAAATGAGACATGTACAATATACAGAGGATCCCAAAACCCAAGTTTCACATAAAGACTCTAATTCTTTTGAATTTGGTCTATTTTTATGGTAATTGAACTTACATTAAATAAAAAGTGAGTAGGGCCTATAGGAGATTGTGTGAGAGAGATATTCTTGTTTTAAGGTACTTAGTCTCAAACTAGGGTTTGGGTTTTATTGGATAATTTTACAAGTTAGTATTTTTTGATATTTTTCCTTTATTAAAGTCAGTAATGTGTACACTATTGAGTTGATTTGATTCAATCTTGAGTTAAAGGAAAATATAAAATTCAAAATAGGAGAAATATGGGAAATATACAGATGATATTTACATGTGAATTTACCTTCTTATTTAATGCCAATATGCATGCTAAAATGCATAGATTAATTGTAAATGCATGAATGGGACTAATGCAAAATAAAAGGAGAAATGCAGTGATAAATTTATGATTCATTAACATTCTTTATGTATTTTGTCTTAAAACCCTTAATAAATACATGTAAAGACTCGTTAATTTCCATCTTTTAACAAAACCATACTCATGAAAAATATATGCTCTTTCATGCATTAAAATCATGTAAATAAATATATATGGTAGATATGTATATATGTATAGTGTAACTTATAAAATAAATATAGTTGTAAGATATATTTATAACCTAACCCACTGAAGGATATGGTATTAAGCGCATCACGGAAGTGTGAGCATAGTATCGAATATGATGTAGAACGACTAGTCATACTAGTTGTTCTATGCATCGAAATTTAAAAAATTTTCATGCGATGAAACCACATGATCCAAGAACGATTCTCGGATCGTCTCATCTGGAACCACATCAAGTATAAAGGAATACCTCTTGAAGCGTGGCTGATCGAGTCTCTACGAAAAGAGACCTCCTGTCACAAGTCCGATCGTCGGAGAAGACGCTTGCGAGCACGAGGATGAACCGCGTGATCCTCACAATCCAACAAGATGATCCAAGCATGGTGAACTCCTGATCTCGTCGTACGGGATCGAACGTCTTCTTTGTGAGCGTAGCACTCCAAGAAGACGGAGAATCGAAGAATGTCGAAGCGGCGGTGCGGTGGTGAGGGTGACGACGGCTTTCTCCTTTAGGGTATGGTGGATGGCCACCAAGGAGAGAGGGAGAGAGTTGACGTGTAGAATGAGAGAGAGAGATGTGCTTCAAAATCATAGCATTAGAGAGCATGATATGCCTCTCTATTTATATGATTTTGGGATCCATGGATCTCAATCCATGGGACACACAAAATCAATGGGTGAAACTGATTTATGTTTAATCCAATGGTCAAGATAGTCGTTGGTAAAAACCAACAACTATTAATTTAATTTAGATCAAATATATTTGACAAATCAAATATAAATCAATCCTAAATTAAACCAATCAAATAAAGGAATATTACCAACACGGAGATTGCGTCCCCATGGATCATGGTGGACGGCCACCAATTTCCATATTGGTTATGGTGGTCGTCCACTTGATTACAAGTGGGAGCAATCTCATGAGATTTCATGAGATTGCATATCTCCATAGAAATCTCCTTTATTTAATCCAACAACTTTTGTTGTGATTTATTCTTCAAAAATAATTAATTTTGAGAATATTGCAATCTTGCCATTGGAAATTTGTGAATCACATTCACAACCCAAAACAAAATATAATTTACATTTTCAATTAATTACAATGTGTATCCAATACACATTAATTATTAATCAACAAATATAAATTATAATTAGCTCTCTTTAATACATTATAAATCACATTTATAATGTATTATGAATAACTGGATATTGCTATCCACATTATTCTTATCCACAATAATAAATCACATTAAATTATATTGGATAATTTCTGCACACATCAAGATGATTAAATCACATTGAATCATCAATTTTTTAATGCTTAGATCTATGAAATTATTCTTGAACCCTTTCAGGAATAATGTGATTTCTCCGCAGATATAAGAAGATAAGGACAGGGCGATTGTATTGTTCCGCATATAGTAACTTGGATATTGAGATCACATCTCAAATCTAGATCTCATGGACCTCTCATAGATGCTTGATTAAATCAAGATCGTAAACCTAATCTTCTCATTGAATCTGAATCTTATTCAGATCAATATCCAATGCATGGACTAAGATTAGGTCACTTCTCTACTGAGAGGAGTCACTAAAATCCAATCTTGTTTCATCACTCCCTTGAAATGGAAGCGTCATGGTTTTATGATCACATCACCCTCAGATATTCCCAACACCAGTACATCCTTCATACTGGAAGACCTATGATCATCCTGAAGATATAGATCACTTTTGCACTGTCGTCTTCAGGATTTGATCATTAAGTTTTTCAATCTAGGTCATCAAGAATAGGTATAGATCATGTGCTTTCCGAAAGCATATATCATACCTTCAAATTCATGTCATGCTTCCCAAGCATGACGACCTTGCATGTAATTTGATCAGCAGTCCCAATACCTCATTAGTGAGCTCATGTCCTCCGGTTCACAAGTGAACCTGTATGATCCCTTTGAGAGATCGTATTACTCATATGTCCTTACATGCACACCAGCTCGCCAGTGTATAGACCTTGGTTAGTCATCAACCTATTGGTCTGCCAAATGTACATACTTAGACATATAGCAACACATCTGTCTCTGGTCAGAGTATGCATGCCTATGTTGTGACAACATTCAACATTAGCTCTTTGGTTATCTCGATCTCGTTAAGTCAACTCATTTACTCAACTAATCTGACACTTTTGAATCACTATTCCCATGTAGAGGACATGCATCAGAGGTCAGTTAGATATAAGCCAGATGAGAAAGGATTGCCATCTCGTACTCAAGCTAGAAATCATCACCTAACAATCATTTGATGATGATTGATGAGTCCTTTATCTAACTCCTTAGATATTCATCCAAGCATCAGCCTCTATGATTCAATCAACGAATCAACTGTTGTATGATCATCAAGTTGGCCATGGTACATAACCCTTATTGTACAGAGGGATCTTACAGTGCATTCATTCATTCAATCTCAGAAAGGGAGTGAAAATAATCAATAACTTTTATTGATAAACCATTTATTACAATAACATTTATTGCGGGAATGGTTCGCCCTGGGCACACATTGCTAACAATCTCCCACTACCCCTCAGAACCATTCAGGAACAATGAACAATCCTTAAACCCATACTCATTACAAGCTGGTCGAAAACCTTCTATGTCAGAGGTTTGGTAGGAGGATCGGCAACGTTTTCGGCAGAGGACACCTTAGTGATGATTATGTCACCATGCTTTTGAATCTTCCGAATGATGTTGTATTTCCTTTCCACGTGCTTGCTCTTCTGATGCCATCTGGGTTCCTTTGCCTGGGCAATGGCTCCCGTGTTATCGTAGAGTAACGAGATGGGAGTATTAGAGGAAACTACGCCAAGCTCCAGGATGAACTTGCGCAACCACACCGCCTCCTTTGTAGCATCCGATGCGGCAATGTACTCGGCTTTTGTTGTTGAATCTACTATAGTGTCCTGCTTCTTGCTTAATCTCACAGCACCACCATTCAACAAGAATTCGAACCCTTATGTCGAATTTCGATCATCAATATCCGATTGAAAGTCAGAATCTGTATATCCCAAGACTTGGAGATCACCATCTCCATAGACAAAGATGTAATCTTGCGTCCGTCTTAGATATTTGAATATGTTCTTTACTGCGTTCCAGTGTTTCTCTCCATAGCAGGATTGGTAATGACTTACCACTCCCACTGCATGGTAGATATCTGGTCATGTACACACCATGGCATACATTAAGCTTCCTACGGCTGATGCATAAGGGCATCCAGCCTTGGCTTTCTTTTCCTCAACAGTTTGATGAGCCATCCCTTTAGACAGGTGGATACCATGTCTTAAGGGGAGGAAACCTTTCTTGGAACTATCCATATGGAATCGTTCAAGAATCTTCTTAATGTATCCACATTGTGACAATCCCAATATCCTCTTTTCTCGGTTTCTGAACAACTTCAGACCTAAGACGCAAGAGGCTTCTCCAAGATCTTTCATCTTAAAGGTATGGGATAACCAAGTTTTCAGACTGGTCATCATCCTTGTATCATTCCCAATGATGAGGATGTCATCTACGTAAAGCACGATGAACATAATGGCGCTCCCACTAAGCTTCTTGTACACACAAGGTTCATCAGGATTCTGCACAAAATCATAACTTTTTATGGTTTCGTCAAATCTGATGTTCCAGCTACGAGAAGCTTGCTTGAGCCCATAGATGGATTTCTTCAGCTTGCATACTTTGCCATCCTCAATTATGAAGCTCTGGGGCTGCTCCATGTAGATATCCTCCTCGAGGTATCCATTGAGGAAAGCCATCTTGACATCCATCTGCCAGATTTCGTAGTCAAGATATGCATCTATAGCTAGCAATGTCCTAATGGATTTAAGCATAGCCATAGGAGAGAATGTCTCATCGTAGTCGATTCCTTCTCTCTATTTATAGCCCTTGGCTACGAGCCGTGCCTTGAAAGTCTCAACTTTCCTATCAGGTCCCCTCTTTCTTTTGAAGATCCATTTACACCCAATGGGTTTTACCCATTTAGGTGGACCCTCTAGGGTCCATACACCATTCTTATGCATGGAGTCAATTTCTGACTTCATTGCTAGCATCCATCTATCCATGTCATGATCTACGAGTGCTTCATAAAATGAAGAAGGATCATTGTCAATTTCACTTGGCACATGGAATCCGTACATTTCAGGTGGTGCAACCACCCTCGAACTCCTTCGAAGAGGTATGTTCGTTTCATCTTTATTTATCTCTTCAGTTTCTAGCACAGGAAGATCAGAATACTCGGTCGATTCAATGAGTTCCTCTACTTCATTCTTGTCTTGACCTTTAAGGAAATCATTCTCTAGAAATTTCATGTCTCTAGAAACAAAAACCTTTTGGATCTCAGGGTCATAAAGTCGGTATCCAATACCATCTTTAACATACCCAATGAAGTAACACTCACGAGAGAGAGATTCTAGCTTACTTGCGTCCACATTCTTTGCATGGACCAAGCAACCCCAAACCCTTAAGTGATTAACACTAGGTTTGGTTCCATACCAAAGCTCATGAGGAGTCTTAGGCACAGATTTGCTAGGAATATTATTCAGGATATATATTGAAGTCTCTACTGCATATCCCCAAAAACTAAGTGGTAAATCTGCTTTGCTCATCATTGAACAGACCATATCCATGATGGTCATCTTGCATCTTTCAGCAACACCATTAAGTTGGGGAGTTCTAGGAGGAGTGAGATTGGAAACAATTCCATTCTCTTTAAGATATTCCTTGAATTCATCTGAGAGGTACTCGCCACTTCGATCAAATCGAATCCGTTTAATCTTCCTATTAGTTTGGTTCTCAACCAAAGCCTTGAACTCTTTGAACTTTTCAAAGGTTTCGGATTTATGACATAATAGGAAGACAAACTCGTATCGCGAATGGTCATCAATAAACATCAAGTAATATCAATATCCATTACGAGTCGCAGTACTGAAGGGACCACATGCATCGGTATGTATTAGGTCAATAATACCTTCGCATCTTGTAACCTTGTTATGGAAAGGCGTCCTAGTCATTTTACCCTGAATGCAATGTTTGCAGGTAGGAAAAGGTTGAACCCGTAGAAAATCCAAAGGTCCATCCTCTATCAATCTATTGATCCTATCAACAGATAAATGGCAGAGCCTTTTATGCCAAATCTCATTCGAAAGATTTCTATCCTCCCTGGGATGTTTAGGATTTTTATTATTAGTAGCAGTGACATTCATGATACATTTATCAATGCACAATTCATAGAGTCCATCAGCAGTCAAAATACCATCCGCAATATATTTATCATAACGATTTATGACTGATTTGTTACAGAAAAGGAATGAATATCCGCTTCTAACAAGCTTAGATACACAAATCAAATTCCTTCTGACTTCGGGTACATAAAGGCACTCTTTAAGTATTAAGACTCTACAACTAGATAATGATAGTCGACAAGTCCCAACGGCGACTGCTGCAATACTTGCATCAGATCCCATATGGATGACTATCTTCCCTTCTTCCAGATTTCTAGTTTCCTGAAACAAATGCAACAAATTGCATACATGAACAGAAGCACCAGAATCTACAACCCAACTTCCTTCTCATCCAACGAGAAAGCTAGTTTCAATGATGAAAGTAGATTTCATACCTGCTGGGACTTTACCTTTATCTTCTGACTTCAGGTATTCTGGGCAATTACGTCTCCAGTGTCGCGGCTTCTTGCAATGGTGACAAACGTCGGATTTCTTTGATGCTATCAGTGTAGATTCATTGGAAGAAGAGCCAACACCTTGACTCTTCTTCATTCTCTTCTGTTTCGGGCCCTTCCGAGAACCTTGCTTCCGACTGTGCTTCTCTCTGACATGTGCAACCATTGCACTGCCAGTGGGACCATCTTTCTTCATTACGTCTTTTGCAGACTTTAATGTAACAAGAAGTCGAGCGTTCGACAAGTCCAACTTGTTTATGTGGAATGAAACCGTAAAATTATTGAAAGACTTGGGCAAAGATAGTAGAATGAAATCATCTTGCATGTTTGCATCCATATTTGCCCCAAGAGTCTCCAGTTCAGACAAGTATCCAAACATTTTGAGTACATGTTCTCGAACCGAAGTTCCTTCCTACATCTTGCATCGAACGAGTTCTTTCATATTATTGTATTGCTGGGTGCGGTTAATGTCACTAAACATATCTTTCAGGTTCTGCATAATTTCCTGGCATGTGTTCATCTCCACATGTTGCTTCTGAAGAACATTGGAGAGAGAACCCAGGATATAGCATCTAGCCAAGATATGATCTTCATCATACTTGTCATTGTATGCCTTTTCTTACTTCGATTTAGGGCTTTCATGCTTGTCTTCTGTGAGCACATAACTTATGCGCTCAGCCGAGAGAACAAGCTCCAAATTACGGATCCAATCCGAGTAATTTGGACTGGTCAACTGGTTGACCTCCAGAAGCCTGCTAAGTGGGTTCATGGACTTCATTTTTTAAATTAAGAATGCACTATATTAGAATATATATAATCATATATTAAAATTTATGATATTTGATTAAGGCATTTTAAATTAATTATTATTGCATTGTCAACTTTGAAAGTCCAATAGAGATTACCGCTATATCTCTAGCAAGAATTGGGATCTCCTCTTTATCCTTGTCAAATTCCAATAATATGAGAATCTGCGACTCCAATAAAGAGAAGCGGGAACACATTCCGCCTTGCAAGTCCAACTTGCATTTCCATATTCGGTCTTTAACACCCGGGCCCACCACACCTAAGGCGATGTTGACTCGTTGTTAATTGAACCAACCGTCAACATGAATAGTACTCGCTATGCATAATCCAATATCGCCCCAATAATATGAGGATCCGATATCGAGATCACATTAAATTAATTTTCAATCCAATTTAATCAACAAACTTGATTACTTTTACTTGAATACATATATGGTATTATCTCAAAGTATCGTATTAATTCGAATTTTAATAATTAGAAAAATACATCTTGATTTCTCCGGCATTATCGAGTCCCTACCCTCTGTCATGGCCACTACCGACGAGAGTGGGACGGACCACATACGTTGCAACCCGCTACCCCGATGCTCTTTCGACTAGACACCATATCCACCTCAAGAAAGGATAATGCCAAATAGATCAATTTGTACTTGAGATGATCATCGGCTCTTCAACCGAAATCCTACCATATAGTAACAATCAAAACATTTTTTATTATAAGGAAATTTGCTATACAAATTCCCAATCCTATTCAAGCACGAGGTTTGATGATTGTGTTTCCAATTATAATCTAGATCAAATCTAATCAATTTATTGGTTGAGGCCATGTCAATTAAGGAAATAATCATCATTAAATATTTCTCAAATATTTTCCATAATTATTCCATGAAATTAACAATTAATTTCACTAATTGACAGTCGCATGGTTCTTGATTAGGACTGTAATTTTAGCAGTGACCCCTACTCACTAAAATTAACATATCTCAATCAATTTAAATCCAAATTAGGAAAAATAAATTTTTAAATATTTCTAATTTGATTTAGGACAGAACCTAATGATATTTCACGCATTTCAAGGTGGATCAAAATAGTAATTAACTCATTAATCATGTTAAGATTCACAGTTCCCGCAACAGTGAATACATGTTCATTAAAACAACCATATTTCTTGCAAACGGAATCCAAATTACGTAAACTCAGATCCTATAGTTTCCTTATTTAATGGGAAAAAATACAAGTGATAAGTTCGTGTTTAAACAATTTAAACAGTTCCGAATTTTATTCACTAAACAGATGTGCAAAAATCAAATGCAACAAAAACTTTTGCGACCTTAACGAACCCAAGTCATCCTAGGTTTGCGGATCATATCCAAAACCTTCGACCTAAGTATCTGATCCCACTTGAAGGATATGGTATTATCCTCAAGCGCATCACGGAAGCGTGAGCATCGTATCGAATACGATGTAGAGTGACTAGTCGTACTAGTTATTCTATGCAGCAAGAACGATTCTCGGATCGTTTCATCTGGAACCACATCAAATATAAAGGAATAACTCTTGAAGCGTGGTTGATTGAGTCTCTACGTAAAGAGACCTCCTGTCTCAAGTCCGATCGTCAGAGAAGACGCTTGCGAGCGCGGGGATGAACCGCGTGATACTCACAATCCAACAAGATGATCCAAGCACGGTAAACTCCTGATCTCATCCTACAAGATCGAACGTCTTCTTCATGAGCGTGGCACTCCAAGAAGATGGAGAACAGAAGAACGTCGAAGCGGCGGTGCGGTGGCGAGGGCGACGGCGGCTTTCTCCTCTAGGGTATGGTAGACGGCCACCAAGGAGAGAGGGAGAGAGTTGATGTATAGAATGAGAGAGAGATGTTCTTCAAAAGCATAACATTAGAGAGCATGGTATGCCTCTCTATTTATAGGGTTTTGGGATCCATGGATCTCAATCCATGGGACACACAAAATCAGTGGGTGAGATTGATTTATGTTTAATCCAATGGTCAAGATTGTTGTTGGTAAAAACCAATTAATTTAATTTAGATCAAATATATTTGACAAATCAGATATAAATCAATTCTAAATTAAACCAATCAAATAAAGGAATATTACCAACATGGCAATTGCCTCCCCATGGATTATGGTGGACGGCCAACAATTTCCATATTGGTTATGGTCGTCGTCCACCTGATTACAAGTAGGAGCAATCTCATGAGATTTCATGAATTTGCATATCTCCATGGAAATCTCCTTTATTTAATCCAACAAATTTTGTTGTGATTTATTCTTCAAAAGTAATTAATTTTGAGAATATTGCAATCTTGCCATTGGAAATTTGTGAATCACATTCACAATCCAAAACAAAATATAATTTACATTTTCAATTAATTACACAATGTGTATCCAATACACATTAATAATTAATCAACAAATATAAATTATAATTAGCTCTCTCTAATACATTATAAATCCCATTTACAATATATTATGAATGATTGGATATTGCTATCCACATTATTCTTATCCACAATAATTAAATCACATTTAATTATATTAGATAATTTCCACACACATCAAGATGATTAAATCACATTTAATCGACAATTCTTTAATGCTTAGATCTATGAAATTATTCTTGAACCCTTTCAAGAATAATGCGATTTCTCCGTAGATACTTGGAGATAAGGACAGGGCGATTGTATTGTTCTACGTATAGTGACTTGGATATTGAGATCACATCTCAAATCCAGATCTCATGGACCTCTCATAGATGCTTGATTAAATCAAGATCGTAAACCCAATCTTCTCATTGCATCTGAATCTCATTCAGATCAATGTCCAATGCATGGACTAAGATTAGGTCACTTCTCTACTGAGAGGAGTCACTAAAATCCAAACCTGTTTCATCACTCCCTCGAAATGGAAGCGTCATGGTTATACAATCGTTTATGATCACATCCCTCTCAGTTATTCCCAACACCTATACATCCTGCATACGGGAAGACCTATGATCATCCTGAAGATATAGAACACTTTTACACTATCATCTTTAGGGTTTGATCACTAAGTTTCTCGATCTTGGTTATTAGGAATTGGTATAGATCATATGCTTTCCCAAAGCATATATCTTACCTTCAAATTCATGTCATGTTTCCAAAGCATGACGACCATGCATGGAATTTGATCAGTCCCAATACCTCATGAGTGAGCTCATGTCTTTCTGTTCACAAGTGAACATGTATGATCCCTTTGAGAGATTGTATTACTCATATGTCCTTACATGCACACCAGCTCGCCGGTGTATAGACCTTGGTTAGGTCATCAACCTATTGGTCTGCCAAATGTACACACTCAGACATATAGCAACACATATGTCTCTGGTCAGAGGATGCATGCCTATGCTGTGACAGCATTCAACATAGGTCTTTGGTTATCTCAATCTCATTAAGTCAACTCATTGACTCAACTAATCTGACACCTCCGAATCACTATTCCCATGAAGAGGATCTGCATCAAGAGGTCTGTTAGATATTAGCCAGATGAGAAAGGACTGCCATCTCCTACTCACACTGGAGATCATCACTTAACAATCATTCGATGATGCTTGATGAGTCCTCTATCTAACTCCTTAGATATTCATCCAAGCATCAGCCTCTATGATTCAATCAATGAATCAACAACTGTATGATCATCAAGTTGGCCATGGTATATAACCTTTATTGTACAGAGGGACCTTATAGTGCATTCATTCATTCAATCTCAGAAAGGGAGTGAAAAATAATCAATAACTTTTATTGATAAATCATTTATTACAATAACATTTATTGCGGGAATGGTTCGGCCCGGGCTCACATTGCTAACATTCTCAAGATCAAGTAAGCACGGATTGGTCGACAATAAAATAAGTAGGGGGAGATAAGGAAAGAAAATAATAATAAACAATTAATTCTACACTCTACACATCCTTTACTAACTATCAAATATATAAAAAATCATCATTGATTTTTAATTAATTCATATGATTATATTTTTCGTAAATCTCTTTTCCAAATTATTCCTAAAAAATATACATAAATAAAAAAATAAATTAAAATAATATCTTGTTTATATATCAAGAATTCTCACTTGTAAATTGTCAAAATCTCAACTTCCGAACATCATCACTTTCTCATACGAAATCCAATTTCACTATACTCACCTTTAAAGTTTGTAAATCAATATTCTCTAATTAATGGAGGTGATTCACTAAAATCGGAGTCCGTTTACAGAGTCAGTTTTGGGACCCCATCACAACTGGGTTTCTGAGCTAATTATTTTATCTAGAACATATTATTTATTGTTTTAATGATTTTGTAATTTTAATTATTTTCATGATCTTGTATTTTAAACCTAGTTTATTGCGTAGTTTTTGGAGCTTATTTATTATTTAAAATAAATCAAAAACATTAATTTGTAGATAAAATTAAACTACATAACTTATACATGTATTTATTAATATACTTAAATTAATTTATTAAAATTTAAAAAAATCACAAGTATTCTATTTAGAATCTTCTAAACTAATAAAATATAAAATTGATAAGTTATTTATTAATGTATTAAATTTAAAATCAAATACCTATGCATCATATTCACCTTTAATTGAATATAGTTAAAAATAAGCTATTTATTGGCGGTGGTTTCGCATTTGGCGGAGCTACGGTTTGAAAGTTGAGTTTTGGACCCCTATTGTATATTTGTACAGAATAAAATATTCAATTTATTATTTATTTATTATTGTTATAATTTCATAATTTTATAATTATGTAAATATTATTTATAATAATTATTTACATTAAAATCAGAATAAAAACCAAAATAAAATACAAAATAAAAATACATGTATATATAATACATAGGTATCATACCTATATACATACTTGTATAAACTATACTTATATTTTATTAAGTATGCAAAATACATCAAGAAAATAAAATAAAAATATAATTATGTGTATAAAAGTATTTTATAATTATATAAAATAATAAACAAAATTAAAGAAATTAAAAACACATAATAAAAATAAAATAATAAAATATACAAGTAATATACTTATATAGGCTATAAAAAGCAACTTGTAAAAATATACCTCATAAAATTAATTAAAAATGACCATTAAATACTCTATAAAATAATAAACATTTTTTATTTAATAACCAAAATTTAATTCATTCATTTTCTATTTTTAATTGAACTAATACATCTTTTCTAGGGATTTTTCCTGATTGGTCCACGTGGACCAATCAGGGGACAGTCAAGGTTGACCTTGGTCAACTAGCTGTCCTAGCACTGGTAACTTGTCAGAGCCTTGGTTTTCACCATTTTCGTCGATTTTTGCAGGCTCCATCTTACACATTTAGAGATCGAAGTCTTCATTACTTTTATTCCTTGGTAGATGGTCTTTCACGGCCATGCGATTCCTCGGGCTGGGGATCACTGTGGCGCCTGAGACACGCCGATCTTTGAGCCTCTGCAACCACAAGGTCAAACCACATAAAACGCACCCCGACCTTCCTTTGAATTTTTGAACCGCATATCGTCCCGATTTCTCCCCCCTTTGGCTCACGTTTGACGCCTGGAGGTGACAGCTCCATTTTCAGTCCTTCAAGGAGGAGGTGCGTCGAGGATTTGGCGTGTTCCGCCCACCTCTGGTGAACCCACCGTTGAGGTATTTTCAACTTCAGTTCCTGGCCTTTGAGGTATTTATTTATCCCTTTTTCTTTGCCCATTCTGTCCACAAGAGTCGTAGGATCATCCAGCCACCTTTAATCTCGCATGTTCCCCATCGATTCGCCCAATCGATTCGCTCGTCGGAGTCACCTCTGGCCAACTTTATTTACCCCATCCCCCACTACCATTCGCCTCGCAAACCGTCCAGGCAATTTGCCCTCGACGGTGTCACCATTCCTTGCAGGTCCTTGGGCGTCAATAGCACCTGGAGGTAATTTTGGACCTCGCCGGAGATACCTGGGCCCCCTCTTCTTCTCCGACGTCACAGAGGAGCCCAAGAGGTCGCCAGCCCGTTTCGAAGCCCCAGGCGTGGAGAAGACCCTCGCATGAGCGTGGGGTGCCATTTTGGAGCACGAAGGAGGAATGGAGGAGGAGGCACGAGGCCAGGGAAGGTCATCGTCGAGGTTGTTCTTCCACGTTCGTCGTCATCACCTCCTCGCCGTTTGATCAAGGCGTCGCCCCAGTTTCGATCAGAGCCGTCGGATCGCGTCCTCCATCAGCCGTCGATCTCACTTGCGAAATCTAATCAGGGCCTCTCGCCTGAACCGTCATCGGCTCTTGCGGACACGACACGTGGCAAGTCAAGAAGTATCAGCCGTCCGATCTGCTTTGAAGGGGTATTTTGCATAGCCGCCCCTTCAACTTTTTGTAATTAATATTTAAGACTCAAACACTTATCTGTCGTTTAAAAAGTTTTGTAAAATTAAATCTAGGCCCTTGAAGTTTCTTTAATTGCATTCCAGTCCAAGCCACGTCACCTCACGTGACCAGTTCAGGTGAGGCGCGGGGCATTTTGCACGGATACCCTCGCGGGTCTTGCTATTTCGTTTGGGACCTAAAACTTTGATATTCAGTGTAAACTATTGGGGATATTTGCATGTGAGCCCTCAGGCATTTTGATATTACAAGCAGGTCCCTCCCAAGCGCATGCCAGTCACGCGCCCTAGTGGGTATTTTACAGCCATATCCTTGCGGGTTTTTGTGATTGCTATTTAGTCCCTTAAATTGCTGATTCAGTGTATATTTTTTGGGAAAATTGCAAAGTACCCCCTGGATGTTTGCTTATTTGCACTTATACCCCTGCCAGGCTTAGTACTTTTATGTGTTTGTCTTTATTTATTTAGAGCATCATATTAACTCGAAAAATTCTCAAAAAATTACCATAGGCTCCTGTGTGCTTGCTTGTTCACGTTAGATTTTGGCATTGCATTTTTGTTGCATTTTCATATTTATTAAAAATCAAAAACATCTACTGTTTGCATTAGAAAATTCATAAAAATTATAAAAACGTTTTGAAAAATTCCAAAAAAAATATTTTTCTTATTTCTTTATATTTTAGTGTCAGTCCAAAAACCACTAAAATTTTCAAAGTAAAAACCTTTAAAATTCGAAAACACTTAAAAACTTCAAACAAATCTAAAAAATTATAGAAAAATCCTAAAAATATAAACTCAGGTCCTGTAGCTTCTCTATTCTATTGTTTTTTTATTTAGAATTAATTTGGGAAAATTTTGTTACTGTTTGAAATTTTTCATTCCCATTTTAATTTTGGCCAGTAGCTTATTCACTGTTTGCCCTTATTTTTTACTTTAAAAATACCAAAAACATTCTGAAAATTCCCCAAAAATCACAAAAATAGTAGAAAATTATAAAAAGACCAAAAATATTTCATTCTCTGATTTTTTGCCTATTTTTACCTATTTTTATAAATACTTTATCCCCTCTTTCCTTATATTGCGTATATATCCTATTATTGAAAAAGAAAATATAAAAATATAAAGTATAAAAATAAAATATTAAATCAAAAAATCAAAAACCAAAATACAAAATTAAAAATTAAAAATTAAATTAAAAAATATATATAAAAACTAAAAACCCACAAAAATTTGCATATTGTAGACATTTAATCACAACTCATTTTTGTGCATCAATTGTTGATCTATCATGCCTTGCTCCCTGTGTTCGAACTCTCTGCATACTTGCTTCTATACATCTTGTTTGTAGAGTTAAAAATAAATTTGACTCCACATTGTTTGTCATTGTTTGATATTTGATTATGGGTTCATTGTTGATTAATTACGATTTCTTGTGGGTCGCCACAGCGACATAGTGGTCCCACATTGTGTGGACTATTTAGACCCGCGATAAATCGTAGTTATCAAATGGCGCCATTGCCGGGGAGCAACAACACATAGTTCGGCTTTTTGCTTTGTGATTGTGATATTTGTCTATATTCTTGCTTGCTCATTTATTTGATATATCCTTTGAATTGTCTACCCACCTTCTTGTTTGACTTTGTGCAAGGTACGCGGATCGAGGGAGGCTCTCTTTTCTAGGAGCACCCGTGCACCCACGTGAGGCGGCTTTGGCTTCGCACCAAGGCGGACTTGGAGGGATTTTTTAAGACAATTTCTCGAGCCATTTATTTCATTGCCTTTATTTGTGTAATCTTTTTTTAGAGAGAGACCTTTAATTTGTAATAATACAGGTACTTGGACTCTTGGACATTCGGGCCCAATTTCCAAGTGTTTGTACACTTGGGGGCTCACCGCGGATTTTACGGTTTTCATCGCATCTTTTTTTCCCTTTGTTTTCCGATTTTGTTTTCCTTCTTTTGTGTGATTGAGACCCTGGTTTTAGGATTGCTTGCGATAGACTTAGGTCCAAACACAATAATAACCATTGCATGTGCCTATAGTGCGTTTTGGACTTAGTCAAATCTAAACAGTCGCCTCGTCATCTTCGAGCCTACGTACCGCGAGACCACCCTGTCAAGTGCTACTCCTGAACTCGATGTGTCGAGAAGAGGAGGGGTGAGCCTAGACTGGACTCTTGGATTGAGGATCGGTGACCGACATGTGGTTCTTCACGATAATAGCAATTTCCGAAACTTAGAGCGATTTCATCGGCTTGCATTTACATATAGATAGGTTTCAATTCTACTAAGCATCTTTGCATGTAGAGTGTTGGAGGCAAGGTGAGCATTTCTCTTTAGCATACATCATCGATTTGCCGCTTGCATTGCTTTTCCAACTCTTCCTCTGATTTTGACCACTTAGGTACTAAGTAAAATTGACTCCTCGTTAGGTTCGTGCATTCTCATTAAAAATTCAAAAAAAAAAGGTGATAACTAATAAAATTGGGACTGCTAATATTACTTGACCCTAAAAACAACCAAAAAGAAAATCATTGTCTTGGGGCGAGTAATCCCCTCATTGTCTTCGCTTTTATTTGCTCGCGCACACGCTAAGGATTAGTGCCCAAATCCCATTCAGCCCCTAAGTGAGTGTGCAATTCTTTGACTTCTCACCTAACTCTAAAACAGACAAGATAAAAAGACCGCATTTGTGGTCTTCACCGAGTTGAGTAGGTGAATTGAGGGTTTGTATTGTGAGTTTGCTTGTGATTGTTTGTGTGCACTTCTAGATCATCTCTGCGCATTTGCGCCTTTCTTCATACTTCTCTTGACTTGACCTTCCTGCTCTCCCGAATCATTTCTCTTGTTTCGAGATGGATCCCTGGAGCGATTTTTATCCAAATTTTGCAGATTCCTCGTACCCTCCAGCCGGTCCACCTCCCTTTTATCAGGAGGGTCCTCCTTCTATTTTTTCTGACTTTTGTACATATCCACCTCAACCACAGTATCAGACCTCAGACTTCTACCCACCTCCACCTCCACCTGTTTATTATCCACCACCACCTTCACATCCACCCGAGTTTGACCTGTTGGAGTCACCTCCCTCGATCTCTATGAGTGATATCTTGAACCGAATGATAGAGCGCATTGATTTGATAAATGATGATATGGCTATCTTGAGGAAAAAAGAGATTGACGCTCCATTCGTCGCGGATACGGAATCCTTGTGGGAGATCATGGGAGCTTTCAATCGCCCAAAATAAAAAAAACGAGAAAAATTTTAAAATCCAAAAAGAGTTCGGGAGACCGTTGGTTGATTCATACCGTGAGGAGAAGGTCCACATGTCAGATCATTCAACCACACATCCATTCACACATTGTCCCACCTTTGACCCCGAGGATGCCGTTGTACAGACTGCTCTTGGCATGCCTCGTGTATATGTTGATTCCGACTTCCTCCCTTGTATGGAGGAAGTCCAAAAATTCAAAAAAATGCTATTTGAACCCGAAGTGGTGGCCACTATTCATGACATCATCCAAGCCCCACTTCAGCAGGCCATGACCCAATTATCTGCTCCTCTTCCCAAGAAGAGAAAACGGAGGAGCAGATCTGAGTGTCACATTCTGACCATAGCCACTGCCCACGCTATCACGCATCGTCCCATTCCCAGAAAGAAGAACACAACTACTCCTTTCATCACCTGCACCATCTCTGATTATACTTGTGATCACACTCTCCTGGACGATGGTGCATCTATTAGCATATTACCCTTCTCGCTGGTACAGACTCTTCACTTAGGGCCTCTCAAGAAAACCAGGATGATCGTTCAGTTTGTTGATGGATCTATCAAGAGGCCGAAGGGTATCCTTGAAAACATCGTTATTTCTATTCAGGGCACAAGCCACCATGTTGGTTTTGTCGTTGATGAATCCACAATTCATCATCTCAAAATGTGATCTTAGCAAAATCCACGAGTAAATTCCCCAATAAATGTATATAAAATCTATAAATTAACAAAATGACTCTTGTAAATAAAATACATTAATTAATGTATACTAGATTGTACAAAATAACTAACAATAAAAAGCCGCAAAATCAAGGTAGTTTTTCACGTGTAAATAGCCCAAAACTTCATGTATTTTTAATAATTTCATTTCAACTCCTTTTTGGCTAATTCTTTCTCCAACATGTTCATATCAATGTATATAAAAATACAAAAATATAAAACAAAATTTACCTCAAACAAATGCTCCTAGTTCCCAAAAGGAAAAAGCCATAAAGACCAACTTCCAAGCCGAATTCCCGCTCCGTATGAACTCCAAATTCACCAAACTCACTTTTAAAGTTCAAGTTAGAAAATTATCTATCCAACGGAAGTGATTTCATTAAAATCGAAGCTCATTTGCAAAAGTTGGGTTTTGGGACCTAGATGTACATTGTATATTATGTATATATTCATTCCTTCTTCATTTTTTATCTTTCTTAATTCATAAAAATATAAAAAAATCATGCATGTGTTATATTTTGATTATAGTATTTTATTGTATTTTTTCCGTTGTAAATATATCTTATTAAAAAGAAAAAAATACATATTAGAAAAGCAAACAAAAAAATGTACATGTTGTATGTATTTACTTGTAAATTCACCACTATTTTTTTCCTTCTTTATTTTTGTTGTATTTAAAGTAGCATACTTTATATCATTATTTATTTATTTTTCTCATTCTCTACAATAACTTCCATTTTCCTCCATTAACCTCCAAGTCTTCTTTCAACCTCCATTCCACTCCATATTCTTCCACCAACCTCACATTCAACTCCACCAATAATTTAACCTCCCATTCAACACCACCACCATTCTAACTTCCCTTTCTCTTCTCTTTATATTCTTTTGTACATCCTCATTTTTTCCTCATCCACCATTCTTATAGAATAAGGAGAGAGCTTGGAGTGTTTTGTTGGTGACAGCTGCGAAGCATCGTCCTCAAGCGACGACCTCCTTCAGGTGAGATCCGCGGAGCTCCGCCCCGCGTCACGAGTTCTCCATCGAGCTCGCGTAGCCTCTTCGATTTTTGTTTCGCCAATCGGATCGAGGCGATAACAGGAGTTCAGCGTAGCTGCTCCGCCAATCTGGCGAATCTCAGGTAAGTATTTCTTCTCATATTTATTATTATGTTGTTTATCTCATATTTTGTTCCATTCTATCTCACCACCAACACCATCATTTCCTCACCATAAGATCCCCTTTATATTTACATAGTTGTTTCCTGTTTGAAAATACAAAAAATTAAAAAATCTAAACAAGGAAAAATTACAGCAACAAAAACATAAAAAAATTAAAAAAAATAATAAAAAAATTGGAAGGAGCAGCAGCTGCTGCCGCCGCCCCCTCCCCTTTCTCCCGACCACGCGATTCCGCGCAAGGCGGCCCAGCCTCCCCGTCGCCATCCTTCCGCGCCGCCCTCCACGCGCGGCCGCGCTCGTGCGGTGGAGCTCCGCCCCCTGCGCAGATGTGTGCAGCCCGTCCTCTTCCCCGCCTCCTTCCTCCGCGGGTGGCCGCACCGCCCTCGCCAGCCCTCCGCCGACCAACCGCCGCACCTCCGCCTCCAGCCCTCGCCTGCGCGCGGTGCGCGCCGCCCTTCTCGCGGCTGCGCGTGGCCGCGCCGACCGCCGTCGCCCTCCACCCGTTTTGGGTTCCCATCGTGCACAGAGGAAGAAGAAGGTCTCCACTTTTTTTATGTAAAAATTACATGGTTTTTATTATATGTTTATGTAATTACAAAATAGTCCCTGTGTTTTTATTGTGTAGTTTAAGTCATTTACAGTTTGCACGGATACCCTTGTCTTTGTCTGTTAATTTGGACCTCTCTTTTGCATCTTTTCATTAAAGAAAAATATCATTGTGTTGAGCAACTTAATCTCTATCATTTGAATATTTATTCCTATTTTTGTGATAGTTGGGTAATTAATTAAAATTGTTCAACTGAAAATATTGCAAATTTTACCCAATCTGGACTCTTAAATTTATATCTCACATAAAGTTGCTTTAAAAATTCTATAACAATTATATGTGATGCCTTGAAGAGTGATAAACTTACTGTCCAAATTTCATCTAAAATGGATATGTCTTGTGTCCAAAATAAATTGTAGAGTATTTATAGTATTTGATTTTTAATTAAATCCACGAATATCCTTTTTGCGAAATTTCAACTCTACTAGATTGCTCATCTAAATATCTTTCTAAGATAATTTGTTCTCTGACTAATTTGATAACGTGGATTTAATAGAAATTAATTACTCATTGCCACTCTGTTTTCACTAAAAAATTCATAAAAAATTCATACTTTGTAAGAAAATCCAAAAAAATACTGTAGTCTCCTTGCCTCATGTTTTACTTCAAGTAATTTTTTCATAATTTTTGCTTTCTGTTTATGTGATAAATTGCGAAAAAACCCTTAAAAAGTGTGCATTTTTCATTGTTGCATTTTAACCCTGAAAATTCTAAAAAAATGTGTTTTGCATTCATTACTGAATTAAGATTCTAGGAAAATTACGAATTGGCTAAATTGGACTTCTTTTTCATTAAAATTAATTTGGCCTTGTTTGTGTTTTCTTAGTGTCTTGATTCACCCGCATTTGCATTTGCTTTGGTTTTTGCAGTAAAAAAATATAAAAAAAAAATACCGCTTGGAAATCTAGATCTTAAATTTGTAAATTAACCTTAAAGTTGTTCCTTTGCCTCCCTGAGTTCGACCCCGGACTTGCCCGGGATATAAATTAAGCCGAGACACTCTTCACGGAGATCCTTCTCTCGGTTCTGACCGAATCGCTAAGTACACGTGCTACAACGTACACAAATTAAATATCGTATTTAGCGGCTCGTCAGATGGCGCCGTTGCCGGGGAGGCAAACGGCTTAGGGATTAATTTAAAAATTTGGATTTAAATTTCACTTACTCGGTTAGTCTGATCCCCGAGCCACTTGTAATTAATCCATTTTCTCTCTCAATTTTTTGTCTTCATATTCTTGTATATATTTGTTTTTATCTCTCTAATATAAATTTCATTTTCCTTGCGAGGGCCCGGTGGACTTGGAGTGCATCGGAGGTCGACGGACGCGACGCGTGCCGACTGTTGAAGAGCTAGGAGAATCTATTCATTCCGAGAGAAATTTTTGTAAATTGTTGTAATAATTTAGGTAATTTCGCTCTTTCCAGCGGCTCTTGTTTGAGAGCTCGCGCTTGTATCCGGACTGGACATTGGTCCCTCTTGTGGTCGTGTGGTTGCTTGACGTAGCATAGGACTTGCACTCGCGGCTCTTAGAGCATTTCTATTAGATTATCTTGATTGCTTGTGCTCGTAATATTTAGGACCACACATCACATTTAACGAGACGCACTTAGACCGCTGGGATATTAGTCAAATTTAACTTGTTCATCACTCGCTAATAGAACTGCTTGTCTAGGAACGGTTTCTCGTTTGCATTCATATTAGTATAAAATTTCAATTTTGCCTTGTATACCGCATGTAGAGCGCGAGGATCACTATAAGTCTTCTGAACTGGGCATGCATCATTGATTTCATTATTTGCATCGATTTTTCTCGACTCCCTCCCCTTGGTTTTTGAAACTTAGGTTAAAAAGAAATCGGGACTGATCGTTAGGCGTGCTTTGTTTGGTGGACTAATCAAGTGATAACCAAACTTAAAACCGGGACTGCTAATCAGAGTTGACCAAAAAAACTGATTAAAACTAACACTTGTTTTGGGAGAGCAAAACCCTCATTGTATGCTTGGCTAATTGTGATTGTTGAGAGGTGAGGACGCATCCCTAGGATAGTGCCCAAAACCTACTTTTGAGCCTTGCGTAATTGGATTGATATCTTGATTTATCACCTAATTAAAACTGAAAAGATAAACGGTCGGACTTTTGCGACCATCACTGTGTTGAGTAGGTGAACTCAGGGTTTGCTCTTGTGTTTATTTGTTTGTGTGTTATTCGGTGCACTTGCACGTTTCCTTACTCGATCCGCTTCATTCTCCTATTTTACCTCCAAGATGTCAGAATATTGGTCATCGTATCCACGTCATTCTTCTTCGACCATATTTCGATCATCTCCACCCTCTCATTCCTCTTCATACCCACACCCCAACCGTAAAGTCAGAACTCCGACTGACTTCTCCACTTCTTCGTCCTTCTCACCTACCCCACATTCTTGCACCCCTGACCCACAACCACCTTGGATTGATTCACTATATTCTCGTCCGCTTGCTGGAATCAAGGAACAAATCAAAGAGCAAGCGACTGCTGAGATGAATGATTGGCATAATCAGTTGACCCCACATACCTCACTTTCACCTCGAGTTGGGACAGAACAACAATTTCCTTATACACATCCCGACTTAACCTTAGGGTACAACATGGTCGACCAGACAAACCGAATGGAGAGGCCTGCACCGTATGATCTTCCTGACTTGATTGACCTGAGTGATAGAGGCCACATTGACCAACCTTCATATCACCCATTCGGAGAGCCGACATATACAGGGGATTGGATTCATGCGACCGATCTACAGACTCCCTGTCTACTGACTCCGCCTTATGAGGCTCCGACCAACATCTGCCATACAGAAGGGCCATACTCAACCCAGTATTACACGCCTGAGCCAAGGTGTGTTGAGTATAAGAGCCCAAATTCTCAGCAGTATCCTCCAATTGCACAGACTTCTCTCATGAGGTGTAATGAGAACTTATTGGAGGATGACATTTGTAGACCGATCAAGAGTCCAGGTAGGAATGTGGATCATGGATTTCGCGGATTGAATCTTAAAAACCTGGAAGACACTAGATTGACCACACGTCATGTACAGCTGGAGTCCCTTCTATCTCCCTCTTCTACTGACCACTTTCCCTCCAAACCAGAGTCTGTACATTCTCCTAGTCCTCCTTCACCTACTAAAAAGACCAAAAAACTTGAAAACTCAGAAAATACCATAAAAATTGAAAAAGGAAAAGATTTACAAAAATTGGATCATGCACTTAGGGAAGCATTGGATAGAAATTTGATTTTTGAGCTTCCCTTAATAATGGCCATTGAGCACTTTCCCGACCTTAAAAGATTTGTGAGAAGTAAATTGATGCCTAAAAGGTCGGGCAATAAGAGAACAAGGATTGAGATACATATAGTGTCTATGGCCACATCTTTGATGATAGGGAGAAAAACCAAGAGCCGCAGAGTAAAGCGGTTACCTAGATTTGATTGTGAAATCAAAGATACCACATTCACCCATGCAAGAATCGATGATGACTTATCGATTAATATCCTCCCGACCTCCGTGTTTGCCAAACTCAAACTCGGATCTGCCAAGAAGTCAAGAGAGATCATTCAGTTGGCAGATCGGACCATTAAACAGTCGAGAGGAACCATTTCAGTCATCGTCACTTTCCAAGGTGCTCTACTGGAGATAGACTTCACGATCATTGACATTGAGCACCGAGGAGAGTTCACCCAGTCTCCGATCATTCTCGGAAAGCTGTTCTTAGCCTTGGCTAAGGCAACTATAGATTGTGAGACTCGGGAGATCGATTTCTCTGCATTGGGAGCACTCCGACCTTACCCGATCTTTGAGGACACACGATATTCCAAGGTAACCCATAAAGTTGCAGACAGTCGTGACCTTCGAGAGACAGTTGAGTCCCGTCTCTCTACTACACCTAAGATACCGACTGTCCAGACGACCATTGGTTTAGAGACTCCCTACAACCACACACCGCCTACTGCTTGCACCATTACCGCGACAGCTTTTAGAGAGGACTCACGACCAGAAGCTATCATTGAGTCGGACATGACCTTTGTGGATTGCCTTGATCATTTCGATGATCCGACACAAGAACCCAACAATGTCAAGCCAACTGAGAACACTGTGCCTTATCAGAGACGTGTGTTGACCCTGTAGGAGTATTACAATGCATATGGTGACTCATCTGATGATGAACCTCTGGTCAGAACCTCACACACACCACATCCAGGACATACACAAAAGGAGACAACTGGGACCAAATTGACCAATCTTGATAAATCAGTTGCTCCATCCTCTAGTCGGTTATCTGGTAAGAAGAAGAAGAGTATTGATTCCTCGAGGTGTTCCCCCGAACCCCTCAAGGCTTGTCAATCTCCTCTTCCTCTTGATGCTTCAGGTTCTAGAAAATCGACTAAGAAGGTTACCTTTGATGTTCCAGAGAAGGAACTTTCTGAGGAATCCTCAGGTCCGGATGAGGTGATCTATATGAGTGAGCTCGATTCGGATGTTCTAAAGCCATACTTGAGCAAGCAGCCGTGTGTCGACCCCCGTTGGACGTTCCCCACACCTCACTATTATTCTTCGGAGGACGATTCTGACAGCGACACATATGTATACTACCCACCCCCTCGCTCTCGCAAGAAAGTCCGTCACAAACCTTCTTGATCCTTATATAGATTCATCACTCCTCTTGTACATACTCCCTTCTTTGTATATTCTCCATATCACATCGGTTCTTACACTTACTCTTGTCCTATACTTAGGCTTACCGAGAGCCTAAGTATAGGGGGAGCCGATGCCCGCCATGTGTATATACCCATCTATTTCTCCTCTTGACCTCGTCCGCCCCATTTTTTGCTCTTCTTCTACACTTAGGCTGTTCAAAGCCTAAGTATAGGGGGCGGATTGACTTCTATACTATTTATTATTTTAGCCATCCTACGCTTAGCACGAGCTATATCTTTTTCTCGCTTCTTGTGCCATGAGGACATAGCACATGCTAAGTATAGGGGGGCATGTATATATTACATATATACTTTACCCATAGCTCATACTTTCACGTATTTTTGTATATATTATACAATAATTACGGGGTGGGTAAAAAAATTTCAAAAAAAACTCTTAAAAAAACTTTTTCAAAAAAAATGTGTTTTTTGTTCTCTTTTCTTATTTGCTCTAAAAAAAATTTTCAAAAAAAATTGTGTCCTTTCTTATTTATCTATTTTTTTCAAAAAAAAGGAGATAAAAAAACCTTTTCAAAAAAAAACTTTTCAAAAAAATCCTCTTTAAAAAAAAGTCCTTTCTTATCTACCTATCTTTAAAAAACTCTTGAAAAAAAAGAGAGCAAAACTTTTCTAAAAAAAATTCTTTGCCTTTGTTTGTCAAAAAAAACTTTTTGAAAAAAAAACTTTTTGTAAAACTTAAAAAAAAATCATCATAAAAAAAACACTAAAAAAAACTAACTAATAAGTTGGTTTAATCCCTGACACAATTCACTTTCACACAAGACTAGTGATGTTCAAGAACACTTGGTTTATGA
Source organism: Ottelia alismoides (assembly GCA_037367405.1). Taxonomy (NCBI): domain Eukaryota; kingdom Viridiplantae; phylum Streptophyta; class Magnoliopsida; order Alismatales; family Hydrocharitaceae; genus Ottelia; species Ottelia alismoides. The sequence goes on from JAZKJV010008709.1 coordinate 688,245, forward strand.
GGTCTTGATATTTTTGAGTTAACCAGCCTTAGTCATTAGGGTCCTTGACTTAATTATTCACATTTCCCTAGTTTGAAAGATTTGTGTGCTATATTGCATGCTTAGTCTCTACCTTAAGAATATGATCAACACCTCACATACACGACTGCAGTTATGATGAGATGAGTTGAAATTTCACTTGAGGATCTAGGATGAGGGATTTGAGTTTGGACTTGATTTGATGATGCTCGAGGATGGGATAAAATCAGTGAAGGCTTCATGAAACCTGAGTGTCAGCATCTTTAGCCAGTATGAGAACATGGTTCTTGTACTATCTCTTGATATCTACCTGTGTGCCAGGGTGTGATAAAATAAAAAAATGTTGATCAGTGTGCGCCAACTCTTGGTAAAAGTAGTGGAGCTAGCCAAAAATACTACAAAGCAATGAAATGATAAAGAAAAGCTCTCATTCCACAAAGTCAATTATCAAAGTGCTTCCACCAAAGGCGAGCGCTCCTAACCATTTCAAAAGTGTCCACTTGGACCATCGCTATTAGGACCAGGAGTCGGGCTTGCACCAAAAAAGGGCACTGCATCGTAAATGCTACAAGTCTGGGTGTAGAAGGTATAATAGATACTAAAAAAAGGCACACCCCGGTGTACTCCCAGGAAAACAAGTGCAGACGGCTCCAACTTCTCTTGACGGACGCACTGATCAACATCAAAAAAATGCGTTGAGTAATAAGGCACTTGAGAGGATCCTTGTTCCAATGAGAGGGAGAGAAGAAATGACACAATCCTATGCCCTCCATCAACTGGCCTTCCATCTACACTTTTAAGTCTGACAACTAAAGAGACGGTGGATTGGATGCAAGAAATGGTTTATTCCCTAGTGTTGAGGATCGGGTCTTTAGGAGAGTCTCTTGGACTGGAACCTTGGGTGACGTTGTGACTCTACTCTTGTAACTGCGGTCAACACTTAAAGTCATATCCCTACTATATATGTATACAAAGAGAGTCTGATGATTAGGGAAATTGGATACCTTTTGACTAGAGCTTGGTTCAGCTTAGAATTTTAGGATCTCTAAAACCGAGAGTTCTTGAATGGATCAAGTCTTGTATTCACATGCACAGTCAGAGGTTATCCTAACTTATTCATTCTTTATTTGCTCGAGGACTAGCAAAGTTTAAGTATAGGGGGGGTGATGAATCCACGATTCATCATCTCAATATCTTGATCTTAGCAAAATCCACGAGTAAATTCCCTAATAAATGTATATAAAATCTATAAATTAACAAAATGACTCTTGTAAATAAAATACATTAATTAATGTATACTAGATTGTACAAAATAACTAACAATAAAAAGCCGCAAAATCAAGGTAGTTTTTCACGTGTAAATAGCCCAAAATTTCATGTATTTTTAATAATTTCATTTCAACTCCTTTTTGGCTAATTCTTTCTCCAACATGTTCATATCAATGTATATAAAAATACAAAAATATAAAACAAAATTTACCTCAAACAAATGCTCCTAGTTCCCAAAAGGAAAAAGCCATAAAGACCAACTTCCAAGCCAAATTCCCGCTCCGTATGAACTCCAAATTCACCAAACTCACTTTTAAAGTTCAAGTTAGAAAATTATCTATCCAATGGAAGTGATTTCATTAAAATCGGAGCTCATTTGCAAAAGTTGGGTTTTGGGACCTAGATGTACATTGTATATTATGTATATATTCATTCCTTCTTCATTTTTGTATCTTTCTTAATTCATAAAAATATAAAAAAAGCATGCATGTGTTATATTTTGATTATAGTATTTTATTGTATTTTTTCCGTTGTAAATATATCTTATTAAAAAGAAAAAATACATATTAGAAAAGCAAACAAAAAAATGTACATGTTGTATGTATTTACTTGTAAATTCACCACTATTTTTTTCCTTCTTTATTTTTGTTGTATTTAAAGTAGCATACTTTATATCATTATTTATTTATTTTTCTCATTCTCTACAATAACTTCCATTTTCCTCCATTAACCTCCAAGTCTTCTTTCAACCTCCATTCCACTCCATATTCTTCCACCAACCTCCCATTCAACTCCACCAATAATTTAACCTCCCATTCAACACCACCACCATTCTAACTTCCATTTCTCTTCTCTTTATATTCTTTTGTACATCCTCATTTTTTCCTCATCCACCATTCTTATAGAATAAGGAGAGAGCTTGGAGTGTTTTGTTGGTGACAGCTGCGAAGCATCGTCCTCAAGCGACGACCTCCTTCAGGTGAGATCCGCAGAGCTCCGCCCCGCGTCACGAGTTCTCCATCGAGCTCGCGTAGCCTCTTCGATTTTTGTTTCGCCAATCGGATCGAGGCGATAACAGGAGTTTAGCGTAGCTGCTCCGCAAATCTGGCGAATCTCAGGTAAGTATTTCTTCTCATATTTATTATTATGTTGTTTATCTCATATTTTGTTCCATTGTATCTCACCACCATCTTCATCATTTCCTCACCATAAGATCCCCTTTGTATGTACATAGTTGTTTCCTGTTTGAAAATACAGAAAAAATTAAAAAATCTAAACAAGGAAAAATTACAGCAACAAAAACATAAAAAAATTAAAAAAATAATAAAAAAATTAGAAGGAGCAGCGGCTGCTGCCGCCGCCCCCTCCCCTTTCTCCCGGCCACGCGATTCCGTGCAAGGCGGCCCGGCCTCCCCGCCGCCATCCTTCCGCGTCGCCCTCCGCGCGCGGCCGCGCTCGTGCGGCGGAGCTCCGCCCCCCGCGCAGCTGTGTGCAGCCCGCCCTCTTCCCCGCCTCCTTCCTCCGCGGGTGGCCGCGCCGCCCTCGCCAGCCCTCCGCCGACCAACCGCCGCACCTCCGCCTCCAGCCCTCGCCTGCGCGTGGTGCGCGCCGCCCTTCTTGCGGCTGCGCGTGACTGCGCCGACCGCCGTAGCCCTCCACCCGTTTTGGGTTCCCATCGTGCACAGAGGAAGAAGAAGGTCTCCACTTTTTTTATGTGAAAATTACATGGTTTTTATTATATGTTTATGTAATTACAAAATAGTCCCTGTGTTTTTATTGTGTAGTTTAAGTCATTTACAGTTTGCACTGATACCCTTGTCTTTGTCTGTTAATTTGGACCTCTCTTTTGCATCTTTTCATTAAAGAAAAATATCATTGTGTTGAGCAACTTAATCTCTATCATTTGAATATTTATTCCTATTTTTGTGATCGTTGGGTAATTAATTAAAATTGTTCAACTGAAAATATTGCAAATTTTACCCAATCTGGACTCTTAAATTTATATCTCACATAAAGTTGCTTTAAATATTCCATAAAAATTATATGTGATGCCTTGAAGAGTGATAAACTTACTATCCAAATTTCATCTAAAATGGATATGTCTTGTGTCCAAAATAAATTGTAGAGTATTTATAGTATTTCATTTTTAGTTAAATCCACGAATATCCTTTTTGCGAAATTTCAACTCTACTAGATTGCTCATCTAAATATCTTTCTAACATAATTTGTTCTCTGACTAATTTGATAACGTGGATTTAATAGAAATTAATTACTCATTGCCACTCTGTTTTCACTAAAAAATTCATAAAAAATTCATACTTTGTAAGAAAATCCAAAAAAAATACTGTAGTCTCCTTGCCTCATGTTTTACTTCAAGTAATTTTTTCATAATTTTTGCTTTCTGTTTGTGTTATAAATTGCGAAAAAACCCTTAAAAATTGTGCATTTTTCATTGTTGCATTTTAACCCTGAAAATTCTAAAAAAATGTGTTTTGCATTCATCACTGGATTAAGATTCTAGGAAAAATACGAATTGGCTAAATTGGACTTCTTTTTCATTAAAATTAATTTGGCCTTGTTTGTGTTTTCTTAGTGTCTTGATTCACCCGCATTTGCATTTGCTTTGGTTTTTGCAGTAAAAAATTATAAAAAAAATTACCGCTTGGAAATCTAGATCTTAAATTTGTAAATTAATCCCAAAGTTGTTCCTTTGCCTCCCTGAGTTCGACCCCGGACTTGCCCGGGATATAAATTAAGCCGAGACACTCTTCACGGAGACCCTTCTCTCAGTTATGACCGAATCGCTAAGTACACGTGCTACAACGTACACAAATTAAATATCGTATTTAGCGGCTCGTCAGTCATGTTGCCCATGGAGACCTCCACAGGGGAGACATCTCCAATCATCCGGGGACGACCATTCCTCGCCTCTGCGAGGGTTGTTATTGACTATGGATCAGGAGAGGTGCTTCCGTTCTGTTGACGAGAGCGAAGTGTTGATCACCACACCTACAGTTGACCAGAGACCTGCATCTGATGCATTTTCACCGACTTTAGCTGACTCCGAGGCCTGTGACCGATCTGATTCTACTAGAGATGTTTGCTTAGCGACCGCTGATTAGACCTGACGGATCCCCCGAAAGGGGAGGAAATCGGAAAGCATCCTTGAGTTTCCTCCTTCTGGTGTGTGGCGATGTGTTGATGAAATCCAAAGTATTTATGTGATTGATCCCATTGAGCGGAGGGCAGATACCAAGACTCGGCAGGACGGACCTGGTTTGACTACTTCCACTGATAAGTCCGTTCCTGGTCACTCAAAGGTAATGATTATTGAGGTTGGTTATGATGTGAATCTTGAAATTTTTGGCCTCTTGATGAAAAAGATGATCCGGGTGAGACTTTTGAGGACGATCTGAGTTCGTATACTTCCATTGATGATTTCTTTCCTTTTGATTTTGACCTGGACGATCCCTCACAACACGACTCTGATTACACTTCTTCCGATGAGGATGCGTTTCTCCCATTCCACTTTGACATCGGCGAGACTTCCAAGGCCAGACCTAGTTGTACTTCTTCCACTCGCCCGTCTGCGCCTTCACACCATAGGACCACCAAGGGCGAACCTAGCCAGACTACTTCCATTGACCAGTTCGTCCCTTTTCAATTTGACTCCACTGAGGGCTGATGAGGCCACATTTCATCATCTTTATTCTATCATTTTGGCATCAAAAACCCTAGCAAATGCGTAAAAATAGCATTAAGTCCATCATCTTAGCATCCATGCATGTGCATCCAAATAGTGTATAAAATACTGTATTTAAAGCCAAAATTATGGAATAAATAAAAGAAAAGAAAAAGAATAAAATATTGTAAATATTTTATGACCCAAAACCCCGAGACCTAGGCATCTTGATGAATAGGTTGACAAGGAATAAAGTAGGGGGAGATAAGGGTCAAAATACCTTTATATTTATTTATTCTTTATTCATTTTGGGACCTATTTTTGGTTCCACTTTTTATACCTCAAATAAAGAAACTTTGTACATGAAAGTTGTAGATAATTTAATAAATAAACATAAAAAATTGATTTTACTGAAAAATAATGTACAGATAAAAAGTTATGGTCTGAATAAAAATCCAGAATCCCAACTTCCCAGACCCGTATCTCACAACTGAAAACTTTAAATGCAGAAAACTCACTTTAATTGTATATAGAATAAAATAAGCTATTTAATGGCGGTGGTTTCGCATTTGGCGGAGCTACGATTTGAAAGTTGAGTTTTGGACCCACATTGTATACTTGTACAGATTAAAATATTCAATTTATTATTTATTCATTATTTTTATATTCTTATATTTTTAAATTTTGTAAATATTATTTATAATTTATATGTGTCTTGAAATCAGAATAAAAACACAAATAAAACTCAAAACAAAATATATGTGTATATCATACATAGGTAGAATACCTATACACAAACCTATATAAACTATACTTATATTTTATTAAGTATATAAAAACACTTCAGAAAAATATAATAAGTATGTTATAATTTTTTAAAATAATAAACAAATTTAAATACATTAAAATTACAAAATAAAAATAAAAAGAATAAAATATATTGATATTATACCTACAAAGGGTATAAAAGTAAACTTGTAAAAATATACCTCATAAAAATAATTAAAATTCATAATAAAATACTACATAAAAAAATAAATATTTTTTATTTAATAACCAAAATTTAATACGGCCATTTACTATTTTAAAATGAATTAATAAAACTATTTTCCAGGGTTTTTCCTGGTTGGTCCACGTGGACCAACCAGGTGCAAACCCTAGTTGACCCCGGTCAACTAGGTGTCAGACCCCTGTAGCTTCTGACAGTCTGCGTTTTGACCCCTGTTCACCCATTTATCGAGGTCGAATCTTCCACTCTTTTGCATCGACCTCTTAGGCATTTTTGCTCCTCGATTTCCAGTGATGCACGCCCAGGGGAAACCTAGGGTTTTGGACGCTGTGCTAGGCGTTCTTCCTTGGTCTTTGGACCACCTCAGTCATCGGTTCAAACAACATATATGCAATCCCTGACTTGCGATTTGAATTGGAGTCCCTTCGGTCCACCCCTCCTCGCTCCTCTCGTGCTCCATGAAGACCTAGAGGTGACAGCTCCATCTTCGTGCCCTCAGCCAAAGCTAAGGAGGTCGGAGGCGTCTCCATTACCTCCGACAAAGCCCGCCGTCGAGGTACTCTCCCTCCGGTCATTGACCGTTGAGGCAGCCACCTTCCCCTCTAATTTTTATTGCATTTCATTCGCCTTAGTCATAGGTTTAAAAGCCCTCAAAAATAGCCACCTTCCATCGATCAAATCGGCCAATTCGTTCACCTCGCCGGAGCGCACCTCCGACCGAGATCCGCCCTATCGAATCACACCTCCTTTTCGCCACCGCGGGGTCCAGGAAATTTTCCCTGGACCCTCTCACTTGTTCTTGCAGGTACTTGGACCCCCACGCACGCCTGGAGGTCATTTTGACCCTTCGCCGGAGTCGCGCAAGCACCTCCAGCTCCGCCAGCAGCTCCATCGGCCTTCGCCGAGGTATTTTGGACCTCCCCGCGCATAGACGAAGCCCCCAGGAAGCTGCAGCTCCATTTTGAAGCCCTGAGAGCGATGAACCACCGAGATCGAGCTCGGGGAAGTTCGCCTCGCCGGTGTTCTTCCCCGTTCTTCCTCCGCACTTCGCCGTCGTCGGATCGAGCTACGCCTCCAGTTCGCACATCGATCGTCGGATCAGTCGCACTCCTCCACCGTTAGATCTTGCTCCGATATCTAATCTCAGACGTCGAAGCGAAGCGCCATCCACCGCTCATCGGCCTCCACGTGTCAAGAGAACCATCCTTCGCCGTTAGATCCGCCCCGCGAGGGTATTTTGCGTCAAACCCTCGCGAATTTTTGTATTTAAGTATTAGTATTAAAACTTTCATTTTCCTGTCAAAACTTTTGTAAATTTTATAACTAGGCCCCGTTACTTCGTAATATATCACTTAGGTCCGCGACCACGTCACCTCACGTGACCTGTTCACGTGAGGTGCAGGGCTTTTTACAGAGAGGCCCCCAGCCTTTTATATATTTCTTTTCAATACCTGAACTTCGAATCATAGTGTAAAAGTTTTGGAAATTTTGCAAGTTGGCGCCCGGATATTTGGAAAATTACAGTTAAGTCCTTCCCAAGCGCGTGCCAATCATGCACCCTGGTGGACATTTTACAGGCGTACCCCCCCCCCCCCGGGTTTGGATATTTGTGATTGGTCCTTGAAAGTAAATATTCAATGTAATATGTAATATTTTGTTGGAAAATTACGAGTGTGCCCTTGGATGTTTAACTATTTGCATATATACCCCTGTCAGGCCATACATTGTTGCTGGCTTGTTTTATTTATTTTACGCATCATATTAATTCCAAAAATCACCAAAAAATTCACATAGGCTCTTGTTAACTTGCACTTCCACGCCATATTTTTGTGTTGCATTTTTGTTGCATTTCTATAATTTTTAAAAATAAAAAACATACATTTTTCCTGCTGTTTGCATTAGAAAACCCATAAAAATTAGCAAAACATTTTGAAAAATTCCAAAAAGATTACCTAAGGTCTATTTTATTGTATTTTAGTGTCAATTCAAAAACCATTTAAGGTTCGTTCCTGGTCACCCAAAGGTAATGATGATTGAGGTCGGTTATGATGCGAATCTTCAAAATTTTTGGCCTCTTGATGAAAAAGATGATCCGGGTGAGACTCTTGAGGACGATCTGAGTTCGTATACTTCCACTGATGATTTCGTTACTTTTGATTTTGACCTGGACGATCCCTCGCAAGACGACTCTGATTACACTTCTTCCGATGAGGATGAGTTTGTCCCATTCCACTTTGACATCGGCGAGACTTCCAAGGCCAGACTTAGCTATACTTCTTCCACTCGCCCGTCTGCGCCTTCACACCATAGGACCACCAAGGGCGAACCTAGCCAGACTACTTCCATTGACCAGTTCGTCCCTTTTCGATTTGACTCCACTGAGGGCCTTCGCCCTGTCGACCCTGATCGGCGTCCGTCCACTGTGGACCCTGATGTCAACCTGCACCACACTAGATCTATGCCTCAGCGGTCTCACAAGAAGGTTAGCTTTCAACCTTCTTGATCCTGTGTATATATCCATCTCTGTTGTATATTCCCTTGTGTACCTTTGTTCTCCCTTCCGTATTGCTCGTCCACCCATTCTCGTGATTGCCTTTCTTAGGACGTACTTTGTCCTAAGTATAGGGGGGTGGACAAGCCGAGTGTTCATTCATCGGTCCATCTTATCACTCCTGTTGTTGCCTATACTTAGGGCTTCTCTTACCCTAAGTATAGGGGGAGTGATGTGTACATTCTCCTCTATCTTCTTCCATCTGTTGATATCTTTTCTTCTTTTCTTCTTTTCCTCCTCTATCCTCTGTATCTATCAAAAAGGTGCTGCCTCCTTGTAGACAGATTTTCTATACTTAGGACGTACTTTGTCCTAAGTATAGGGGGTGCGCACCCCGAGTTCTCTATTCTTTGATCCTCTCCATTGTCTCCTCTTCTTGTATTTACTTAGGGATATCTAACCCTAAGTATAGGGGGAGACAATCTGAGTACGATCTGTTCATTCCCACCCTTGACCCTCCCTGCTTTGTGTACAGTCTGTTATACTTAGGATTATTTGATCCTAAGTATAGGGGGGACAGTCAAGTTCTCATTGGTTTATTCATTCATCTCTTATTCATTATTCGTTAGACTTTTCTATACATAGTACGAGTTATGTCTTCTCTTTTCTCTCCGATCTATGAGGACATAGCTCAAGCTAAGTATAGGGGGGTCGTATATACTATGTATATACTTTAGCCATAACTTGTACTTTCGTATTTTCTAATAACTATGGCTATTTATACAACTAAAATTCATTAAAAATTTTAATAAAAAGATGTTACCATTCCTCAAATTCTTTGTGTACTTACTGATTAATAAATCAGGTGAAAATATTTTTTTGCAAAATGTTTGAAAAATAGTTTGAAAATCTTTGTGAAAATCTATTGAAAACTATTTTGAAAATGTTTTGTGACATGTTTTCAACCTTTGTAAAAACATTTTGGTTTGTAAAATTATTTTCTTTGTGTGAAATAATAATGTTTGAAAAATGATTTGCAATGATTTGAAAAATGGTTGCACAAATATTTGAAAAAAAGTCTATATATACTGTTTGGAAAACCTTTGCAAAATGATTTTCAAATGTGTGTACATGTCTGTAAAAACTGTTTGTAAAAATTATTTTGGACTATAGCTTTCAAAATGGTTTGAAAAACCTGTGTCAAATAAGTTTGAGGAATACATACATCTCACCAAAATCCATTATGTATATATACCTATAAAATTGAGCACTTACCCTTGTAAATTCTTAAAATCCACTTCTTGTAGATATAAGAAGCACTCCCGTGTAAATATTTATACCTAGTTTTTGGCCTAAACCTTTTGTTTTCAAAAATACCAAAAACATTTGCAAAATTAAAATCCAAAAACATTTGAAAAACTTTTTCAAAAATCTAAGAAAATGCATATGCATCATCTTTTCAAAAACCCATAAAAAGTTCAAAATCTTTGAAAATTGCATCACAAAAATATTTTTTGCATAGCATTTGCATGGCATTCGCATTTTTCCGGATTGAGTTTGCTAGTTGAACGAGTCTAAGTAAAATACGAAGATTGGAGCTTGATTGGACCACAAATCTACCTAATTAAACAGGAACCTTTTAGGAACTGGGATTGAGGTACTTCATGTCTAGTTGACTTAATTCTTTGAGGATCACGGGACTTGATTCAATGGATTCTTGACTGCCTAAGTAGAGTATTTTCGGAGCACATGCACGACTCTTGTTGATAATGACCTAACTTGGACACATGGACCTTTCACTTGGCTCAACTAAGTTGGAGTGGTGAGGAGGTTGGATTTTCCGGTATGAGACACACACAGGTGGAAACATTTGTCCTCTTCTAGGGAGGGAAGTGCGCCCCAACCCGTCCAGTAATGATGAGTTTCGAGGATAGGAGATCGTGGGTTGCAATAAAACTTCAAAAGAGGGATAGTCTACTGGCTTAAGAGGAAAAACTCCCTATGTAAATGCTGTTGTATAGTATTCAACAAAATGCAAAAGCAAAAACTCCAAAAAAGTGGACAGGCCTGTACAAAAATAAAAATGCATGCCGGAGTGTACATATGTGTAAAGTCAAATAAGCAAGCTTGTGCTTCAAAGTCAAATCATGTGAGCCTGCAGCTGGATGACTTGACGACACTGGTCTTGCATCCTAGGATAAGTAGCTACACTGGCTACCGTCCATTCTTCTCTTCACCCCCTCCTCTTGGGTTGGTTGCCACTTGAACTTGGAAGGGAATACCCTACTCCTTGAGGGATGAGTTGTTGGATTGGGGAATCATTGGGTTGTCATATTGGAGAAGTCAGTCTCTATGTCATTTCAGTTGGGGAGAGCCACCATCACTTACAATGTACGAGTCAGATTCATAGTCGTGAGGGTTTGCGTATGAGTTGAAGTATTTCTGACCTGGCTATTGAGGAGACTTGAACAGAGTTTTGGGATTCTCAAAGGCTGTTGTATTTCAAATCCGGTTCTCATTAAGGTTCCACCCGCACTAAAATTCCAAAGATCCTACTTAAACTCCAAACTTTGATTTTATGAAGACAAGTTTGATAGTCGAATTTAATCCACGTTCTTCATTTTCTTTTCTTCCTTTTTCTTTCTGCATTTATTGCATAAGTGTTTGCTAGGGACTAGCAAAGGTTAAGCATAGGGGGATGATGAAGCCACATTTCATCATCTTTATTCTATCATTTCGGCATCAAAAACCCTAGCAAATGCGTGTAAATTGCATTAAATCCCTCATCTTAGCATTCATGCATGTGCATCCAAATAGTGTATAAAATACTGTAATTAAAGCCAAAATTATAGAATAAATAAAAGAAAAGAAAAAAAATAAAATATTGTAAATATTTTATGACCCGAAACCCCGAGACCTAGGCATCTAGATGAATAGGTCGACAAGGAATAAAGTAGGGGAGATAAGGGTCGTAATACAATAAAATTCCTTTTATTTGATTCATTCTTTATTCATTTTGGGACCTATTTTTGGTTCCACTTTTTATACTTTAAATAAAGAAACTTTGTACATGAAAGTTGTAGATAATTTTATATAGAAATATACAAAATGGATTTCACTGAAAAATAATGTACAGATAAAAAGTTATGGTCTGAATAAAAATCCAGAATCCCAACTTCCCAGACCCGTATCTCACAAATGAAAACTTCAAATGCATCAAACTCACTTTAATTGTATATAGTTAAAAATAAGTTATTTATTGGCGGTGGTCTCGCTTTTGGCGGAGCTACGGTTTGAAAGTTGAGTTTTGGACCCCTATTGTATATTTGTACATAATAAAATATTCAATTTATTATTTATTAATTATTGTTATGATTTTATAATTTTATAATTTTATAATTATGTAAATATTATTTATAATAATTATGTACATTAAAATCAGAATAAAAACCTAAATAAAATACAAAATAAAAATACATGTATATATAATACATAGGTATTACACCTATATACATACTTGTATAAACTATACTTATATTTTATTAAGTATGCAAAATACATCATAAAAATAAAATAAAATATAATTATGTGTATAAAAGTATTTTATAATTATATAAAATAATAAATAAAATTAAAGAAATTAAAAACACACAATAAAAATAAAATAAAAAAATATACAGGTAATATACCTATATAGGCTATAAAAAGCAACTTGTAAAAATATACCTCATAAAAATAATTAAAAATTACCATTAAATACTCTATAAAAAATAAACATTTTTTATTTAATAACCAAAATTTAATTCATTCATTTTCTATTTTTAATTGAAGTAATACATCTTTTTCCAGGGATTTTTCCTGATTGATCCACATGGACCAATCAGGGGACAGTCAAGGTTGACCTTGGTCAACTAGCTGTCATAGCCCTAGTAACTTGTCAGAGCCTTGGTTTTCGCCGTTTTCGTCAATTTTTGTAGGCTCCATCTTACACATTTTGAGATCGAAGTCTTCATGACTTTTATTCCTTGGTAGATGGTCTTTCACGGCCATGCGAGGCTAAGGATCACTGTGGCGCCTGCAACACGCCGATCTTTGAGCCTCTGCAACCACAAGGTCAAACCACATAAAACGCACCCCAACCTTCCTTTGAATTTTTGAACTGCATATCATCCCTATTTCTCCCCCCTTTGGCTCGCGTTTGACGCCTGGAGGTGACAGCTCCATTTTCAGCTCTTCAAGGAAGAGGTGCGTCGAGGATTTGGCGTGTTCCGCCCACCTCCGGTGAACCCACTGTTGAGGTATTTTCAACCTCAGGTCCCGGCCTTTGAGGTATTTATTTGTCCCTTTTTCTTTGCCCATTCTGTCCACAAGAGTCGTAGGATCACCCAGCCACCTTTAATCTCGCATGTTCCCCATCGATTCACCCAATCGATTCGCTCACCATAGTCACCTCCGGCCAACTTTATCTACCCATCCCCCACTACCATTCGCCTCGCAAACCGTCGAGGCAATTTGCCCTCGACGGTGTCACCATTCCTTGCAGGTCCTTGGAGCGTCAATAGCACCTGGAGGCGATTTTGGACCTCGCCGGAGATACCTGGGCCCCCTCTTCTTCTCCGACGTCGTGGAGGAGCCCAGGAAGTGCCAGCCCGTTTTGAAGCGCCAGGTGTGGAGAAGACCCTCGCAGGAGCGTGGGGCGCCATTTTGGAGCCCGAAGGAGGAATGGAGGAGGAGGCACGAGGCCGGGGAAGGTCACCGTCAAGGCTGTTCTTCCCTGTTCGTCGTCGTCACCTCCTCGTCGTTCGATCAAGGCGTCGCCCCAATTTCGATCAGAGCCGTCGGATGGCATCCTCCATCAGCCGTCGATCTCACTTTGGAGATCTAATCAGGGCCGCTCAGCTGAACCGTCATCGGCTCTTACGGACACGACACGTGGCAAGTCAAGAAGTATCAGCCGTCTGATCCGCTTTGAAGGGATATTTTGCATAGCCACCCCTTCAACTTTTTGTAATTAATATTTAAGACTCAAACATTTATCTGCCGTTTAAAAAGTTTTGTAAAATTAAATCTAGGCCCCTGAACTTTCTTTGATTGCATTCAAGTCCAAGCCACGTCACCTCACGTAACCAGTTCACGTAAGGCGCGGGGCATTTTGCACGGACACCCTCGCGGGTCTTGCTATTTTGTCTAGGACCTAAAACTTTGATATTCAGTGTAAACTTTTTGGGATATTTTCATGTGAGCCCTCGGGCATTTTTGATATTACAAGCAGGTCCCTCCCAGGCGCGTGCTAGTCACGCGCCCTGGTGGGTATTTTATAGCCATACCCCTACGGGTTTTGTGATTGCTATTTAGTCCCTTAAATTGCTAATTCAGTGTATATTTTGTGGGAAAATTGTAATGTACCACCTGGATGTTTGCTTATTTGCACTTATACCCCTGCCATGCTTAGTATTTTTGTGTGCTTGTCTTTATTTATTTAGAGCATCATATTAACTCGAAAAATTCTAAAAAAAATACCATAGGCTCCTGTGTGTTTCCTTGTTCACGCTAGATTTTTGCATTGCATTTTTGTTGCATTTTCATATTTATCAAAAATCAAAAACATGCATTTTAGTTATTGTTCGCATTAGAAAATCCATATAAATTATAAAAACGTTTTGAAAAATTCCAAAAAAAATTACATTTTTCTTGTTTCATCATATTCTAGTGTAAGTCCAAAAACCACTAAAAATTTCAAAGTAAAAACCTTAAAAATTCGAAAACACTTAAAAACTTCAAAAAAATCTAAACAATTATAGAAAAATCCTAAAAATATAAACTCAGATCCTGTAGCTTCTCTATTCTATTTTTTTATTTAAAATTAATTTGGGAAAGTTTTGTTACTGTTTGATATTTTTCATTCCCATTTTAATTTCGGCCAGTAGCTTATTCACTGTTTTCCCCTATTTTTGACTTTAAAAATACCAAAAACATTCTGAAAATTCCCCAAAAATAAAAAAACAGTAGAAAATTATAAAAAGACCAAAAATATTTCATTCCCTGATTTTTGCCTATTTTTACCTATTTTTATAAATACTTTATCCCCTCTTTCCTTATATTGTATATATATCCTATTATTGAAAAGAAAATATAAAAATATAAAGTATAAAAAGAAAATATAAAATCAGAAAATCAAAAACCAAAATACAAAATTAAAAATATAAATAAAAAAATATATAAACTATAAACCCACAAAATTTTGCATATTGTAGACATTTAATCACAACTCATTTTCGTGCATCAATTGTTGATCTATCTTGCCTTGCTCCCTGTGTTCGAACTCTCTGCATACTTGCTTCTATACATCTTGTTTGTAGAGTTAAAAATAAATTTGACTCCACATTGTTTGTCATTGTTTGATATTTGATTGTGGGTTCATTGTTGATTAATTACGGTTTCTTGTGGGTCGCCACAGCGACATAGTGGTCCCGCCTTGTGTGGACTATTTAGACCCGCGATAAATCGTAGTTATCAAATGGCGTCGTTGCCGGGGAGCAACAGCGCATAGTTCGGCTTTTTGCTTTGTGATTGTGATATTTGTCTATATTCTTGCTTGCTCATTTATTTGATATATCCTTTGAATTGTCTAACCACCTTCTTGTTTGAGTTTGTGCGAGGTACGCAGATCGAGGGAGGCTCTCTTTTCTAGGAGCACCCGTGCTCCCATGTGAGGCGGCTTTGGCTTCGCACCAAGGCGGACTTGGAGGGATTTTTGAAGACAATTCCCGAGCCATTTATTTCATTGCCTTTATTTGTGTAATTTTTTTTAGAGAGAGACATTTATTTGTAATAATATAGGTACTTGGACTCTTGGACATTCGGGCCCAATTTCCAAGTGTTTGTACACTTGGGGGCTCACCGCGGATTTTACGGTTTTCATCGCATCTTTTTTTCACTTTGTTTTCCGATTTTGTTTTCCTTTTTTGTGTGATTGAAACCCTGGTTTTAGGATTGCTTGCGATAGACTTAGGTCCAAACACAATAATAACCATTGCATGTACCTATAGTGTGTTTTGGACTTAGTCAAATCTAAATAGTCGCCTCGTCATCTTCGAGCATATGTGCCGCGAGCCCACCCTGTCAAGCGCTACTCCTGAACTCGATGTGTCGAGAAGAGGAGGGGTGAGCCTAGACCGGACTCTTGGATTGAGGATCGGTGACCGACTTGTGGTTCTTCACGATAATAGCAATTTCCGAAACTTAGGGCGATTTCATCGGCTTGCATTTACATATAAATAGGTTTCAATTCTGCTAAGCATCTTTGCATGTAGAGTCCTGGAGGCAAGGTGAGCATTTCTCTTTAGCGTACATCATCGATTTGCCGCTTGCATTGCTTTTCCGACTCTTCCTCTGATTTTGACCACTTAGGTGCTAAGTAAAATTGACTCCTCGTTAGGTTTGTGCATTCTCATTAAAAATTCAAAAAAAAGTGATAACTAATAAAATTTGGACTGCTAATATTACTTGACCCTAAAAACAACCAAAAAGAAAATCATTGTCTTGGGGCGAGTAGTCCCCTCATTGTCTTTGCTTTGATTTGCTCGTGCACACGCTAAGGATTAGTGCCCAAATCCCATTCAGCCCCTAAGTGAGTGTGCAATTCTTTGACTTCTCACCTAACTCTAAAACGGACAAGATAAAAAGACCGCATTTGTGGTCTTCACCGAGTTGAGTAGGTGAATTGAGGGTTTGTATTGTGAGTTTGCTTGTGATTATTTGTGTGCACTTCTAGATCATCTCTGCGCATTTGCGCCTTTCTTCATACTTCTCTTGACTTGACCTTTGTGCTCTCCCGAATCATTTCTCTTGTTTCTAGATGGATCCCTGGAGCGATTTTTATCCGAATTTTGCGGATTCCTCGTACCCTCCAGCCGGTCCACCTCCCTTTTATCAGGAGGGTCCTCCTTCTATTTTTGCTGACTTTTGTACATATCCTCCTCAGCCACAGTATCGGACCTCGGACTTCTACCCACCTCCACCTGTTTATTATCCACCTCCACCTTCACATCCACCCGAGTTTGACCTGTTGGAGTCACCTCTCTCGATCTCTATGAGTGATATCTTGAACCGAATGATAGAGTGCATTGATTTGATAAATGATGATATGGCTATCTTGAGGAAAAAAGAGATTGACGCTCCATTTGTCGCGGATACGGAATTCCTTCTGGGAGATCATGGGAGCTTGCAATCACCCAAAATACAAAAAAAATGAGAAAAATTTTAAAATCCAAAAAGAGTTTGGGAGACCGTTGGT